>OW203733.1:993945-2193945 GCA_934045075.1 Yponomeuta sedellus
AAGAAAGAAAGAAAGAAAGAAAGAAAGAAAGAAAGAAAGAAAGAAAGAAAGAAAGAAAGAAAGAAAGACATTTATTATAGCCACTAGTAGTGTGGGTACAGCGATATCATTCCGATGTTAAACCTAACTGGAAAGGAGGTACTCCCGGCTGCAAGTAATGCAAAGAGGCTCAAAATTTCGCTGATGACGATACTTGCCCATTAGCTCAGTTGGGAGAGCACTGGCACGGTTAGCCAAAGGTGGCGGGTTCGAGTCCCAGCATAGGTGGAATTTTAGCCTCTAAATAGCTTATTAAAAATCCTTAACCAGCTCATAAAAAAATTTTTATTTTTATTCATATATTTTTTTTTATATTTCATAGTGCATTGCGAAGTAGTATTATGTATTTTAGGGCCATTATGTTACAAGTGATGTCCATTATTTTAAAGAACCTGTGTATGGGACGATTTTTTTATATGTTTTTTTTTCTGTGGTTACCTTACTTCCATGTCTCAATCTACTCCATGGATTCTTTGTTCGTCTAGAGTAGTGAACTTTAATATGTGTTACAACTTGGCGGCAACAGCTCATAATATTATTATGTTAACTGTCACTACCAGACTGATGTCACTTACGTATTACATAAAGATATCAACATAAGTGTTATTGGTACTACAAAAAACAGTAGAAATATGAATTACGGATTTATGTAGTGATTGGGAGGAAATTTAGAAATAAAGATAATAAATAAAATGGACGTCTTTGACACGAGTACAGTGAAAGACAATGTTAAGCCAAGTAAGTGAAAACGTTTGTTCAAATTTGGATGTTAACAGGAGGAAAGTGATACGAAATTATGTGTAGAAAAGGAAAATACACGCATTAGGTTTAAGGTGCTAAGTAACGCTACCAATTAAATAAAAGTAATATGTCTCTTGTTTTATAGTACATATTTTCAAAAAGTTAATATTTTAAATCAAAACCACTGTCAAATCTAGTTTTAGAACCTACACTCTAGAACGTAAGATTAACCACCTAGGACTTTCATCGATTTTGACAAGAACGACTGCTAGTAAATAGGTAGTCCTATATTCTTGGACCTATCTCATTTACACGCGTTCAGTCGCACTGTAAAGACGTCAACGTCTACGACTCCCCAAATAAACTATTATTCATCACTAGTTAACGGATTTACACAAAACATCACGGTAGTCAATCAAGAATACGTCGCGTCTTGCACGCAGAGCTGCCTAGTCATAGGTATCCAGATTCAGACGATACGAAAGATGAAGAAGAAGATATCAGAAGATACCCAAACAAAACGATACCTGCCGAAGCCATTGCTGTGTAACGCACTGCGCCGCGTCACCGATCAGCTGCCGTAAGTGTGTTGAGCAATACACTACTCGCTCCTGCAAAGTCACGCACTCCGCTATCACTGTTCGACGCTTCAATATTTTGACGACTTAAAAAAGCTGCTACAAACATAGCAGGTGCATAACTGGAGCGGGTTCTCCACAACGACGGGCTAACTAACTAACCACATTATGGCATCGACATGCAACGCCTGTGGTATTGTCAATCCGGATCATTATCTTCAATGTGCCACTTGCGCAGAGATATATGACTTTATGTTACGGTGAGTGAATACAAAAATAGAGAACTTCTTGAAGCTTTCCAAAGCATCAAAGAAACGATTTGAAGTCTTTCATGCCTAGAAGCGATATCACAAACACCCCGATTGATCAATAATCATATTACATAGGGCCTGCTGAATGATTCAACAACGCTAACTTTCGTCGTGGCAGTCAACCCAAAACTCAGTCTAGTTCAGAGTAAATTTCAGAATCAATTGCTCTATCCATTATTATGGAACAAATGAGAGAGCTGAAGGGAAACATTAATGAATTGAAAAATTACTTAGCAGCAATTAACAGCCCAATGGCTCGCATGCAAGACCTAGAAAAAAAGTTGTGAAATTGAGACCCTAAAATTAAGCGAGCGCAATCTGCAGGAAATAATTGACACCCAAGCCCAACACTACATCCGAAATGAAATATAGGTTGTAAGTATTCCGGTAAATAACAATAAGGATACATACCTGCCTGCTACACTAATGGCAAAGAAATTTGGTGTCAACTTAACGGAGACAGATCTTGACGAAATCTATCGCACCGGACCCCGAAAAACTCAAACTTGCACAAACGAGAAAATATCACGTCCACGTGTATGTTCAGAAGATATAAACATCAAGACATGCTAAGAGCCACTAAAGAAAATCAAAAAATCCCATACCTCAACGGATATCGACCCGGCACCTCAACGAACATCTATACAACACAGACGTCTCACAAATAAAATCAGGCAGTTGTTTCGAGAATCAAGAACCCACTTCAGGCAATATGGATTTCGTTTCTGTTGGATTAGAAATTGAGAATCTATTTATGTTAAGAAAGCTGAAAAAATGGCTGCATTTAGAATCAGGTCTGAATTTCACCTCACATAAAAGGTGGGCCATACTATTACTATATTAATAATATGCTGTTAATTTCGCTTCCACGCACGCCTCAAAAGACTGGGTGTTAAGGTCTTAACCCGTGAATCTTCAGATGGAGTAACATAATATTAATGAAGACATTTTAGATAACTCCGAAATGAGAATAGATGTTAGATTTTACAATATCGGGTAAATCAAAATCACCTTACTCCGAAAAGAGTTTAAGTTAAGTTGGAGGCAACTTCGAAAAAGGGAAATACCTAATTTAATTTTATCAGCAGTAGGTATGGAACTCTGAATATGAATCTGTAGATATTTTAGTTATTCTTATAGTAAATGGTTTCGTATTTTTGATTTGCAGCCAAATAAACTTACTTAATTTTTTGTCAAATCAGTTGCTCGTCTTTGACTGACCATGATTAAGCTCTGCAAACCAGAACGAAACCTAGCCGGACTCTTGCTACAAAAAAATAGGTAGGTTTATCCGTTAAATGTGTAGGAGAGGAACCCCTTTTCTCCCATGTCATCGATATACAAATCTGTTAAAGACGCAATCGTCTAAACTGTAAGAGAAAGAGGCCAATAGCTGTTCAGTCCTTTTCGTTTTCTTTTTCAAACATCCTAGAGCGACGACTCTGTCACGTGTGGGTAAAACAATGACTGCCCACTCAAAATGTCCAAAGTTGCGACTATGCGATTAAAAAATCAATTTATTCGATAGTCGCAACTTGCGAGTATCCAAAAAGTTGCGACTATCCAATAAATTGATTGTCTTATTCAGAAATTTTAGTGCCACAAAACGCGTGAATCGTGCCATCGTACTACCCGGGGTAGTACGATGATCAACAAGTGTTTGATTTCTAATATTAACCAAAAAACTAATTATAAAGCCGGTACCTGGCCACTCGTATTTGGCAAATATTGCCGGGTTTTCTGACAAATCTTTGGCACTGGCATTGAGTTTTAAGTAGAGTAATTATTTAAAATACCACGGCACTGGTTTTGTAAGGACTGCCATTCATTGAAAATCGTCGGAAAATACGTGAATATGAATAGCCAAGTCAAGCGCTAGCATAACGATAAAGATTAAGAATTGATGTTGTTTCCATATGAATGGCTGAATTAAGCTCGAATGAATCAAGATTATATTTTCTCAATTGATTTTTCCAGAGGGTTTCGGCGTGCGGCACACACAGAGTATATTCCTCTTCTTTGGGATGTTCCTATTTTTCACCATGAGGGTCAATCTCAGCATGGCTATCGTGGCCATGTGTGAACAAGTAAGTAAGAACTTTTTTGTCCATATTCTCATTTTATAAGCCATTCACACACGCCATAAAAACTTTTCCATCCCTAACTAGAATACCATAAATTCAGTTTTTATTTAGAAATACTACATATAGAAATACTCGTATGTAGGCTAAATAAAAAATATTCTATCGTATCCTAGTTTTGAGTGGAAAAGTTTTTGTGGTGTGGATGGATATTACTTCGTATACGTCTAATTTTATGGGGCACAGGCCTCCTGTCAGAAAGAGTAACTATTTGCTGCGCGTGCTACCGCGGATTACTAATTTGGTTACCACCATAGAAAGACAAAAAAAAACAGCAGAACATCCAGACTGAGGCTAGTTCTACCTGTCAAAGCACGTTGGAGGATGTAAAGAATTCCCCACTTGCAATCGGACTTACATCCTCTGTAAAGGTAATCAAACGTGATACTGCTAGAGCAAACAGGCATTTGACTTTGTGCCCTAGAGGAATTATATTTTTTTCAATACTAAATATTAAATTAGCCGCAATTTTCAGACTAAACATGTCTGAATTATGTTGATCTTTTACAAGTAAAATGCGTATCTTTACCCTTACTCTTCTTTCAGGACTTTGATTGGGACCTGGCCAAGCAGGCCATGGTTCTCTCCTCGTACTTTTGGGGCTATGTGTGCCTGCAAATCCCGTCAGGCGAGCTGGCGCGGCTGTTAGGCGGCAAACGGCTTCTGTTGGCCGCCATGACGGTCAACGCCGCAACCTCTTTGCTGCTTCCATCGGCTGCGTTCCTTGTAAGTACTGGCCAAAAAGGTTTTATTTTTATAAAAAATAGGTTATTTCACAATGTGAAAAAAAGTATGAATGAAATAAATGTGCATCAATTATATGTTTTAAAATCGATTCCGATGAAGCATTTTAAGTTAAAAAATGGATCATTTGCGCAAAGAAGATAAAACTTCATAATTTTGTATGTGTAGCAATTTTATCAAAAACGTTCAGGATTGGTCGAATATAGCGATCCGAGAACCCCAGAGTTGACTTGATGTTGGTTCGTTTACTGATCAGTGACGTCATTAATTCCTACTTATTTTAAAAATATTTTTTATTTGCTTATAGGGAAGAGCGGGTGATCGTGCTCTTCCACTATAAAGGGAAATTTGCCGCCAGGTAGATCGTATGCCTGGGGACGGCCGGTCCAACTATTGTTAGTCGGACTTTATATTTATGCTATGTCATTGAAACACTTTGATTGCGCAATGCAGGAATATTGGAGTTTGTAGTGCGCGCGCAGAGTTGACATATGCTCGCCACATCACTCCCCTTCAAGACCGTAGCTACGCATAGCTACGTCTGATAGGAATCGAAGTCTGTGCTCTAAAGCCTGCAAGTGCCAGGTGACGCTGAATCAGTGAGTTGACTAGCGGTTGAGGGTGTTCGGCTGCTAACAATCACTTCACCGGCGACAAAAACAAAATAGTTTATTCGTGTGGTTAAAAATAAACTATGCGGTATTATTACTCGTAGTTGTTTCCACACTGGTTAGGATTTTTTTATTCAAATATATCTGTGTTTGGTGCCACATAAGAAAAGGTGCCACCATATTTTATTTTACTTTTAGTGAATACCTATTTAAACACATGACTGTGTCTCGATGGGCTTGGCAGAGACCAGGCAACTTGTCAAGATCCTGAAAAATGTCTTTCGCTTCATCATGATTCATTAGTCTCTGTATGCATGCACTCTGGTTCCGGGTAGATGCATAGATAAAATAATTAAATAATTTTTGCTAATTTGGGAGCCTGAGGATGCCTCGTGTCAAAGGCGAAACGCGTCGCGTTTTTTCTCACATAAGTATTAGTGTCGGTGTTGGTGTGTTCGTGTCTTGCTTCTGCTTGAAAACGTGGGAGGGACGGCGGTGCATTAACTAACCGCATGGTGCTTGTGGGATTTTTGGCGGAAATTAGCAAAGTAATTATCACTTTTTAATGCTATTATGGATTTCCGCAAAGTAACGCCTGATTCTAAACAATATCTGGAATGTTTTATGTTTCTCTAAGAGAAATCGTGTTATTAAATAAGATTGTAAGACTTTTCGTAGTAAAGGATACCTCACGAACAGTTAACATTATTGCCATCAGTCTGTTAACCATCTGTACATAGTGTTGTTTTAATAGTAGTTTTAGTTTCTGCCAAGAGATGGCACCACCAGTGTACTACATCGCGTTATGCTTTGGTTTTACTATTGTGTTTGCGTTTTATTAATATTTGTTCTGGAGTAAATGCGTTTCATTTCGTAGGCTCCCAGAATCCTGGAATTTTTAACCTGTCTTGTTCAGACTAAATTATTGATTGAATGACATCTTCATCACGGCAGGGTGGGTGGAAAGCAGTGTGTGTGTGCCGAGTGCTGCAAGGGCTGACACAGGCTAGCGTGTATCCTTCCACGCACCACCTCATCAGTCAGTGGGTGCCGCTCGAAGAGAAGGGTCTTCTTAGCACTGTCATCTATGCTGGTAAGTGTTTTAAGTTCTTATATATATATATATATATATATATATATATATATATATATATATATATATATATATATATGTAACATATATATATATATGTAACAAATGTATATATATATATATATATATATATATGTAACAAAATTATCCTCATCTGCTTTACAGATGCCGTTACAGAATATATGCAGAGTATATTCGTATATATATATATATATGTGTGTGTGTGTGTGTGTGTATATTGTATATACATGTACGAATATACTCTGCATATATTCTGTAACGGCATCTGTAAAGCAGATGAGGATAATTTTGTTTATATTAAACTTTTCCAATACGCCAACATTCAAATACAGTTGTACATTAAAATAAGGTATCACTACGGTACCTATGTATGATTATGAACGTAATTATACGGTACCTATTATTACGTTCTTATTTTGCATATTCTTCTTGTTCTTCAGGCTATACAGCCCTCCCTATTTTGCATATGAGTAGAAATATTTATTTAGCAGAATATAACGGTATAATTACATCAAAATACTTAAGGCATATTTATAGCAGAAATATGAAGGCAATATAATTGGTTGACACCGTATGATATCAAGACTTTTAATAAAAAAAAAAATATTTCTTATTCGAAGTGCTGACATATTAATGTAATTTCACCTTGTGCTGCAATTAAAATTATCACATGTCTATCTTTACGTCTGAAACCAAACACCATGAATGATCACTGAACATATAATTAAAAAATATATGTTTGAACACTTATATTTAGAGAGCTAGATTGGCTATTTATAAAGGTGTGCTGGTCCCAAAACTTATGTAGCAAGACTTGGGTGTGGCAAAAGAAGCAAGAAAGTAAAATTAATGCAATAGAAATGAGGTCCTTGAGAAGTATGTGTAGTGTTACTTTGAATGATAAGATACGCAATAGTCTGATTAGAGAACGATGTGGACTGAAAAAAGATGTAGTGACTAGAATGAGACAGGAATGTTGCGTTGGTTTGGATATGTGAAGAGGATGAAGGAAGAAAGATTGACGAAACAAATGTATATTGCAAATGTGAGTGCTGGTAAGGGACGTTCCAGGCAGACATACATCGACCATTAATATGTTTAGCAAAGGAGAAGATAAAAAGTAACCGGAACCGGCATGCGTATCATGTATGTATGTATGTTGATATTTAAAAACCTGTACCTACGAACGAAATGAGAACGTCCTTATTTTCTTAAAGTCAATTGAAAAGAGAATGGTTAGTAATCAGCTCAATTAACAAGCTCTTGTTCCGCAATATTTAATTTGCTAAAGTGTTGGATACGGTAAACAGTTATTTTTTCCTTATAAATGATTTAGGCCTAATGATAATAACCACGTTAAGGTTAATTAAAGTTCAGACTTTATCGTTACTTTCAGCTATTTTAATAACATGATAATTGCATGCTAATTTAATCTGAGTTTATTTAATTATCTTTTTGAACATTAAGGGTATTTTTTATATAAACAACCTGTGTCATCATATCACCGCGTGTTGAAATTTAAATTTTTATCGTTTAAAAAAGTGTTCTTATTTATAATTTTTTTTCCATATACGAAACAGTATTACAGACGTAAATTACAAACATTAAATGACAAAAACACACTCAACTCAATCCACAACACCAAGGCATATGCATACAGCACGATTAATCTCATTAGAAATCAAAACTTTTCCTTATTCCGTATTGTCTAGGTAATCTTCATATCAATGCAGACGGTCAATGCCACACAGTAGCTTATTAAGTTTTATCATCATCATCATTAACATAAGGCTATACTAGTCCACTGCTCCTACGTTGGTGCATTAGAATTGCAATGTGATTGTGGAGCCTCGCAATCCATGGTGCACCTGCTCCAATGCCCATTGTGCCATCACACCTGCACTCTGGAGGACCTAACATTTACATACAGGCACATACATTGCTTCTGGCCCAACCCTAGGATACCCTGTGTCGTGGGAACCAGAAACAATGACATCACAAACATATAAAAATCCAAGACCTGGTTTTTTTTTGTCCCCAGCCGGGGTTCGAACCCGGAACTTCTTGCATCGTAGGCAGATGCGCTACCGCTACGCCACAGAAGTCGTCAAACCTTACAGAAGCCAACGCTGCTGCAAATGCTGTGATCAACTATTGGACAGGAAGAATGTAGACTTGTCGAATCGCTGACTCGAAAAGAAGAAGAAGAAGTTCACTGCTGGACATAGCCCTCCCTGATCAGCGCCATAGCGCCATGTCTTCAGCTTGCCTCATGATGTTAACTTTCTTCTTCTTTGTCGTATCCGCATGGCTGAGGGACGTGACAATGGGGCAGCTTCCGCCACCAGGTCTCTCCATTCGTGCCGATTAAGCGCCAGATGTATGGCTGCTTGCAGGGTCCCTCCCGAAGCTTTTGTTATGATGTCTGACCAACGCGTTGGTGCTCGTCCTCTGCTTCGTTTCCCGTTCACACGACCGGTGATAATAACATATTCCGGATTATCTGACCCGCGTCGGATGTCCAAAGAACTTCAGGATGCGTTGGGTACTAACTTAATAACTTCTTAATGGATATTAACTTTATTTTCTTGCTATTCCAGGAGGTCCTTTAGGAATCTCATGCCAGCTGTTCATATCGGGCTTCGTCGCTTCTGGCCTGGGGTGGCAGGCCATATTTTACATAAACGGCTCCCTTGGCGCTATCTGGGTGTTGTGCTACTTGATAAAAGGAGCAGCGAGTCCTGAGCAATCGAAATCAATTCGTGAAGAGGAGGTCGTATATATCCAGAGAAGCTTGGGCAGAACTGGTGAGCTAAAGGTATTTTATTTATTTTTAATACTGGAAAGACTAACAGCACATACCAAAGAATAAAAAAAACATTAAACATACAGAAGGCTAATTATAAGTCTCCATTTGTAGAAAAAACTTAGGCGCTAAGTTCTTAAAGCAAGAACGCAATTGCATTTTAAAACACTACATTAATACCTACTTAATGTATACAAATCTTATACAAAATATTTTTACTAACTTTGAAACATATACTTAGTGGTAGAGTATGGCACAACCTTCCTGCGATGCAGGGAGAGACCCGTTCCCCAGCATTGGGTACATACAAGGGTTGATATCGATATACTTAGTTCCTTGTCATCCTCATGAACAGATAGGACTTCTGTTCTAAAAATGACAGTACTTCCGTACAACTCTCCAATCCTAATCCATCAGCTGAAACTGGATCTCTGGGCTAGACAATAACTTTACGTATATCCGCAGTATTATCACAGCCACTATTAAACTAAGCTGAGAAGATGGTGAGAAAGCCTGCTCCATCTTATTAAATTGTTCACCTGCAGATTTGTCAAGTTCTTAATAAAGCTTATAATATAATTTGACTGCCTTGTTGATCTAGCCGTTAAGGCGCTTGGTTGGCACGACAGGGGTCGTAGGTTCAATTCCCATAGGGGCCGCCGTACATTCGTACAAGTGGCCTCAGTCTGAGTGTATTTTCTTGTTTGTGACGTCCTTGTCTGGTTGCTATAGTACAGGGTATCCTAGTTTGGGACCAGGCCAATTGATTGTGTTGTGTAACTTATTATTATTATAATTAATTTTGTATTCACAGCGGCTACCAACGCCTTGGCTGAAGATCATGACGTCACTGCCCTTCTGGGCCCTGATCGTGGCCCACGGTGGCCAAAACTGGGGCTTCTTCACGCTCATGACTGAGACACCTACCTTCATTAACAACGTGCACGGAGTGGACCTTAAATCGGTAATTGTGTTTGACACAATGATCAATAGCCACTTAAGTTGACTAAGAACATCTTTCGAGACCGTTCCTTGTTGTTTTCCACTTATTACAAGGCATTAAAGGATTAAGCAGTTGGTGCCGGCTGCCGTCGACAGATGGCAGTCGTTAAGCCAAGTCAGAGGCCTTAGGGCGGCTTGAAAATTTCTGACAGTAAGACCAGCCACTAGTCTTGCAAGTCTCCACCAATTCGGACTTTGTATACCTTCGTGTAGTATGGCCTGTACCTTCCTCAGGGAAGAGACCCGTGCCCCTCATTGGGGACGTGATGGTTTGATTATGATGATGATTATGAAAAGGCTTTTTGCGTTTGTTTCACCGGGAATCAGACATAGATCCGCATATGACGCCATACTGAAGCTCTTAAAGATGTTTGTGGACACGTAGACAGGTGAAAGATTTAATATTCCGGTCCAACTAAATCAATGGCCGGGCAATATGACTGTGAAGATTTGCGTGAACATATTGATTCTAAAGTTCCGACTGAGACAATCGGTTCGAGTCCCGGCTGGAATTGTTAGCCTCTAAATAGGTTTTTAAAACCTAATATATCACAATATAATATTTCTAACATGATTCTATATAAGTAATGTCTCAGATATCTCAGTTTTCATAAAAGTAGCGTCTACAAATGCCGTGTATTCCTTTAATTGCGTGCTTGTTGTTGGTGTCTTAAAAAAAGAACATTCTCAATAGATTGTTCTTAGTTGCCTTAAGCAATCAGAATATAATTATATTCTTTTTAAGCACTAACCCGTGCTAAGCACAATTTGAAAAAAATCTATTTAGAGGCTAAAAATTCCACCCATACATACCCGTACGTACTACAGAGAATATTGTAAAGAGGTTCGAAATTTCACTGATGCCGGTGAGTGGGCCATTAGCTCAATTAGAAGAGCGCTGGCACGGTTAGCCAGGGGTCGCCGGTTAGAGTCCCGGCATGGTAGGAATTTTGAGCCTCTAATTTTTAAAACCTAAAATATCACAATATTATATTTCTAACATGATTCTATATAAGTAATGTCTCAAATATCTTAGTTTTCATACGAGTAGCGTCTACAAATGCTGTGTGTTCCTTTAATTGCGTGCTTGCTCTTGGTGTACCTTCTTAAAAAAAGAACATTCTTAATAGATTTTAAAAACCTATTTAGAGGCTAAAAATTCCACTCATGCCGGGAGTCGAGCCCGCGACCTCTAGCTTTTAAAATATAGCACGGGTTAGAGCATTAAAAAGAATAGATTGTTCTTAGTTGCCTTAAGTAATCAGAATATAGCATAAAAGCTCTTTATAAATTTCCCACTGCAAGGCAAAGACCCTTGATTTAATATTTCGAGAAGTCCTTCCTTCCTTGAGAAGTCTTCTCTTTCTCTCTCTCTCTGAGAGAGACAGTTAAAAATGCCAACCATAAATTCTTCGGTGCTTTTGTCAAGGTTACATACCAGTTGTGAAATCATGATCATAGTAGTAAGCCCGTCATTTGTGCTATATTTTTAAATAATTTCTGTTACTATAATTTCTGTGTACAATAAAGAATATTCTATCTATCCATCTATCATCCTGTTTTCGCAGAACGGAGTCCTATCCAGTATACCATACCTAGCCATGTACATTCTAAGCTTTCCCATGGGCGCCATGACAGACCTCATCATCAGGCGCAAGTGGCTCAGCATCACGAATACCAGGAAACTGTTTAATTCTATTGGTAAGTACTAAATGTAAACTACAACTTTGTTATACTATTTTTATTTTTATTTTTAATGCACTAACCCGTGCTAAGGACAAATTAAAATTTATAATCATGTGGGTACAGTGATATTGTTCCGATGTAGAACCTAACTGCAAAGTAGGTAGTCGGGGCTGTAAGTGATGCAATTTGCTTGTAACGTTTTATAACTTTTATAATTAATAAATAAACTCTGGAACGACTTCAGATGTGGTTTTATTTGTAGATTTAGTATAATATTTTAATAAAACAGAAAAAAACTGGATAAAAACGGATAAGCAGGTAATCTGGTCAAAGGGTAAAGTCGTAGTGGATGAAAAATGAGGGAAATCGAAGAATGAGTGACAAAATTTAAATATTTGAAAATGATAGATAGAAAAAGAAATAAAAATGGTGTAAAGAGGTTTGCACCGTTACATGCTTAAGCCAGATGTCGCTGCCTGTACGTAATACAGAGAATAGTGTAAAGAGGTTCGAAATTTCACTGAGGCCGGTGAATCGCCCATTGGCTCAATTGGTAGAGCGCTGGCACGGATAGCCAGAGGTTGCGGGTTCGTATCCCGGCATGGGTGAAAATTTTTAGCCACTAAATATGTTTTTAAATTTGTCCTTAGCACGGGTTAGTGTATTAAAAAAAATTAAATAGTATAATCATGTGGGTACAGTGATATCGTTCCGATGTAAAACCTAACTGCAAAGTAGGTAGTCGGGGCTGTAAGTGATGCAATTTGCTTAAGCCAGATGTCGCTACCTGTACGTAATACAGAGAATAGTGTAAAGAGGTTCGAAATTTCACTGATGCCGGTGAGTCGCCCATTGACTCAATTGGTAGAGCGCTGGCACGGATAGCCAGAGGTTGCGGGTTCGAATCCCGGCATGGGTGAAATTTTTAGCCTCTAAATAGGTTTTTACAACTTTGTTACGCTTTATTTCTTGCACAAATTTTTTTTCGCACTAAACTAAGATACAACAAAAACTTCAAACTTTCACTCGAATATAATAGTCGATTTATCATTTAAATTCTGAGTATATATTATTACTCGGATGACTGCGAAAAATCATTATCAGAATATGTAGTAAAACTGGACTTGTAACTTTAAGCTAAAACGAAATTTGTAAATTAGATAAATATTAATAATGAGGAAGCGCTCGTGGCCTAGGCGGACCGAGTGATTGGAATTAATCACTTGAGTTAAGTAAAACCAGGCGCGGTCAGATGCAGGATAGGTGACCGTCCCATGACTATACTGCTAGTGCCATTTTTCCGAGCGCTTCCGAGCTTCGCAAAGCACGTTAAGCCATTGGTGCCGGCTGTAATGTAATGGCAGTCGTGAAGCTACGTCAGAGGCCTTATGACCGTTTAATAACTTCTAACAGCAAGGCCCGCCACTATCTTATTAAAATATATATTGCACTGGTGCAATCCATTACTTTATACTGCATCTCAGTATGGGGAGGAGCAAGTAAAACCAAATTCATGGAAGTTGAAAGGGCACAACGTGCTTTGCTTAAGGTCATGTTTTTCCTACCACGCAGATTTACAACAGATTCACTTTACGCTTTCTGTGATCTTCTAACGGTCAGAAAACTATATATTCTGCAAATCATTTTAAGGAAACATAAGAGTCTTGTCTTTGATCCTCACATATTAACAGAAGAAGAAAATATATAATAGTCGAAATAAATTCTTTTAAAACAAGCTTTGCCAGCCAACAATATTCATACATATAAAGCTATATATACAATAAAATTAATCGTAGCATATACATTTATCAAATGCACTCTCATGGTTGTAAAAAAGAATTAACAGATTGGCTAATGAAACTAGACTACAAAACAACGGAATTGCAACATTTAACCTAATACAATTCAATGCTAATACTAAATGAGATAAAAACTATATAGACATATTTTTAATTTAAACTAAACCTGGTTCTAACCTAAGGTACCTAAAAAACCAATAATTTAAAACCAAATCGACATAACACACACGCGCGCACACTTACACACACACAAACACCACACTTACATCCACACACATCCACACACATCCACATACATCCACACACACACGATAAATGTATTATAGAACTTTACGTTATTAAAAATCAAGATGTATAGTTGTGGAAGAGCGGGATATCCTGGCACAGGTGCTGTACACTTAAAAGGAGATCTCAACCTTGTAAATTCTGTTTGGAAAATATTTTGTTTAAGAAATTAATTAAATATTTTATTTTATTATTTATTTTTATTTATCTTAAAATCCTCCACCAACCCGGACTTGACCCCCGTGGTGGTGTGTGGCCTAACCTTCCTTCGATACAGGAAGGTAACCGTGCCCCAGCAGTGGGAACACGCAAGGGTTGATGTCGCAAATAAAGAGTTTTAATTAAATCTAAATAGAAACTAAATTTTAAATAGAATCAAGCCTCTTACAAAAAACCTCAAACATTTCTACACGGAGGTATTTGAACACCTCAAACACTCAGGTTTCCTCACGAAGTTTTTTTCGCCGTTCGCGAGTGATATCGTAACTTCACAAATATACATGACATAGAAAACAAAGTCATTGGTTGGGTCCTGGGTCTCGCTTTCGCGTTCAGTTTCCGGAAATCTTTTACAGTCTGTTAGCTTTTAGAATTACTTTTACTTTGGGCACTAGAGAGTATTCAGTTTTCGAGAAAAATACAAGAGTGTATACTACTTCCTGCTCTGTATAAAGCTTTTCTTCACTATTTTGAAAAGTTATGTGTCATATTAGTTTCGATATTTCTATTACACGAATATATCTGATTCTATCCGATAGTAGCCGAGGTATATTCTAAAAGCTAACAGACTCTACATTATGGTAAATAAAACCTCCACCCGCAGGTCTGTGGGGTCCTGCGCTGGCGATGATCGGACTGGCCTACGCTCCTGAAAACAACCTTTTATACGCGGAGATTATGCTTATAATGGCCGTCGGCGTCAACGCTGGCCAGTACACCGGCTATATGGTGAGAAAACATTATAGTATACTTAAGCGGTAGCATATCTGTCTAATATGCGAGACGTTCCAATCCCGGCCGGAAACAAAAAAAAACACCAGGTCTTGGATGTTTACATGTTTGTGATATCGCTGTTTCTAGTTCCCACGACACAGGGTATCCTTGTGTGGAGCCAGAAGCAATGTATGTGCCTGTATGTAAATGTTAGGTTACATACAGGCACATACATTGCTTCTGGCCCCGTACTGTATGGCTTTTCTTGAATGCTTTGATGGTGTTTTGTTTATGCTTTCTTTGTGCTTTGAAGTGCAAGTAACTAGATTTCTATGGCTTCGCTTTGCAAACGTGTGTGTGTATCTTTTGTGAATAAATTATGTATCTATTGTATAAAAAATATACCTTAAAGTTATGAAGAACTCTTCTCTTTCGTTGTTGGTACGGTATGTGTCACATCTGTGTTTTTTGTCTTTAGAATAAGATTTTCGTTTTAATAAAAGTTATGTCAATAAATTGATCGGCGTCATTTTTGCATGTATTCCCCCAAAAAAACGACTGTTCTATTTTCAGAGTTTATGTGTGTATGTTTGTGCGTTCGTCGAAACAATCAACTTAATTCACAATCATAACTTAATACGCAGAATCCATCCTCCCATTTTATAAAGGCACTTTAGATAGATGGTCAGATTATTCTGTATCGCGCATAGAAATTCATTAACAGAAATCAAATGATCATTTTATATTCTTATGTTTATCTTCTTTATTATTGATGATCTATAACCATAGATTATAGACGTCAAAAACTACTAAATGCACCGTGATACATTTACTATCTCTACTAATATCTGATTAAAGTCTAGTTATTAACTAACGCTCCTTTACCAATCTAATCTATTTCCAGCTGATTCACACGGACCTCGCCCCGAACTTCAGTGCGTCGCTGATGGGCATCACCAACTTCATCGCCAACATCGTGTCCATCATCGCTCCCCTCGTCTGTGGTGCGCTCATCGACAAAAAGGTAAGTCAATCAAATCAAATCAATTTCTTTCAACGCAAAGAATTTACATTCTGTTTGCTGAATGTCAATCTACAATGTCATATGTAAGCCGCTGCCTTCGGGCCGTATTGTAATGGAGAAAAAGACAGCGGAAAAAAACCCCTCTCTGACCATCTTTTCTCAAGTCATTTTAAACCAAATACATTAGTTGCCACCTATACGCAATCCTAATAAGATTTCATGATTGCCAATAATAACTTGACATGCCAAAGCATTAGTTAAATGTCTTACAAAAGTACGAAAAACACAAGTGCTGCGGCCAGACACACGAACAGCACTCTTTTACGAGCATAACGCAGTGGTCAGCCATCATCAGTCTCAACCATTTTGGAGGGAGATAGATGACCTGAAGTTGTAAGGGGTCACTCGGAGAGGCGGGATGATAGCTGGTATACTAGGGCAGTCTTCTCAGCCGCCACTCTGCGACAGGACGACGTTAAAGTGAGCAAACAACCGCCCAAATGTTAGACGAAATTATTGAGTCGGTGGACGTTTCGAAGATGTCGATAGTTATGGCAAAATATGGCAAAATAAAATATGTTTATTGGAAAAAATACCTACACCTAGCAGCGGCAGCTGATTCAGCAAAGAATATATGAATTTGATCTAGTCGTCTACATCTACCCTTGCATGTCTCCACTGCTGAGGCACGAGTCTC
Organism: Yponomeuta sedellus; assembly: GCA_934045075.1. Classification (NCBI taxonomy): domain Eukaryota; kingdom Metazoa; phylum Arthropoda; class Insecta; order Lepidoptera; family Yponomeutidae; genus Yponomeuta; species Yponomeuta sedellus. The sequence goes on from OW203733.1 coordinate 1,010,457, forward strand.
TACCTGCATCGCAGGAAAGTTAGGCCATACCAATACGGGGGCCAAGTCAAGGTTGGCGGAGGAATATGAAACAGTGGCACGTCCAACTGTCAGAAGTTATCAAGGCACACATAAAACCTCCGACATGACTTAACGGCTGCCATTACATGACAGCCGGCACTAACGGCTTAACAAAGTAACACAATTATTGCTGCAAAAATAAAGTTTTGTTTACCATAATATTTTAAATTGTAAAACCCTGATCAGCTTCTATATTTTGTGCACCAAATGCTAAATGATTCCAGTCATTTTAACTGTCACTTTTTAAACTAATTGCTGTCGAAAACGTCAGGATTCTGACAGGATTTTTGGTGCGCATAAGCCTCAGAACTAAAGAATAAGTTTTAGGAGATAATAGGTAAGTACTAAATATTAAATTAAATAAATTTTGATATCATTTAAACGGGATGTGTAGCCATCCCAAGACTTCTGCTTGTGGCATTCTGTCCGAGCTTTTCCGTGCTTTGCAAGGCACTTTTAGAAGTCGTTAAGCTACGTCAGATACTTTTTGGGCCGCTTGATAACTTCTGACATTAAGGCTCGACACTGTCTTACAACCCTCCACCTACCCGAACTTAGCCTCCGTGGTGTAGGAAGTGACCCATGCCACAGCAGTGGAGACAAACAAAGGGTTAATATTATTATCATAATTTTAACTACACGATTGTTTTATTAACAGAGACAACACGAGGCGTCCGAATGGCGGAAAGTATTCAACCTGGCAGCGGCTGTGTATATCTGCAGCAACTTGTTCTTTGTTCTCTTTGTGACGTCAGAGAGACAACCCTGGAACGAACCAGTCAAAGATCAAAATAGTGACGTTGAAGCTGAGGATATGGGTATTGGTATGTTGTATTCTTTTTATTATAATTTCGATCCCACTTGCATATATAATTTAATTGTATATGCAATTTCATTGTATATGCACTTTCAATGTATATGCAATTTCATTGTATATGCAAGGTCCAATTCACACAGTTCCAACACATTTGCAATTTATAGATTAACTCTTTGTTACACACCAGTGATTGAAATTTGGGTACTGTTTTTTTATGTGGCCTATAAACAGCCCACTTGGTACGGAACAGACTTTCTCTTAGAAAGAGAATAGGGGCTCAATTACTTCGCAATCTCACCGTGAATTGGCAATTTCAAGCGCCCTGAAGTATTTGAACACCTCAGAAATTCAGGTTTCCTCACGATGTAGCTTTACAAATGAACATAGCTTAGAAAACAAAGCCATCGGTATATGCCCGAACTTGGAAACTGGGTCTCGCTTCCGAGTCCAGTTTTCTGATACCCTACAATATTGTAAATAAAAATTTCAACACCAATTATGTAGGGTCCAGCGCTGGCAAGCGTTAATTTTATTTATTGTTGTAATTACTGTCTGTTAGCTTTTAGAATATACCTCGGCTACTATCAGATAGAGTCGGATATAATTCGTGTAATAGAAATATTGGAACTAATATGACACCTAACTTCACATAACTTTTCAAAATAGTGAAGAAAAGTTTTATACAGAGCAGGCAGTAGCATTACACTCGTGTGCTTTCGGCAAAAACCGAAGCCTACTCAAAGTATATTCTAAAAGCTAACACACTGTATCTTACTATAGTAGTGTATTTATTACATACATACATACATACATACATACATACATACATACATACATACATACATACATACATACATACATACATACATACATACATACATACATACATACATACATACATACATACATACATACATACATACATACATACATACATACATACATACATACATACATACATACATACATACATACATACATACATACATACATACATACATACATACATACACACAATGCAATTCATATTGAAATCCGAGAATATCAACAGATCCGTACAGTAAGAGGAGGTCGATGGATAAAATACACACCACGGCTCGGAGAAAATCGAGTAATAAACCAACTAAAACACGAAATGCACTGTGAATCTTTTCAGTTTCTTTCTCTAAACGTGTTCAAAGATTCACTTTGTTATAGTTTTATCACACACAGAGACTTAGTTTCCTTAATGACACAGATTCTTATACGGAGCACAACAAAAACGATGCGTACGCGATGCTACCCGCAGACATATTTTTGTACAAAATCCGTTCAAATAAAGATTACAAATAAAAAACAGGGAGCATGATCCAAAAAAATGCCACCGTGAAACCAAATCCGCGCTTAAAGAGCCAGTACAGTTTATTGTTTTTTCATACATATACATACATACATAACCTCACGCCTGTATCCCAGAGGGGTTGGCAGATACCAGGGACTGCCACTTGCCACGATCCTGACAGATCACCTTCGCTTCATTAACGTTTATAAGTCGTTGCATGCACGCACGCCGGTTCCGGGTACTTTTTATCTTTCCTTTTGCTAATACATCACCTATTTGGTCGATGTAAGTCCGTCTGGGACGTCCCTTACGAGCCCTTCCTCTCACAATCATTACTTCATGTATTTATTAATGACATTACTATTTTTTTCAGAAATGAAACCGAGCAACAACAAAAAGATTGTCCCAGAATCAAGACAAAGTACTGCATAAAGTTGGTGTTGTACTATAATATAATTAGGGCTATTGTTATTTATTTCTATAATTTTGTAATACAATTTAAGTATTAAATTAATTTTTTTAAGGCACTAACCCGTGCGAAGGACAATTTTAAAAACCTATTTAGAGGGTAAAAGTTCCACCTGTTAGGTATGTGTCAATGAAACAATGACTGAATGCCGACTGTCGTTTATTCGTCTACCTGCATGATACATACATAACACTTTTCCCTTCTAAATATAAAGTATATACACATATCTATATACCTTAAAACTATGCAATAACTATCAGAAGCCAGTAGCTATATCCTACAGTATTAATAACTAAGAAATTCTGAATGTATAATATTGACTGACTTGTTTCTTTTGTTACATACATGTATTTTAAGTTTGTCACGGCAACGTAATGCAGCTTCCCTGCGCGGGCGAGTTTTCTCCGCAGTAGTCGGTGACAGCAGCGACGGCGGAGGCTGCGCCGGAGACGGCGGGCTCTCGCTCACTTCCTCTTCCGCACTATCAAACGACTCGTCCTTCTCCTGATTTTGCTCGACAGGGATTGCTACAGTCATATTGGGTCGCGCGATTTGACTAAGTGAATGGCGCTTCTTAATAAGCATTTGGTCAATATGTCACTTATGAACGTGACCGTCAGTCGTTTTCACAGTGTAAGAAACTGGCCCTACCCGTTTTTCTACTACACCCTCTGTCCATTTATTGCCCGCCTTAGAATAATTGCGCAGCAATATTTGCTCGCTTTGTCGAGCAACTCGCAGCGGCGTGTGGCGGCGCTGGTCCTCGGCGAGCTGACGCGCGCGCACGCGCTCCGCTGCGTCGGGCCGCAGCAGGTCGAGGCGGCCGCGCAGCCGCCGGCCTAGCATGGCCACTGCCGGCTCACGTCCTGTAGTACTTTGCTCTGTATTTCTATACATAAATAAAAATCGACTCAATGCCTTGTTTAAGTCGTCTTTTTCTAGTTCTGCCTTTTTCAGCACTCTTTTAATTGATCGCACCGCATTTTCCGCCGCACCATTGCTAGAAGGGTGATACGGGGGCACTAGAGTGTGTTTTATGCCATTATACTCTAAATATTGAGCAAACGCTGTAGAGGAAAATGGGGGCCCATTGTCACTAACAATGCGTTTAGGCAAACCGAAACGTGAAAATAATCGTCTTAGGCAATCACATACGATATTGGCTGACGTTGTGCTTACTTTTTCTGCCTCGATCCATTTTGAATGCGCATCAATAACTATTAGGTAGTAATTGTTATTAAATGGACCGAGGAAATCAACATGCAATCGTGCCCAAGGCTCCGTAGGCCATGACCACGAGTGCAGTGGGGCGGCGGGGGGCGCAGGCCGCAGCTCCCGGCACGGAACACACTCGCGCGAAACCTGTTCTAGATCGCTGTCTATGTTCTCCCACCAAACATAATTACGGGCTATTTGTTTCATTTTGACGATGCCGGGATGCCCTTCATGGATTTCTTTCAAAATGGAAAACCTGAGGGAATTCGGTACCACGATGCGATAACCCCATATTATGCAGCCTTGATCAATATGTAAGCCATCTCTTTTATTATAGAATATTTTCTCCACATCGTTGTACGCATAGTTTACCGGCCAGCCGTACATTATGTACCCAAATATCTTCGTGAGTAACGCGTCCTTCGCCGTTTCAGTTTTAATGTCCCTAAAACTAATTGGAAAACTTCCTTGTACATAATTAAGGTAACTACCTTCTTCGCCCTCCCTCCTTAGATGTGTTTTTTGCGAATCTAGAGGAAGGCGTGAAAGAGCGTCTGCAAAACAATTTTTAGACGAAGTTACGAATTCAATTCCAAAATCATAAGCGGCTAACTTCACAGCATAACGCTGTAGCCGACTCGCAGCCGTCACCGGCAAACCTTTATTTTTACCAAAAATATAACTTAAAGGACGGTGATCGCTGCGCAAAGTAAAATATCTCCCATAAAGGTATTGGTGATGCTTTGTTACTCCGAATACAATAGCGAGCGCTTCTTTATCTATTTGAGAATAGTTAGCTTCGGCCGGGTTGAGTGTGCGTGACGCACTGCATACCGGTCGCTCCGTGCCGTCCGCGTAGCGCTGCGTCAGCACCGCACCCAAGCCGTACGCGCTGCTGTCAACCGACAAAATCAACTCAAGACTCGGATCGTAATGTGCCAGCACAGGGGAACTGCTTAAAATCTTTTTTATTTTATTGAATGCCATGTTACAATCTGCAGTCCACTCCCATTTTGTATTCTTTTTCAATAAATCGTATAGTGGCTTTAAGATGTCACTCATATTCACACAAAACTTGGAATAGAAGTTTACTAAACCCATAAAACTTTTTAATTGAGTCACATTGCACGGTGTTGGCGCTGCTACAATGGCCTCAATTTTTTTTGTGTCTGTATGTAAACCAAATTTGTCTATTTTGTAGCCCAAATAAGTCACGCTTTCTTGGAAAAACTGGCATTTTCTGTAATTAATTCTTAGACCATTTTCTTTGAGTCTTTGTAGCACCGCTCTCAGATTTGCTAAATGGGCTGCTCTGTCCTTTCCAGTAACACAAATATCATCCGCGAAAACAGCCGTTGATGGTAGCCCATGCAACGTCTCTTCCATTATTTTCTGAAAATTTTCAGGGATACATTTTATACCAAACGGTACACGCTTGTAAACAAAAGTACCTAGGTGAGTGGTTATGGCTGTCATCGCTTGCGAGTCTTTATGTAACAAACATTGTTGAAAAGCGTTGGACAAGTCTAGTTTTGTGTACTCTTCACCACCTCCTAAAGCGGCGAAAAGGTCCTCGATGCGGGGCAGCGGGTAATGGTAGTCCTTCAGAAGTGGGTTTATGGTGACCTTGTAGTCCCCGCACAATCTTATAGCACCGTTAGATTTTATTACGGGCACAATAGGTGTGCCGTAATCAGATCGCTCAACTTTGTATATGACGTCATCCCGCTGCAACCGGTCGAGTTCCCGTTCGACTGGTTCCCGTAATGCTAGTGGCATCGGCCGCGCTTTAACAAAAACAGGTGACTCATCCTTCAGATACAGTTTAAATTCAGTTTTAAATGTGCCTAAGCCTTCAGCAAACACGTCTGGAAATTCACTTCGCAAGGAACTCGCCATTGAGTCCTCTTCGGTAATATTGTGGCATTCTACAATGGATAATTTTAATTTCTTAATCCACGAGCGGCCCATTAAAGGCGGTCTCCGTTTTCAATAACAAATAGATTTAATTTTGTTTGTATTTTGCCATAATTGACACTGACCACAATAGAACCAAGAGTCTCAATGATGTCTCCTGTATAGGACTTCAGCGTCAATTGTTTTTTTTCAATAGGAAAGTTCGAAAAATGCTTATCATAGATTTTTTTTGAAATAACTGATAATTTGCTTCCGGTGTCTATCTCAAATTTACACAATATGTTTTCAACACTTAATGTCGCATAATACGGCCCATCACCATCACTACTGATTACTAAATTATAAAAATTACAACCATCATCATCGGTATCCGATTCATCCAAAAAGAACTGATTTTTTGTTGCTTTCTTGCCAATGTTGTTTTCACTTTTATTTTTAGAACACACTGACTTAATGTGACCTCTTTCACCACATCTATCACAATTATAGTACTTGAAACGACACTTGCCTTCTGGGTGCCCTGATTTACCACATCGAGAGCATGCGCGCTGCGCCCTGGCCGCACCCGCTTTCCTACGGGAACCCCCTGCCGCGCCCGCGCCGATCCGATGCAAGCCGTCGTCCTGCGCCTCCCGCGCCAACCGCGCCGCGGCAGCGCCGGCGGCGGCGCCCGCGCCCGGAGCGCACGCCGTGGCCGCGTGCCGCTCCGCCGCTTCCAACGCCTGCGCCAGCTCCACGGCGCGCTTGTAGTCAACATTCCTCTCAGCAAAGATCCTAGACCTCATGTCTTCACTGCACAAACCCGATACAAATTGGTCTCGCAAATTTTCTTCCAATTTATCTCCGAAATTACAGGTCTTCGCTAAATGTTTCAGCGATTGAAGGTATTCGCGAATACTTTCTCCTTGGTATTGCGTTCGCTGCCTAAAAGTATGTCTTTCAGCGATTTCCGATCGGTCAGGTTCTAAATGATTTTTCACTAGCTCCACCAACTCATCAAAAGATTTAGATTCCGGCGTATTTGGGGAACACAGGTCGCACATCAATTCATAGCACTCCGCGCCTACTACCGTCACCAACGTAGCAACTTTCAATTCATTAGCGATATTATTTAATGTAATAAACTGCACAACCCGTCTAATATAAGCTTCCCAATTGTTACTCGCGAAATTATACGTTTCGATATGTCCGATAGGCATTTTGATCGACAAAATTTGCACACACGCGTGGTAATTTAATCGATTTTACTAACTCGTCGCCAGTGTTAGGTATGTGTCAATGAAACAATGACTGAATGCCGACTGTCGTTTATTCGTCTACCTGCATGATACATACATAACACCACCCATGCCGGGATTCGAACCCGCAACCTCTGGCTATCCGTGCCAGCGCTCTTCCAACTGAGCTAATGGGCGACTCACCGGCATCAGTGAAATTTCGAACCTCTTTTACAATACTCTCTCTATTACGTAGGTATATTTTTTTACAATTTAATTACTTTACTAGTACACTTCAACAATTTTTTTTTAACTTTATGGATAATTCTTTTTTCAGTACGAAAATCCTAATCCATTGTCGACCCGCAATGCAACGAACCAGCCATCCGTTTTAGTACATTTTGGGCCTTTTTGTAAAGCCTGCCCACACGAGCGGAACTCTACGCGGCAAAAGACATGATCAAAAACCACTGTCCAAAACAATGCGCGGCGTAATAAAATCACCATCCATGCAAATCCCGAAAGAAAGGGTTTCCACCAACATGCCCAAGTCAATAGGGAATCAAAATTCAAGCCGCGTCCAAGCACGCGCGTGTGTGGACGAGGCTTAATATCAGACGTGGGGCGAATCGCCGATCGTGGGAAAATGCCTTCGGGCTGCGTCGAATGAGAGTGAAAGACTTTTGCGATGAAGTTCATGAGTTGGACCGTCAGAAGGTTCTGTTTGGACTTTTTAAATGTAGACTTACAAACATAACTTCATGCCTGTATCCCAGAGGGGTAGGCAGAGACCAGGGACTGCCCCTTGCCACTATCCTGACAGATCACCTTCGCTTAGTCAACGTTCATAAGTCGTTGCATGCACTTTGCTAATACATCACCTATTTGGTCGAATTGTAGACTTCTTCTTCTTAAAAAGCCCCTCAATCACTGGAGGTTGGCAGTCAGCTCTTTACAGCGGTCTTTGTTCAGTGCAATTTTTAACAGCTCCTCTGCGGTTTTAACACCTACTCAATTGTAGACTATACGATTACAACTATACATTTTTGCACACAAAGGGCAGAACATGGAATGAGGTAGATAGATAGATAGATAGAGAACACTTTATTGTACATAAAAATGGAAATTACACAGGTATTTCTTAACCTAAGAGTACAGACGCCTTATCAATAAAAATGATCTCTTCCAGACAACCTTTGGATGAACTGGACTAATACATTTGAGATGGACAAAAACATAGAAAATTATAATTTTCAGACGTACCTATAATGTTAGCCTTAAGACCATTTTTTTTATTATTACCTATGTTCATGAATAAATGATCCTTATTCTTATTGAAACATTTCAGAGGACACTACATAAAAAAACATGCACTGTGAATTACACTATTTTTATTTTTAATGCACTAACCCGTGCTAAGGAACAAATTTAAAAACCTATTTAGAGGCTAAAAATCCCGGCATGGGTGAAATTTTTAGCCTCTAAAGAGGTTTTTAAAAATGCACTGTGAATTTTGTTTTTGGGTAGCCTGTTAACGTGACACTGCACGGCACAAGCCTTATGTCAGAGAGAGGTGGGCACGCGCGGTAACTAAGCCCATGCTTAGTAAAGTTAACACGGGTGCCCACCTAGGATTGGCAATACATAGACATTCAATATCAACCCTTGTATGTTCCTACTGATGGGGTACGGGTCTCTTCCTGCATCGCAGGAAGGTTTTTTTTGTTTTTTTGTTTTTTAAAAGATGGTACTGCCACTGTCAATTATGTGGCAAACTTTAGTCCTTTGTAATTTAATAATAGTTGATAATATTAGTTTGCATAAATTCTTGTACATAATATCGATCCTTTTAGAATAAAATTAATTAAATTTTAAATAAACTAAAGCTAATCTATATCTAATGGGTTCAGTTCCAATGTTTTTTTTTTTATTTATTTATTCATTTCTTTTTTTTTTCCATTTCTTTCCTCGTTCGCTTTTTTTTATGTAGTAGGTTTTTTTTTTAACTGTCATTTTTTTTTTAGCCCATTTACAACATTATTTGCTAAACTAGTATTATAAGTACCATCGTTGATAGAAATAAATAAATTAAATTAATCAATTATTAATAATAAAATTCTAAATTACATTTATTACATTATAGTGTTTTCTCCGGCGCATCGCAGGAAGGTTAGGCCGTATACTTAAAAGTCTGTCTGTACAAAGTCTGTCTTCGTCGACGCCTCTCGACTTGGTAGCCGGCGCCGTTCGGGATGGGTGCACTGTAAGGTCTGGGGATCCCTAGACTTCCCCGTCTATCCCAAGAGCTCTTTCCCCAGAAAGCTACCTACGTTCAGTGCACTTTTACGGCACCACGTTTTCACCAAATGAGAATATTTTGGGCGATCCGTCGCCCGACAACAAAAACACTGGGATCCGTCCCTGAACTTATTTCGCACTTCACATGAAGATATAAGCCCGGCAATCTAATTGCCACACAATTTTGGGAAAACACACGTTTAACAAACAAGAAACAAGAGGTAATTTTTTCAGCTCATGTGACAAATGTCAAGTGGTTCCGCCCATCATGGGTGCGTTCTAAAATCAAACTTCTATTCTAAACACTGTACTCCACCACAGGGGCCAAGTCCGGGCATACATAGACATTAGATTAGTTTATATTAGAACTGTCTATTGTACATCAAAGATAACAAAATATATTAAAAGGCTTACATATCTAAGTCTTGCCGTATACAATTGGCGGTCTGATCGCTAAACCCGTACTGTTCCAGACATCCTTAAGATGGATACCTATATAAAACCTATTTAGAGGCTAAAAATTCCACCCATTCGAACCCGCGACTTCTGGCTATCCGTGCCAACGCTCTTTGCAACTGAGCTAATGGGGGACTCATAATGGGCTAAAGGTGGATTTTTAGCCTCTAAATAGGTTTTTTAAATTGTCCTTAGCATGGGTTAGTGCATTAAAAAAAAGAATATGATGGATGCCTATAACTGAATGATGTGCCGTCGAAATATTTCCATACTAGATCCTGAGCTCGAGGCGTGGCCAGATTGTTATTTCAGCTTAAAAGTACTGCTTGTTGCTAAATTTCTGTTGTTTCTGATTCCCACGACACAAGGTATCCTAGTGTGGGGCCAGAAGCAATGTATGTGCCAGTATAAAAAAAAATGCTAGATCTAATCCCAGCCTCTCGATTCTAGGGTCATTTGAGCCATTGAGAACACAATCAACATTTACAAATTGAGATACGCTCGCCTTTGTACCAGTTATTTCTTATGTAGGTAATGTCCTGTGAAACGTTTCGTGTCCAATCATCATCATCAGCTATTTGACGCCCACTGCAGAACGTAGGCATTCCTCACAATTTTCCAAACTTCACGGTCTTATGCCGTCTACATCCTTTGGATATGTGCAATAAATCATATTAAATTTACATTTCACAAAAACTATAAATTAAAAATTCTGATATTTATGTCATAGCATGATGGAAGCGCTCGTGGCTTAGTGGAACCGAGTGATTGGAATCAATCACTTTGGTTAAGCAACAACAGGCGTGGTCAGGTACTGGATTTGTGACCATCTCGTGACTAGTGGAATTTTTCCGAGCGCTTCCGTGCTTCGCAAGGCACGTTAAACCGTTGGAGCCGGCTGTCATGTAATAGCAGTCGTTAAGTCATCTCAGAGGCCTTATGGGCGGCTTGATAACTTCTGACAGTAAGACCCGCCATTGACCTACAAACCTCCACCAACCCGGACTTTGCCCCCGTGGTAGAGTATGGCATAACCTTCCTGCGATACAGGAAGAGACCCGTGCCCCAACAGTGGGGACATATAAAAGGTGGATATCGATGATGGAGGCTCTTAAGAGCATGCTATTCTGGCGCTAGTAAACTTAGTAAGTACTGTCGTACGAAAACAACAAATAAATACATGTAACGCCCAAAAAATATAACTCCATCTCTCAGTCCTGTGAAAACAGCTAAATCTCAAAGCAAAGTACTCTAAAGCTTCTACGTGGCAACATATTTCACCGCAGCCTCGCAGTCCGGTAATCCTGAGATATTGAACACGGAATTCATGCAACACTATCTGAGAATCACGGAGCTTGTCTGATGCACCTGGTGTTATCTTTCAAGATTTAGCGAACCTATACATTCGAATCTGTCTGGGTATTCTGCCAAAAAACGTTTTTCAATTTCTATTTCGATGTGCTGAGAAATTCCGTGCTTCGCAAGGCTCGTTAGGCCGTTGGTGCTGGCTGTCATGTAATGGCAGTCGTTAAGCCGTGTCAGAGGCCTTATGGGCGGCTTGACAACTTCTGACAGTAAGGCCCGCCAGTGTCTTACAATCCTCCGCCGAGCCGGACTTGGCCCCCGTGGTGGAGTATGGCCTAATCTTCCTGCGATGCAGGAAGAGACCCGTGCCCCAGCAGTGGGGACATACAAGGGTTGATAACGATTAGATCAGTGTAAATGGTTTCAGTCTTAGTGTATTTCCATGTTTATGATTGTCATTGCCTGGTTACCATAGCAAAGGTAACCAGGCAATGATCCTAGTTTGGGACCAGGATAAGTCTCGTGTGCAAGTTATTTTTATTATCGAGATCATTGTGATGTACATGAATAAGAAAATAAAACAGATATTTTTTCAACTAAAAGTAAGGACGGTGGCCTTATCACTAAAAGTAATTAACACGAAATCAATTCAAAAGTTACAATTCTGCTTTATGAACTCACTGCAATGATGAATAAATATAAAAAATTCATTTATTTCAGGTTTTAAGGCCCATATAAACAACAAACTACAAGAAACAAACAAAAAAAAAAACAAACAAACAAACAGAGACAACACATATACAATGATGAACTCGTATTTTCCGAAATATTGTGTTCTTTTTTAATTTCACCACAGTTTATAAATAAGTACAGTACTACACATAATAAAAGTCCCTTCAGGAATCTACGTTCGCGTAGATTCGTATTTCGCTCACGCTAATATTGCCAAACTAAAATAGTCACCCGCATCGATGACGTTGAATCAACCAATAGCAAGAAAGGCGCGCGGCCTGCCATAAAATTGGTCGATCAACTTGCCGCACATCCAAAATTTGGTCATCTGCGCAGGTACATCCGCGAGACTTATTTCTTGTGTAGCACTGTACCTACTATTGGTTTCATATTTTACAGATATATCAAATACTTTAATCATGAATGAAAATAACTTGTTCTGTAGAAGTAACTACAAATCGCATTGAAATTAGGAGTGGGTCGTTGTCCGATTTTTCGACGACGAAACGCAACCGTTTTTTCTGGAACGAAAACAGGTCCTCGAAACGGTCCTCGTTCGCAACTGGTTTCATTGTATGCGAACGAGCAAGGCGCAGAGGACGGTCAAACGAGTGCGAACGAGACGAAATCACGAAACATCGGAAAAAATAAGTTGTTTTACACGATATTAGACTGTATACTCATAGACATAAAGATTACTTTATTGTATCACAGACCAAAACGAACTGAACAAGCAAGGAGCCGACGACGACGTCGCAATGATCTCATTACGTTCTAGGCTCTATTAATATACTCGTAGCACTAAAGGACATATCCGCGTCAAACAATCTAAGGACTGGTCTCGCGACGAACAAACGCTGGCACTGCTTTAGAGTCTCTGGCACTGCTTTAGATTGAAACGTAAAACGTTCCTATCGTCGCGGAACACAAAACGGTCTTTATAAAACGGTTCGTCTTTGCAACGATCACGCCTAATTGAAATACCAAAAAAAATTCAAATATCTCGAGAAACTGGAATTAAAAGATGGCAAATTTTAAAAATAAACTTTTAAATTTTTATTATATTGCCATTTCTGAGTAAACTGTTTGGCAGGTACACGCTGTATAATCCTTCTATAATTTCAAACGCATTAGTTACTCGGAATATTAACTAATGCAAATTAAGGCCTTACAAATGTTAAGCCTATTGCCACGGCCTTACGTTTAAGCATAATATAGAAGGCATTTGAGAAAACTAAATTTCCGATTCAGCTACTATTGTTGACAACTAAATTCAATTTAAATCTGAAATCATTACATAAAATAACGCAAACAAAAATCTGTTGGTTCAATTTCAATGCACTACGTATGTTAGAAAAAACGTTAAATAAAAAAAAAACAAAAAAAAAATTAATTCAGTTACGGGCAATATTATTGCTATTACAAAATCGATAACGACTACGAATTTCACTTTGTTGTTGTAATGTTTGTACTCCTTAGTAAAACAGCTGCAAATTATACTTGCAGTTGGTAAACGTTTTGTGAATGTTTTTCGGATTTTTTCCATTTCATAGTTTTGCTATAAAAAAACGCACTTTTGCTAAATTTCTGCAGAAACACCTGAAAGTGTTAAATTGACCAAGAATGTCCTAATAAAAAAAAACTTTCCTGGGTTGTGTGTACAAAGTGAAAATCATGTTTCAACTTTGTAAATTAACAGCTTTGACGTTCACTAAAGCAAACATTTTGTTTTTGTAGTGAATAAAATTCTTTTTACTTTGTATATTTATAAAATGTTACTTACAGTTTATTTAAAATATCCACAATTTGAGAAGCACCGATGTAACAGCTGTTATTGCTGCATGGCGTAGAAAAAAAAAGTGACTTAGAAGAAATAAGAAGTTCGCTACGCTAAAAAAACGCTAAAAATACTACGGCGAAGAAGTGTAGGACGCCCTCCGACTAGGTGGGATAACGGTCTGTGAAAAACCACAGATGCTGGATGCGGCCAGCTGAAGACAGGGCTATGGCGCTCATTAGAGGAGGGCTATGTCCAGCAGTGGACTAATATAGCCTGAAGAAGAAATAAAATGAAAAGTTTTTATTCAAAGTAGCGCAGTAACTGCGGCTCAATGAACGTTTCAAGTCCGGCATCCATTTTAAAATCTAGATAAATATTGTTCGGGTTGGTTGCTACGGTCAAGTCCGAAGTGGGGGGGAGATTTAATGCAAGAGAGGGTTTTGTCACAATAAGAATGCACCGATGTGTCAGACGGTCTATAATGCACTAAAAATAATTATATACAATTTAACAGCGTTGAAGTTAATATGTCGCGCGTGTAAGCGCTGTCAGCAGAAAACTTTAAGAATGTGTGAGTGGCTTACACAGATATCGACCCTTGTATGTCCCCACTGCTGGGCCACGGGTATCTTCCTGCATCGCTGGTAGGTTAGGCCATACTCCACCACGGGGGCCAAGTCCGGGTTGGTGGAGGATAGTAAGACAGTGGCGGGCCTTAGTGTCAGAAGTTATCAAGCCGCACATAAGGCCTCTGACATGGCTTAACGACTGCGATTACATGACAGCCGGCACCAACGGCTTAGCGTGCCTTGCAAAGCACGGAAGCACGCGGAAAAATGCCACTAGCAGTAGACACGGGATTGTCACCCATCCTGCACCTTACCGCGCCTGTTGTTGCTTAACTTAAGTGATTGATTCCAATCACTCGGTTTGACTACGCCACGAGCGCTACGGAAGAAGAGCCCGACTTTGCTAGTACTTTACGTTGAAAAATGTTAAAGTCGGTTAGTGCTCGCAAAGCGCGGAATGAGAATCTGGAAAATATTATGAAATATGCCCGGAGTGCTCCCATTACAGTAGTTGACTGAAGAAATATTTCATTCATTCATCCATTCATTCATTCCGTCATTCAAAGTGCACGTTGAAGCCTGAGTAGCTTGAGAGCTGCTTTAGTTATGTCATTATTTATTTAAAAGAAAACATGAAAATAAGCACAGTATTACATCGTTTGCCAAACACTGCTAGAGCATTTTATCGGCAAGCTTTTGGTGATAATTTTGTGCATAAATTTACACAATCTACATAACTAACAGTATCGATAGCACTTTCTGAGTTTGAAGCATAATAATATGTTTTACAAACTGCTTAAAGTAAAATTTTATAATATTTTTAATGCACTAAGATAAGACAAGACAAGAAAAGGCAAGGCAGGGCAGGGCAGAGCAGGGCAGGGCAGGGCAGGGCAGGGCAGGGCAGGGCAGGGCAGGGCAGGGCAGGGCAGGGCAGGGCAGGGCAGGGTAGGGCAGGGCAGGGCAGGGCAGGGACGCAACGCAACGCAACGCAACGCAACGCAACGCAAGAATATTCTTTATTGTACACCAGAGCACGTACTATAAAACATGTGAAGATACAAAGTAAAATTGGCGGCCTTATTGCTAAAAGCAATTTCTTCCAGACAACCTTACAACGGAAACTCTTAGCACTAACCCGAGCTAAGGACAATGTTTAGCCTCTAAAGAGGTTTATATAGCATTCTATTTATATATTCCTTCATCACTCATCTTAAATTGTGCATTTTTTTGGGACTTTTATTACATAATTCCTCGGGTAGTCATCAAAACGCCATTTTATTTCACAATTTGTTTCAAGTTACACATAAAATTGTTTCCAAAAACAAATTTCACTGATGCCGGTGAGTCGCCCATTGGCTCAATTGGTAGAGCGCTGGCACGGATAGCCAGAGGTTGCGGGTTCGAATCGCGGCATGGGTGAAATTTTTAGCCTCTAAATAGGTTTTTAAATTTGTCCTTAGCACCGGTTAGTGCATTAATAATTTATGGTACAGCTGATACAGTTGTTGCGGTTTTAACAACTTTTTTCTAAGTTACTCGTACGGACGCGTAGATTAGCCCATTTTTGTATGTTATGTGACGTTTTCATTAAGCCCTGTTAGATGATGATAATATATAACACTGATGTGTTAATCAAATCGTTTCCTTTAATTTGAAAAATAAAGTTTATAGGAAAACAGGTAAATACAATTATGGAAATTTAACATTAGGGACTAATAGGTTGCTACGAAATAAATGGTAGCAGGACCTCGACCATATAAAAAAAAAACAGAAAAATACTTTGATGGGGAAACCTAAGTGTCTGAGTAGTTCAAGTAAGCAAGTAAGTGAATCCGGGATTAAGTTAATGAACTTAATGTTTATTTAAAAACCTATTTAGAGGCTTAAAAATTTCACCCATGCCGGGATTCGAACCCGCAACCTCTGGCTAACCGTGCCAGCGCTCTACCAATTGAGCCAATGGGCGACTCACCGGCATCAGTGAAATTTCGAACCTCTTTACACTATTCTCTGTATTACGTACAGGCAGCGACATCTGGCTTAAGCAAATTGCATCACTTACTTAATGTTTATTACCATATTATATAATATCAACTGTTGTGTATTGTATAGAGTGCACTCCGAAAATCACGCATAAACCTCCAAAGTTTTTGTGATATAATTTAACTATGTACACTTATGTGCCTTATATAAATAAAAAAAAAACTATCTCAGCGCTTAAATTGCCAATCTGCATGGCCACGCATGGCATGAAGCCCTTACTCGCTATTTCTGAGAGAAGGCCCTGCAGTGGGACGTATTAAGGCTACAATAAAGAAAAAGTCGCTGACGCAAAAAAATGTAGCAAAAAATAATCTTGTCTAGACTTTCTTTCCACCTTCGATAATACGTCCGAACCTCACTTCTAACTAAAATAACGCTGACAGATACGCCCAAACAGTCGAAAACCAATTGACGTGCGCGTTTATTTGTACCAATATCAGAAGAACGGCCTATCAGGCATTTTCTTTCAGCCTAGAACTGAATAAAGGAAGGATGAAACGCCTTTTACTCGCAAATACCGCAAGTGAGAAGGGGTCACAGGTCTTATCACGAGTCACACGTTACGTAATCCGTTCGACTCGGAGGCAACGGCTTCTTCTTGAAAGCGTCAACCCTCTTTCTTGACTTTACACGAAAAGACTAGATGTAGGATCCTTTGTGATATCCAATGCTTTTACTAATAAAGTAAAAATATTATCTCCTACAAGACCTTATAAACATGTGATCTTAATCACGCCTTAAGTAGTTTTGAACTAAGGTTTATAAAACTATGTACAACACATATGAAATATTATAGACACCTACTCGTAATACTATCTGACCCCGCAACAGTTGATTTATCATAATAATAAGCCTACCCCTTATCATAAGACCGACAAATATACACAAAAAAAAATCAGAGAAATCAGTGAAGCAGCTTTGGAGGACTTCGACAACAAAGAGTGCGAATATATTTTTATCTATTAGATCATTATAAGGAAAAGTTGATAATATAACTAAGTAGGTATTATCTAAGTTTTTTCAACAAAATACTATTTGAGTTAATTTTGTCATATATTTTAAACGTTAAAGAGCCACATTGTTACATTTTACAAGACAAAAAGACACATAAGACAAATTTTGTTTATCGCCAGACAGAAAAATAAACATAAAAGAAAATTAAAACTAATGTATATATCTAGATACATGTGTGGATACATAAGTCTAGATACATAAGTCAATCCGACTCATGACATTGAAATTTTATTCTTCGTAAATTACGGTTTCGTAAAATTTAAGGCCAAGATTGTAATAGGGTTACAGGCTAAAGTGATGTTGTGGAGGACAAAAACAGAGTTTTTTCGTTCAAGGTTCTGAAATAAAGTACCTATCATAGCTACATAAAATATTATCAGACACTGAGAGTCATATTTATACTATCACGATTGCTTAAAACAACGCTCAGAGTCAGTTTAAAACGAGGAATCACAGCACAAGATTATTTTAGTCATTAATTAATCAATTGATTTATGGAGCCGTGTCGTTCGACATAGGCAGAAAATTTTCGAAGAAAAAGATAAAGATGTAGGTACTAATAATTAATAAAGATCAATTTCAGGAACACATCATTATTACAAGCAAATCTGAAACAATAATATATTAAAGTGGCCTATTAGCGATTATTGGTTAAGTAAAACGTAATGCCCTGAATCTCCCAAGTTTCGGCAACTTTGCAGTTACCGTGATCACGCGTACAGTCTATTTATTCTTACTTGTCCAATTTAGTAAACAAGATTCTACCCTTAAACAGTGTTTTTTTGGTCCAAAACTTGCATATTTCCATAAATGAAGTAACCTGGAACACTATTTTAGGTAACACGCTGCCAATTTTATAAACATAGTTCATGATACGAGAAAATGCCTAGTTTAGGCATCTGATCTCAATTTTAAGGTTATAATCTTGTTTACTAAATTGGACAAGTAAGAATAAATAGACTGTAGACTGAAGCATTGCGTCATGAGTCATTAACAAATAGATAAATGTAATAATAAAAAATAAATAACAAATTATGAAAAGGGATTAAAACTTCCTAAAGTCAGCAAATTATTTGTAGTTGGCGTGTCATTATTATTTATTAAGACTTTATTGAACTTTAATTTTAACAATAAAACCGTACAATGTGGCGAATTGAATGCTATGGCATGCAAATGCTTATGAGCATTTTCTACCAGTCAACCGCAGGAAGTAGACGAAAAAGTTAGTAGGCGTGCAAAAACGAAGAAAAACAATATAGTAATGTTGTGTAATTAAATAAACTTACACAATAATTGATCTATATACACGGAGCACGGAGATTCAATAAATGAACTGGAAATTAACAAATTTAGACATTTACGCAAGAACGCGCGACTGCATATAATATTGTATTGTATTCAGGTGACAAGGTAGCGTGACAACTCACGTGGAAAGGACCTTCTCTTGCCCGGGAGCAATACAACAAAATTGTGTCTCCCGAAGACAGTCGTGTCAATATTTCATCCGGGGGGATAACAAGATTCGCCGGAGAAGGTGGCCCGGCTAAGTTACGGCGAGGACCGACTGGCCGACCTAACTTTTTGCGTGACCCGCATTTTACTTGGCACCCTTGGCTTTGGTGCAAAACGCGCTTGGACTGAAGTCTTAGAGCCAAATAAGCCGGTCATTATCCGACTGCGGCGGAGCCCGACGAAGGAAGGTCTTTGTGTAAGTATGTCCGGTGATATGCTCCTTCATAACTCATTAACTGATGGTCACTTTTTGACAAACTTTCAGCCGAATTGTTGTGTTTGCGCAAGTGCCATAGGCATCAAAAAATCAGCATGAATTCGACTAAAAATTTAAGCATTCTACTAAAAAGAATTGGAAACTATTCAGCAACCTGACTGCTGAGAATTATCTTCATAGAAGTAAGGACCCAAATTCAACAACAATGAAATGAAAAAGGTTTTATTCAAAGTAGAATTGAATGTGCGGCTTACCGAACGTTACAAGTCAAACTAGTTGTGCATTTCTAGATCTAGATCATTTTGGAGAAAATATAGCCAAAAACACTCAAAAAAACTTATACGTATTTTCAGTCCCTAATTGACAGGGTTTACATAAAGACATTAAACTCATGCATGGCTTTTGCATTCCACAGGGAATAGACCCGTGCCCCGAAGTGGGAACATAATGGGTCGATGATGATGAAACTCCTGCACACAGGCTTTAATTACAACAAATATAATTTTTTGCGAGGTATCAAAGTAGTTAATGCTCAACAGTCGGGCTTTTAAGTAATTTCAAATTTGTATCAACGCTTGACACTGATTGGATCCTATCCTAAATAATCTAGAATAATTTTTCAGTTACCTTATAATAAAAAAAATAAAAGACTTTTAATCCGGCATGACTGTTTTACTTAAACAAGAATCATTATCGTAAGTGATATTGTATAATATCCTAATTTATTGCCAAACTATTTTGGATATAACTCAAGCCGAACTCTTTGGTGTTAATGGGACCATATGGCGGTTCTCCTAGGCCTTTATTATTCATCTGTAGGTCGGAGACGTGTGCTCCGTTTAAGTCCACAACCACTGTTTGGGGGTCGATGTTGGCGTCCGACCGATGAACGTTTTTTTCCTATGTAATCTATAAAAGGCCCACTGCTGAGCACAGGACTTCTCTCAGAGAGAGTATGGGCTTCATTACCTCGCGTGCCCACCGCGGAAATTGAACAATTTGGCAATTTCAAGCGCTGGGGTATTTGAACACTTCAGATACTCAGATACTGCAGGCAGATGCTGGATGCGGCAAGCTGAAGACAGGGCGCTATGGCGCTCATTAGAGAAGGGCTATGTCCAGCTGCGGACTAATATAGCCTGAAGAAGAAGAAGAAGAAGTTACTCAGGTTTCCTCACTCCCTCACCCCCTTCTCTCTCTCTCTCTCTCTCTCTCTCTCTCTCTATTTATGTAGTTATGGTAGTAATGCCACTCGCTAATTTTTTATTTTTTTATTTTTTATTTTTGTTTATTAGGACTACCAACAAGATATACACCAATACATTTACAATAGACCATAACTAGAAATAAACTAAGTGTTACCTCACTTACAGGCAGTCACAACATGCACCGTTAGTATGAAGTTACTTTAGAACTTAATGTATTAAATTATAGTTTACACTGGTTTATTGTTAAGTTAATAAACTCGTGAGATAATTTAACAATAATAATATTACTTTACTTATAAAATATATAAGTCTAAGTTTCAGAGGGTAGACAGGATACTCCTTTTAAACTTTGCACAGCTATCAGAGAATATGTCAATGTTGTGAGACTTGGCTAGAGCGTTATGTTGCGATATGAGCCTTTGCAAAGCAAAGCTAATGGTGAAGGATGGATAAAATAATCTCGAGACTCGAGAATAATCTGTTAATTGTGAAGAGAATTGTAAACCTGTTCGGACTTTTCCGATATAACAACACCCGTAAGTAGATCCGGACTAAAAGTCTACAATGTGTTGTGCTTACGAAAGTTTTAGTTCAAAAATTGTAAAGAGCTTCGAAATTTCACTGATGCCGGTGAGTCGCCCATTGGCTTTGTTGGAAAGAGCGCTGGCACGGATAGCCAGAGGTCGCGGGTTTGAATCCGGCATGGGTGAAATTCTTAGCCTCTAAATAGGTTTTTAAAATTGTCCTTAGCACGGGTTAGTGTTTTAACAATAATATAATCCCATTCTTTGTTTTATAATATTTTTCTTTGTTCTTTCTTTTCTTATTTGTCTGTATTATTTTAATATCGTGTTACATTGTGTATGTGTATTGTATCTTTGTGGCTTCAAATAAATGTCTCTCTCTCTCTTCCAGCAAACCTAGGAGAGTCGGAGCAGCAGTAAAAAACGGATCTATATAAGTGTACAAAATAAACAACACAGACTGCAAAAAACCTTAACAATAATCTAAGCAGAAATAATACACTACATAGACTAAATACCTGTAAATATAAATAAATAAAATAAAATACATAGTAAATCATAAATTAATATATATCTCAAAGTTGTGATAGAGATAAATACTGCTCTTTCAACTGCTTCTTAAATGTACCAATTGTGGGACTAGCGCATATTTTCAAATTATTTGAAATTGTCATTTTTCTGCAGAGAAGGGCATTTTTCGAGTACAACATGCTAAGCGAACTGCACCAAATTTATTTTCGGACAGTAGAGACGCGGAATTCACTAATAATTTACTAATGTAAATATGGTGTAGTCACGAAAAGTTTGGTTCCAAAACTCCTAATTACAATATGAGGTACACTGCATATTACTTTGACAAAGTTATTAAAGTTCACGACTGTGTTTCTATTCAAAATCCATTAGGGATTCCTCTCAAACTTTAAAAAAATGTTTAATGTTAAAATCATGTCTACAAAGTTAGTTTGTAGCAAATTAAATTCAAAAACTCTAGTTTACTAAACTTAAATTGAGTATGTCTCTATCGTAGTTTAGCAGTAATCAATGGACCGCGTGCAAATATAAATAGTTGGTATCAATAGAAAGGGTATCAAACCACAAATTCACAGATGTACGTAATTTTGAAAATAAACAAAGTCGGAATCGAACCTAGGTTTCTCTTTTACGAGTCTAATGTTCTACCCACACGCCAACTGTAAAAGCCTTCAGAATAAGACCAACGAAGCAGTATTCATTATATCATCAACCCATTATGTCCCCATCGAGGGGCACGGGTCTCTACCCTGAGAAAGGTATATCCCATACTCCACCATTGGTGGGGGCCTGCAAGACTAGTGGCTGGTCTTACCGTCAGAAGTTTTCAAGCAGCCTTAAGGCGTCTGACTTGGCTTAACAACTGCCATCTATCGACGGCAGCCGGCACCAACTGCTTAACATGCCTTGCGAAGCACAGAACCGCTCGGAAAAATGCCACTAGCGTTAGTCATAACATAACGGATAGCCAGAGGTTGCGGGTTCGAATCCCGGCATGGGTGAAATTTTTAGCCTCTAAATAGGTTTTTAAATTTGTTCCTTAGCACGGGTTAGTGCATTAAAAATAAAAATAGTGTAATCATGTGTGTACAGTGATATCGTTCCGATGTTAAAACCTAACTGCAAAGTAGGTAGTCGGGGCTGTAAGTAATGCAATTTGCTTAAGTCAGATGTCGCTGCCTGTACGTAATACAGAGAATATTGTAAAGAGGTTCGAAATTTCACTGATGCCGTGAGTCGCCCATTGGCTCAATTGGTAGAGCGCTGGTACGGATAGCCAGAGGTTGCGGGTTCGAATCCCGGCATGGGTGAAATTTTTAGCCTCTAAATAGGTTTTTAAATTTGTTCCTTAGCACGGGTTAATGCATTAAAAATAAAAATAGTGTAATCATAACATAACATTTACATAAAGGCACATACATTGTTTCTGGCCCCACACTTGGATACCCTGTGTCGTGGGAGCCAGAAACAACGATATTACAAACATGTAAACATCCAAGACCTGGGGTTTTTTTTTGTACCCAGCCGGGATTCGAACCCAGGACCTCTTGCATGGCAGGTAGATGCACTACCGCTACGCCACAGAGGTCGTCAGACGGTCATAGACGGTCACCCATCCATGCACTGAACGCGCTTTATGTTGCTTAACCTTCGTGATAATTTAAAATTACTCAGGCACCCGGGGCTACGAGCGAAGCAGTATTAATATGCATTATTACAAATTTTAAGTTTATAAGAAAACTGACTTTGCCTCTTAAGTAAGTAAACAATGGAAAAGACAGACTAGCAACGATATAATTAATAATTCTCGGACATGCAAGTAATGAGGTTATCTTCATTATAAATCTAGAAACATTAAATTAGTACTACTAACACGCTTAGCCTTGTCGCATCTTTAGAACATCTATTGACTCTTATTCCTTAAGCATTGAAGGTGATTTTGGAACGCATCGCGGCTGCCTTTGGTTTGTAAGCTAAATATCCTGTTAATTTATTGAGGAAAGGTTTTGTGCAGGCGCGTTTAGACACATCGCATGGAGTGTAAAAAATGTTCCTGAGCCTCTGCGACTCTAGTAACCATGATGATTGAAAATTTTGACCTAGAATATTTTAAAAACCCATTTAGTTATATAATGCACGGGTTAGTGCATTAAAAAAAAAGGATATAATTAGAATATTTTGACCTATTTTAGCTTTCTATTATGATTAACTAGCCGTGCTCGCGGTTTATCAATTTTCCCATGAGAATAAGATATTTTCCCGCGGTAAAACGTAGCTGAAGTGTTAATCCAAGGTGTCAGCTAACTCCGTACCAAATTTTATTAAGATCGCTCTAGCCATTTAGACGTGAAGAAGTGAGAAACATACAAACTCAAATACTGACGCCTGACTAATGCCACACGCTGACATAAAGGAAAACATCGTAAGGAAACCGAAGTTTCAGAGCTGTTAAAATATCTCAGCGCTTGAAATTGCCAATCCGCGGTGGGCACGCGTGGTAATTAAGCCCGTACTCTCTCTCTCTGAGAGAAGGCCTGTGCCCTGCAGTGCGACGTTTATAGGCTACGTTAAATATATATATATATTCTTCTTCTTTGGTCCTTTAACTCCTAGCGGAGCGTTGGGCCTCGACCAAAGATTTCCACTTCTGACGGTGGTCCGCGGCAGCCTGTAATTTAGGCCAGCTAGTGCCGATGGACTTGGCCTCTCGGTCTATTGATTCTATCCACGTGGTCCTTGGCGGCCCCCTCTTTCGGCTGCCCAATGGGGTATACGTAAGCGCTTTTCTGGTCAGGCATCTATATATACTCGTATATTATCCATTGTATCTAATTATAAGATCAGTGTACATTGCAATGCAATAAACAAATAAATAGGCACTTGCCTCAAACATAGACTGGTATAAACCTAGTGATAACCTTTGAGAGAATAATATCCTAGTTTTGCATCAGTGTAAGTCATGTCCGTGTCTGGTGCTGGTTATCTGGTTACTAGACAAGGACACCACAATAATGGAAAAACACTGAGGCTATTTGTACAAATTAAGAAATGCTATGATGATGATGATTCATAGCATATCGGCTCGAATCCTCTGACGGCCATACCTTGATAGGTTTAGGCGTCAGAGGGATTCGAGCCCATCTTGTCTTGGCATATCGTGGCAGTCAAATGAGACTTGTCAAACAAGTAATTGACTCCTACGTCTTCCTAATTTGATGAAGTGCTGGTCGTTGGTCTAGTAATGAAAGTTAACTTAAATGGTCATTTGTGCGATTCCCTTCTCGCAGTTTGATTTTTACCCGACGAATGTTAGTATGTCCGATTTTATATTCTATTTTTATATTCTTCCTTATACTCGTACCTCCTTAACAATGATCAAATTTTGGAAAATTAAATTTTAATCGATTCATCGTATTTGGCTAAATTAAGTCACCATAAAAGCCATTGCATACTAAGCTATTAATTAATATGCCGTGCTATAATATATATTTTTGCATTCATTTCTTTGACGGCCGGCCAAATACCAAAATTTGCAATAATATTTATTACTATGCTATAGTAAAAATTACGGTATAAGTTGGTGACGTCACAGAAATATATATATTTATATATATATATTTATATATATATATTTATTATTATAACTGCGTATGTGGTTACTTGAATGTTTGTACAGAAAATATATCGTAATATGTCTTCCTATAATTTATAATAATTTATATTATAATTCATTTCCAAGATCTAAAAATTAGTAATGAGGTCTACATTATCACCATATTATACTATTATATTTTTACGTTGTTTCCACATAAGAACTCTCTAAAATTTCTTAGTTTTTACACAAGTAGTCTCCAAATGCTGTATATACCTTTAATTAGCATAATCGCTAGCCCTAACTCACATTGTTATAAGCTTTGTCGTGTTTGCGTACTTGCTGTTGGTGTACATAACGAAAAAAATAAAAAAATATAGCTACCCGTCTGTAACGGGCTTTATTATGACAAAAAATACTTCATTTGACAGTTCGATGTGTATTGCGTAGCAGAATTTACCTACGTGTTAATCTATGGGTTGGTCGACTTTGTAATGTAGATTGGAATGTACATTACAAAGTAAATCATAGTATATCATGAATTATTGTAGTTCTATGAAACAATTCCCTGGGAGCTTCCCATGCTATTGTGCAGTTGTGCACACCATAGCACAGGGAACTACTTTAGGACTCGTTCAAGCAAGTAAGATTCTATTGGCGCTTTAGGGTGCTAACTAGCGCAATTAATGGAAAAAACAAAACTTATTTTATAATACGTACGTTTTTATCTAAAAGTGAACACGAGAAATCATAGCAACTGTGACAATAATTTTTAGAAGGTACAGTCTAGTACCTATTATATAAAACAAGTGTTTTTTCCATTGGTGGCGCAAGTTAGCACCCCGTAGCGCCTTAAGTGGATGTTTTATGGTTAACAATGGTAATGGAGACTTTAGCATATTGTACAAAGCGGGAAAATGAACAATATCTATCCTCTTAGTAGCTGACACCGCAAACGTTGTTTGACCAAATTAATAAGCCTGTGGCCTATTATCAGGCTACCAAATAATCGCAAAAAACATCTTAACAATCGGTGAAGCCGTTCCGGCGGAGTTCACAAACACTGACAGGAGCTAAGTTCGTAAATTTTGGATTCGAAGACAAGTATTTTTGAGGACTCTCGATCCTCGTTTATCTAAAGAGTTAGAAATTAAGGTTATTAAGTCTACTTAATTAACTGTTCAGAGACTATGATTTCAAAGTACAGACTTTCTGCTTTGGCAGTATGTTGAGTTTTGTTGTGTCCAGGCGACTAAGGGACTGAAACCGGGGGTGGGCAGCAGCGCCCTCTGCAGTACAATTCCACTGAACTGCGATCCCCAACCCGCATGCCCAGCGTGGGGATTATGGGCATTATCCTCTACGATAGCACAACATGGCGCTCTTTAGGGGAGGGCTATGTCCAGCAGTGGACTAGTATAGCCTGACGACGACGACGCGACACGAGACTATAACTAAGTGGCGTTCGCTCGCTCAGTCTAAACGCGGCAGCACGTGTGATTAATTGAGGAAAGGTTTTTCAGACGCGAGTCGTCCTGAGGCCGAGGAAAATTATGCCTTCCGGTGTTCCTTCGCCATTACGTATTCGCCTGGCTCTCCTGCCTAGCCTAGATCGTGTGTCAATGCCTAACCTTACGACTGGTCTGTGGTGCAAGTGCGCATTCTAAGTTGATTTAAGCTGGGGTGCGGCTACCATCTTGGTGTGCGCGGTAGTAGCTGCGTCCACAACTTAGCATTGGAGGAGGTATCTTTGTGTTAGTAGAGGGCTGGGCTGTTGCGTTTAGGATTGGTCAACGACTAAGTAAAACAGAAACTGTGCACACTAATAAAGTCCCCAAGATACAGGCCTAGCCTAGTTACACTATTTTTATTTGTAATGCACTAACCCGTGCTAAGGAACAAATTTAAAAACCTATTTAGAGGCTAAAAATTTCACCCATGCCGGGATTCGAACCCGCAACCTCTGGCTATCCGTACCAGCGCTCTACCAATTGAGCCAATGGGCGACTCACGGCATCAGTGAAATTTCGAACCTCTTTCGACGTAATACAGAGAATATTGTAAAGAGGTTCGAAATTTCACTGATGCCGTGAGTCGCCCATTGGCTCAATTGGTAGAGCGCTGGTACGGATAGCCAGAGGTTACGGGATTCGAATCCCGGCATGGGTGAAATTTTTAGCCTCTAAATAGGTTTTTAAAAAAGGCCTAGCCTAGTTTGGGGACTGCCCGTAACGTAAAACATTTTTTGCAATACCGTCCACTTTCTATTTATATGCTACGTTAATTTGTATTGTATTTTTGGAAATTAAATATTTACCTATTTCCTCACTTAAAGGACCACAAAGTATACTTTTTAGGGTCCTGGGCCAATGGTACCTTTCAAGCCTATTTACTAAGCCTAGCCTACCTAACAAATAAACAATAAAGAAAAAGTGTTACGTAAAAGAGTCACAGACCAAAAACACACTTTTGCATAGAGATGAAAAGTGAAAAGTGAAAAAATGTTTATTCAGGTGAATGTACACCATTATACATTTGGTATCATTTGGCTCAATTGGTAGAGCGCTGGTACGGATAGCCAGAGGTTGCGGGTTCGAATCCCGGCATGGGTGAAATTTTTAGCCTCTAAATAGGTTTTTAAATTTGTTCCTTAGCACGGGTTAGTGCATTAAAAAAAAAAAAATAGTGTAATCATGTGGGTACAGTGATATCGTTCCGATGTTAAACCTAACTGCAAAGTAGGTAGTCGGGGCTGTAAGTAATGCAATTTGCTTAAGTCAGATGTCGCTGCCTGTACGTAATACAGAGAATATTGTAAAGAGGTTCGAAATTTCACTGATGCCGTGAGTCGCCCATTGGCTCAATTGGTAGAGCGCTGGTACGGATAGCCAGAGGTTGCGGGTTCGAATCCCGGCATGGGTGAAATTTTTAGCCTCTAAATAGGTTTTTAAATTTGTTCCTTAGCACGGGTTAGTGCATTAAAAAAAATTAAAATAGTGTAATTATACATTTGTGAAGCTCATAGAACTTAGAATTAAAACAAATGTAGAATGCCACAAAATATAACTTGGAGAAGGAACAGTACTGTTCCCACACTGGGGCAGGCTATGGCTGCATCGTGGGCGACGGTTTCAGTGTTGCCTAAAAAAAATGTGGCGTGTTCTCCACAATAGTGTACTCCAGGTTAAACTACTCTTTAATAGAAGGCTGATAGATCTGATAGAGATACAGTGAGGCGTATAGCGAGCTGAGAAAGCCTCGTTGATCTAGCGGTATCACCTGTGATTGCCATGCCTCAGTCTGGGTGTATTTATATGTTTGTGATGTCTTTTGTCTTTTGATGTTTTTTTATAGCGGTGGTAGCTCAGTGGGTAGAACCATG
The DNA here is from genome assembly GCA_934045075.1 of Yponomeuta sedellus. Classification (NCBI taxonomy): domain Eukaryota; kingdom Metazoa; phylum Arthropoda; class Insecta; order Lepidoptera; family Yponomeutidae; genus Yponomeuta; species Yponomeuta sedellus. Next base: position 1,038,639 of record OW203733.1, read on the forward strand.
GACTCGTAAGCGAGAGCCCCAGGTTCGATCCCGAGTGCGGCATGTACCAATGACTTTGTTTAATTTCAAAGTTACGAACATTTGCGAATTTGCAGTCGCAATACCACACGCTAACCGTGAAGGAAAACATCGTGAGGAAACTCGCGGCTTGGTTGGCTCCGCACGTATTGACTAGTCTTTCCTTTGGGGTAGGCCGACTAAGCTGTCAGGATGGTATAGGTGCTGGGCAAGCCTACACCATCTATAAAACAATGTCCTAGGCACTACAGCGTCGGAGTGGTACCTTCAGCCATCTAGTATGAGTCAAGATACCACTGGACGCTGTATAAATCATCTCATTACATAGATGCAAAAAAAAGGCCATATAAGGATGTCTTTTGCTGGTTACCACAACACAGGGTGTCCTAGTCTGGGACCGGCACAAGTGATTGTGTTGTGAAAAAGTTCTTATTTTTATTACTAATGTTAAGAGGATTACATTACTTAGTCAATGCAAAAGCAAACATCAATCACCTTAACAAAGTTATCTATCTTTTAAAAAGAATATAGATACCGTTTATAGAGACAAATCGAGAAATAATAGTATGTCTTAATGATTCTCAACTCTAGTTGAATAGTGTAAAGAGGTTCGAAATTTCACTGATGCCGGTGAGTCGCTCATTAGCTCAGTTGGAAAGAGCGCTGGCACGGATAGCCAGAGGTCGCGGTTTCGAATCCAGGCATGGGTGGAATATTTAGCCTCTAAATAGGTTTTTAAACTAATCCTTAGCAAGGGTTAGTGCATTAAAAATAAAAATAGTATGATTCTCAACTCATACATAACATCGGGAAATAATGTACCTAATTACGTTTTACCTAATAAATAATCGCGATTTATCTTCAGGCTATATTAGTCCACTGCTGGTCATAGCCCTCCCCTGATGAGCGCCATAGCGCAAGGTTGTGCCATCATTGGGGGTAATGCCCATAATCCCCACGCTGGGCATGCGGGTTGGGGATCGCAGTTAGACCCGTTTAATACATATCCAGTTGTAATGTACATCTCTGTACAGGCTGCTTACTTATCTTCTCCATTTTCTTCTTCAGGCTATATTATGTAGCTTCATATGTATAGGTAAAACAGCCAATTACCAAGACCCCTGACTGCTTCCTCGGTAGACGTTTATATGGAAAATCATTGGGTCAAACCGAAACATGTTACGAGTAATTCGCACGGATTGTAAGCGGACGAGAGACGGAAAGCGAACTAGCCGAATTGTGGTATGACTGTCCGTAAGGAAGGGAGTGGATTTGCCTAGAAATTATTAATAGTAGTCAAAAGTTGCTTGTAATATTTTGGCTGGCTTTATTAATCCGCTACGGGTATTGTTTTGAAATGAAATGAAATGAAATGAAAAGGTTTTATTCAAAGTAGCACAGAAACTGCGGCTTAATGAACGTTACAATTCAAACTAGGTGTCCATTTCAAAATCTAGATCATTTAGGAGAAAAAATGGACAAAAAAACTCCTAACTTAGTCTTTTCAAAAGTCCTTAATTAACATAGTTTACATAATTATTTTGAACATAGAACTCATACATTGTACTGGCTTTCATTCCAGACCTCATTGTCATCTAAATAATCCTTTATGTTATAGTAGCCCTTTTGGCACAAAGTGTGCTTAACATATTTTTTGAACCGCGATTCAGGCAAGCTTAATATATCTTCAGGGATTTTATTATAGAAGCGTATACAATGCCCCATGAAGGATGTATTAACCTTTGCCAGCCTAAATAGTGGGAACAAAAGTTTATGTTTATTTCTAGTATTTACATTGTGTTGGCTACCTAAAGTTTTAAAGTTACTGATATTTTTCCTAACGTACATAATGTTTTCATATATATACTGACTGGCAACTGTCAGGATGTTAGTTTCTTTAAAGAAATCTCTTAACGAATCTCTACTACCCAGCCTATAAATGAATCTGATCGCTCTCTTCTGCAAGACGAAGATGGTCTCAATGTCTGCTGCCCGTCCCCACAGTAGTATGCCATAGGACATAAGACTATGGAAGTAACTAAAATAAACAAGCCTAGCAGTTGCGACGTCAGTTAGTTCCCTAATTCTTTTGACTGCATATGCTGCTGAACTAAGCCTATTTGCTAATTTTTCTACATGAGGACCCCATTGAAGCTTTGCATCAATTGTGATACCTAGGAATACAGTTTCATTCACAAGGTCTAATTTGTCATTCCCCAGTAAAACATTGCTGTCTACCGTTTTGACATTTGGAAGAGTGAACTTTATACATTTCGTCTTTTTTGAATTTAACAATAAGTTATTAGAAGTAAACCAATTTAGTACCCGAGAGAGAGCATTATTTGTATTGTCAAGGTCATTTTCTTGTCTCTTAATTTTAAAAATAAGTGACGTGTCATCTGCAAATAATACTATCTCTGACATATTTTGAACCATGAACGGCAAATCATTTACATATACGAGGAAGAGGAACGGCCCCAAAATCGATCCCTGTGGCACTCCTATCCTGACCTCTGACCCTGAAGATTTAGTTCTATTTATATCAGCTCTTTGAACTCTCCCTTCTAAATATGATGTTATAAGTTTTAGGCTATTCCCGTTTATACCATAGTGCTTTAATTTTAAAAGAAGTGTTTTATGGTCAACGCAATCAAATGCTTTCGACAAGTCACAGAATACGCCTATAGCATCCTTGCGCTCTTCCCATGCACTAAATATATGTTTAACTAACATGACGCCGGCGTCCGTTGTAGAGCGCCCTTGCGTAAAGCCGAATTGCTGACCATGGAGAAGTTGATAGTCATTGAAATGTGTAAGCAGCTGACCTAGAACTATCTTCTCGAATATTTTACTCAAAACGGGTAGAACTGAGACTGGTCTGAAATTTGTGGGATCTTGCTTATCACCGCTTTTAAATAAAGGAACGAGCCTACTATATTTCATTAGATCAGGGAATATACCCTCATCTAAACATTTGTTAAAGATTTTGGCTAAATGGGGTGCTAGGGTATCGATTACTGAGCTAACTACTATTACTGACATACCCCATAAGTCCTCAGTTTTTTTAAGCTTTAGCTTTTTAAACGATTTAATCACGGTATGGGCTTCAATATAGTCGAACGAAAAATCGTGATGGCATGGGGGGACATTGTCTTTCAAAATACTTTCAGCAAGAGCTGGAGAAGAGTCTAAAGGAGCTGTCGTTACAATTGGAACATTTGTAAAGAACTGTTCAAAAGCCGTAGCAATGTCTTCATTTGAGGTTATTAATTTATCATCTATTTTAAGTGAAAGTTCGCGATCTCCTGATTTGGATTTACCGGTTTCCTTATTTATAATAGCCCAAATTGTTCTGGATTTATTAGACGATTGAAGGATTTTTGATTTTATATGCTCACATTTTGCTTTGTGGCAGACGGCCTTAAATAATTTTGAATATAGTTTAACATACTGTATAAAACTGGGGTCATATGTGTATGTTTTTTTCTCATATAGTGCATATAGAGTGTCCCTGCTTTTTCGGATGCCGGCAGTAGCCCATTCACTAAATGCTACTTTATTTCTTTTTGATGATAACTTTTTTAATTTAAAAACTTTTTCAAAACTACCTGAAACAACTTTGAATAAATCTCCATAATGAGCATTTGCATTAAGGGTCTCATTATTTTGTGTAGGTAAGCTACTTTGTATGTAATTTCTAAATAATTCCATCTTTTTTGCTGTAATGGGCCGATAAATTATAGCTTGCTCCTTTTTTTTAAAATCTGCTTCAAAGTGGACAATTTGACCATTGTGGTCTGACTTTAAGCAAGTTACTGTAGAACAATGCGAAAATTCACAGTCGCAGAATACATTGTCAAGACAGGTGGCTGTGTTTTCGGTAATCCTAGAAGGCTCTAAGAAAATATTAACTAAATTAAAAGACTTGAAAATAAGTTTTAATTTGTTATTTAAAACGGAGTCTACCAGCAAGTCTATATTAAAATCTCCACATACTATAACTTTCTTGCTACTACTTGAAGCTACCTTTAAAACATCCTCTAGTACGGATTCAAATAAACTGTAGTCACTGGCGGGGGGCCTGTATACGCTTACTACAATATGCTTAGCCAGTTCAACACATGATAGTTCTACAACTTTTTCAACAGAAAGTCTGCTAATATCTTTTCGTTCTTTATACTTCAAACTACTATTTACTATTATTAAAGATCCACCATGCAATGCAGACTTTCTATTAAAGCAACTGGCTATTTCATAATTATTTACAGAAAAATTCATTTGGGACTCTAGTAGCCAGTGCTCAGTGACACAGAGTACATCTACTCTATGTTGTTCTAGAAATAACTCTAATTCTAGTAATTTACCAGAAAAACCGCCCTGTAAATTTTGATTAGCTAAGATAAGTTTTTTTAAGGGGGGCTTTTCTGTTGTCTGCGCTGATAGTTTAAATCAGCAGTCAAGCTTAACCTACTTATACTAGGTTTTTTCAAAACCTCAGAATACAGAGGTTTGAGTGTAGAACTTCTACAGTTAGCAACTTTAGTTGGTCCCTGTTTTATTGTCTCAACAATAATGGGGTCATAAATATTGAATGCCAATAATTTGGCAATCTGTCGTTTCGAAGAAAGAGGCACATGCATTGTGTCCCTAGTCAATATAAAGTTTCGAATAAAATTATTCGTATCAAAATATAATACTTTGTCTCGATGGCCAAAGGTCATATTAAACAATAGCCGATTTAACTTATCTAACCGGGCATTTTGTGTCTCTGACAGAGTTTTTGAGTAAGGGAAAGCGCAAATTACAATTTTTCTTGCTTGAAGAGCAACTATAGAATCAAAATAATTTGTCAAATCTTGTTGCTGTATTCCTGTGCTGTCCCCTATTAATAACACAACAGTAGTATTATTATCATACTCCTTACTAAGCATGCAGTTAACTATTTGCATGTAAGATGCATAGGGCATACATATATTTTCAACATGTTGTTTTAAGTTATTTTGTAGTCTACTGCCTAAACCTAAACCTAATTTATCTGAATAGATAATGGTTTTGTACTGGGTGTCATTGTCAGGAACTTGGTAGCTGGTGGGTCTAGACTGCGGCTGTGCATCCAGTATGGCATCAGGGGTCGGTGTTGCACTGCGCTGCTCGTTGACTGGAACTGAAGAGCTGGTCGGTCTATTAGGTGATACTCTAAGTCTGGCATCACAGGTGATTGGTCCACAGGTCTCAGCTGTCACATTCGGTGTTGCAGGCTGTCCACTTAGCTCGCCCCCATGCTGCTGTGTCATATCCAGCTGTAAAGTGGCTGGTATATTGGGCATGCTGCACGGTGGACATAAGCCTGGCTTCTTACTGCCCTTTTCACTATTCCGTGGTTGCATGGAGTTCTGCTGTAGAGGGGCTGTGTCTCCAATCACGGCTAATGGTGGATTTAAGGGTAGCAAGCTTGATTTGCCTTCTGTGTCTTCCAAGTCCTGGATAAAGTTGGACTCAATGCATTCCAGGTTGTTTTTGCTCAGTGCAATCAACTCGTTCATTGATGAAATGCAGTCACAGTACTGAGTTTGCATAGCTGAGTACTTGCAGGTGATGTCCAGCAACTGAAACTGCAGATCTTCAACTTGTAGTTGTAGTTCGGCCATCGCTAGTTCGTGGTCGACATTGTTGGTGAATAATTCCTTCTGACATTCGGCCATTTCTATTTCTAACCGCAGTTTTTGACGGTGAATGGGTATACTTTCTATACTCTTCCGGCTTCGTTTAACGAGTTTCTGAACCTTTTCTATGTACTTTTTTGTTTTAATGTACTTCTTAATTTTCCTTACACTGTTCATTTTTATACTGCTGCTACTACTGGCTGTAGTTAGGTCGACAGTTGGTATCCCTGTATCACTCATGACTTCACTATACAAAGCCATGGTTTTAGCACTCTCTTTTTGTTGTTCCTGCTCACTTATCTGCTGAAGCTCGTGGTGTGCCTCAGCAAGCTGGTGTTCAAGTGAGCGTATACGTTGTAATGCTACATCGTGGACATCATGGCATTTGATAAATGTGTTGACTTGATGTTGCAGCTCATCGCGCTGGGCACTTAGGTCTTGGCATTGGATATCCAACTCATTGAGCTCTTCTTTGAGCGCCGAGTTGGTTTTGTTTTGTTGACGGATCTCCTCTTCGCTGTCCTCTCGTTCTTGAAGAAGAGTGTTGCACAGCTCTTTACTCTTTTGGAGCTCTAGAAGGGTCGCCTTAAGCCTCAGTTCCATATCACGTACAGTCATCTTGCTTCGGGTCAACATGGTACTGGAAATCCTGAAAAGAAACCGGGAATCGGTGTCAGTGTCTGACCATGTAAGATTATATTGACTGATAACGAGTGGATGTCACGTTTATAGAGGTAAGGTGTGAGTTTTGTGATGGCTGAGGCTATTATGTTTAGTCTCAACTTTGCTTCCACTTGACGTCAAGTAAAGAGAGCCAAAACTGAGCCGGAGTGATTGTATGGGACGTATCTCACGTACGTGAGGTTATGTATAGTTGGTGTAAGGAGTAAAAAGTGTGTTGTATGGCGTAATATATAGTTATAAAACAATACTTCCCCGGATTAGTCGTTGCAATTTGAACCGTTTGACAGTTCAGCCGCCCGGTACAATTAGAGTACGTTTGTACTGTATTTGTTTGATTTTCACTAGTAACTTTTATTTACACTTCACTGCTATGTATTGTTTAATGAATTTACGTTTAATTGGACTCTAAATACACATAAAATTACTAATTATTCTAAATAATACTACAGAGCTACTTTTAAAGTCAGCTGTTCGGTCTGGGGTTGCCAGCCGAAAAAAAAATTTCGGCCGTTTTTGATTATTCAATAAGACCTTTGAAGTTATTGAAAACAATTACCAGAAATGCTGTGCAAAATATTTCTAAAGCACACTCTTACTAAAAAAAAAAACTGTTTAGATGACTCACTGTCAGCTAAATGTTGCATGGATTGGGTTTTATGGTTCTAAATTTTAGAATAAAAATTTGAGCTTAATTTATACTAGATTTTTTTGCCAAACTTTCTCAATCTGACTTGGATTTAAAACATAACTTGTAACATTTTGTCGTTGTGGACGACGTCCAAGCGCTCGTGGCCTAGTCGAACCGAGTGCTTGGATTCACTCACTTGAGAAGCAATAACAGGCGCGGTCAGGTGCAGGATGGATGACCGTCTGGTAACTATCGCTAGTGGCATTTTTCCAAGCGCTTCCGTGCTTCGCAAGGCACGTTAAGCCGTTGGTGTCGGCTGTCATGTAATGACAGTCGTTAAGCCATGTCAGAGGCCTTATGGGTGGCTTGATAACTTCTGACAGTAAGACCTGCCACTGTCTTACAATCCTCCACCAAGCCAGACTTGGCCCCCGTGCTGGAGTATGGCCTAACCTTCCTGCGATGCAGGAAGAGGGGCACGGGTGCCCCAGCAGTGTACAAGGGTTGACATCGACATCGATCCATATTATTATTGTCTTTAATTGCCTCAAATAATTTCTTTATGGCCTTCTTCTACCTTTAATTCCTTCTACCTTTCCATAAGTTTCAGAAACTGTTTACTTGCGGAAACTTCAAAAAGTCTTCCCGGGACCCACTTAAATACTAATACTTAAAACTAATAAAAAATTACAGTCACTTACAAATTGTCTGCGTCGACGCCTCTCGACTTGGCAGCCGGCGCCGCCCGGGGTGGGTGCACTGAGGTTCGGGGATCCCTAGACTTCCCCGTCTGCCCCCAAGAGCTCTTTCCCCAGAAAACTACGTGCCTGCAGTGCACTTTCACGACAATGTATCTAAAATCCTATTTAGAGGCTAAAAATTTCACCCATGCCGGGATTCGAACCCGCAACCTCTGGCTATCCGTACCAGCCTCTAAATAGGATTTTAAATTTGTTCCTTAGCACGGGTTAGTGCATTAAAAATAAAAATAGTGTAATCATGTGGGTACAGTGATATCGTTCCGATGTTAAAACCTAACTGCAAAGTAGGTAGTCGGGGCTGTAAGTAATGCAATTTGCTTAAGTCAGATGTCGCTGCCTGTACGTAATACAGAGAATATTGTAAAGAGGTTCGAAATTTCACTGATGCCGTGAGTCGCCCATTGGCTCAATTGGTAGAGCGCTGGTACGGATAGCCAGAGGTTGCGGGTTCGAATCCCGGCATGGGTGAAATTTTTAGCCTCTAAATAGGATTTTAAATTTGTTCCTTGGCACGGGTTAGTGCATTAAAAATAAAAATAGTGTGACAATGTATTTGTCCACTACTTTGTGCGATCCGTCGCCCAAAACCAAAGGTATTAACACGGGACCCTTCCCTGTGTTTATCTCACACTTCACAAGAAGATACAAGCCCGGCAATCTAATTGCCACACCAATTTGGGCCAACAAAAGCTCCACGCTTTTCAATCAAAAAACAAGGGGTCAAAGTGTGCACAGACTCATCTGACAGCTGTCAAGTACAGTGCTGCCAAAATCACACTCCTATTCTAAACAAATATGGTTTTTGCCTCATACTACGAAGTCTAAACGAGAACATGTTCAGAGTGCTTAGTGCGAGTTTTGTAACTACTCGATCGCGTTAACGTAAACTCATATTTCTATGGCATCGAGGAAGCGCCACCTAGCGACAAGTATGGAAATTAAAATTGCTGAGTGCGAGTTGTAATGGTTTACGTTGAGAAGTGAACACGTTTAGCAGCCAAAACACGAATAAACGCGAGTGCGAGTTGTACTGTGACAGCGTTTTACCAGTTCGAACGGTTAACTTACTCATACTCACTACTCAATGCTCGATTAACGCGGTAGTAAAGTTATTCTATTGGATCTGTCAAACTTGCACTAAGCACTCAGACATAACATCGTGCTGCACGCATGAAAGCGAGCAATTTACGTGGCTACTGTCCTTGGCAGTCGTGTAGCAATGAGGTCCCTATGTAGACCAGCAAAAGGCCTAGTTTCCAATAAAAGCCCACTTCCAGCTAGCGCTCTCTGTGCTGGTATCTTTGTAACTTTGCCCACTACAGAGTTATCTCATTAGGGTCTTATGAATATGCATAATTCGTGTGACAGTTATGGTTATATACTTCAGACTCCATTGATCTACTGTTACGTGAAGTGTTTGTGACACTGTTTATTAAAGTGTTACAAACATTTCACTACTTAAGAACCGTTTGCCGCTCATACAACATTGTCGTCTGTTATGTGAGTGAGAGGCAAATAGTCATTCTGTCTCATTCTTTCATTAAAGCGGTCGTGGCTTAGTGGAACCGAGTAATTGGAATCAATCACTAGGGTTAAGCAAGAACAGGCGCGATCAGGTGGCATTTTTTCCGAGCGTTTCCGCGCTTTGCAAGGCACGCTAAGCCGTTGGTGCCGGCTGTCATGTAATGGCAGTCGTGAAGCCATGTCAGAGGCCGGCTTGATAACTTCTGACAGAAAGGCTGAAGGGACCACTCCGACGCTGTAGTGCCTGGGACATGGTTTTATAGATGGTGTAGGCTTGCCCAGCACCTATATCATCCTGACAGCTTAGTCGACCTGGCTCACAGGAAAGACTAGTCAATACGTGCGGAGCCAACCAAGCCGCGAGTTTCCTCACGATGTTTTCCTTCATCGTTAGCGTGTGGTATTGTGACTACAAATACGTGTGTGCATGAAAAGATCAATGAATGTTGATAAAACGAAAGAGACTTATCATGATCGAAGCAAATGGCAATCCTTTGTCTCTGCCTACCCCTCTGGGATACATGCGTGAGTTTATGTATGCATGTCATTAATTTGTTAATCAATGTATTCATTCATATTCTGACCGACAGACAGAACAAAAAATAGATACGTGAAAAAATTATTTGTAAGTACAACAAATTACACTATTTTTATTTTTAATGCACTAACCCGTGCTAAGGAACAAATTTAAAAACCTGGTACGGATAGCCAGAGGTTGCGGGTTCGAATCCCGGCATGGGTGAAATTTTTAGCCTCTAAATAGGTTTTTAAAGTCAACAAATACCTACAATTGCCTTAAAATATGCACATGTGGCAATAACAAGTCAACTCTCTCTAATAGACTCCTAGCACTTGCAGGGTTTAGAGCATAGAAGTTCATTCCTATCATACCTAGGTACTCGTATGCGTAGCTACGGTCTTGAAGGGGAGTGGTGTTGCTAGCTCATCTAAAGTTACTAATGGCAATCATGGAATCTCATCATACGTACCATCATGAGAAAAGGTGGTCAGAGAGGAGTTTTTTTTTCCGCTGCCTTTTTCTCCACTACGGCCTGAAGGCAGCGGCTTTCACTTTCATGTTACATTGTACTTTGACATTCAGCAAACAGAATGTGAATTCTTTACGTTGAAATAAATTGAATTGTATTGTCAACTCTGCGCGCGCACTGCAAACTGCAACATTGCTGTTTCGCGCAATCAAAGTGTTTCCCATGAAATACTTTAAATATAACGTCCGACAAACTGCCTGGCGGGAAATTGCCCTTTGTAGTGGAAGAGCACGATCACCTGCTCTTCCCTATGCACAAACAGTATATAAGACAATCAAGAATGAATTGGACAAATTAATAAATTAATGACGTGCCAAGAAATGTACAAAAAAATCTTTAACTTGAATGACCTTCAGGAACTAATTTGTATCCACCGCTCGGAGATACCGATAAAATGGAGCTCAATTCGCCAAATGACATTTTAATTAAATTATCCATTGGAATCCACTTTGTAGCAACTGGGTAAGTATGTCGTGTTTTTATTGGACTTACCGAGCGAATGCATTAAGGCGCTCCCAGTGCTAACTAGCGAGACCAGTACAATAAAAATATAACTTGTATTTTTACTAACCACTAACCCGTGCTAAGAGCAATTTTAAAAACCTATTTATTATTATTATTATTATTAATACTTTTATTGCACATAAGTAAAAAAATACAATGGTAATGTGGCGGACTTAATGCTATAAGCATTTTCTACCAGTCAACCACAAATGGTGCAAGAGATTAAATGGTAGGCATTCGAAACAAAACGGAAGAGATACTTAGTTAAAACTAGATAAGCTGACAAGTACTCAATAAGTAGGTACATATAATATATAAGTTAGTAAATATACACTATATTCTTATAATAGATAATAATTATATTTAAAAATAGATAATATATATATATATATAACTATATATACTAATAACTATCACAAAATTTAGAGGCTAAAAAATCCACCCATGCCGGGACTCGAATCCACGACGTCTGGCTAACCGTGCCAGCGCTCTCTAACATTAAAATGTGAAAATTACTTTGCTAAATTCCGCCAAAAAATTAAATAAATAATATACATTTTTGGCGGAATTTAGCAAGTAATTTTAAAATTTTAATGCAATTATTTGTATTCGTTGATGACTTAGCTTATTCACACTGTAATTTAGGCACGTATATCTCTATACATATAGCTAGCATTTTGTATATTTTTTTTGTATAACTACATTTTTCTCTAATGTATTAGTCCAGTACATCCAAAAGTTGTCTGGAAGAGATCACTTTTAATCATGAGGCCGCCGTCTGTACCCTTAGGTTAAGAAATATCTGTGTAATTTTCATTTTTGTGTACAATAAGTGTTCTCTATCTATCTATCTAGAACCTAGGATCAACAACCTTTAGTAAATTTCCGCTTAAAACAAAATATAATTACGCCCTTTTCTAGTGCGTTTTTTGGAATAAGCGACGATCGTAAATCTCAATAAATTTCGTAGCACTTTTTAGGCCCAATAACAAAAATCTAGGTCCAAAAATACAGTTCTCCAAAGCATTTTCGCCAAAAACCGGTAATGTTTTGCGCAACTTAAGATATAAAAAGACCTGTTGCATGCTATCTAAGGATTCAACCGCTGCGCCACCACCGCAGTTCAGTTCAACATTTCTTCATACTTACCGCCTTCCTAGATTAAGATTTGATCCTAGCATAACTTGTAATATTCACACAGGGTTATTTTTAAAATGGGCAGTTTGTAAAGCATGCTGGTTAGAGTTTACAATAACTTTATGTAGACAACTTTGTTTTTGCTTCAATTCCCATTTTTAAAAATACAAGATTTTTTAGGACACAAGATAAAAACAATATAACATTTTAAAGATAATACATATTATTCTACATGCCTAAACTAGACATTTTCTCGCAAATTAATGAACTATCATGAACTATGTTTATAAAATTGGCAGCGTGTTATCTAAAACAGTGTTCCAAGTTACTTCATTTATGGCAATATGGCAGTTTTGGACTAAAAAGTTACAGTTTACGGGTAGAATCTTGTTTACTAAATTGGACAAGTAAGAATAAGTAGACTGTAGGTGCATAATTTACTGAAAGTAATAGGTATTGGTAGGGCAATTAAAGCGTGAATAGAACAAAATTCTGAATATATATTTTTTTATTAAAAACTGATTGCACAAAAATTAGTACCAATCACAAACTCCGATTAGAATAAATCAAGAATTACGCGTTTAAAATTAAACCCTGTATAGCATTATTTTAGATAAAGATCTCAAATATTTTTGATTGAAATATCAGATAATAGGAGATATGCGTGGAAATTCGCGATTTCTACGCATATCTCCTATTCGCGATACTATTCAGCGTATTATCAAATTCAGACATTTTAACACAACAACGTAATATTTACATACAGGCACATCTATTGTGGCCCCACACTAGGATACCCGGTGTCGTGGGAACCAGAAACAGCGACATCACAAACGTTTAAACATCCAAGACCTGGGTTTTTTGTCCCCAGCCGAGATTCGAACATGGGACCTCTCGCATGGTAGGCAGATGCACTACCGCTGCACAGAGGTCATCAGAAAACATAGCGCCACAAAATGCGAGAATCGTACCATCAGACTGATATCAACCCTTTCCTTTTCGGGTTAAACAGCCGCAGCGGAAACCGATTCAAGTCCTAGGATATTGATACTAAGTTCTAGGTTGTTTGTTCTAATAGTTATTACAGATATATATATTTTTTTATATATTTACTTTTAGAAAATAACGTGGTATAAAAAAATTTTTAAAAAACCTATTTAGAGGCTAAAAATCTTAAAAAGGCTCAATTGGTAGAGCGCTGGCACGGATAGCCAGAGGTTGCGGGTTCGAATCCCGGCGTGAGTGAAATGTTTAGCCTCTAAATAGGTTTTTAAAATTTGTTCCTTGGCACGGGTTAAGGCATTAAAATAAAAATAGTATAATAAAACAAGTTATTAAGTTAAGGCACTAGGTGGTGCTAAATTGCGCCACCGATGGTCTAAAATCACATCTTCTTTAAAAAAGGATCATAACTCTCTCGGAGCACCTATATAGCTATTTTTAGATTCCACAGACCTACTCGTAGAAAGGTCAAAGAATCCAGGACTTTAAAGCAGTTTTGCCATGGTAGTTTTTAGCGGAAATCAATTTAAGTCCCAGTTTATCGATTTTAGGTTCTAGATTGTACCAAAAATAACAGTTGCTAATATAAGTATGTTGAATTAAAAAAAAAAACTTATTATGAAACACGTTACGATTTTTATTCTATTGGTGGTTGCCTTAAGGTGATGATGTTTTGCCTAATAAATAAACGTAATTATGCCCGTTTAATATATAACTAGTTATAAATAATATTGGCCTTTTTGCATCTACTTAATGAGATGATTTATACAGCGTCGAGTGGTATCTTCACTCACACTAGATGGGTAAAGGGACCACTTCGGCGCTATAGTGCCTGGGACATGGTTTAATAGATGGTGTAGGCTTGCCCAGCACCTATACCATCCTGAGAGCATAGGCGGCCTAGCCCACAGGAAGGATTAGTCAATACGTGCGGAGCCAACCAAGCCGCGGGTTTCCTCGCGATGTTTTCCTTCACATTTAGCGTGTGGTATTGCGACTACAAATTCGCAAATGTACGTAACTTTGAAATTAAACAAAGTCATTGGTGCATGCCCGCACTCGGGATCGAACCTGGGGTTCTCGCTAGCCAGTCCATGGTTCTACCCACTGAGCTACCACCGCTTATAACGAGTATCGCGAATATGTAACTAGTATAACTAGTTATGCCAGTTATATATTCGCGATACTCTACATAGTTATTTATTAAACGGATCTAACCGCGATTATTTATTCGGTTAAACGTAATAACCTTGTTTCCCGACGTTTCGTTAGCGTTTTAATTACTTTTTACCTCATATATAATCGCGATTTGACCCGTTTAATATAAAACTATGTATGAGTATCGCGAATCAGTAAAAAATCCTACTAATTTACCGCCAATTGTATACGGCAATAGCTTAGACGTGTAAGCCTTTTTATGTATTTTGTTTTCTGGTGTGTACAATAAAGAGTTTTAATCTAATCTAATCTAATTTAAAAAAAAGAGGCTAAAGTGGTCCTTAGCACGGGCTAGTGCATTAAAAAAGAATATAATCCTTCTAATATAATAAACGCGAACGTTTGTGAGTATGGGTGGATGAATGCTTGTTAGTCATTCACGTAAAAACTACTGAATGCATTTTAATGAAACTTTACAATAATAAAATAAGAAACCTAAACGTCAAAAATGCTTTTGTACGCCACGCTAATATAAGCTACACGAATTACTTATCCTGAGTATCTAGTTAGGCTGCGTTTTCACAGTCTTAGTATGCTCGGACCGAGTGCGCCATCGGAATAAACTTGTACTTCTGATTGGCCATTTCAGTGTCGTGACGAAAAACCGTCCAATCAGAGGCATCAGTTTACTCGGATGGGGCACTCGGTCCGGGCGTACTAAGACCGTGAAATCTCGGCATAACTATAGAATCGTGTCGTCCGCATGACGCAACGAATGTGTGTAGACCTTTAGCGTCCGGCGGCGTCAGCGTCGGTCGCCGCACGCGCATACTTCCTGCTCTCCCCTAGAAAGGCACACGCCTTGAAGGTACGCCCGCCAGTGTATAGACAGGCGGCTGTAACAGGTGGACGTCCATGTCTCCAGCCTGTTTTGGACTAAAGTGTCTATAATTTGACCGAGAATTGCATCGGAACGGCCGCCTGATAAGCCTTGTGATAAGGCTAGAGCCACCAAAGGTGAAAAAGGCCAGTAAAAATAGTAAAATATTGATATTAAGTGGCTGATAAAAATGTGCGACGCCAAAGTGGAATGAGAAGTGTTCACGTTTTTTTAAATGGCTTAGCGAAAAAAGTTACTGGCTGAAAATAATTTTATGCCGAAAACAAAAAGAAGAAGAAAAAGGAGGACCTTTTTAAAAAGTGCAACAATCGAGAAGGATTGAAAAAATTTTATTGTTCGAAAAATTTTGAAAACTTTTTGCTGGCCAAAAACGGTCGAGTAAATTAAGAAAAAACAACAGTGATTTGAATTCGGAAGCATCATGACTGGCACGGATCCCGTTCCTGCTACCGTAGACGGATTGGTGGTGACAAAGCCGGGTAAGTCCTTGTATTTCATTTTAGATATCGGTGCTAGGAAATAAATTAACCGTTGATATAACTGTTACCAAGATCTTGGCGATGAACTTGGCAAATTGTGTAAGTGTAATAAATATAATGGAAATAGAGTACGAACAATTTAAATCTATTTCTTGACTTGAATTCAATTAACTAGAAATAGTTTCACAAATCCAAGAAATATATTCGAGTAACAAAAATAAGCAAGAAAAACTACCAAAAACTTTATAAATTACTATTTAATGGCGTACACGCACTAGAAAATCTTTTAAGACTCTCTTAGTAATGTTGTATAGAATCAGGCGTTACTTTGCGGAAATCCATAATAGCATTAAAAAGTTGAAATTAATTTGCTAAATTCCGCCAAAAATCCCACAAGCACCATGCGGTTAGTTAATGCACCGCCCTCCCTCCCACTTTTTCAAGCAGAAGCAAGACACGAATACACCACCACCAACACCAATACTTGTGTGAGAAAACACGTGACGCGTTTCGCCTCTAACACGAGGCATCCTCTGGCTCCCAAATGCAAGATTCTCTTAGTAATAGCGAAACCTGAGCAAAAGTCAATAAATTCACGTGCTACAAAAACGCTCCAAACGAACCAAATTAAGCTGAAACTATGACTTCTCGACATGTAACGCCTTATAATTATAAAGTATGAAGCGTATAACAATATTTGGGTTATCGCTTAAATTAATGTTTAAGAAAACTAAGTCGAAGAGAGAAATATTTTTTCTTGTATCATTTATTCCTTCATCAGCCCGGACTTGGCCCACGTGGCGGAGTATGGCCTAACCTTCATGCGATGCAGGAAGAGACCCGTGCCCCAGCAGTGCAGTGGGGACGTACAAAGTGTTGATGTCTTTTCATTCCATCATTATTTACTTAAAAACCCTGATAAGTAATCGTATACTATTTTTAATGCACTAACCCGTGCTAATACAGAGAATAGTGTAAAGAGGTTCGAAATTTCACTGATGCCGGTGAGTCGCCCATTAGCTTAATTGGAAGAGCTCTGGCACGGATAGCCAGAGGTCGCGGGTTCGAATCCCGGCATGGGTGGAATTTTTAAGCCTCTTAATAGGTTTTTAAAGTAATCGTATTTTTGTCATTAAATTTTTCGCAAGTTTTAATATGTCTTCTATGATATAAAAGCAAAGTCAATCAATCTAACTTTGAGCCGATTCCCTACTGCTAAAATAATGGGCTCTTTATCAAAGACTCGAAAATATTACCTTAACATTTCTCTTTTCGAAGAGTTTTCTAATTAGAAGGAAACAAATTCCTTTAAATTGTACTTTGCTATAATACTTTCTCCTTATTTCTTTAATCCCAATTTAGAAAACAAACGATTTTGCGGGACATTATACGACGTTATTGTAACATAATTAATATTACATAATTACATTGTTCACGAAACCATAATAAATAATGAACAGCCGGGAAGGGCAGGTAAGGGACGGCCAGGCGGACATATTTCCACGAAATAGGGGATGTATTAGCAAATAAAAAGCGGCGTGTGTGCATGTGACGACTAATGAACGTTGATGAAGGGAAGGTGATCTGTCAGGATCGTGGCAAGTTCTTGGTTTCTGCCTAACTCTCTGGGGTATCCCATAGGCGTGTAGTTATGTTGTGTTATGTTTATTACACTGTTATTCTATAATCAGCGTACATCAACCCACTGCTGGGCTTCGGACTCCTTTTTACTGCGCCATTCCTCACGGTCTTGTGCTAACCTGATCCATCTCTGGCCCGCAACCCTCACGATGTCGTCTGACCATCGTGTCGGTGGTCTGCCTACCAACCTCCTTCCCTCCCTTGGCCACCACTCCGATACTGCCCTGGTCCACCGGCCGTCTTCCCTTCTAGCCAAGTGTCCCGTCCATCTCCAATTTAACTCTGTGATCCGCTACCAACGTCTTCGCAATTTGTTTTTGTTAAGTTTAATTTGATAAAAAATTGAGAATAATCATTAAAATTAAGAACAATCAGTTATCAATAAATAATCGTCATCAACACATCGTGGCGAAACCTCAATGTCTGACGTGCTCAAATACCTCAGCGCTTGAAAGGAAAGCAAATGTGGCCTAGTAGATTGGGCCCAAAAAAATAAAATCACTGTGCAGAGACAAAACATACACCACTTTATAGATCTAATACGTACCTCCAACTTTTGTCTTAACGTCAAGGAATTTGGCCCCAGGAAAAAAAAATATTGGCCCACGAAAAAAAGGTGTTACCTGAAAATGGGAACGAATTAAGTATTATTTTTGAAAAATCCTATTATACTCGTAAATGAGAATTAACTGTACAAAAACGTACTTAATGCGAAGTAAAAACATTATATTCCAGTCAACCTTTGCTTTTGTTGAGAATTAAGGGACTAGATAGTAGAGAATCAAAAGATCACTACGCAAATACTCAAAGAGATAAACTCGCTTATAACTTTTTTATTTTACCCGTAAAATAAATAAAACATATATTTGCTGCTGTGTGGTGTCGGCTTAAAGAATAGCACCAACCCAAATTCTTCCCGCGAGTGTAGTAAACGGCGACTAAGGGACACAAACCGGGGGATGGGCAGCAGCGCCCCCTGCAGTACAATTCCACCAAACTGCGATCCCCAACCCGCATGCCCAACGTGGGGATTATGGGCATTACCCCCCAATGATGGCAAAACCTTGCGCTATGGCGTTCATTAGGGGAGGGCTATGTCCAGCAGTGGACTAATATAGCCTGACGAAAAAGAAGAAGAAGATATATTTGGTGCGGCACAGAAAAATATTTTGGCATAGTTTTAATTAAAGAACAATATTACAAATGGAGAAGTTCCTGGGTCTTTATCTTTTTTTTCCTGCCTCGAATTTTCCCGACGTCATAACAAAAGTTGAACGTAATGACAAGATCTACAAAGTGGTGTATGTGTTATGTTTGCACCATAACTTAATTTTTTTGGGCCCAATCACTTGCATTATCCTTTCCAATCAGCGGTGGGCACGCGTGGTAATTAAACCCATACTCTCTTTCTCTCTCTCTTTCCCTCTCTTTCTGTCTCTCTGAGAAATGGTCTGTGCCATGCAGTGGGAAGCTTATAGGCTATATAAAAAAAATATTGAAAAAATGTTGAAGAACAATCATACGCACTGTTAGTTGAATCGATATCGATATTAATCCTTGTATGTCCCCACTGCTGGGGCACGGGTATCTTCCTGCATCGCAGGAAGGTTAAGCCATAAGTTAGTTGAATATAATAGTAATAACATAATCTTTTATATATATATATATATATATATATATATATAAAAGATTATGTTATTACTATTATATTCAACTAACTTATGGCTTAACCTTCTTATATATATATAGTATGTAAATGTATTACCTAGTAACAGTTGGTTGTTGGGTTTTTCATTATTTATTTAATATATTTGTCAAAGAATATATGGCCTCCTAGAAAAATGCACTATAGATTAGATCTCCTCGCTTATGCGAACGTGAGCGTGAACATGCTCGCCCGCCAGCTTAAAGCTGATCAATCTGATCACGCACCTTCGGTCTACAACATAGAAAAAATCGTAATCAAAATTCTGTAGAGAACATGGCTATATTCACAAATATACGGGCAATTAAAGCGATACAAAGCCAGTAATTATAAAACATTGAGTGAACGAAAAAAGTTAATAGTGGCTTGCAGCGCATTGTACTACCGAAAGGTGCGTTAGGCCACCTCCAAGTTCAAAATATCTTTATCCTGAGCAATCTGTATCCATTTTATACCGGAATCACTATCCCGCGAAATCCGTATCCAACTTTCCCGGAGTCACTATCCTGCGTAATTTGTATCCAATTGGTACCAGTATCTCTATCCTGAGCAATCTGTATCCATTGCAGTCGATTAGCAAACAATAATTATTACAATGCAAAGACTATTTATACCTACTTGAATGGTCAATCGTCATGAGCATGACATTTCTAAATCGAGGAAAAGTTTTGTAAGAAACATAATAATAGCTGTAATTTGTTACGTAATCCATATCTACTACGTTTAATTAATTGACGTCTTGGGTAATATTCAGCCCACTTGTGAGAAACCATGTGGAATAGGGATTATTAAAAGTATTGAAAAATGTTGTTTATAAGATCGATATAAAAAAAGTGATTTCAATTTAAAATTCAACTCTCGGTTGCAACATTATGGTGAGTCGGGCCCATTTTGGTGACTTAATACTTAAAACTTCCCGACATTTCGTTAGATATTTAGATTTCCGTAAGTTTGTCTTTACACTATTTTTATTTTTAATGCACTAACCCGTGCTAAGGAACAAATTTAAAAACCTATTTAGAGGCTAAAAATTTCACCCATGCCGGGATTCGAACCCGCAACCTCTGGCTATCCGTACCAGCGCTCTACCAATTGAGCCAATGGGCGACTCACGGCATCAGTGAGTAGTAGCGGCATCACGGCTCAATTGGTAGAGCGCTGGTACGGATAGCCAGAGGTTGCGGGTTCGAATCCCGGCATGGGTGAAATTTTTAGCCTCTAAATAGGTTTTTAAGTTTGTCTTTGTGTTAACTGTTAACTACTTGTATTTCTACCGTCACCCGTTTGTGTTTTCTGCTGATTGTTGTATTATGTTGCGTGATTTTGTGTTTTTGAGTATTGTGTCGTCAAATAAATATATTTATGCCACACCTGGCAATAAAGTGGCTTTTGCCGCACGCTGCGCGTACGGAAAAAGCCGCTTTCTGGCCAAGTGTAGACATAAAAAGATGTACACAACACGGGAAGTAATAAAGAAAGCTCTCGATCGCATATTTACGTCCCTCGCTTGCAGCTCGGGCCGCAAGCTTGTGCGATCTCGGCCTTTCTTTGTATTACCACCCTAGTTGTGTAATGTACTATTTTCTTTCTTTCTAAAATAAATACCAATAAGCTAAACAATTTAATGCAAACAAAAATAACAGGTGTACCTATATGTTACTTTTTATACCTAAACTAACTGTGTCCCGCGGTTCATCGATTTCCCATGGGAATAAGATATTTTCCCGCAGTAAAACGTAGCCTATGTGTTAATCCAGGGTATCAGCTAACTCCATGCCAAATTGTATTAAAATCGATCTAGCTGTTTAGACGTGAAGCAGTAACAAACATGTAATACACACCCACAAACTTTCGCCTTTATAATATTAGTGTTTAGTGTGATGATCTGAAGTGTATGATGTGATGTAACTTCGATCGATCGATATCAACCCTCGCATGTCCCCATACACTGCTGGGGCAGGGCTCTTCCTGCATCACAGGAAGGTTAGGTCAAACTCCGTTGGTGGAAGTTTGTAAGACAGTAGCGGGCCTTGTGTTACTTAAATTGTTACTTGGTTTTACTTCCCTGGCGGTGAAGCGGGGTAACGCTGCTGGCGTCATGGTAACTTTTGGGTCGGTTGTGCCCTGGGGCGTTATTTATAATTAATTTATATTATTTTTATGTTGTTTGTTGAGGGCGGTGGTAGCGGAGCGGTGTAGAACGCCGGCCTCTCAATCGGGAGGTCGTGGGTTCAAACCCCGGCATATACCAATGACTTTGTTTTCTAAGTTATGTACATTTGTGAAATTGTAGTAGCAATACCACTCGCCGACGGTGAAGGAAAACATCGTAAGGAAACCCTAGTGTCTGAAGTGTTAACGTACCTCAGCGCTTGCTACGTACAATGAGACCTATGAGGCTAAGTGCGGAAATCTCAGGACTAACTATGTTGTTTGTTCTGCCACGTTTTTATGACGAACCTTTCTGTAAATGTGTGGATTTTACTAGTACACCTAATTTCTGCAACGTGAAAATATTACATAATAAATATCTACCTATTATATTTATAGAAAAAAAATTAAATAAAATATATATAAGTATGTATAGTCATTGTAAATAGATGTTTATTCATTGTAATTTTATGAGCAAATATTTTTTATGATTTCTGTAGAAATTACCTGCCTAATACTGTTTAGTAGTTATTCAGTTTCCAAGTAGTTTAAATTTTTATTATATGTTTAATATATCCGGAACCGGCGTGCGTGTATGCAACGACTTATGAACGTTGATGAAACGAAGGTGATCTGTCAGAATCGTGGCAAGTGGCAGTCCCTGGTCTCTGACTACTCCTCTGGGATACAGACGTGAGCTTATGTATGTATGTATGTATGTATGTATGTATGTATGTATGTATGTATGTATGTATGTATGTATGTATGTATGTATGTATGTATGTATGTATGTATGTATGTATGTATGTATGTATGTATGTATGTATGTATGTATGTATGTATGTATGTATGTATGTATGTATGTATGTATGTATGTATGTATGTATGTATGTATGTATGTATATATGTATGTATGTATGTATGTATCCACAATATTGGATATTATCAGAAATGGTAACAAGGTTACTAATTTTTGTTGACACTGCATGCCAGTCACTGAGATTCGCCCAAGTCTGTAGTGGAGAAGAAGACCGCGAGACAAAACTCCAGCTTTTTCACACAAAAAAAGTAAGTTGGTTCCAGACGAGTACTTGTACAACTTCTTACTTTCAGCAATGTTATGATTTTGTTCTGTTTTGTTATGAATTTTATGAATGAATTTATGAACTTTGTTATGAGATTAAAGGTTTTATTCAAAGTAGCGCAGAAACTGCGGCTTAGTGAACGTTACAACCCAAACTAGGTAAATTCAAAATCTAAACATAACAAAAAATGTTAACAAAAACTCTAAACTTAGTCTCTTCAAAGAGTTTTATTGTTGTACATACATACAACTCATGCATTGTACTTGTTTTAATTCCAGACATCATTATCATCTAAATAATCCTTTGTGTCATAGTAGCCTTTTTGGCTACTATGACACAAAGTATATACGATAGTTAGAATATTTTCGGGGCTTAATCGCGTAGTAATTTATTGCTATTTTACCTCGACGTTTCGACGACGTTACAGTCATCGTGGTCACGAGAAGACTGATGGCTGGCACCCGTTCGCATTTTCGGCTGATGAGGTTTCAGACTACCCTCAATCAGCTATCACAAACTATGTGTACAAGTCGCGAAAGTTTAAAATATGTTAAAGCATATACGAGTACTTAACACATTTTTTGAACCGCGTTTCATGCAAGCTTTATATAGGTATCTTTCGGGATTTTATTTTAGAAACGTATACGTAAACGTTACACCGTGTGTAGCGGATCCTATAACATTTCGAAATACGATGCCACCTGTTCTGTTTGCCCACACAAGTACTCGTAGATACGTTCGAGTTGACCGAACATCATTGTGACGGTCTGACAAAACGTGAATTCAAAACGCTTCCTCTGGGTTGCTTTGTATACTATAAATAGGAAATAGTTAAAACATTGTTGAACATAGTTGTGCGTTTGGTAGTATTTATTTATTTCAAGCCAAAGCGGACTTCTTTTTAAAGAAATATCTTTAGCAGAGTCACCTAGTACAGGCATTCTATACTTAAAAGGTGACTCCAATTACTATGTACCGAAAAATAATGAAGATATAGAATAAAGATTTTTGTATTTTTTTTTGTATTGTATTCTTCCAGCCCAAGATCGATTACTTAAGAATCGATTATCACTGGACGTTGACGGGTGTATTTAATGAAGCATTAATTTCTGTGTACAATAAGTATACAGTATTCTATATTCTATTAAATTATTAAGTATTACATTGGGATATTTTCTAAAATATTAAGTATTATATTTTAAACAGCAGTTACAAAAAAAAGATAAAATACAATAGCGGCCTTATAGCTAGTGGGAATTTCATCCAGGCAGCCCCATATTGAAGTTTTTGTCAAAGGAGACATAGATACGCCTTAACTCTGTAGCTGGTTGTGGCAATTATGCCACTATCTATCATGCCATTATCTATTAAAATGTCACCTTAAATTGAACCTTATCACTTTGAAATAAAGTTCAAAATCAATTAAATATTTATACTAGCTCGACTAGTTAAAGGTTTAAATATCACACAATATTTCCTGAGCCTAAAAAACACACTAAAGTCTATTTATTCTTACTTGTCCAATTTAGTAAACAAGATTATACCTTAAAATTGAGATTAGATGCCTAAACTAGACATTTTCTCGCAAATTCATGAACTATCATGAACTATGTTTATAAAATTGGCAGCGTTTTATCTAAAAGAGTATTCCAGGTAACTTAATTTATGGAAATATGGCAGTTTTGGACTAAAAAGACACAGTCTAAGGGTAAAATCTTGTTTACTAAATTGGCCAAGTAAGAATAAATAGACTGAACGTAAAATAGACAGACGTTTTATTACATTTCATAGTTTGAAAATGTTACCTAACGCTTATTCGATATCAATCCTTGTATGTCCCCACTGCTGGGGGACAGGTCTCTTCCTCCATCGCAGGAAGGTTAGGCTATACTCCACCACGGGGGCCAAGTCCAGGTTGGTGGAGGATTGTAAGACAGTGGCCTTACTATCAGAAGTTGTCAAACCGCCCATAAGGGCTCTGATATCGCGCTTATTACATTAAGCTTAATTTGCCTAATATTTAACGATAATACAAAACGCTTAACTCAGATTTTTTGCGTTAAAGTTTTCGATGTTAGTCTCTGCGAAAATTGAACCCCCGACTTTTGCTCACAGAAAAACCAGTACGACCACAGAAAGTTCACTCTATTATTATCCTCCATAAACATAATACCTACTTACCAACCTAGATTGCAGAATAGAACCTCTATAAAACATGCAGGCATATTTTTTATTACCCTACCGCGAAATAAAAGAAGGTTTATGTTTTTGCTCGGAAGTAGGTATTTATTATTCTGTCTCTTTATGATTTCTCAGAGACTAAAGGGATTGATCGTTTTTCCTAAATAAGGTGTTGAATAATGACACAAGGCTTATTAACTTAAGTAAACAATATAGTTTTACGAAAAAAAAAACATAAAAGTGGACGTTAGCTGTGATATTTTTAGAAAAAAGCCAACAAAAGGCATAAAATGGTTATCTATATCGGCCTCGGTGGCGCAGCGGTTTGGCACGCTGACTGTAAAACCGTATGTCTCGGGTTCGATCCCCGGCCGGGTCAAACTATGAAACGAACTTTTCTAGTTTGTCTCGGGTCTTGGATGTTATGTATGTATTTATTGTATTAAATCTATCGTCGAGTTAGCACCTATAACACAAGTCATTTAGCTGTACTTAGTATAGGGCTAACGAGATCTGTGTAATATGTCCATGAATATTTATTATTATTATTATTATTATTATTATTATTATTATTATTATTATTATTATTATTATTATTATTATTATTATTATTATTATTATTATTATTATTATTATTATTATTATTATTATTATTATTATTATTATTATTATTATTATTATTATTATTATTATATCCATCTAACATATTGCGGTGGATGCTTAATGTTCCTGTTATGTTATTATTTTTGTTTCCTTGGAGAAATCTAGCAGTCTGTTGCTATAGGTGAAATCCTGTAAATGGCTCACTAACTAGTTTATAAGTTTTACATATTGTTTATCAGCTGTTGGTTTTCTATAGATAATAAAAAAATAACATTATAGTTTTTATAAAAATTTAATAAAACTATTAAAAATATATAAAACTATCTTGTAGGCCACCGACAATTTCGCGTAAAAAAATCTATAAGTCCATCTATTAATTATTAATTATTATGTAGGTACGATTAAAGCCGGGTTCTCCGATCGCACGAGTTTTATTGGACTTCTTGCGCTGCAAGACCTAAAAGTTTATAAATGGAAAACAACAGGCAGCTGTTAATAGTAGATTAACAGACCGTTACTTAACGAGAAGCCCGGGATAAGTTTTATCCCACCTGTTGAGGTTGTAAATTTGACGCATTCGTGCGATTTTATGTTGTTTACGCAGTTGCTTACGATTTTATGACGGGTGGGTTTATGTTCTCATTATTATTAATTTTTTGCTTGATCCATCGACGGGAATGAATGGAGGCGCAAAAAAGGTTCTAAAGCCATTAGGATGTCGTTTTCCGCACGCGGGCTGACGCTTGTGACGTCATCATACGTTGTCACAATAATTTAACAGGTAGGGCGAGATAAATAGTCGCTTCTAAGAACGAGTCTTAGCGAAAGCACTTGCTTAAGAATCGATTTGTCTATCATAGACAGTACTTTAGCACTCTTTTAGTCGCGAAACCCGGACTAATTCTAAGCATTGGCCTAAGAACATGGTTAGCTAAGCAAACGTCTACTTTGATACTTAGCTAAGTTAGCCTGAAGTAATGCTTAGGGAAGCTTGAGCACGGACTTGGGCTAAGCAACGACTATTTATCTCGCCCGTAGTGTCGTTACAGATTAAGGATGTAGTTCAAATTGGTTATTGGTTTCTTTTATTGGAAATTCATTCAAGTAAAAGGCTAGAGGTATTTTTTTAAGGTACGTACTTTTGGCAAGAAGATAAGATACCATTGGCGGCCTTATTGTTAATAGCAATTTCTTTACAGTTTCTCTAAAAAAACTCCTCAGAGACAGTTTAAATAATCTTTCCCAACTCTTTTCTCTTTTACAACAGACTATTTAAAGACCCCTTTAAATCGTGGTTTTACCAACAAGACAGTAGATTTACGAGACGTAAGGTCGTTGAACTAAATCACACCTGCTTTATATTCAACGTCAAGGTCGCAACGTTGGCATGCGGATTTTTTCAACTGCCTTATGCGCAGTTGAAAGTATACCTTATTATCTTATTGCTAGAGGTGATTTAGGAATGATGTGACAGTTCGAAAAGAGGTCATGGTGGTGTTGAAGGTGTTGTAGTAAATGCATTTGACTAAGAACTTTTAACATTATACAAATTCACGCCTGTATTCCGGTGGGATAGCCAGTGACCATGGTATGTTACTTGCCACGATCGTGACTGACGCCGGTTTTTTTGTACTTTTTACCTTCCTTTTTTCTTGGACTATTTTTTTTAATTGCGCGGACGACACTTTTTTTTCTAAAGGAATGAACATAATTTGCAGAGGACTGGGATGGCGTGAAGCAGGTCTTTTTCCATTAGTGGATTCTTAGCGTAGAAATAAAAATTTGCAAGAACGCGTCTGCTGAGTACTAACTCTAGGTACATCACAATGAGTTATATTGTCAAATGTAGCTCCCACTTCCTAAGTACTTAACGCTCAGAAATTAACATAACATAACATTTACATCCAAGCACATACATTGCTTCTGGCCCCACACTAGGATACCCTGTGTCGTGGGAACCAGAAACAACGACAT
This sequence comes from Yponomeuta sedellus, assembly GCA_934045075.1. NCBI lineage: Eukaryota > Metazoa > Arthropoda > Insecta > Lepidoptera > Yponomeutidae > Yponomeuta > Yponomeuta sedellus. Next base: position 1,065,487 of record OW203733.1, read on the forward strand.
CACAAACATGTAAACATTCACGACCTGTTTTTTTTGTCCCTCCCAGCTGGGATTTGAACCCGGGAACTCTTGCATGGTAAGCAGACGCGCTACCGCTACGCCGCAGAGGTCGACTTGTGTTGTTTTTTTTTTGTATTTTTAGTGTTTTAATTTTTTTGTTGGATTTACGCTGGAACAAAATCCAGCAAATCCAACAATCCATTGTCAACATCTGACCATTGGTTAAGGAGCTATGATATAATTGGACATACTTACATGCACACGAACCAAGAACATACCTTTCCTCACTATAGTACCATAGGTATATTTCATATTATTTATGTATTTATTAATTTACTCATTCATTTATTTATATTTATTATTTTATTTTCAGGTCTATGTAATTATTTAAAATTTATAGCCTCTAAATATTTAGAGCACGAATGTTAGATAAATATTAATTTAACAATTATAAGTGTATACTTTCCCTCTCTCGTTTGTAATGTCTGTATTACCACATTTTGGGTTGCCTCGAAGAGATTTGTAATGAAATGGGCTCGCCATGTACACTTTTGTATATTTTTGTGCTTTGTTTATGATTTTTATGTGTACAACAAACTATATAGTAAACATTATCTTCCATTTAGGCTTCGCCGCAACAGGGTAAAAATTACAGAACAATTTCAAGTAGAAGTGGCGCCCTCACAATTCTAGACAAATGATTAGATGTGAAATAAATCATTACTAACATCTAATCAAATTGCAAAGCTGAGTTGATATATTTTATTTAAAGTAGTTAAATACAATATAATATTTGGTCGATGTATGTCCGTCCCAGGCGGACATACATCGACAAAATAGGGCATGTATTAGCAAAGGGAAAGATAAAAAGTACCGGGGACCGGCGTGCGTGCATGCAACGACTTATGACCGTTGATGGAGCGAAGGTGATCTGTCAGGATCGTGGCAAGTGGCAGTCCCTGGTCTCTGCCTACCCCTCTGGGATACAGGCCGGAGGTTATGTATGTGTATGTAGTTAATAAGAAAAACACCGGACAAGTGCGAGTCAGACTCATCAACCCAGGGTTCCGTACAAACTTTTAGCAACTTGTTATTTTTCTTCTTTTCAAACGTATCCTCATGACTGAGGAATAGGCTAGGAGATGGCACAGGCCTTCTCTCAGAGAGAGAGAGAGAGAGAATGCTCTGCAATGGGACTTCATAAAAAAGAATAATAATAAGATCAGAAAGCAAGCTAAGAGAAATATGTTTAGTGTTTATTAGTCAGGAGGCATCACTTTGGTGAAGTTTTCTTTTAAAATGGCGGGCGCGATGTAATAATATATATATAGATGATATATTATGATATAAACCCTTGTATGTCCCCACTGCTGGGCCACGGGTCTCATCCTGCATCTCGGGAAGCTTAGACCAACTCCACCACGGGGGCCAAGTACAGGTTGGAGTGATATGATAAATAGATAGAATATTCCTTACTGTATCTACGAGTACACCAGGAATTATTTAGGAGACCTAAACAGTAACATAGTACAGTACAATTGGCGGCGGAAAAGTGATTTCTTCCTGACAACCATAACGCTTACGTGGAGAAAAATTTAAGTATTTTTTTCAAATAATTGGAGATTCGGTCGATCGATATCAACCTTTGCATGTCCCCACTGCTGGGGCACAGGTCTCTGCTTCCATCGCAGGAAGGTTAGGCCATACTCCACCACGAGGGCCAAGTCCGGGTTGGTCAAGGATTTTAAGACAGTGACGGGCCTTACTGTCAGAAGTTATCACGCCGCCACTAGTGATAGTCACGGGATGGTCACCCATCCTGCACCAGACCGCGCCTTTTGTTGCTTGACTCAAGTGATTGATTTCAATCACTTGGATCGACTGGGCCACGAGCGTTTCTTGGAAATTCGAGATTATCTTGGAAGAAACATAACAATTTCAAACAATGTTATTAAAATGTGTCGAGTAATTTCCTCTCTTGCTAAGAACATAATTATGCAAGTGAAAGGCTATTTTTCGGTACAATTGAATACCTTAATTACAACTTGACCTTAGCACTATTAATTTATTTGTCAAACTGGTCGAGAATACTTATTGAGTAATTAGTTTAAGATACAATTGCATAAGTACAATTTAGGTGTAAACAAGGTGCACAAAATTATATTAATACTTTTATTGCACTTAAATTTTAACAATAAAACCGTACAATGCGTCCAATTTTAACTTAATATATACTGGTACGGATAGCCAGAGGTTGCGGGTTCGAATCCCGGCATGGGTGAAATTTTTAGCCTCTAAATAGGTTTTTAAATTAATATATACTTACTTGTAACACAGTATACATATCGTCGTCGTCGTCGTTGTGGTCAGGCTATACTAGCATATACATTACATACATATACATTCAATTAATACATGTGATATGTACACACTATAAAAAGCAGGGAAAACCATATACATAATATGAAAACTAAATGTAATGAATAGGGAGGACATACATCGGAAAGACTTCATGTAAGGAGTGGCTAAGGGAGTTTGGGGTAGCACTTCTCAAGGAAGTGTTGCCGGGCAAGAGCATTGAAAGAATTCCGAGGTGGGGCTTTACGGATATTATCAGGGAGGGCTTTCCAGAGATGGACGGCTGAGACGCAGAAAGAGCTACAGATGAAACCAGTATGGTAAGAGGGAGTCTCCACCGCAGGAGCCAAGTCCGGGTTGTTGGAGGATTGTAAGACAGTGGCAGATCTTTGTGTCAGAAGTTATCCGGTGAGTCGCCCAATAGCTCAGTTGGAAAGAGCGCTGGCACGGACAGCCAGAGGTCGCGGGTTCGAATCCCGGCATGGCTGGAATTTTTGCCTCTAAATAGGTTTTTAAAAAAGCAGTTACCATGCCGCCCGTAAGGCCTCTGACATGGGTTAACGTCTGCCTTCATTGTGTCGTATGGAAGTTATTCAATTTTGATTTTTTTTTCGTTAATCTTTTTCCTTTATCCTTTACAATGATTTTACTCGTTTTATTCTACAATTTTCCGACGTTTCGGCACTTTTTGCAGTACCGTGGTCTCGGAAGACCAGTCTTCCGAGACCACGGTACTTGAAAGAGTGTAAATACAGTTTTTATTATGTCTCGTGCTCGTGTTAACCTTAAAATAAATCCTCTCTATGATGTCAAAACCATCGTAACATTCCATTCAAATGAAATGAAATGAAATGAAAAGGTTTTATTCAAAGTAGCGCAGATACTGCGGCTTAATGAACGTTACAAGTTAAACTAGGTGTCCATTTCAAAATCTGGATCATTTTGGAGAAAAAATGGACAAAAAAACTCCAAACTTAGTCTTTTCAAATTCCTTAATTAACAGAATTTACACAGATACTACAAAACTCGTGAAATTCCAGACATCATTGTCATCTAAATAATCCTTAATATTATAGTAGCTCTTTTGGCACAAAGTGTACTTTACACATTTTTTGAACCATATAACATATAACATAACCTCACGCCTGTATCCCAGAGGGGTATTCAGAGACTAGTAGCTGCCATTTGCCACGATCCTGACAGAACACCTTCGCTCTATCAATGTTCATTAGTCGTTGCATGCACGCCCGTTCTCAAATGCTTATTATAATAGGAAGTGGAAGTATATTATTATTACCTACAAATTTTAAGAGAACTAACGCAATACATAAAAAATTACGACCCACATTGACTATTGCTACTGGAAATATGATTTACAGATTTTGCATTCCGCATTATTGATCGAATCACGTAGAGTTGAAAACTTTTCAAGTACTTACGTACAGATAATGTTTATCTAAGACTGTTGTAGTTACGATAGAGGACGGATAAAGGAGATGTTTGTGTTGGATTGATTTAAAACGTGCCTCTTTTAAGTAGTTTACTGTAAAAAAATAACATAACATAACATTTACATACAGGCACATAAATTGCCTCTGGCCCCCACACTAGGATACCCTGTGTCATGCGAACCATAAACAACGACATCACAAACATGTAAACATCCAAGACCTGGGGTTTTTTTTGTTCCCAGTCGGGATTCGAACTCTAGCCCTCTTGCACGGTAGGTAGATGCGCTACCGCTACGCCACAGAGGTCGTCGAATGAAAAGATAATGAGAATAAAAAGATTGATTTACATAATCGTCTTCTTCTTCTTCAGGCTATATTAGTCCACTGCTGGACATAGGCCTTCCCTAATGAGCTGTGCCATTATTGGGGGGTAATGTCCATAATCCCCACGCTGGGCATGCGGGTTGGGGATCGCAGTTCATAATCATGCACCTTTTAAATGTAGCCTATAAACGGCGTTCTCTCAGAGAGAGTACGGGCTTAATCACCACGCGTGCATACCACAGATTGGCAATTTCAAGCGCTGAGGTATGTGAACACCCCAGACACTCAGGTTTCCTCACGATGTTTTCCTTCACAGTTAGCGAGTGGTGTTGCTACTATAACACCACAAATGTACATAGCTTAGAAAACAAAAACAACGGTACGTGCCCGCTCTGGGAATCGAACCTGGATCCAGCGGTGGTAGCCCTGTCGTCGTCGTCGTCGTCAGGCTATATTAGTCCACTGCTGGACATAGCCCTCCCCTAAAGAGCGCCACGTTGTGCTATCATAGGGGGTAATGCCCATAATCCCCATGCTGGGCATGCGGGTTGGGGATCGCAGTTCGGTGGAATTGTACTGCAGAGGGCGCTGTTGCCCACCCCCGGTTTGAGTTCCATAACGAGCGACAACGAGTTGACATAAGCATAAAGAAATATAAAGATAATTATATTTCTTTATGCCACACCTGGCCATAAAGTGGCTTTTTCCGCACGCTGCGCGTACGGAAAAAGCCGCTTTCTGGCCAAGTGTAGACATAAAAAGATGTACACAACACGGGAAGTAATAAAGAAAGCTCTCGATCGCATATTTACGTCCCTCGCTTGCAGCTCGGGCCGCAAACTCATGCGATCTCGGCCTTTCTTTGTATTACCACCCTAGTTGTGTAATGTATTATTACAAATTCGGCAATATTTTTTGCAAATAACTTTCTTCAAATGCTAATAGTTATTAATAGTGTTTCTTAATGATCCGCGATAGTCATAAATAGTTATACATTAAATGGGTCGAATCGCTGCTGCCTGACAGTGCTGTGAATTCCTCCCTTACTGTCGGAAGCTATCCAGCCGCACATAAGGCCTCTGACATGGCTTAACGACTGCCATTACATGACAGCCGGCACCAACGACTTAACGACAACGACAGCCTTGCGAAGCACGGAAGCGCTCGGAAAAATGCCACTAGCGTTAGTTGCGGGACGGTCAGCCGTCTTCCACCTGACCGCGTTTTTTTTTTGCCCTATTAAGGGCACCCTCCGGAGGACACGGGGGAGGGAGGTGGTAAATGCTCATGCATAACAGCACGGACCCGGCCGTGTTGCCAATGTGGGACTTACAAGAAGTGCGCCTACCCACTAAACACCACCTTGGGGCTGGTTTTGGTCCTAGGGACCCCTGAACCCACATCGGGAGCGACCCCCCTCGAGGCCGAGGAGGGCGCACAGCGGAGCTCCCTAGCGGAGCGTCCGCTTAGAAGAGTTTAAATTACAAAACTGCTATGAAAGAGCAGTGTCCCCGCTAGGGGGGACACTGGCAGGGGAGGGGGCCGCGCCTGACTGGGACCGAGCCTCTAAGAGGTGGTTCAGATCTGACCGCGTCTGTTGTTGCTTAACTCAAGTGATTGATTCCAATCACTCGGTTCGACTAGGCCACGAGCGCTTCCCACGGCCACGTGTTAGTTATTCACGTTTTCGCAAACAAGCGAATATGTCACCGCCAACTGGTAGCATTCACACTAAAATTAATTTTACAGCAGCAGTACTTGATTGATCGAATTTGGGGCGCGAAATAGCTCCTATATTACGCGCAATATACCCTGAACCATTGCAATCGCCAGACTGTCAAATTTCAAACTTATTGCTAAAGCGTGAAATCCGACAGTGTTGTGTGTGGTGTCGGCCTAGAGAATAGCACCAACCCAAATTCTTCCCGCGAGTGTCGTAGAAGGCGACTAAGGGACATAAAGCGGGGGGTGGGCAGCAGCGGCCCCTGCAGTACAATTCCACCAAACTCCGATCCCCAACACATGCGGGTTATGGGCATTACCCCCCTATCACGGCGCAACCTTGCGCTATGGCGCTCATTAGGGGAGGGCTATGTCCGGCAGTAGACTTATATCGCCTGAAGAAGAAGAAGAAATCCGAAAGTTTTTGGTAAGCATATTTGGTGAGCATTATTTTGCCACAGGACGCACAACTCTCTGATACAGGGCCAGAAACGCTTTATTTTTACACACTTTTCCATATACCAAGACATGGGTCTTTTTCGCAACAGTCATAGTTGGACAGTGAAATAAAATATGTTCCGCGGAAGTAATCGTAAAATAATACGAGCTCTTCGCACGAATCAGAGCGGTCGCCGACCGTATTCCCATCATCTTGGAAGGATTTGTATATTTCGTGTTGTTTTATTCTAAACACGAAACGTAATACTGTTTTTGAGATTTTTCGTTAGTGTTGTTATGTAAAGGCAGCGACACACAGATAATGCTAACATTTAACATCGTAAGAGTATTATTATATAAAAAAATAATTATTATAACTTAAAATGTCAATATGGACTAAGAATTGACTGAAATAAATAAATTGAATTGAAATTAATTAAACGGGTTATAGATACTACACACATCCACTCCCACACACACACACACATCCCAAAATTGGGGGTTCTATGTCAATACTCACTACAAAAAAATCGAATTAACAAAAAATATCAACAGTTCCATTTCGTCTTTTCGCTTTTCCGAAGTTTTTCCCGTGTTAAAAGTATAACGTCAATTTTAAAAACCTATTTAGAGGCTAAAAATTCCACCCATGCTGGGACTCGAACCTGCGACCTCTGGCTAATCGTGCCAGCGCTCTCCCAACTGAGCTAATGGGTGACTTACTTTTTAGCCTCTAAATTGGTTTTTGAAATTGTCCTTAGCACGGGCCATTAAAAGAATATAAAAGTTTAACGTATCTTTATAATAATAAGGTTTGTTAGACCCTGTATTCGCAATTGTACACCATGAATTTTGTTTAGTTTGAGAGCCGTACCAAAATGTGGGACACAAACCGGGGGGGGGGGGGGGCAGCAGCGCCCCCTGCAGTACAATTCCACCAAACTGCGATCCCCAACCCGCATGCCCAGCGTGGGGATTATGGGCATTACCCCCCAATGATGGCACAACCTTGCGCTATGGCGCTTATTAGGGGAGGGCTATATCCAGCAGTGGACTAATATAGCCTGAAGAAGAAGAGGAAGATAAGCGTATAATTATGATGGTAGAAAATCCTCGGAATACTCGATATATTCACACTTTGCCAGTTTTTTATTCGTCTCCACGCTGAACGGGCGCAGCGGAAACGCAGCAATAACGCACGATATTGTCCATTAGGGTGGCTGGTGACATTAAGACTGGGCTACACTTGGCTGAAGATATTATATTATCTATAATATAAAAATGAATCGCTGAATCTGTTGGTAAGCGCAAAGCTCGAGAGCCGCTGAACCGATTTCGCTGATTCTTTTTTTGGAATATTCCTTGAAGTACGAGGATGGTTCTTACGGAGAGAAAAAAAAGAATCTACACTTAGGCGGTACGAATTTCGCTGAGTCAGCTAGTTGTTAATAAAAAGTATTATTGCACTTAATAATTGTAAAAACGTAGCAATGTGGTTAAATTAATACTTTACGCACTTTTTATACGCTACAAGTAATTTACGTATAGGTAGTTATAAGAAAAAAACGAATATGTGAATTTATTTCAACTAAAATTGTATAATAATTAATCACTTCACATAATTACCGATCAGACCGCCAATTGTATACGGCAATAGTTAGATGTGTAAGCCTTTTTATGTATTTTGTTTTCTGGTGTGTACAATAAAGAGTTCTAATCTAATATAATCTAACACAAAAATGATAAAGACTAAGGATTCTTGACGATTAAAGACTAAAGGTCTTAACGGCTGTGGCGATTTAAATAAAATCTGGTACGGAGCTGACACCCTGGATTAAAACATAGGCTTCGTTTTACTGCGGGAAAATATCTTATTCCTATGGGGAAATTGATAAACCGCGGGTAACATCGCGGGGCACAGCTAGTAATAAATATACATTAATTTCATAAACATATTTAGTGGCTAAAAATTCCACCCATATCGGGAATGCCGTGCCATGGTTAGCCAGAGTTCGCGGGTTCGATTCCCGGCATGGGTGGAGTTTTTAGCCTCTAAATAGGTTTCTAAAATTGTCCTTAGCACGGGTAAGTGCATTAAAAATATTATAATAGATACATTAATGTCCTACTATGATTATAAATGTAAAAGTTTCTGAAGATATTTGGATAATTAAAACTGTTTTTATACGGATTTAACTCGTTTATTATATTTTTACAATTTTCCGACGTTTCGGCACTTTTACAGGTGCCGTGGTCTCAGATGACTGAGGTGACAGGCGTCTTTTTGAAAACATTAACTGTTAGTTTACTACCCTCGGCAAAAATTACAAAAGTTAATTATGAAGTTACGTTCCAAAATAGGTAAATCAATTATTTTATATAAATAATATTTGGATGTTTGTTACGCAATAATGCAATGACGGCTGATTAGCTTGCAGAAACTTCAAACACTATAACAAAATAAGTAAATAGCTACTTAAAAACCTATTTAGAGGCTAGAAATTTCACCCATGCCGGGATTCAAACCCGCAACCTCTGGCTATCCGTGCCAGCGCTCTTCCAATTGAGCCAATGGGCGACTCACCGGCATCAGTGAAATTTCGAACCTCTTTTACACTATTCTCTGTATTACGTACAGGCAGCGACATCTGGCTTAAGCAAATTGCATCACTTACAGCCCCGACGGCATGGGTGAATTTTTTAGCCTCTAAATAGGTTTTTAAATTTGTCCTTAGCACGGGTTAGTGCATTAAAAATAAAAATAGTATAAGTAGCTACTTATGCAGAACTTTTATTGTGAAATTACACAGTACTTTCTTTGAGATACAGCTGAGATCCTCCTTTTTAGGGGATCAGAGGGCTCACGATAACACTTGCCGAGAAAGTGTTTGCGGACAGCGGCTTTAGAGCACTCCAAGATAGGGCTTCACGAATGATTTCAGGAAAGGCGTTTCAGAGACGAACGGATGTAACAGTATGATAGGTCATCTATCAATATGTTGTCTGAGAACTGTAATTTTCCGTTACAATTTTTAATATAGCAGGAATTTCGGGTCTTGAGAGCCGTCGCAAAATGAACGTGCTGTAAAAAGAGCTATCGAATACAAAATAAAAAAGGTATAAATTTAAACAATTATTTATGCAACCACTACTATTTTTAAAATACACTTTTGCTGAAATTCCTTTTTATTTACAAATTACCTGTGAGATTGAAACCCGTTCCTTCAGAACTTATAAAGGTTGACAACAAATTAACCCTTGTATATATTTTTTTCTAACTGAGAGCTTATAGAGTTTTAAAATACGCTAGCTTGTTTTTTAAGGCACTTTATTTGTCCATTCCAAAAATATCTCGACACTAACTTGAATCTGTAAGAACAATGAGTTAGAGCTGTGTGGGACTATTTTAACTTACATTGGCTATGTGTGTCGCTACCCTTACAGGCACATTGAAGCGTGCTTCATTACCACGCACAGATGATGTTTGTGCTCTGATATCAGCGTACATGCTTACTCTCCGCGAATGTTGTGATACGCGGAAGAGCTTAAAAAAGATGTTTGCGGAAATATAGAAATGAAGTTGGTTCATTTGTTTTTTTTTAGAGTTCCCTGTGCGTATAGTTCAAACGGAACCCTATTACTCGGTCGTATATAAAGTATTTTTTCCCCTTTAGCCGTAATAGGTAGTCAGGCAATAATTTACGAAGACAATTTGTTCTATGGTGGATTGTTTTATTTTTTATTTTATTTTCTTTATTAGGAAAACCAACCAGTAAAACAAATTTACATTGGTAATTAAACAGAACACTTGAGTAACGAATTAGGTATAGGTTTCGACAACTTAAATATCTAAATCAAAAGAGCAGTCGTTTTGCCCTGTTCGACTGCTTCACGTAGTATAAAAAGTAAGTCTGCATAAAAAGCGGGCTTAATTAGCACGCGGTGGGTCCGCGTGGTAATTATTACATAATTAATGTCTCTCCTTTCGAGAGAAGGCCTGTGCCCTGCAGTGGGACATTTATAAGTAACATTAATCACCGCGTGGTGGGCCCACATGGTAATTATTACAGAATTAACTTATCTCCTTTTGAGAGAAGGCCTGTGCCCTGCAGTGGGACATTTATAAGTTACATTAATTACCGCGTGGTGGGCCCGCGTGGTAAATATTACAGAATTAATGTATCTCCTTTTGAGAGAAGGCCTGTTCCTTTCAGTGGGACATTTATAAGCTACATTGACTGCCGCGTGGTTTGCCCGCGTGTTAATTATTACAGAATCAATGTCTCTCCTTTTGAGAGAAAGCCTGTACCCTGCAGTGGGACGTAGGTAAATAATCCTAAAAAAAAATAGTTAGATAGATAGAATATTATTTATTGTACACAGAAATTACAGTAACAGAAATAATATAAAAATATAGTACCATTGGCAGCCATATTACTAAAAGCAATTCTAAAGCTTTCTCCATAGTAAAAGTTGTTAATATTGACGCAAAGTACCGCCATTTTCAAATATACATAATTATTTGTGTACTTTGTTATTCTTCACACATAAACACAAACGTGGGAATTGTTGTTATTAATACAATCCTTGAGTGGAGATATATGACGTAATAAAATGTATCTTCGATAGAAGGCACGCTGGCAGAACGATGATCGTATTTCCCAGTAATAAAATAACTTATTCTATATATTTGCCCCGGGAAAGTGGGATTCGCTCGAGAGTTACATCTTTTATAGAGTTTATGTGAAGCTAAATGGTGTTTTTATGAGCTGCGCTTTGGGCTCAATGGACAACAAGCCTTGCTTTAAATAACAATAAATAATAATGCGCTAAAATATTAATAATAACAACTATAATTTCAAAGGCCCGCCACTGTCTTACAATCCTCCACGAACCGAGGAGTATGTCACAACTGAAGAGTAGCATTTCATAACGATGCAGGAAGAGACCCGTGCCCCAGCAGTGGGGACATACTGTATGACATACATTGATGTCAACCCATGTATGTCACATACATGGGTTGACATCAATGTATGTGTATATGTATATGAATATGTATATGTATATGTATATGTATATGTATATGTATATGTATATGTATATGTATATGTATATGTATATGTATATGTATATGTATATGTATATGTATATGCATATGTATATGTATATGTATATGTATATGTATATGTATATGTATATGTATATGTATATGTATATGTATATGTATATGTATATGTATATGTATATGTATATGTATATGTATATGTATATGTATATGTATATGTATATGTATATGTATATGTATATGTATATGTATATGTATATGTATATGTATATGTATATGTATATGTATATGTATATGTATATATATATATATGTATATGTATATGTATACGTAAATGTAATAAGATCTCTCTTTAAAATTGATTAGTTGTGCTTGTGCGAGTGTCATATAAAATGAGCATATATCCCACATGTTCTATACCCGGTAAAATCATTTAATTTAAAAAACAAACTGTTTTTTTTTAATTTTTGTGATTTTCGTGTGCAATGAAGTACAATAATAATAAAAAAATATGCTCATCTCAGCTGGGTTGTAGGTTCTTTTTAAACCAGGTTTATATAGCGTATAATAAAGTGTTCTCCTATCTCTTTTGATCCCTACCTATGACTCCGAAGCCCATTATGGGAGTACATCCCGACCTGGATACCCCAAACGGGGCTTCACTCGTACAATTACTCTGCACCGCCTTAAGGGACTAGTTCAAAGAGGGCTGAGAAAGTGAGGAAGTGATTCCCGCGCGTGTAAGTTGAGACAGCAGTGTAGGTCTGTCTAACATTTTATACAGGGTTGCTCTTGAAATACCCCTATTCTGAAATGTGACATTTCGAGTGCGTTATTTGAAACACAAGTTTTGTCTTACAATTAGATTTTCTTTCTTAACGTTGCATAAGGATAATATATAATTTAACACTGATCGGACTCACTAAAACTGTTTTTATAAACTGTGGTCCCGGATGACATCCGGGACCACAGTTGTAAAAATGTAATAATGTAATAAACGAGCATAAATCCGTATAAAACAGTTTTAATTACGTCTACTGCTCGTGTTAACCTTAGAAAATACTATACTGATCGGACTGTCTTGAACAAAACTCAAGTCAGTGATTTTGAAACAAATTTTACATATATTTGATATTAAAGTGAAGATGCATATGAATAATTTCTATAAAATAACTATATTATCTAAAAAATAATACTGATTTCTGATACTAACTGTTAATGGATGATCAGACGATCGTGGTTGGATGATGTAGTCAGGTCAGACCGCAAAGGATGGCGTGATGGAGAGAAGGCCTGTACCCAGCAGTGTGGAGAGGTGGGCTGGTATTGATGATAATTTTTGAGGAATATTTAAAACGAAAAAAGTTCTTCTATGTACGATATTGATTCACCGGAGGCTGCAAATTTGGTAGAGCGTATAAATTGCAAAATGAACTAAATTATGTAAGCCATGGTTGGTTACGGTCGGTAGATGGCCAGTGGGTAGACCAGTGGCCCGACAGTCGAATGATGTCATTAAGTCGGTGCGGCTGGCAAGAGATAATAAGAAATAAGGCATTTGCGGAAAAAGGCCTTTCCCAGCAGTGGGCAACTATGTGCTGAAAATAATGATTATAATGAAGCTACGATATTTTCGGATATTGCTGCAAAAAATCATATAACAAAGATATTGTAAAATACGAACTTAAATTTACACATTACAGGAAGTGTGCATTTTTAAAATAACCCTGTATTTATCAACATTGCAATAAAGGAACTAGAGCTGTTTACAACTGTACGAAAATCCTCATTCGCTCCGGCATAGCGCCTTAAGGGGCTATTAGAGGCACGGTTCATGCCGTGTGCATGTGTGTAATTAAACATAAGCCAATATGTGGCTGGATTTGCGTAGTCGTCTTGGCTTATAGTTCTTCTGTCGAGACGCGGGCTCTGACATCAACTGGGGAATTAAGTCAGGGGGTAGAGTCACTAAAATACGTAGTTCTTCAATAGAGTGATATTAATACGACAATGGTAGTTTCATTGGCATTATTGATAGAGTACTAACAATCGCATTTAATTATGTGTGTATCTATTATATATATATAAAGCTACAATCCGGTATACTCACTGATCTATTCATCCATACGTTTTCTCGGAAACGGTAAGATTTGGACGAAAATGATGTATGAGAAAGTTGTAGGAAATGTATGAATTACAGCCATCCTATGAAGCCGATTTTTGAATTTCGAACGCGTTCCACTACGCGAAGGTGCTAACTCTGTAGTTTACCGACCGATTTGGATGAAATTTTGATAGAATGGTGATATAGTGATCCGATTGAAAAAAAAATTTTGGTTGTTCGAATTTCAAAATGGCGGCGCAGATATAGCCGACCGAAAAATCGACCTTTGCGCAAAAAAGTCGGCAGCCAACTGGGCATATGCTGGAGATATGCCGTAAACGGCCTTGCGTTGCCAAAGGACCCAGGTATATGAGAAAAATCCGACATCTTGGAATTTCAAGATGGCGGCCGAGATATTGATGATTGAAAATGACAAATTTTTGTATGGAGATTTAGTACTAAAATTGACTTTTCAACAGAGAAATGGGACAAACTTGCGAGGCCGGAGGCCGAGCTCCGCGAAGCGGGCACAAAAAGTTCTGCCGCGGCGAGGCCGAAGGCCGAGCTCCGTTTAGGCCGAGGCCGAAGGCCGAGACGATTCAAGTTATAGCGCACAAGTACCAGCGCAAAAGCAAAAAGGGACAAACTTGCGAGGCCGGAGGCCGAGCTCCGCGGAGCGGGCACGAGGAACTCCGCCGCGGCGAGGCCGAAGGCCGAGCTCCGTTTAGGCCGAGGCCGAAGGCCGAGACCATTCAGGTTACGGCGCACAAGTACCAGCGCAAAAGCAAAATGGGACAAACTTGCGAGGCCGGAGGCCGAGCTCCGCGAAGCGGGCACGAGGAACCCCGCCGCGGCGAGGCCGAAGGCTGAGCTCCGTCCAGGCCGAGGCCGAAGGCCGAGACCGTTCAATTTACGGTGCATAAGTACCAGCGCAAGAGCAAAGAGGGACAAACTTGCGAGGCCGGAGGCCGAGCTCCGCGGAGCGGGCACGAGGAACCCCGCCGCGGCGAGGCCGAAGGCCGAGCTCCGTCCAGGCCGAGGCCGAAGGCCGAGACCATACATGTTCCCATGCAACAATTCACTACAATAAGTGTCTAGCGAGGCCCTAGGCCGAGCGCCGCGGAGAGCGCAGCTCGGAGCGGCTGGGGGTTGGCGCGCGTAAGCGCGCAGGGGGCTCGCCCCCTAGTCTATATATATATCTTTAATCAGCCCACATCCACCCACTGCTGGGAATAGGCTTCCTTTTTATTGCGTCATTCCAGCGCTGAGGGCTCATACCCTCAGCAAAATGCTGAGTCAGCTGCCTTTTGCAGCAACGGAAACACACCGCGACAAAACTGCTTAAATTGTCTTTACTACCTTACCCTTTGATGTTCTCCGATAAGTTTGTTTCGTATTTTACTATTTTAATTTTTAATGCCCTAACCCGTGCTAAGAAACAAATTTATATTATATTTTAAATTTATGTGATATCGTTCCGATGTTAAACCTTACTGCAAAGTAGGTAGTCGGGGCAAGTAATGCAATTTTCTTAAGTTAGATGTCGCTGCCTGTACGTAATACAGAGAATAGTGTAAAGAGGTTCGAAATTTCACTGATGCCGTAAATCGCCCATTGGCTCAATTGGTAGAGCGCTGGCACGGATAGCCAGAGGTTGCGGGTTCGAATCCCGGCATGGGTGAAATTTTTAGCCTCTAAATAGGTTTTTAAATTTGTTTCGTATTTATTAGATGTTTTGTGTGTGCGACTGTTCATGCAATAAATGATTCTCTTTTGTTCTTTCTCTAATGGCAAAACAACGTTTGCGGAGTCAGCCAACAATTAATAAAAAAATAGTCTTACATGATATCAACCCTTTATGTCGCCACTGCTATATATTGTTACCCCCCTACACGCTGTCAACACAACTTTTGCCCAAAGAGAATATACTACACAATCCTCGCTCTTACATTATCTGGCAAAGTACTAAATATATACCCAATGAAAATAAACGACTGTAAAAATGCTATAACTGATGGATTGATATAAAAACCTACGATGAGACAAAATCACATACACACACACACTTTAATTAATTGGAATTATTTAAAATTAATATTAGTAAATTAATTAATATTTTTTTCCAAAGTTACTAAAATTGTATAAATCGCAAAGTGGATGATTGTGTCTTGGAACTTTTACATTACTTAATACTTTCAAATTATATATATTGCATGTATTTAACTCGTAGTTAAAAACAAATTATATAATTAGTATAGGCATGTTTGTACTGAACTTAACTAAATTCATCTAGAAGATCGGGGCTTCCTGGCACGGTTGTCTATACACTTAATAGGAAGTTGTAAAATTAATGTTGCCTTGCGAAACATGGAAGCGCTCGGAAAAAATGCCATCCAGCACCTGTCTGCGCCTGTTCTTGCTTAAACTTAGTGATTGATTCCAATCTCAATAATTCAATGATTCAACTCTTACATGCCCATCAAAAACTCTTCTGAACTGCGCAGATTTGCCATACAAATTATCGAGATGATCTGGCGGGGATCAAATGAAATCTAAGTGAACAAAAAATTCAGCAAACTCTCGAATTAAACATGAAGGCACAGGGAACTGAAATCCTAAAAAGCCGGAAGGTTTTTCCAGACCGAAATTATTACACATCTGCATAATCTGAACGCAGCCATTTGTGAGGAATCCTCTCGTAAAGAGCCCGGCCCATCTGTGCGCTGAGAATCCCAGGATAACCACAAGTTACTTTTTTTTCAATGTAGCATATAAACATCTCACATGCATGGCATGGCATGACATGGCATGACATGACATGACATGACATGACATGACATGACATGACATGACATGACATGACATGACATGACATGACATGACATGACATTACATGACATGACATGACATGACATGACATGACATGACATGACATGACATGACATGACATGACATGACATGACATGACATGACATGACATGACATGACATGACATGACATGACATGACATGACATGACATGACATGACATGACATGACATGACATGACATGACATGACATGACATGACATGACATGACATGACATGACATGACATGACATGACATGACATGACATGACATGACATGACATAACATTTACATACTGGCACATACATTGCTTCTGGCCCCACACTTGGATACCCTGTGTCGTGGGAACCAGAAACAACGACATCACAATCATGTAAACATCCGCCACTTGTTCACTTGTACGCTCCACTTGTACCACTCCACTTGTACGCCACATACACTCAGGTTTCCCCACGATGTTTTCTTTTACCGTTAGCGATTGGTATTGCTACTATACGGATACGGATGGTTGCTGAGTTTCAATGCTTATGCATATTTTTTATTTTATTTATTAAATCTGTTTCCATGCTTCGCAAGGGACGTTACGCCGTTGGTGCCAGCTGTCATATAATGGCAGTTGTTAAGCCATGCCAGCGGTTTGATAGCCTCATGGGCGGGCGGTTTGATAAATTCTGACAGTAAGGCCCGCCACAGTCTTACAATCCACCAACCCGTACTTGGCGTCCGTGGTGGATTGTGGCCTAAGCAGTGGGGACATACTCGTACAAAGGTTGTTATTGAATCATTAAATCTGAAAACATCTTCTTTTTTCTTTTACACGTTTTTTTTTCTTTTGGCTCTGTTTTGCACGCCTAACAATTTTTTTATACCTCCTGCGGTTGACTGGTAGAAAATATTTAAGTGCAATAAAAGTATTAATTAAATAATACCTACTCGGTCCGCTAAGGTAGACGTCTGCTTTTAAGTTGAGTAAATTTTGTACAACTCCGACTTATTTATCGTGAAATCATAAAAAACTTACTCCAAGCAAAAACGAAGCCTAAAAACAGTTGCACTAAAGATACTTATCCGTTGACAAGGTTTCCAGGTGTATATTTCAGTACAGTGCGCGCAATACGAGCAGTCGTCTGTGAAGGAAACAACTAATATGCCCTTTCGCTGTTGCTTTGTTTAGGAGGTACAGTAAAGTCGGCCGTATCTGGCCGTAGGTACCTCCTCCGGAAAACTGAATCCTTGCTTCTGATTCAGAAATAGTCATTTTGCGATAGCGGACACTCACACGAACACTCAAGTCACATGAACACCAAATACATCATGTAACAGCATTTAACACAAAGCGATGTATTAAAAAGCGCTAAATTCTGTTTGTTAGTATATTTAGGTATGTTGTTGTTATTTTATTTACAACCGCGGCCCCCACAGGCCAGGCTCAGCCTAGTGTGGGGACCATTGCTTAGTTATAATTCTTTAAAAAAAACAATCTAATTGTACATGAATATAATAAAATACACTAATTTTAAGGATACCTGTTAAAGAACTTTGGGAGACAAATAAATGTCATTTCATTTCAAAATTCTCTAAGAAGTAATGAGGTCGCAAATTGTGTCTTATCTTTTGTAACTACTTTTTTGCTATACACTAATGAACATTCTTATCTTATCTTACAGACGTTTGCACATTGACCTTTAAACTTGGTCACCAAAAAACACTGGTTTTTAGTTAGCCGATTAGTCTCTTATTACGTTTTATGTAATTACGTTGTGCCTAATAAACAACTGAGATTAGACCCGTTTAGTATATAACTTTGTGTGAATACCGCGAATCATTAAGAAATACTAGTCCTACTACTGGGTATAGTCCCCCCCCCCCAATATATTACACTCCTCAATGTCTTGAGAATGGGATGGGAGAGGCCATCCTCTCCCATTCGGGTAAAAACGGTAGTTTGCGCTTCAGATGAGTATAATTCAGACAGAAATATTAAACTTCCTAATATTTGGGCGAATTGAGAACAAAAATATAAGATACTACATACTTTTTGAACGACTCAAATGCATCGAAAAATTTAAAAGTTATTGAAACTCGTGCTGTTTTAAAACATGGACGGCGATTCTTGACGCCTACGTCAATGATCCGACCGACCAGCCAGTCTTCTTCTTAGCGTGTCAAACCGTCGTGGTGAAAGGATATGTCGATGAGCGTAAGGAACTCGCTGATTGTTGCCCAGGGTGCGTCAGACGTACGAGCTCAGTGAGTCCGTCACTCGGGGAGGCTCCTTTCATGCACCGCATGTCCGGGCAGTAGGCCGGGTCAACTGAGACCCTACATACGTTTTTTTTCCATTTGTGGTGCTAGTGTTACCACATGGCGCCCCCATTGCCACCATAGTCGTGTCGCATAAGAGTTTTTTCGCGTGCGCGGCTGTACCTTGCCGTAATGTATTTTCACGGTGCGGCGGCGATGCGTTCCGTCCGATTGGTATCTAAATAAATATTTTTTCTAAACGAAATTCTAAAAATCCTAATAATATACACACTCAAAAACTTAACTTATTATTACAATAAAGTATGTCGTCAGTATGTCCTGTCTGTCCCTTAATGTCTTCTTCCCTCTTCTCTTCTTCAGACTATATTAGTCCACTGCTGGACATAGCCCTCCCTTAGTGATCGCCATAGCGCCCTGTCTTCAGCTTGCCGCATCCAGCATCTGCCTGCAGTTTTTCGCAGATCGTCATCCCACCTAGTTGGAAGGCTACATTAATGTCTAAATTAAGTATATTAAATACAAATGTACCTTTTCATCCCACCATCTCGGAAAGAGTATTTTTAATCTTCAATATCTGAGTGGAAAAGCCGTTTTTATTCTCTAGAGAATAAATTAAATTGAATTTAGAACATCGTGTGCACTAAGTTTGTGAATTAAAAAAGTGTACCTATCTTGTGTGTAAACGTTTTTTTTTGCATTTAGTCATTTCCTCGCTGAGGTGGAATGAAAAGTTACGTGATGCACACGAGTGCAAAGATTTTTCACCTCGTGCTCTTTTGATTCACTCGCTAACGCTCAAGATTCTAATTTTGAATCACTCGCTGCGCTCGTGATTCAATTTTAGAATCCTTTGCTTGCTCGGTGATCAAAATTGAACACGCGGTTAAAACGCAACTTTGCACTCTTGTATAACATATAACTATTATTAAGGAGGACATAATCACACTTGTCATTAATACTCAATAATATTTAAGTTTCTAAATAAACTTCACTATTAGGTAAGTAGTATGTTTTTTTATACGTAAACCAGCCTGTTAAAAATGTTGTAAATTTAAGCTTCTCTTGTACTTATCGCAACCCACAAACTTTCACAGTGGCCTAGACATTTAAGTTAATGAGGAATAATTAATTAGTACTCAAAAATGGTACTAAGCATTTTTATTTACTTCATATATGACGATCTAAAAATATAAAAAGTTTATTCTATAAAAAGGTAAATGCAATTTTACAACAATCGTTTCCGCCAAACTAAATGATAGTTTGTTGGCAGCAGACCTACTCTCACTTTAAAACTAAGTTACGTAAACTACCTAACAAATTACTGTTAATAAATTACTGTTAATTAAATTATCTGTTTTACAAAGTGAATGTACCAGGAAACAAGAGGGGAAAGGGGAGAGGTGAGGTAACAGTGTTGCTGTCCCAAAGTATACTACAGTACACTTGTACTCGTATACTGAGTAAAGCGTGTGCTATGGTAAACTCATAAATAAAGAAATCTGAAAATTCAAATAAATCAAATGACCACGCGTAACGTGGTAGTGGATACGCTGTGCATTCGCTATACATATAGTGCCCTAAGGTCTTCTAATAATCGGGGCGTGCGCTGGAAGAGTCATATCTCCGGAAAAATGATATTTTCTGTGCCCTTTCTCTTATTTGGCTTTCCTGACTCACTGTTATAGTCGTGGAAATATATTTAACGCTCTGACATTTAATATTTAGTTATAAGGCTTGACAGATATGTCGTATGTTTATTTTTAATATAAGTTGAGGATAATAAATTTACAATTGCTCAGAATTTGATATAAAATTATTAATTCTTGTACGTCGCCACCGCTGAGGCACTCTTCTTGCATCGCAGGAAGAGTAGGTTATACTCCAACACGGGGGCCGAGTGCGGGTTGGTGGAGGATTGTAAGACAGTGGCGGGGCCCTATTGTCAGAAGTTATCAAGCCGCCCATGAGGCCTCTGACATGGCTCAACGACTACCGACTACCGACAACGACAACTAGCATTTGCTCAGAATTAGTTAGTAGTAATAGAGCTTCCTCGAAATAATTTATTTAAGATAATATCGATAAATCAAAGTGTTCGATAAAATATACGACATTATATATTTTATCGAATACTTTGCCCGATTTAATATGACTTGACTTAGGTTTTATGATATAGGTCGGTACTCGTTACATACTTTTGCAGTTATTAGATTTAAGAGATTGTGTTTTATACTATTTTTTTTTAATGCACTAACCCGTGCTAAGAACAAATTTAAAAACCTATTTAGAGGCTAAAAATTTCACCCATGCCGGGATTCGAACCCGCAACCTCTGGCTATCCGTGCCAGCGCTCTACCAATTGAGCCAATGGGCGACTCACCGGCATCAGTGAAATTTCGAACCTCTTTACACTATTCTCTGTATAGTGTAAAGAGGTTCGTGCAATTTGCTTAAGCCAGATGTCGCTGCCTGTACGTAATACAGATAATAGTGTTAAGAGGTTCGAAATTTCACTGATGCCGGTGAGTGGCCCATTGGCTCAATTGGTAGAGCGCTGGCACGGATAGCCAGAGGTTGCGGGTTCGAATTCCAGCATGGGTGAAATTTTTAGCCTCTAAATAGGTTTTTAGATTGTGTTTTTTTCTTGCTCTCTTCTTTTTCACTATAACTCAACCCAAAGACAAAAATAACACTGTAGGCACATTGACATTCAAAAAACAGAATGTAAATTCATTATATTTTTCATATTTTTTAGTCAATCGTCACGCGGCGGTAGCGTAGCGGTAAAATACCAGCTTCTTAGTCGAGAGGTCGTAGGTTCGAATCGCGGCATGTTACAATGACTTTCCTTTCTCTGTTAAATTTGTGAAGTAATACTCATAGTAGCAATACCCGTCGTCGTCAGGCTATACTAGTCCACTGCTGGACATAGCCCTCCCCTAAAGAGCGCCACGTTGTGCTATCATAGGGGGTGATGCCCATAATCCCCACGCTGGGCATGCGGATTGGGGATCGCAGTTCGGTGAAATTGTACTGCAGGGGGCGCTGCTGCCCACCCCCCGGTGTGTGTCCCTTAGTCGCCTTTTACGACACCCGCGGGAAGAATTGGGTTGGTGCTATTCTCTAGGCCGACACCAAACAGCATACAGCACACAGCAATACCCGTCGCTAACGGAAAATATCGTGAAGAAACCTAAGTGTCTTAGGAGTTCAAATATCACGGCGCTTGAAATTGCCAATCCGCGGTAGGCCCTCGTGGTCATTCGTGAAGCATCCTGATGTTTTTCTTCACCGTTAGGATGTGGTATAGCTGCTATAAGCTCACACATGTACATAACTTTAAAAAACAAAGTCATTGGAGATACCCGTACTGGGAATCGAACCTGGGTTTCTCGCTTTGTAGTCCATTGCTCCACCTACTGTGCTACCACCGCTCTACATTTAAAAAAAACGTCTGACAAAATTTAATTGCATTGATCGATTGAATTGCTCTGAGAACATAGAGTGTGAACCTTTTGTGCTAAGATAATTGTTCATTCGCAACTCAGCGCGTCTAGGTACAGAACTGCTTTAACTCTAAAGCTTTTTGTAAGCGCTGGCTATCATAGGATTATTAGATTTTGTTTAAATCCGTATTCCACTACTGATAGACGCAGGGCACATTAATATGCGTTTCTAGGGTCACATTACATTTGACCTTCTTTCTATGATCTGAGCATTTGACTAATATTATAAACGAATTGTGACTTTCTTGCTTTCGTGTGGAACCTTGTTTATAATTAACATATTTTAAACTTTTGCGACTTGTACACATAGTTAGAATATTTTCGGGGCTGAATCGCGTAGTAATTTATTCCTATTTTGCCTCGACGTTTCGATGACGTTACAGTCATCGTGGTCACGAGAAGACTGATGGCTGGCACCCGTTCGCATCTTCGGCTACTACGCGATTAAGCCCCGAAAATATTCTAACTATTGAGAGAGAGAGAGAGACATTTATTTGAAGCCACAAATATACAATACACATAACACAATGTAACACGATATTAAAATAATACAGACAAATAATAAAAGAAAGAACAAAGAAAAATATTATAAAACAAAGAATACGATATAAAACAATCATTTATAATTTAGAAGGGCATTGTATCTTCGCAGCCACAAACAGGTAGCTGACTCAACATTTGCTGCAGGCTGGACCTGCGACACTGATTTTCAGTCAGCACCTATTCATCAATTTATACATACATTAAGTATAGAATATACCTACATACAGATCTTACATAAAAATAATATTTATAAAACAATGTCAATAGAATAGAATATGCTGTGAAATATACTAAATATAGAATATATATGTAACAATGCACATAATATGATAATAATATGTAGCAATAAATAATTATAAGCAAAGAAATAACAAATAAGTACATAATGGAATTATTAAAACAGCTTAATGTAATTAAAGTTAACATAACATAAAGGAAAAAAAACATATATATATACTTAAAAGGCGAACTGCAGGGGGATTCACTTAAGGAGGGTCTTTCCGCAGGGATAGCAGGCACATTTTCAGCTTTCGCTTAAATGTATTCCTGCTAGTCACACTGCGGAGAGGGGGAGGGAGATCATTCCAACACTTAGACGCCGCAAACCTAAAACTTCCTCGAAAGGCTGCGGTCCGGTACGCCGGCATGACAGCCCTCGCCCCATACCTTTGATCGCGTCCTGACCAATTGAGTTTATCGTAAAGGTAGGCGGGGGCTTTCCACCGGACGACACCGAACAGCAACGTTGCAAAGCGCCTGCATGTTTAAGAGGTTTGCTTCGTCCAAGTATGGACTGACATGGGATCGAGGAGGGATGCGGAAACAGAAACGAGCGCAAGCATTCTGAACTTGTTGTAACAACCTCTGTGTACGACCAAGAATGCAACCACCATAGACAACGTCACAGTAGTTCAACCTTGATCATATGAGTGATTCACATAGGTGGATACGCAAATCCACACTAAGGTATCCACGCACATTATAAAGTACTTTGAGGCGATAGAAGCAGTTGCTCACCACTCCAGCGATGTGTTTCTCGAAGCGTAGCTCACCATCCATCAGAACGCCCAGGTTTTTAGCCTCTACCACCCGTTCTACGTGTATTGTTAATAGTTTTTATTAATGTGATATCAATCCTTTGAAACTCACTGCTGGGGCACGTGTCTCTTCTTGCATCACAAGAAGGTTAGGCCATACTCCACTACCGAGGCCAAGTCCGGGTTGGTGGAGGATTTTAAGACAGTGGCAGACCTTACTGTAAGAAGTTATCAAGCCGTAAGGCTT
The DNA here is from genome assembly GCA_934045075.1 of Yponomeuta sedellus. Taxonomy (NCBI): domain Eukaryota; kingdom Metazoa; phylum Arthropoda; class Insecta; order Lepidoptera; family Yponomeutidae; genus Yponomeuta; species Yponomeuta sedellus. The sequence continues at coordinate 1,089,394 of OW203733.1, forward strand.
CTGATATGGCTTAACGACTGCCTTACACGATAGCCAGCACCAACGGCCTTGCGAAGCACGGAAACGCTCGAAAATTTGCCACTTGGGGTAGTCACGGGATGGTCAGACATACAGCATCTGACCGAGCCTGTTGTAGCTTAGCTCTAGTGATTGATTTCAATCACTCGGTTCCACTAGGCGACGAGTGCTTCAATTTTCATGAATGCTAGGACGCTTTCTTTAATGTTCAATATACATTAAATAAGCAGTTGTGTTGGTACGTTAAGCCGTTGGTGCCGGCTGTCATATATTGGCAGTCGTTAAGTCATGTCAGAGGCCTTATGGGCGGCTTGATAACTTCTGACAGTAAGGCCCGCCACTGTCTTACAATCATCCACCAATCCGGACTTGGCCCCCGTGGTGGAGTATGGCCTAACCTTCCTGCGATGCAGGAAGAGACCCGTGCCCCAGCAGTGGGGACATACAAGGGTTGATAACGTGAAGCGTTTGTGTAATCCAGTTATACATTGGTTGATTAAAGCAATCACAACAACCAAGAAACTCAAAGACAAAGTAAAACTTTCTTTGTGCATGACAAATACGAGATATAGATTGGGGATATAGACACAGCCTAGCCAGGATCAAGTTCGTTATATATCTGGTCTAGTGTATCAAGACCCTTAGTTCATAGGTAAAGTGACCATTAATCCTGTTGGAATCCGGAGTCTGCTATAGCAATTAGTATGGGATTTGAGAGTTGGACAACTGAAATGGCTTAAAATTTGATGCATGATTTAGAGCTAGCCAAGTCGAGCTAATGGTTTGTGGTCTCCGCTTGAGAACTTTAGCTATACCTATTTTATTTATAAACTTACTGTATACTTCGTTATCAACTCTTGTATGTCCCCACTGCTGGGGCACAGGTCTCTTCCTTCATCGCAGGAAGGTTAGGCAATACTCCACCACGGGGGCCACGTCCGGGTTGGTGGAGGATTGTAAGACAGTGGCGGGCCTTACTGTCAGAAGGTGTCAAGCCGCCCATAAGGCTTCTGACATGGCTTAACGACTACCATTACATGACAGCTGGCACCAACGGCTTTGCGAAGCACAGAAGCGCTCGGAAAATGCCACTAGCGGTAGTCACGGGACGCTCACCCATCCCGTACCTGACCGCGCCTGTTGCTTAAGCAAGTGATTGATTCCAATCACTCTCTTCGCCTAAGCCACGAACGCTTCACTGTATAGTTGTTAGATATAAAACTAATTAATATTTGTAGCCAATGTAGGAAACGAATGCTGTCGCATGTTCCAAAATTTTTATTTTATTTCTGATTCATCATCATTACCATCATCAGACTACCGCTGCCCACCCTTGGGTTTTCCTAATGCTGTCTTACACAAAACAATAAAAAAAACCGATTCCGATTCATTGTTCCGATTAACAATAAAAAATATGAATAACCGGTCATCACATGAGTAAATAAGGTATGTGCAGTAGAAAAAAAAACAATAAAAAATCCGATTCCGATTGATTGTTCCGATTGATAATAAAAATATTAATAACCGGCCATAATATGAGTAAATTAGGTATGTGCGCTAGAAAAAAAAAACAATAAAAAAATCCGATTCCGATTGATTGTTCCGATTGAAAATAAAAAATATTAATATCCGGCCATAATATGAGTAAATTAGGTATGTGCGCTAGAAAAAAAACAATAAAAAAATCCGATTCCGATTGATTGTTCCGATTGAAAATAAAAAATATTAATATCCGGCCATAATATGAGTAAATTAGGTATGTGCGCTAGAATAAAAAACAATAAAAAAATCCGTCATCATATGAGTAACATAATCCGTCATCATATGAGTAACTTAAGTACGAGTATGTGCATTAGAAAAAAAAACATCAACAAAAATTGTGTAGCAACACGTAATCGTCTAACGTTGGAAAGATTTAAGGCAGCACTGTCAACATCTGCGGTGGTAAAAGCAACAAAAGGCCGATCCTGATGGATGCGGTTCCCTCCGGTTTAGAGCAGATCCGGCTGGCTTATAGCGGCTCAGAGCGGTTTTTGACCGATCAAAATGGTGGCGATAGCAAACGGTTCGTGTTGCACGACGTGAGGATTTTTCTTCTTTTTTCAAATACAACTGTCGCCGCAAAAAGAGTGTTATATTTTAGGGTGTGTGTGTATGTTTGTCCGGTTTAAAAGACGGATGAAATTCAATAATTCATTAAAAATCGTTGAATCTAATTCAGAAGTGTGTATCAAATCATGTGAATGGAGTATGGCCTATACCTTCCTCAGGGAAGAGACCCGTGCCCGTCGGTGGGGACATGACGGGTTGAAGATGATGATCTAATCATGTGAATAGGATACATAATGATTTTCTTAAAAAACCTGTATTAAAATGTGAAAATTAAAAACCTATTTAGAGGCTAAAAATTTCACCCATGCCGGGATTCGAACCCGCAACCTCTGGCTATCCGTGCCAGCGCTCTACCAATTGAGCTCAATTGGTAGAGCGCTGGCACGGATAGCCAGAGGTTGCGGGTTCGAATCCCGGCATGGGTGAAATTTTTAGCCTCTAAATAGGTTTTTAAATTTGTTTCTTAGCACGGGTTAGTGCATTAAAAATAAAAATAGTGTAATCATGTGAAAATTACTTTGCTAAATTCCGCCAAATATTATGGATATCCGCAAAGTAACGCCTGATTCCATACAATATCAAAAACCTGTAGTTTTTTATGAAGACGTTCTACAGCAGGGTACAGGCCTTCTCTTAGAGAGAGTACGGGCATGATAGCACGTAATGAGTACGTAAATAAATAGTTACGGTTTTTTTTATAGTTATAAGTTTTAACAAGTCTCGTGTTAGTTAAGATAAATAAGAAGGCGAATGCTGTGGCGTACTTTTAAAAAACATTTAAATTGTAGATCCTATTGTACAAGCCGTATGTGATGTTCTGGAAGTAAAATATTATTATTACTATCATGCCTTCTCGTGTCGAGGCGCTCGTGGCCTAGTCGAACCGAGTGATTGGAATCAATCACTCGAGGTAAGTAACAACAGGCGCGGTCAGGTGCTGGATGGGTGACCGTCCCGTTACTACCGCTAGTGGCATTTTTCCGAGCGCTTCCGTGCTTCGCAAGGCACGTTAAGCTGTGGGTGCCGGCTGTCATGTAAAGGCAGTCGTTAAGCCATGTCAGAGGCCTTATGGGCGGCTTGATAACTTCTGACAGTAAGGCCCGCCACTGTCTTACAAACCTCCACCAACCCGGACTTGGCCCCCGTGGTGGAGTATGGCCTAACCTTCCTGCAATGCAGGAAGAGACCCGTGCCCTAGCAGTGGGGACATGCAGGGTTGCAATCGCATGCCTTCTATTGGTCCTTCTTACTAAATAAAAAATCTTTTTTGTGATTTTATTTGTTTCATCATCAAACCATTATGTCCTCACCAAGGGGGACGGGTCTCTTCCCTGGGGAAGGTATAGGCCAAACTCCACCACGGGGGCCAAGTCCAGCTTGGTGGAGGCTTGCATGTCTAGTGGCTGGTCTTACTGTCAGAAGTTTTCAAGCCGCCCTAAGGCCTCGGCCTTGGGTTAACGACTGCCAGATATCGTCGACAGCCGGCACCAACAGCTTAACGTGCCTTGCGAAGCACGGAACGCTCGGAAAAATGCCACTAGCGTTAGTCATAGACGGTTTACCCATCCAGGCACTGATCGCGCCCTATGTCGCTTAACCTTCGTGAACGTTTATGATAACTCAAGTAGCCGGGAAAACGAGCGATTCGTTTATTTATTTGTTTCTTTTTTTAATTCAGTATTATATTTTCCAATTACCATAACTGTGATACAAACTTGACAAACATTCTATAAAACTAAACTATACGCTAACACTGGCACGGATAGCCAGAGGTCGCGGGTTCGAATCCCGGCATGGGTGGAATTTTTAGCCTCTAAATAGGTTTTTTAAGATTGTCCTTAGCACGGGTTGGTCCATTAAAAATAATAATAAAATCATGTGGGTACAGCGATATCATTCCGATGTAAAACCTAACTGCAAAGTAATTATTCGGGGCTGCAAGTGATGCAAAGTAATTCAGCCAGATGTCGCTGCCTGTACGTAATACAGAGAATATTGTAAAGAGGTTCGAAATTTCACTGATACCGGTGAGTCGCCCATTAGCTCAGTTGGAAAGAGCGCTGGCACGGATAGCCAGAGGTCGCGGGTTCCAATCCCGGCATGGGTGGAATTTTTAGCCTCTAAATAGGATTTAAAAATTGTTATAGATAAACATTTGATAAAGTACCTCGTATATACCAGTCTACGATTTGAAATTAAAATCGTTTGCAATGATTTGAGGGCATATACAGCGTGGGGATTATGGGCGCTACCCCAATGATGGCACAAAGTGTTGCGCTCATTAGCGGAGGGCTATGTCCAGCAGTGGACTAGTAAAGCCTTTATATTTTTGAACTAAAACTTTCGTATCTTTCTCAAAACTTTCTACGTGCTTACGTTTTCTTCGCAATTGGGGCTGCAAGCTTAAAGTTTTATAAAGAGGTCCAAGTTTCTAGATTTAAAAGTTTCCACTTTTGGAGTAACGTGACCTTACTTGGGGTCAATCAACTAGTATTACAAACATGAAAGTTTGTGAAGATGTTTCGATGTTTATTACTCAATCACGTTGAACAGATTGTATAGATAAAGATCTGTATTGAGACAAAGGATCAAGTTTGCGGGATCAGCTAGTAATCTAATTAATTACTAAATGCCTTTACACAAACTCACGCCTGTTCTCAGAGGGGTAGGCAGAGGCTAGCGTTTGCTACTTGCCAAGATCTGACGGACATTTTCGCTTCATTAATATTAATTAGGTTGCATGCAAGTTCAATGTCGCTTAGCGGGCTAAGGAGAGAGCTATGCTTGGAGTTTCTCTGAAGGATAGGATTCGTAACGAATGCATGCTGCAAGCTGAAGTGGCAGTGGTCTGGCTATATCTCGCGAAGAATCGACAACCGTTGGAGTAAACGTGTTTTTGAGTGGAGACCGCGACTCGGCAAACGTAGTGTAGGACGCCCTCCTAACAGGTGAGATGACGATCTGCGAAAAACTGCCGGCAGATGCTGGATGCGGCAAGCTTAAGACAGGGCGCTATGGTGCTCATTAGGGGAGGGCTATGTCCAGCAGTGGACTACATAATATAGCCTGAAGAAAAAGAAGGTTGCATGCATACAAGAGACACAATCCGGGGGGTGGGCAGCAGCGCCCCCTGTATTACAATTCCACCAAACTGCGATCCCCAACCCGCATGCTCAGCGTGGGGATTATAGGCATTACCCCCCAATGACGGCATAATCTTGCGCTATGGCGCTCATTAGGGGAGGGCTATGTCCAGCAGTGGACTAATATATCCTTTAGAAGAAGAAGATGCATACAATCGGATTTCAGGTACTTTTTATCTTTCCTTTTGCAAATATCGTATTTCATAAAAAGAGTAAAGTACTATCTGTTTTAACACCTGTGAGCAAGACCTGGCGCGAGGAGTCACTGGGAGAAAAGACGTGAGAATAGATGATCAGAGTGGAGTTTTTTTTCCGCAGCCTTTTCTCCACTACAATACGGCCCGGCAGTGGCTTACATTTTACATTGTATATTTAAATTCAGCAAACAGAATGTAAATTCTTTACTGACTAGATGCGGGCAACACAATACCCTGAAGCTGGGAAAACAGGCCTTTGTCCTGCAGTGGGCGTCAAATAGCTGATGATGATGAATTCAATTCAATATTTTTATTCCGAAACATGTCCGATGCTGAGCCAATCTATTTTAATTACATGTAGTACGAGTATACGGTCATGGATACGCTTTTGGAAGCAAACGTAGGCAGTTAGCCATCTTTAATTCACGGAATGTCAAAAGTCTCTGAGGAAAACCAGAAAATATCCTATTTTTGGCGACGCAGTATAATCATAAGTCCGAATTAGTTACGCTAGTTTCGTGGAAATGGTTAATATTAAGCGTAGAATATCCTTGCCATTAAATATCCGTAATATGAATAATGCTGAGGCTCCGACCATTTCAAAAGTGTAAAAAAATTTATGTATTCGTATCATAAGCACATTTGTTAATTTTGAATAAGGTTTTTTTAGTTTTTACTTATTAATTGATCAATATATGAAATTTAAAATTGTATATATATATATATACTTTTTACTAGCTGACCCAGCGAACTTCGTACCGCCTAACAGTCAATTCTTTAATTTTTTTTATTTTTCTATTCCTAAGAACCATCTTCGTACTTTGAGAAATATTGTAAAAAAAGAATTAGTGAAATCGGTTCAGCTGCTCTCGAGATTTGCGCTTACCAACACAATCAGTAATTGATTTTTATATATTGATTTTCCGAGTCTGCTTCTATATGATGTAATATTTTATATGGCAATAAACGTTTTTGTCTTTTGTTTCAGCGAGCTGGCTTGGGGTGCGGCACGTAATGGTATTCCTGATGTTTCTGGGCACCACCATCGCCTACGCCACGCGGGTCAGCATGAGTGTAGGCATCGTGGCTATGACCAGCGCAAGCAAGAACGACTCTGGTTACCCGGTAGGTAGCTAATCTTCATAGCAAAGCGATGGTAAGCCATGGTGGTGAAAGGATTTGCCAATCAGCGTAAGGCGCTCGCTGATTGTTGCCCAGGGCGCACCAGACGTATGGGCTCATAGATTTATGTAACTAATGAAAAACACGCAACTATCCGAGCCTAAAAGTTGCAAGGGAAGGACGAGTGATTGTGCTCGTCCACTGTACAGGGAATTTTCCCACTAGATTATTTGCTTGGGAACGATCAGTCCGTTTGGTTTTTTTTTAGCTCTATAAAGGGCACCCTCCGGAGGACACGGGGGAGGGAGGTGGTGAATGCTCATGCATAACAGCACGGATCCGGCCGTGCTGTTATGACTCACAAGAAGTGCGCCTACCCAGTAAACAGTTAAACACCACCATGGGGCTGGTTTTGGTCCTATCGGGACCAAACCCACATCGGGAGCGACCCTGCTAGAGGCCGAGGAGGGCGCACAGCGATTGATGTATGTCAGATGTGATATTTATAGTGTCGTGTGCGACACTTTGGTTGCGCGATGCAGAGATGTCAGAATATGTAGGAAGCGCTTAAAGTAGCATGTGTCTGCCACAGATAGGCCGTAATGAAGTTAACAAAGTTTCATAGAGCCTACTCACCAATTTACGCCGAAGGAATCAACGCGCCCGAAAGAATTTGAGTGCAAAAGATACATACAGGTTGACCTAGTGTAGAGTCATAGCTAAATAAAGCCGGTAGAGAAATTTAAACTACCCTCAATGTTTAGATTCTGAGGTTTTTACTATAAACACCGTATAAGCCTGGTATGGTCACACAGTGTTTTGTTCACGTCATTTGAATGTAATTTTCAGTTGGAAGAAAAGAGACAAAACACTGCATAGTTATACAATACTTACACCAAGTTTATTAATAAGGCTGTTAATGTATATTTTTACCTGCTTTCTGTCATTTTTGCATATAAATAAATAAAATTTTCTCCGTTTGCGTTGCTAACATGGAACGTAACTTACAAAATGCTGGCGAAACGTTGGCTTCATCTGCACTGTTCGCACTGAATCTAATGCTGGTGTCATTTGGCTATGCATTCTTTTTTACGTATTTCCCGACGGCTCAAGATAGATTGCAGATTCTACAACACCAGTGCTAAAGACTCGTCGTAAAACGAGGCAATGGGTGGTTAATATTTTCCTAATTCGATTAGCCAAGAGGCACCGGTTTAACAACGTCATCCGATGTCCTGTGAAACCTTCCGGACTTTTCCAGTTATTTGGTTGATTTGCCATGGGTAAGCAAGGTTTCGCAGGATGTCATACAAAGGAATCAAACTATGGTTTCGTTCAGCTCGGGTAGTTCGGTGCGTTGACCTCAAATTACCAATTATCCATTCAATTTAGGTAGTGATCAATCTACTAATCTACCAAAGTACCGACGAAATCGCGAATGAACAACTGAACGTAAAATCAACAAGACTATGGTACAAGGATAAATTTGCAAACGACAAAAATCCATCTGACTAAATGTTTATACAACTGGCGATATTACGTGGCTTGATTTTGGTTCAAGTGGTTGAACTTGATTAAATTCTTTTTAATGCACTAACCCGTGCTAAGGACAATTTAAATAAAAAAAACCTATTTAGAGGCTTAACATTCCACCCATGCCAGGACTCGAACCCGTGACCTCTTTGTAAAGAGGTTCGAAATTTGACTGATGCCGGTAGTCGCCCCCTTACTCAGTTGGGAGAGCCTTGGCACGGTTAGCCAGAGGTCGCGGGTTCGAGTCCCGGCATGGGTGAAATTTTTAGCCTGTAAATAGGTTTTTTTAAAATGGTTGAACTTGGTTCGTGACAAGTGGCAATCCCTGGTCTCTGCCTACCCCTCTGGGATACAAGCGTGAGTCCATCGGAAGAAAGATTGACGAAACAAATATATATATTGCAAATGTGAGTGGAAGTGCTGTTGAGGGACGTCCCAGACGGACTTACGTCGACCAAATAGGGGATGTATTAGCAAAGGAAAAGATAAAAACTACCCGGAACCGGCGTGCGTGCATGCAACGACTTATGAACGTTGATGAAGCGAAGGTGATCTGTCAGTATCGTGGCAAGTGTGAGTCCCTGGTCTCTGCCTACCCCTCTGGGATACAGGCGTGAGGTTATGTATGTATGTATGTATGTATGTATGTATGTATGTATGTATGTATGTATGTATGTATGTATGTATGTATGTATGTATGTATGTATGTATGTATGTATGTATGTATGTATGTATGTATGTATGTATGTATGTATGTATGTATGTATGTATGTATGTATGTATGTATGTATGTATGTATGTATGTATGTATGTATGTATGTATGTATGTATGTATGTATGTATGTATGTATGTATGTATGTAAGTATGTATGTATGTATGTATGTATGATTTTGGTTCAATATTGCTTGCAATTTTATAGCCTCAATTGCATTGAGACGTCATCAGGCATTTCTACACAGTTCAATTTTAGTTTCATATTGCTTTCAACTTCATTACTTCCATGCCTTGGCGCAATTTCATTGAAAGCTACGAACGATTCGACGAATGTTTTCAATGCGACTGATGCACAAATGACTCCTTCCGTTCAATGTCCAATGCTTTTCAATAACATAGAACATAGTCATTAAACCGTGTAATATGGCACTGATTGACATAATGCAACAAAAAGATAATATTAATTCAACACACTCACTTCCTCATCTCGTACGCAGAGAAATTCCAGACCAATTCTATTCATCTCATTAATAGGTCATCATCATCATCAGGCTATACTAGTCCACTGCTGGACAAAGCCCTCCCCTAATGAGCGCCATAGCGCCCTGTCTTCAGCTTGCCGCAGCCAGCATCTGTCTGCAGTTTTTCGCAGATCGTCATCCTACCTAGTCGGAGGGCGTCCCACACTACGTTTGCCGAGTGGCGGTCTCCACTCAAGGACTCGTTTGCTCCAACGGTTGTCGCTTCTTCGCGAGATATGGCCAGCCCACTGCCACTTCAGCTTGCTGATTCTCTGAGCTATGTCGATAACTATGGTTCTCTATCGGATGCATTCGTTACGAATCCTATCCTTCAGATTAATAGGTATTTCATTATAATTCGATTAGTAAAACAAACAATATTATATTACATTGGCAATAACAATGAGCTGTCATAATTCTAGTCAAAGAAAAAAATATATGCAAATTCAATATTTTTTACAAACCCCTCCGGAAAATCGATACCTATCAACCCTTATATGCCCCCACTGCTGGGGCACGGGTCTCTTCCTGCATTGCAGGAAGGTTAGGCCATACTCCACCACGGGGGCCAAGTCCGGGTTGGTGGAGTATTGTAGGACATTGGCGGGTCTTACTGTCAGAATTTATCAAGCCGCCCGTAAGGTCTCTGACATGGCTAACAACTGCCATTATATGACAGCCGGCACCAACGGCTTAACGTGCCTTGCGAAGCACACTAGAAAAATGCCACTAGCGGTGGTCACGGTGTGGTCAACCAACCATCTTGCGTCTGACCGCGCCTGACCGTTGCTTAACTAAAGTAATTGATTCAAATCACTCGGTTCGAGAAGGCCACGAGCGCCTTAAATTTACTTCCTATTGTATACCACATGCAAAATAAGTAAATGTTTTTTTTAGTAGAAATAAGTTTAAAAACCTATTTAGAGGCTAAAAATTTCACTGATATTACCCTGATATTGGCTCAATTGGTAGAGCGCTGGTACGGATAGCCAGAGGTTGCGGGTTCGAATCCCGGCATGGGTGAAAATTTTTAGCCTCTAAATAGGTTTTTAAATTTGTTCCTTAGCACGGGTTAGTGCATTAAAAATAAAAATAGTGTAGAAATAAGTTTAGTTAGGAAAATATCTGAACCAAAGGCTCCAACAAGCTGGCAGCATTGTCACGCTGTCATTGTCAGCATTCACGACCACTCATAGTACGGGTGAAAACAACGGTGGAACGAAAATACTACAGTTACTACACTATTTTTATTTTTAATGCACTAACCCGTGCTAAGGATCAAATTTAAAAACCTATTTAGAGGCTAAAAATTTCACCCATGCCGGGGTTCGAACCCGCAACCTCTGGCTATCCGTACCAGCGCTCTACCAATTGAGCCAATGGGCGACTCACGGCATCAGTGAAATTTCGAACCTCTTTACAATATTCTCTGTATTACGTACAGGCAGCGACATCTGACTTAAGCAAATTGCATTACTTACAGCCCCGACTACCTACTTTGCAGTTAAGTTTAACATCAGAACGGTATCACTGTACCCACATGATTACACTATTTTTATTTTTAATGCACTAACCCGTGCTAAGGAACAAATTTAAAAACCTATTTAGAGGCTAAAAATTTCACCCATGCCGGGGTTCGAACCCGCAACCTCTGGCTATCCGTACCAGCGCTCTACCAATTGAGCCAATGGGCGACTCACGGCATCAGTGAAATTTCGAACCTCTTTACAATTATTCTCTGTATTACGTACAGGCAGCGACATCTGACTTAAGCAAATTGCATTACTTACAGCCCCGACTCCCTACTTTGCAGTTAAGTTTAACATCGGAACGGTATCACTGTACCCACATGATTACACTATTTTTATTTTTAATGCACTAACCCGTGCTAAGGAACAAATTTAAAAACCTATTTAGAGGCTAAAAATTTCACCCATGCCGGAGTTCGAACCCGCAACCTCTGGCTATCCGTACCAGCGCTCTACCAATTGAGCCAATGGGTGACTCACGGCATCAGTGAAATTTCGAACCTCTTTACAATATTCTCTGTATTACGTAACTACAGTTACTGTTCAGTGGCATTTAAATGTGCGTATCTCCACAACAGAGGTCCATTAAATACCGATAGCAGTCCCACATAAAAAACCTCAATGAACCACACGTACCGACAATAAACTGCTGCCATCTATTTATTTCTGAAAAGGAGAGATACTGTGCCATTAACGGACCACTTCATCTCTTGATCGATGTTTTAAATGGCTGTTACGGAGCGGCTGTGAAATAAAACTCTGGTCTTCTAACCCCAGTGCTGTTGGTACTATTTGCGAGGTCACTGAAAGGTGAATGGGTTGAGTTACTACCGCAAACTTTTAAGTACAGAAGGTTGGATTCTATTAGTACTCGTTAACAAATTATTGTAGAGCGGTGGTAGCAGAGCGGTGTAGAGCTCCGGCTTCTCAATCGGGAGGTCGTGGGTTCGAACCCCGGCATGTGCCAATGACTTTGTTTTCTAAGTTATGTACATTTGTGAAATTGTAGTAACAATACTACTCGCTGACGGTGAAGGAAAACATCGTAAGGAAACCCTAGTGTCCGAGGTGTTAGCGTACCTCAGCGCTTGCTACGTACAATGGCCCAACTATGAGGCTAAGTGCGGAAATCTCAGGTCTTACTAACTAACAAATTATTGTTACTCTATAGATATATTGACAAGTTTTTCCTGTGGGCTAAGCGAATTTAGTAGTCAATAAAGTATAGGTAGTCTGCAAGTCTTATCAAAAATCATTGTCTCAGGCACTGCGGCGTCCAATTAGTGAATGAATGTGCCACTGGATGTCGTATAAATTATCTCATTATGTAGCTGCAAAGGCCAAAGACTAACATAGAGATAAGTGGCGATTTCAAGTGTCGGAGGGCAAGATCCACTTCGGGTCACTCAGCGAGCAAAGTATAAAGTAACTATGGTGTGCAATAACATTATTATGGTCAAATTCGCCGCATAACTGAACTGTTGGAGTAGTCTCGTTCTAAAGTGGAGACTGCGAATCAGTAAACAAAGCGTAGGTGCTCTGTATCTGGAGTGACGACATTCGCAAAACTGTGAGCAGTGACTGGAAGGAAATAGCCGAAGATCGGGTTCAGTGGTGTGTCTTAGGATCTTATGAATAATCGCGATTCATCGTGGGATTCAAACCCACAACCTCCGGAATATGAGGTCGTTGTTTTACCGCTCAAAACAATACACTCTTTTTTGGCTGAACATTCATGTAAAAGATGGCAGGCTCATATATTTCAAGTTGCTTCAGAATAATTAGCTAGAGATAGATAGATAGATAGATAGATAGATAGATAGATAGATAGATAGATAGATAGATAGATAGATAGATAGATAGATAGATAGATAGATAGATAGATAGATAGATAGATAGATAGATAGATAGATAGATAGATAGATAGATAGATAGATAGATAGATAGATAGATAGATAGATAGATAGATAGATAGATAGATAGATAGATAGATAGATAGATAGATAGATAGATAGATAGATAGATAGATAGATAGATAGATAGATAGATAGATAGATAGATAGATAGATAGATAGATAGATAGATAGATAGATAGATAGATAGATAGATAGATAGATAGATAGATAGATAGATAGATAGATAGATAGATAGATAGATAGATAGATAGATAGATAGATAGATAGATAGATAGATAGATAGATAGATAGATAGATAGATAGATAGATAGATAGATAGATAGATAGATAGATAGATAGATAGATAGATAGATAGATAGATAGATAGATAGATAGATAGATAGATAGATAGATAGATAGATAGATAGATAGATAGATAGATAGATAGATAGATAGATAGATAGATAGATAGATAGATAGATAGATAGATAGATAGATAGATAGATAGATAGATAGATAGATAGATAGATAGATAGATAGATAGATAGATAGATAGATAGATAGATAGATAGATAGATAGATAGATAGATAGATAGAGAACACTTTATTGTACATAAAAATGGAAATTGCATTGATATTTCTTAAACTAAGAGTACAGACGGTCAGTTGACGAGATCAGTTAAAACACTTCAAGCTTGAGAGTAATTAGATAGAGAACACTTAAAAAACTTTATCACTTAAAACACCTTACCTTAACACTTAAAATACTTCAACACTTAAAACGCTTCAACCTTACATCACTTTAGCCTTACAACACTTCAACACTTAAGTCTAGCGGACCGGATCTTCTGAGCTCCGTCTGGACTAATGCAGGATCGAAAGCGGGCATCGGACCATGCTTCACTGCAAAGTGCTGCGGGACGCGACATCGCCGCGCGTGACACACATAGGAACGGCCGCTTAGAGGGACTGCGCCCGCAACGCGCGGCAGCACAGTGTGCACGCACCCTACAGGGATTCGGAAATAAGCAAAGACTTGGTGCCTCGTAGATGTGGTAACCTGAGTGTCTTAGATGTTCGCGAGGTCTATGAACACAAATTTGACACTATGGTACCGCGCCGTAGTGATTTGATGAAGTATTCTATTAAAAATATGTAAATGATGGATGAATGCGAGTATACCTAGCATTAAAAAGTTAAAATTACTTTGCTAAATTCCGCCAAAAATCCCATAAGCACCGTGCGGTTATTTATTATGCTATTATGGATTTCCGCAAAGTAAAGCCTGATTCTATACAACATGTGAGTATAAATTTAAAAACCTATTTAGAGGCTAAAAATTTCACCCATGCCGGGATTCAAACCCGCCACCTCTGGCTATCCGTGCCAGCGCTCTACCAATTGAGCCAGTGGGCTACTCACGATATCGTTCCGATGTTAAAACCTAACTGCAAAGTAGGTAGTCGGGTCTGTAAGTAATGCAATTTGCTTAAGTCAGATGTCGCTGCCTGTACGTAATACAGAGAATAGTGTAAAGAGGTTCGAAATTTCACTGATGCCGGTGAGTAGCCCATTGGCTCAATTGGTAGAGCGCTGGCACGGATAGCCAGAGGTTGCGGGTTTGAATCCCGGCATGGGTGAAATTTTAGCCTCTAAATAGGTTTTTAAATTTGTTCCTTAGCACGGGTTAGTGCATTAAGAATAAAAAAAGTATAAACATGTGAGTACACCTGTTAAGGTAAAATTTGGTGAATCTATTTTAAATAGCAACTGTAACTGCTAAATCTGTAACCCGTGTCTATGTTCACAATAAATATTCCTATTCTTAATTATAATGTCTCTAAATAATCTCTCTGGGCCAAGGCCTATAAGATTTTTTAAGTTATATTACGGTCAACTGATCAACCCTTATATTTTAAAGTTATAGTAGCTATACCATTGGATAAATGTGAAGGTAAAACGTCGTGAGGAAATCTGAATGTCTAAAGTGGTAACATACCTCCACACTTAAAATAGGCAATCCAAGGTGAGCACGCGTGGCAATTAAGTTCATATTCTCTCTCTGAGAGAAAGACTATGTCCTACAATAGCTCTAGTCGAGCGATTTGTGGCGTTGAACTGTCAGAATTTGTAAATTGATGTCCTGAAAAGTTATTTTATTTTTTATTTATTTATTTTTCCATAAAATACCTTTCATACCATTCAGCATAACATTCGCATTAGACGAACCCTGTAGGTTCACCTAATTCGAATGGTATGCTACTTCAAAATATTAAACTAATTTATCTCTTATTAAATCTTATCTCTAAGTTGCGACCTTTGAAATTTTATCGTCACAAAACGCACGACTTGCACTGTCTTACTACTTGTGCTGAGCTGCAGCCCTTATTAAAGTTTATTTAGTTAAACTCGTAAAACGGTAACAGAACAGTGGACGTCATATTTCCTCGCTTTATTTCGAAACAAGAGCTTTACCTACTGTACCCTACCATACACCATAACTTACCCTATTATCATGCTGAGTCGGGGTCATTTTAGGGGCTTAGCACTTCAAACCCAGACTTAAAAAAATATCCACATATAAACATGGCGTAGGTACCTAAATGCGTAATTTTTTTTTGTATTTTTTCCATTTGATTTGCTGTATATTTGTAAGTATTTAATATTTATAAGTTTGTTCTTGCCTTGTTTTTTCAGTTTTGTGCCGTTTAATAAATGTATACGAGAAAACTTGTCTAGGCTTCGAAAGTTTTTTTTAATGTCTTTATCGATTAACATAACATAACTATAACCGTGTAGCCATCGATCCGGCCGGCATATAACCTGTACACATACTGTGCCGTGTTGTAACATATTCGGGGTTAATAGTAACTTTTAGCCACTGCCTTAGCGACTTGCTAAATAGGCACTTTCGGGCCGCAATGGACCGATTGTACGCACAATGGGCGCGACGATAGACCTCACACACTGATACATACCTGACAGTATTTAGAGCAGTAATTTTAGACTTAACAGATGTAACAGCAAAAAAAAAACTTCTTCTTCTTCAGACTATATTAGTCCACTGCTGGACACAGCCCTCCCCTAATGAGCGCAATAGCGCAAGGTTGTGCCATCATTAGGGGTTAATGCCCATAACCCCCACGCTGGGCATGCGGGTTGGGGATCGCAGTTTGGTAGAATTGTACTGCAGGGGGCGCACCCCCCGGCTTGTGTCCCTTAGTCGCCTCATACGACACCCGCGGGAAGAATTTGGGTTTGTGCTATTCTCTAGGCCGACACCACACAGCATAAAGAAACTGTATTACATAAAAAATAACCTGAGCGGAGTTAGAGCAGTAATTTAAGACTTTGAATGTATATTAAAAAAGTAACCTAGAAATCGACTGCTGAGTGTTAACTGCTCACAAGGCGGGACTAATCTAGATACTGGGGTAATGAGTGAAAATATTCAATTTGGGCTTAATGAGTCAAAATATTGAATTTGGGTTCGAGCTACTTAAAATAAAATTTTCAGCCTTCATAATTTAGAGTTCATAATTTTCAGAATAGTTCTATAAGTGAAAATTTGTTATTCTTTCAATACTTGAGAACTCGGCTCTTAGTTTTCATTTCAAATGTTATGTATTTTTACATAGCTGTATGTTTTCCTACTGTAGAAAATAAAATAAAATTTGCGATTTAGCATCAACAGTAGACTCAACTCAATTCAATTCGATTTATTTGTATAAACACGAGTATTACAAACATGCAGATGGTACAATATAATAAAGATCTTCGTGTTTTACCATTTCGGCATACAAATGTTGAGCTCATCTTAATTCAAATAATAACAGTAAGTAGTCTATATCTTATGCAGGTACATCTTAAGTAGGTCGTAAAAATTTAAGCTCAATCTTATTGCAATGAGCGTCTCAAATAATAAATAATACATTAATGTCAAATTATGTTACAGTAATTGATAAGGGTAATGTGAATACAGAATACATTAAAAGTCAAAATGATATGGTTACATTAAAGATGAATATGACTGAAGATGAATATTGTCGATTTAACGTCTGGGGCACCCTGTGCAACAATCAGCGAGTCCTTTTAGCTGATAGGCAAATCCTTTTACAACGATGGTTTGCTAATAGCCGTTGAAAAGCTTAGAAGAAAAAGCGTCGCTGATCAAATCGTAATGGGTAAATGGCATACAATTGGCAAGGGTTACTCAAAAAGCCACAATTCTTGAAATACGCCAAATCATCATCATCGTCAGACCACCGCCGCTCACTATGGTCGCTGCTGCCGTCAAACACGTCATTCAAACTTTATATATATATATATATATATATATATATATATATATATATATATATATATATATATATATATATATATATATATATATATATATATATATATATATATATATATATATATATATATATATATATATATATATATATATATATATATATATATAAAGAGTAATGTTACAAAAATAACCACAGATATCTCCATTCAATGCTCTGAGGGTATAAATCGATTATTTTTCTAGAAAAATGACGATCAAATATATATCAAATATATATATATATATATATATAAAAGTAATTTATATTTAACTTTATATACTTATAAGTGGAGATATTTTAATGACTGTCTGTTTTTATATCTGCTTTTTAAAATAAAATGTGTATAGTCACCAGTTTTCCTCAATATTAAATAAATGCAAAAATTAATATTTCTCACTTTCACTTTTTCAAATATTGCATTTTTATTTTATCAAATGGAATAAAATGGACATTTTATTCTTCGTTTTATTAAAATAGGTTGTCACTTGGGACTTTTGTAGTTAACGTAGTCTATTTTGTGCACATATAGACCCGTTATTTACCGATTCTCCTATTTTATAAGATTTGCTGAAAGAAATCTCTTATAGAGATAAGCTCGCCTTTGGGCATGTTATTTCTTATTTAAGGTTCTGTGAATTGTTTGTGTGCAATCAGATCACACTTGTGTGCGATTAGCTCACGCTAATATTGTAAAGGCGAAAGTTGTGTGTATTTTTGTAATTTCTTCACGCCTAAACGGCTGAGGGATTTTAATAATATTTGGTATGGAGTTAGCTGACACCCTTAGCCTAGTAACACACTTAGCCTTAACACACTTAGCCTAGTGCGTTTTAGTGCGGGAAAATATCTTATTCCCATGGGAAAATCGATAAACCGCGGGTAACACTGTGGGGTACAGCTCGTAATTTATAATTAACTAAAAAATAAGAAGAAGTAAGAAACATACACCCTCACAAACTTTCACCTTTATAATATTACTGTGATAGTACGATATAATGGCAGTCGTTAAGCCATGTCAGAGGCCTTATGGGCGGCTTGATAACTTCTGACAGTAAGGCCCGCCACTGTCTTACAATCCTCCACCAACCCGGACTTGGCCCGCGTGGTGGAGTATGGCCTGACCTTGCTGCGATGCAGGAAGAGACCCGTGCCTCCGTAGTGGGGACATAAAAGGGTTGATAACGAGTACGATTTAAGTTTATTTGATGTGAAAGTGTGATTGATTAATTTATTAACATTGTTCTTCCAGGTCTTCGAGTGGGAGCAGAAGATCAGGGACACAATCCTGTCCTCCTTCTTCTGGGGCTACATCGTACTGCAGGTCCCCGCCGGCATGCTGGCGGCGCGCTTCGGCGGCAAACTGCTGATATTCGTCGCCATCTTCAGCAATGGAGTGATCAACCTCCTGGTGCCAGTTGCTGCGATCAATGTGAGCTCTTTATTCTTTGATTTTTATTCCGTAGAATTGTGTCATTTCTTGACGTTTCTAGGTAAAACATAAAATAATATACATTTTAGGGAAGGAATGCATCCGACAGAGAACCAAAGTTATCGACATAGCTCAGAGAATTAGCGAGCTGAAGTAGCAGTGGGCTGGCCATATCTCGCGAAGAACCGACAACCGTCGGAGTAAACGTGTGCTTGAGTGGTGACCGCGACTCGGCAAACGTAACGTAGGACGCCCTCCAACCAGAGTGCTTAGCGCGAGTTTTTTAACGACTCGATCGCGTTAACGAAAACTCATATTTCTATGGCATTGAGGAAGCGCCACCTAGCGACAAGTATGGAAATTAAAATTGGTGAGTGCGAGTTGTAATGGTTTACGTTGAGAAGTGAACACGTTTACCAGCCAAAACACGAATAAACGCGAGTGCGAGTTGTACTGTGACAGCGTTTTGCCAGTTGGAACGGTTAACTTACTTATACTCACTACTCAATGCTCGATTAACGCGGTAGTAAGGTTATTCGATTGGATCTGTCAAACTCGCACTAAGCACTCAGGTGTGATGACGATCTGCGAAAAACTGCCGGCAGATGCGCGGCAAGCTGAAGGCGCTATGGCGCTCATTAGGGGAGGGCTATGTCCAGCAGTGGACTACATAATATAGCCTGGGCTTTAGGGTATTTCGTATTGGCCTCAAATGGGCCAAATATTTCCCGTTTTCGATGAAGGACTTTTTAAAAAAAAATAATAACTTGCACACAAGTTCACACAACACAATCACTTAGTAGCAATATAGGTACTTATGAAATGAAAGAATTCTACGGAATATTTTATTTATTTATTTACTAGTTGAACACTCCAGTATATCTTAATTTTTCGCGATACTCATAGGTAATAATAATATTCGCCTTTTGCATCTACTTAATGAGATGATTTATACAGCGTCCAGTGGCATCTTCACTCACGCTAGATGGGTGAAGGGACCACTCCGACGCTGTAGTGCCTGGGACATGGTTTTATAGATGGTGTAGGCTTGCCCAGCACCTATACCATCCTGACAGCTTAGTCGGCCTAGCCCACAGGAAAGACTAGTCAATACGTGCGGAGCCAACCAAGCCAATCGAGCCCCAGGTTCGATCCCGAGTGCGGGCATGTACCAATGACTTTGTTTAATTTCAAAGGTACGTACATTTGCGAATTTATAGTCGCAATACCACACGCTAACGGTGAAGGAAAACATCGTTATCGGATTAGACCCTTTTAATATAGAACTTTGAACACTTTATTCATTAAATTACACATATGAAAGACAAAACCAACTTACGTACAGGGGCTAATGAATTTCGATGACGCGAAAATGATTTAGTTAGATATTAAAAGGGTATCGCGATTATTTATTAGGTGAAACGTAATTACGTAACTATTAATTTATTAAGTAACGTAATAGCTACGTATGGACATCGCCAATCATTAAATACCACTAAAGGTCAGTTTCTGAATTGAGAATTACGCTAATTAAACACATAATCATGTGGGTACAGCGATATCATTCCGATGTGAAAACCTAACTGCAAAGTAGGTAGTCGGGGCCGTAAGTGATGCAATCTACTTCAGCCAGATGTCGCTGCCTGTACGTAATGCAGAGAATAGTGTAAAGAGGTTCGAAATTTCACTGGTGCCGGTGACTCGCCCATTAGCTCAGTTGGATAGAGCGCTGGCACGGATAGCCAAGGTCGCGAGTTCGAATCCCGGCATGGGTGGAATTTTCTCTAGTGCTGTCTCTTCGAATTCCTCAGCAAAGAGCGTGACAGAATGCTACTTAATTTACTCAGTGAAAATCTCAATTCAGATATCGGCAGTTAGTCTCTCGAACTCCGTCGCGGGACTAAATAAGTTACTTTCAGCCCTAAGATAACAATGAACTAATAATGGCCCGCAATACAACAAACATAGAAGGTTAACGATAGGGTTGACAATACACGTGAATCAAACGTTTAGAAACACGTGTGTTTTGAAATACGTTTGAAGCATGTCTATTCTAATGATAACCCCAATGACTGCATTGGAAATAGCAATAAAATTACACAGAACCACATATGACACATTTCACTCGACTTTCGTATTTATGACGTTCGTAATAAATGTCCTGCTAGTATAGTACTTCATAAACTACACATCTATCGTGCTAAAATTACTTCTCGTTTCACGTGCATAAATAATCTGTTAAACTTCTTTAAACAGCAGACGATGTATACTTTGTATGTACCATCTGACAGCGGTTTAGTAGATCAATATATAATATACTAGCTGGCCCAGCGAACTTCGTACCGCCTAACAGTCGATTCTTTAATTCTTTTTTTTTCTTCAAGTTTTTACTTCAAGGAATATTCTAAAAAATTAATTAACAAAATCGGTCCAGCTGCTCTCAAGATTTGCGCTTACCAACACATTTAGCGATTCATTTTTATATTACAGATAATGTCGTTGTTTCTGGTTCCCACGACACAGGGTATCCTAGTGTGGGGCCAGAAGCAATCTATGTGCCAGTATGTAAATGTTATGTTATATAAATAAATAAAAAGTTTCATATATGTTGATAGAATTTAAAAGAAAATATGACTTGCTTGTTGTGAAATCATATTTTCAAGTGAGAATAAATATAAACCACAAAATATATAAGTATAAAACTTTAATAAATCAAACTTATGAGAGGTTTTAAATGGATCCAAGAAAAAGGATTGGCAACACATATACTGCTCAAAACAACCAGGGTAAAGATTTCAAGGTTGTAGAGGAATAACTTACCACTTGGTCTCACTCAATACAAATTTAATCAGTCTTATCATTTAAGTTCAAGGAAATTATGAATTTTACACGAATCTTAGTGGTTTGTTGATTTTTCGTCCTCTCACACTAGTATATTGACAGCTAGCTTTTTCTGGTAAAAAACCCGGTTACGAGGGAGCTCTCCGCCAATCGCGTGACACTTCACTTGGCGGAGGACTCCCATTGGTCGCCGCCTCGCGGTCCACTGCTGGCCCGCGATCCCTACTAGGGTTGCCCACAAGTTGATAATATATTTAAATTTTTTTTGTTCATTATGTACACCAACAGTAAGCACGCAAACAACAACAACATTTACATACGAGCACATACATAGCTTCTGGCCCCACACTAGGATACCAAATACTCAATAATTTATTGCATTCAACAAGTAGTTATATACAGATGACACAACTAAAAATATGGATCTACTAGCTGACCCAGCGAACTTCATACCGCCTAATAGTCGATCCTTTATTTATTTCTCTCCGTAAGAACCATCCTCGTACTTCAAGAAATATTCTAAAAAAGAATTAGCGAAATCGGTTCAGCTGCTCTCGAGATTTGCGCTTACCAACACTTTCAGCGATTCATTTTTATATTACAAGATGTGGACCCTGTAGGGCACGCAATATTACAAATTATAGAAGCCCTTTATAAACTAGGCCTATGACATTAAAAACCTCAGCAAAAAGTTTCACTCCGCTTTGGGATCTTATTTCCCTGATTGTTTACATACATAAACCCATGCCTGTATTCCACACGGGTAGACAGAGACCAGGGACTAATTGTTTGAAGCAGTATATTATGAGTAAACAAGAAACTGGTGGTTACAGCTTCAACAGAAGGCTACGTTAACGAATAAATGCACGATTTAAGTAAACATGTAGTGCACTCGTTTGCATAACTTGAATAATGTACAGTTAAGTTGTAACCAGCTGGAAGTTTTCAAAGGGCGATTCGTGAATATTTCCCAACAACAAATCAAGTAACATGAAAGGCGGCTACTTCCCTTTAAACCCGCGGGACCTTTGTGAGCCAGTCACTTTGGGAACCGACGAATTTTTCCACTCCGCCGGATATTGGCAGACTAGCGAGGCGCAGATGGCTCTCTTCTCTATGCTTTCACTGATTTTAAACTGTCGAACTACGAGCCAGGTTGGGCGTCTGATGAAATGAAATGAAATGTTTTTCTTTAAATGAAATGAAGCGCTCCTGGCCTAGCCGAACCGAATGATTGGAATCAATCACTTGAGTTAAGCAACAACAGGCGCGGTCAGGTACAGGCTGGGTTACCATCCCGTGACTACCGCTAGTGGCATTTTTTCCGAGCGCTTCCGTGCTTTGCAAGGCACTCCGTTGGTGCCGGCTGGCATGTAATGGCAGTCGTTAAGCCATGTCAGAGGCCTTATGGGCGGCGATGATGCAGAGAGACCCGTGCCCCAGCAGTGGACATACCAGTGTCGATATCGACTAGAAAGTATTTTGTAGTTATTTTTTAATCTATTTTAAGTAGCCTATAAACGTGCCACTGCTGGGACATTCCTTCTCTAAAAGAGAAAGTATGGGCTTACTTACCATGCGTGCCCACCGCGGCTTGGCAATTTCAAACGTTGAGGGATTTGAATACCCAAAAGACACATTAGACACTTAGGTTTCTTTACGATGTTTCCTTTACACTATTTTTATTTTTAATGCACTAACCCGTGCTAAGGAACAAATTTAAAAATGAGGTTGCGGGTTCGAATCCCGGCATGAGTGAAATTTTTAGCCTCTAAATAGGATTTTAAATTTGTTCCTTAGCACGGTTTAGTGCATTAAAAATAAAAATAGTGTAATCATGTGAGTACAGTGATATCGTTCCAATGTTAAACCTAACTGCAAAGTAGGTAGTCGGGGCTGTAAGTAATGCAATTTGCTTAAGTCAGATGTCGCTGCCTGTACGTAATACAGAGAATATTGTAAAGAGGTTCGAAATTTCACTGATGCCGTGAGTCGCCCATTGGCTCAATTGGTAGAGCGCTGGTACGGATAGCCAAAGGTTGCGGGTTCGAATCCTGGCATGGGTGAAATTTTTAGCCTCTAAATAGATGTTTCCTTTACTTTTAACAAGTGGTATTGCTACTATAACTTAGAAAACAAAGTCTATGTACATGCTCGCATTCGGAATCGAGCATAGGTCTCTCGCTTCCGAGTCCATTGCTCTATCTATTTATTAGAATGCACACTTGCATTCTGGGATGAAATTAATTGGTGGTGAAATTCCTTTACACTATTTTTATTTTTAATGCACTAACCCGTGCTAAGGAACAAATTTAAAAACCTATTTAGAGGCTAAAAATTTCACCCATGCCGGGATTCGAACCCGCAACCTCTGGCTATCCGTACCAGCGCTCTACCAATTAAGCCAATGGGCGACTAACGGCATCAGTGAAATTTCGAACCTCTTTACGTAATACAGAGAATATTGTAAAGAGGTTCGAAATTTCACTGATGCCGTGAGTCGCCCATTGGCTCAATTGGTAGAGCGCTGGTACGGATAGCCAGAGGTTGCGGGTTCGAATCCCGGCATGGGTGAATTTTTTAGCCTCTAAATAGGTTTTTAAATTCCTTTACGCCAAACATTGCACCACACCAGCATTTTTTTCGATTGATACACTTTGTGGTCACCTAACATAAGTGTCCAAAATTTAAATGATTTGTAGGGAAATTTCTTTACGCCAAAGACTGCAGCTCACCTGCATTGTTTTTGGGAATGACAATCAAACCATAAAGTTATGATTTGATTGACGATCCACAACCTTTGTGGCGCAGCGGTAGCGCGTCTGCTTAACATACAAGAGGTCCTGGGCTCAAATCCCGGTTAGTAACAAAAAAAAAAAACAGGTTTTGGATGTTTACATGTTTGTGATGTCGTTGTTTCTGGTTCCCACGACACAAGGTATCCTAGTGTGGGGCCAGAAGCAATGTATACGCCTGTGTGTAAATATTATGTCACGTTGTTATGTTATGATGACCCTTTTTTAAAAACCTATTTAGAGGCTAAAAATTTCACTCATGCCGGGATTCGAACCCGCAACCTCTGGCTATCAGTGCCAGAGGTTGCGGGTTGGAATCCCGGCATGAGTGAAATTTTTAGCCTCTAAATAGGTTTTTAAATTTGTTCCTTAGCACGGGTTAGTGCATAAAAAATAAAAATAGTATAATTATGATGACCCTGCTAAGAAGAAAAGGAATTCTCAAAATACAAGCGACCAAATTAAAAGCGATTGGCAGAAAAAAATCTTCACGCCAAACACTGCACCTAACATGTATTGTTACATACCTACGTAGGTGCATAACCTCACGTAGGTATGTATCCCAGAGGGGTAGGGACTGCCATTTGCCATGTATTGTCAACTTAATGGAACTGCACAGAACGAGCACTACAGAATTAGGAATATATCCACGGAAAAAGAAACTTCTGGATAATTTGTTTGTCTCTAACAGAGGCGGGAGTTGCTGGCGTGGGCCTAAATTTTGTAAAGGAATCGTAGTTAACAATCATCGACTAATGATCTTGTAATGCTGTTCAACGATAGTATGTTTGATGTTGGAATTAGTTTGGAATACAAGGCGACTTGAAAACTTCTGACAGGAAGAACTGCCACTAGTCTTGCAAGCCTCCAATAACTCGGACTTTGCCCCCATGGTGGAGTATGGCCTATACCTTCCTTGGGGAAGGGATCCGTGCAACTCGGTGGGGGCAAAATGGGTTGATGATGATGAATCAGACAAACTTACTCGAATCAGAGCGAAACTTGGTCGGACTCTTCCGACAAAAATCAAGTAAGTTTATGCGGTTGCAAATTTATAATGTTTAATACATTATTTATTTTTTCACTGTCATCTCTGCGTATAAAAGGTCTCTCACAGGCGTATTATTATAGGTAGATAATACCAAATGTGTTACCGTGATAAGGGGTCGCGATCCTTTGCGGTTTTATCATCCGATATGTTCTACCCAAAACACAAAATCATGTTTGATTTCACACACTGAAACAAGATTTTTAGATAATAACAAGTTTTTTTCGATAGCTGTCATTACCATTTATTTATACAGGGTATAAAACAACCCCTCAGCAATCCGTAAAGAGGTGCCGCTGTCCTCCGCTACTCATTTGTCTACCAGCACCGTAAAATCGATCACATGATAAATAACCAAACCTGCCATAGCTTTCCGCTATTTATAAGAAGCTAACATCATGCGGGCAGGCAGTAAGACAAATCGGCTCAATATATAAGCGGCACTAGACAGGGACGAATTCAGTAGTCTCGTCAACACCTCGAAGATCACCAGCTGATATATCCGTCATACTAAATCTGGCAAGACTTCGTTTTTTTTAGCATTAAAATTTCGTAAACAAAGAAGCAGTCAACAGCAGTTAGTCAACCTAAGAATCGTCAGTCAAATTTTTTTTTTTAATATACATACCTGCTTAGTTCACTGATGAGCCAAGTAAATACAGCTTTCTATCTACGTTTCAGATGTTATATCTACGTAATAATAAGCAGTAGCCCTGCTTCTTTGTTTACGAAATTTTTAATGCTAAAAAAACTAAAAAGTATAGGTGTGGCAAAAGAAGTAAGAAAGTAGAATGAATGCAGTAGAAATGAAGTCCTTAAGAAGTATGTGTAGTGTAACTTTGAATGACAGGATACGCAATAGTCTGATTAGAGAACGTTGTGGACTAAAAGAGGATGTAGTGACTAGAATTGAGAAAGGAATGTTGCGTTGGTTTGGACATGTGGAGAAAATGAAGGCAGAAAGATTGACGAAACAAATATACATATATATTGCGAATGTGAGTGGAAGGGCAAGTAAGGGACATCCCAGGCGGACATACATCGACCAAATGTATACCTGAAACCGGCGTGCGTGCATGCAACGACTTATGAACGTTGATGAAGCGAAGGTCATCTGTCAGGATCGTGGCAAGTGGGCAAGGATACAGGATACAGGCGTGAGATTATTTATGTATGTATGTATGTATGTATGTATGTATGTATGTATGTATGTATGTATGTATGTATGTATGTATGTATGTATGTATGTATGTATGTATGTATGTATGTATGTATGTATGTATGTATGTATGTATGTATGTATGTATGTATGTATGTATGTATGTATGTATGTATGTATGTATGTATGTATGTATGTATGTATGTATGTATGTATGTATGTATGTATGTATGTATGTATGTATGTATGTATGTATGTATGTATGTATGTATGTATGTATGTATGTATGTATGTATGTATGTATGTATGTATGTATGTATGTATGTACTAAATCAGGCTCATGGCCGAACAGTGAACTTTTTGGTACAAAATACTTGCTACAAACGAGTCAGCAAAGTTATCCCGCTCAACAATGGAAGGAGATTGAAGGGGCCCATCCGTTATGTATCACCATTGAATTTTACTTCAAATTCAATGGTATCACCAACATAATCATCGGCCATTTGACGACAACTGCAGGTCATATGCCTCGTCGTCGTCAGGCTAATACTAGTCCAATGCTGGACATGCCCTCCCCTAAAGAGCGCCACGTTGTGCTATCTTAGGGGGTAATGCCCATAATCCCCACGCTGGGCATGCGGGTTGAGATTGCAGTTCGGTGGAATTGTACTGCAGGGGGCGCTGCTGCCCACCCCCCGGTTTAGCCTCCCTCATGGTTATTCGAGCTTCCCTGTCCGTGGTCCGTTTTGTATTTGTTTTGTCATTGTATTAAAATAAAAAAAACTTTGCATACCCTAACGTACGCGATCACACCTAAAGTACAAACTATAGGTTTTCCAGCAGGAAATGGAGCATTCAAAAAGTGAAAAAAATATAGGTACCGTACTAAAACACGACACCTATGGGAAAAAAGACTTTTGCCCGGCAGTGGGACATAAAAAAGGCTCAGTAAAAAAAGTCATACCTATTTTGGAAATTACACGTGTGTAAGCGGTTTTCCGCTTTCCAATTACCATATTTTATCTATAAAGTAATGTCTATCTATCTATCTATTTCCCTAAAAGTTCTAATCCTATACGGCGAGTTGATTGCCCTTTGTTGTCCTCGTAACATAAGTTTTTGAAAACCTATTTAGAGGCTAAAAATTCCACCCACCCACACGGGATTCGAACCCGCGACCTCTGGCTATCCGTGCCAGCGCTCTTTCCAACTGAGCTAATGGGTGACTCACCGGCATCAGTGAAATTTCGAACCTCTTTACAATATTCTCTGTTATTAATATTATTAATATTTTTAGCCTCTAAATAGGTTTTTAAATATTCTCTGTATTACGTACAGGCAACACCGATATTACGACATCGGTGAGTCGTCCATTAGCTCAGTTGGAAAGAGCGCTGGCACGGATAGCCAGAGGTTGCGGGTTCGAATCCCGGCATGGGTGGAATTTTTAGCCTCTAAATAGGTTTTTAAAATTGTTCTTAGCACGGGTTAGTGCATTAAAAAGAGTATAATAAGTTTTTGAACTAAAACTTTCGTAATCTTCCGTACTCCTCCGATATAACAACATCCGTAATTATATCCGGACTCAAAGTCAACAATAAAAAATAAGTTTCTTTTTTTAGGGTACATGGATGCAAAAAAAGTAAGAAACTGAACTTGTACAGGATCGAAAACTTTAATTCGAGCTTATTTCACTTTTCACGTAGCTTTTTTTGTAAGAAAGCCGCCAATTGTACTATTTTTTTATAATTTCTTTTACAGTAATTTCAGTGTACAATAAATAATATTTTATGTATTTATCCTAAATACGTCCCTAAGCGGTGGGTTTTACTGAACGAACGACGACAGACGGATCGCGCCGCGGTTGTAAATAACTGCCCGAGTTTCATTGCACGGAACTTATAGAGAGAGCCACGAGAGACGACACACTGGAGAGTTTTTGTCGCATGGAAATCGCTGCGTTTTCACAAAATTGCCTAAATAAAAGATGTGTTAAAAAATAAGCTTCTCTTAACAATCTAAAAGTATTTTAAAAACCTGTTAAGAGGCTAAAAATTCCACCCATGCCGGGATTTGAGCCCGCGACCTCTGGCTATCCGTGCCAGCGCTCTTCCAACTGAGCTAATGGTCGACTACATTTTTTTTTCGCTGGCTATACGTAATAGAGAAAGTATTGTAAAGAGGTTCGAAATTTCAATGATGCCGGTGAGTTAATATACAACTATGTATGACTATCGGGAATCATTTAAAAATACTAAATAAATTTAAATTAAGCTATGTGAACACCTCAGACCCTCCTAACGATTTTTTTTTTCATTAGCGAGTGGTATTGCTACTAAAACTTCACAAATCTCCATAAAATACAAAACAAAGTCATTCTTATAAGCCGGTATTCGAATCATCGACGTCCCAAATAAGAAACCGACTTTCTACCCTTTCGCTACCACCGCTCCAACCACAGATTTTTTACTGAGATTGTACTCGCGACCGCGGAGTAATAACCTTGCCCGTTTGTGTAGTACATTTTAGAGAGCATTCCTCACATTGCTAGACGAAGCAATTTTTCAGCGGGAGACGTTTGCTCTCTAACAAAGGACCGTTTTATTTATCTAACCGAGTAGATATGGTTTGAAGATTCGCACGTAGCCGGATTGTTTAGCTTGTCAGAGAAAGCCTGGTGTTCACATTACTGGCTACCATGATCTACATCTATCTATCTATAATCAGCCCACATCAACCCACTGCTGAGCATAGGCCTCCTTTTTATTGCGCCATTCCTCACGGTCCTGTGCTAATCTGATCCATCTCTGATCCGCAACCCTCACGATGTCGTCTGACCATCGTGTCGGTGGTCTGCCTACCAACTTCCTTCCCTCCCTCGGCCACCACTCCGATACTGCCCTGGTCCACCGGCCCACTTCCCTTCAAGCCAAGTGTCCTGTCCATGTCCGCTTTAAGTTTGTGATCCGCTCACCAACGTCTTCGACCTTGGTTCTTCGACGAATTTCTACGTTGAGTACGCGGTCCACAAGCGATATACCCAGCATGGCACGCTCCGTCAACTTAGAGACTACCCTTAGTATTATAAATTGAAATTTTATAACCGCTGAACGGAACTACGAGTACATAAAATTTGTATTTCTTAGTGATACGCGATACTCATACATAGTTGTATATTTAACGGGTCAAATCGCAATTACTTATTAGGTAAACCGTAGTTACCTTATTTTCCGACGTTTAGGCAGCGTTCGGGTAGAGTCTACCCGAGACCACGGCAAGTGTAACACTGCCAAAACGTCGAGAAATAAGGTAATTACGGTTTACCTAATAAATAATCGCGATTTGAACCATTTAATATATAACTATACATTAAATTTGGCACGAGTACAGTAAGTAATTAAGTAAATTTATATCCAGTATCTAAGAAT
Source organism: Yponomeuta sedellus (assembly GCA_934045075.1). NCBI lineage: Eukaryota > Metazoa > Arthropoda > Insecta > Lepidoptera > Yponomeutidae > Yponomeuta > Yponomeuta sedellus. The sequence continues at coordinate 1,119,219 of OW203733.1, forward strand.
CTCGTGTCAGAGTGTTTTTCATCGAACTCCGAAGCTGCTTCACCGATTATTATGATTTTTTGTGTATATTTGGTAGGTCTAAAAATAGGTCGTAAGCTAATAATTAATATTGCACAACAAACACAACGTTTTTCTATAAAAGTTTATTTAACAATAAATGTTGTCTAACGCTACTTATTAACGCAACAAGTATCTGTTTGAACTAAGACTTTCATTTGTACTACACATTATTAACCTGTAAATTCTCAATTAGATTCGTACTAGCCCACACTTCAGAATCCCCGTGACCAAAACCGATTTAGTCGCGCGCCTACCCCAACTTCATATCATTGATAGAGCTTTTGTAATTTTCGTCTGATTTTAGTTCTGTATATCTTCTTGAATATATGTACCCCATACTTAACTTATAATATTATGTACCTAAACAACTACGAAAAAGTCACCAATAAGCAGTTAAAAATAGACATTGCTTTTGTTACGTTTTTACACGAATCCCACTTAGTTTTCACCACGTTTTCACGATAGAACCACAAAAAGAACAAAAAAACACTTTGACACTTTCGCTCACGAAAACACAGATCAATTGTATTTTAAAGAGTGTTTGGTATCCACAGAATTGTCGTGACATGTTAGAAATTGCATTTGAAAGCGCGCGAAAATCGCCGGTGAAAGAGCGTGTCGCGGCACGCTCGGAGTATGGCAGGCGGATTCATTTACATAATTTTTAGGGTTCCGTACCTCAAAAGGAAAAAACGGAACCCTTATAGGATCACTTTGTTGTCCGTCTGTCCGTCCGTCCGTCCGTCCGTCTGTCAAGACCCTTTTTCTCAGGAACGCGTGGAGGTATGAAGCTGAAATTTATATCAATTACTCAAGTCTACTGTCCCTTGAAGCTGTGAAAAAATCAAACTTCTAAGCCAACGCAATCAAAAGATACAGCCGTTTATGCCGCAAATTTTCGACACTTGCAAGGGAATCAAAACCTACAGGGTGCTTCCCGTGAACTCAGAATCTTGAAATTTGGTACGAAGCAACGTCTTATAGCATAGATAAAGGAAAAATTACGAAAACCATAAATTTTTAGTTACATCACATAATATATATTTTTTTAATAATTTTAAACTTACTACCCATTTCCTCATAAACGCGTAGAGGTATTAAATTGAAATTCATACCAAATACTCAGGTCTATAATACAGGTTTGTACGGAACCCTCGGTGCGCGAGTCTGACTCGCACTTGGCCAGTTTTTTGTTGATGAGTCCGACTAGGATTCTCTCGCAAATCATTGCAGAGATAGAGCTCTCGTCGTCAGTAATTACAGTGAACAAAGTAAGTGAATCCGAAATGAAGCTAACAAATCTTATCTTAAGTGACCACATCAGGCAACTGTATACAGGCACAGGATGCCTTTTTTTGACTAGAACTAATGCTTGCATTATGTACATGAAACTTACATTTTATCTTCTATAATATAAAAATAAATCCCTGAATGTGTTGGTAAGCGCAAATCTCGAGAGCAGCTCAACCGATTTCGCTTATTCTTTTTTAGAATATTCCTTAAAGTACGAGGATGGTTTCTACGGAGAGAAAAATTAAGAATCGACTGTTAGGCGGTACGAAGTTCGCTGGGTCAGGTAGTTATTTATAAAATGTAATGAAGCATGTTCCCGCTAAACATACAAAGCTGTCGTCATAAAACTATCTATATTTCTTTGCAGAGTGGCTGGATGGCGGTCTGCGCTTGTCGCATAGGCATGGGGCTGACGCAAGGTCTCCTGTACCCAAGCCTGCATGGTCTACTGGGCCACTGGGCACCGATGACTGAGCGCGGACGCATGGGCACCTTCGTCTATGCAGGTGGGCACAGCTTAGGTTGAAGAGTGATGCCCTAGACTACCGAGTTAGCGCATTGGATATTGGACCAACATAAGTAGTATAGCTGTTTAGTCTTATTAGACCTAAAATTCCCGCTCATAGTTGGGCTTTTTAACGTAGCAAGCGCTAGGGTATGCAAATACTTCAGGCACTTGTGTTTTCTGGTACTGATTTCTTCTTCACTGTTAGCGAGTGGTATTGCTAATACAGTTTCACCAATTACATTTGAGTCCGCAACTTTACTATTCTGCGTTGAATGAAAAAGAAGACGGAACTACTTAACACCATCAAGAAACGGAAACTGGAGAATTTCAGACATATCATATTTGTATAATACGAGTAGGTACGTAGCAACAAGACCAGACTCCCTCAACTTATCCTAGAAGACAAGTTTCTATTCTTTTACTATTAGCGAGTGGTATAGCTAATACGATTTCACCAATTACGTGCTTTTAAGAATAAAATCCGCGAATATACCATTCTGCATTAAACGAAAAAGAAGACAGAGGTACTTAACAACGTCAAGAAACGGACACGCGACAACTTTCGACATATAATGTGTATACAAAAGTACAGTCTCTTTCGCCTTATCCTAAGTAAGATTCCATGAACAAGCAGACTTGAGAGACCAAAGTCATGGATGGACCTACAACAGTGGTTTCAATAGAGTACTAGTTGATTGTATTGGCAACCTCGAAAAGCATAGCAGATTTGGATGCCAACCTCCGATAGGAGACGGCACGTGAAGAAGAAGAAGATATAAAATAAGATAATGCCAGACAAAACACGCTCGTGGCCTAGGCGAACAGAGTGATTGGAATCAATCACTTGTTTTAAAAATCTATTTAGAGGCTAAAAATTTCACCCATGCCGTGATTCGAACCCGCGACCTGTGGCTATCCGTGCCAGCGCTCTTTCCAACTGAGCTAATAGGCGACTCACCGGCATCAGTGAAATTTCGAACCTGTTTACACTATCCTCTGTATTACGTACAGGCAGCGATATCTGGCTTAAGTAAATTGCATCACTTACACGGGTTAGTGCATTAAAAATAAAAATAGTACAATCAATCACTTGGTTAAGCAACAACAGGCGTACAGAATGGGTGAGCGTCCCGTGACTACCGCTAGTGGCATTTTTCCGAGCGCTTCCGTGCTTCGCAAGGCACTTTAAGCCGTTGGCGCGGGCTGTCATATAATGGCAGTCGTTATGCCATGTCAGAGGCCTTATGGGCGGCTTGATAACTTCTGACAGTAAGGCCCGCCACTGTCTTACAATCCTCCACCAACCCGGACTTGGCCCCCGTGGTGGAGTATAGCCTAACCTTCTGCGATGCACGAAGAGACCCGTGCCCTAGCAGTGGGGACATACAAGGGTTGATAACGATACAAAACACACATTTGGTTAAAATTAACACTAAACTCAAAGAGCTCATACAAAAAAGAAGAGAACAAAGTACAAGCCTGGATTAAAACCCACGACCTTGTATCTATTTATCTGCCAATGAACTACCGCCACTTTTCGGACAATGATAAAGCAAATGTCATGCTACGCCTTCAGAGCGGTTTATCAAAAAATCACAACATAATGTTTTGACAGGGAGATAATAAAATTTAATGTCTTGCAACCAATGAGAAGGTTGGTTGAAGAAGGCCAGATAGTAACTGTTATCACAGAAATAACATCAATATTTATACGAGTACTTTTAGGAGACAAAACATGCGCACAATCGCACTGATTAAGCGTTCTCAACAAAATGTATTTGCCCTTCTATTTTACGACCAGGAAAATTACTTAATAGTAAAAAGAGAAAGGAACCTAAAAGAGGCATCGGTTTATGAAATGAAAAGAATAGCATTTATTCAAAGTAGCGCAGAAACTGCGGCTCATTGAACGTTACAAGTCAAACTAAGTGTCCATTTCTAAATCCAGATTATTTTGGAGATGGATAAAAACATCCAAATTTATGTTTTTTCAAAGGCCTTAATTAACAGAATTTGCATTATTATTATAAAACATAGAACTCACGCATTATATTGGCTTTAATTCTAGTAATCATTGTCATCTAAATAATCTTTTATGGCATAGTAGCCCTTTTGGCACAAAATGTATTTAACAAAATTTTTGAACCACTTTTCAGGTAAGCTTAATATATCTTTAGGGATTTTATTAAAGAAGCGTGTACAATGCCCCATGAAGTATGTATTAACCTTTGCCGGCCTAAATCTTGAGAACAAAACCATAGTGCCCATAATTAGCCTATGAAGTTAATAAGAAGATATTAGCAGAATAATTAAATTACACGTAACCGGTGAACGTGCATGCAGTGACAAATGAAGCTACCAATGGTAATCTTTTGCTACTTGGTATAACTATGGTAAAGCTCTCGTGCTTCTCTGCAAAGTCAGTAATTAATTAATGAGGCTTGATGAAAGTTAAAAATAAGTGTCCATCTCAAAATCTAGAGAATTTTGGAAAAAAAATGGATGCAAAAACTCCAATTTCAAGCCAGGATGTATCACAAGTCGTACTATCAGTAATTCTTATCACCCCCAGGTGCCCAGCTCGGTACCATCATCGAGATGATGTTGGCAGGAGTCCTCTCCGACAGTTCCTGGGGCTGGCCCTCGGTCTACTATGTCGTCGGCATCTCCTGCCTCGTCTGGTCGTTTTTCTGGATGATTTTTGGAGCCTCCACTCCAAGCCAAAGCAGGTGGATCGGCAAGGAGGAGAGAAAGTACATAGAGATGCACGCGGGATCTGCAGAGATTAGCGGAAGAAAGGTAAAAATAAACATAAAATAAGCTCACGCCTGTATTCCAGAGGGGTAGGCAGATACCAGGGACTGCCATTTGCCATGATCCTGACAGATCACCTTCGCTTCATCGACGTTCATAAGTTGTTGCATGCACGCACGCCGATTCCGAGTACTTTTTATCTTCCCCTTTGTTAATACATACCCTATTTGGCCGACGTATGTCTGTCCGCCTGGTATATCCCTTACTGGCTCTTCCACTCATATTTCCACACTCACTTATCCTCTCCACATGTCCAAACCGACGCAACAATCCTTTCTCAAATTTAGTCACAACATCCTCTTTCAGCCTAGAACCTTCTCTAATCACATATTGCGTATCCTGTCATTCGGTCAGTTGGTAGTCTGAGTGTGTTTTCATGTTTGTGACATCCTTGCCTGGTTACCATAGTATAGAGTATCCTAGTTTAGGACCTGGAAAGTGGTTGTGTTGTGTGAAAGTTATTTATTTATTTAATATCCCGCTGATTCCTACATTATATAATGGACAGTTTCGACAAAAAAATGAGTAGTTTTCTAGATATTTTTTTTTTTTGGTTTCATTAATACCTAAGTATTATATATGTATGTACCTATGCATTATAAGTGTTTGTGTATATAAATGTATACCCCTCCCCTACTATTGGTACTTTGCACTATCCACCTAGCCATTATCCACATCCACCAAAGGTTGACAGGTAGAAAATGCTATTTAGCATTAAGTGCGCCTTTGTACCAAATATTATGTGTTTTGTGCAAAAAAAAAATTAATAATAATCATCATCATTGACCCATTATGTCCCCACCGAGGGGCACGGGTTTCTTCCCTGAGGAAGGTATAGGCTATACTCCACCGCAGTGGCCAAGTCCGGATTAGTGAAGGCTTGCAATACTAGTGGCTGGTCTTCCTGTCAGAAGTTGTCAAGCCGCCCTGAGGCCTCTGACTTGGCTTAACGGCTGCCAGTACATGACAGCCGGCACCAACTGCTTAAAGTTCTTTACGAAGTACGGAACCGCTCGGAAAAATGCGACTAGCGTTAGTCATAGACGTTTTACCCATCCACGCACTGAACGGGCCCTGTGTCGCTTTACCTAGGCTACGAGGAATTTGCCCTTAGAATAATATTTATAGCAAATACGAATTTTAGTTTACTAAAAAATATCCCATGAAGTTAATTATACAAAAAATAAATAATATGTGAGCAATGCGCTTTAAATTCAAGTAAACAGTTAGTCCGTTAAAGATTGCGCCCAAAATTATATAACATAATTGAGTAGGTACCATTGCATAGGTTATCAAAAGTCATTTCATTTTTATTGCGTTTGACATTGACCCAGGCGACTTTAGGCTGTTTGGAAACCGTATCATGTTTGTCTCTATTCTTTTATCGAAGCCAACCACTATCGAATGACAAGCGTATTACTTCCATGACTTCCCTTGCCTTCAGAAAGGCATCACAATATTTTTCGTCAACATCTCCTAGAAGCAACATCGCAATAACGCTGTCTACTCCCTCGAGGGCCATAAAGATAAGCTGCCAGTTGAAATGGGTGCTTGTAATCGTAATAACAAACGTAATGGAGTGTATTATAGGAGCCAAATGCTCCACGCTGCCTTTGGTTTTCTGTGCGAGAGCACACATTTTTGTACGGGAAAACCTAAACACCCAACTACAGTGGAGAATACATATAGTAGCTTATTCTGTACCAAGTTCATTATCGTTTTTATTATCTACTACGGTCCGTTGTTTCAGAAACAAGTTGGTACGTTGTAGGTAGAAACGATGTAATAAAGAGAGGGAGCGTTCACACACATATCCTTTCTAAGGTTCCCTAGGCAACAAGTAACCTTCACAGTTTTGCATTGATCGTCCGCCTGTCCCGACACATTGGACTTTTTTAGACTTTTGCTCTCCCCTATGAGTTGAACGGTAGAAAAAGCCATTATCATTAAGTCCACTTTTTGTACAATAAAGAATTAATAATAATCATTGCCACCAATCCAAATTAAAAATTCAAGTATCGAAACGCAGCGTTCGTAACAAAAAGTAACATCCACATAACACAATGCGGATAAAGTAATGCGAAGCGCTGGTGGCCTAGCCAAACCGTTGGTGTCAGTTGTCATATAATGACAGATGATAAGCCATGTCAGAGGCCTGGGCGGCTTGATAACTTCTGATAGTAAAGCCCGCCACAGTCGTACAATCCTCCACCAACCCGGATTTGGCCCCGTGGTGAAGAATGGCCTAACGTAGGAAGAGTCTGGCGCCCCAGTAGTGGGGACATACAAGGGTTGATATCGATAAAGTAACGAATACATTATTGTGATGACAAGCTGACAGTACCGGAAATTTTCTTGAGGAAATCTGTGCTTAAATTGCGAAGCTACGAACAACTAAAGGCAACATGGGCCAAGAACAGGTGACATTACATAAATATTGACGTACGAGCCCTGATAATTCGACCTCGAACTGATTTAATAATTGCGATTTCTTATTTTTAATTATTTTCATTATAAGGCGAATTATGTACGAGTAAGCATATTATCTTTTCCCGGAAACATTTGTATGATAACCTTCAAACTTAAAAAATCCCTTGGGTTAAGTTGCAACAGGCGCGGTCAGGTGTATTATGGGTGACCGTCCCGTGACTACCGCTTGTGGCATTTTTCCGATCGCTTTCGTGCTTCGCAATGCACGATAAGCCGTCCGACTTTTATGTAATGGCAGTCGTTAAGCCATGTCAGAGGCCTTATGGGCCGCTTGATAAATTCTGACAGTGAGGCTCGCCACTGTCTTACAATCCTCCACCAACCCGGACTTGGCCCCCGTGGTGGAGTATGGCCTAACCTTTGTGCGAGAAAGAGACCCGTGCCCCAGCAGTGGGTACATACAAGGGTTGGTATCGAATATTTTTTACATTCTTTAAAATTTTGATTGCCTTCTTCAGCACCTGCCAACCCCTTGGCGCAAGATCTGGACAAACCTGCCGTTCCTCTCAATCCTGTTCGCACACGCTGGACAGAGCATGGGCTTCTGGACGCTGCTGACCGAGATGCCAACCTACATGAAGAATGTTCTGGGCATCGCCAATGCTAAGGACGTGAGTTAAACAGCCAATCACAAAACTTGAAATCAGCTTATCTCATACTTCTATAGAAAGGACTACGATCGTCTATCAAACTCCATGATCATCAGGCTATATTAGTGCTGGGCATAGCCCTCCCCTAATGAGCGCCATAGCGCCCTGTCTTCAGCTTGCCTCATCGAGCAGCTACCTGCAGTTTTTCGCAGATCGTCATACCACCTGGTCGGAGGGCGTCCTACATTACGTTTGCCGAGTCGCGGTCTCCACTCAAGAACACGTTTATTCCAATGGTTGTCGGAGAAATTTACTAATTGTTTCTATAAATATCAAGATTCTAATAGAATTTTTGTGAGCATAAATTATGGTCACGTACAGAATCAAAAACAGAATAATTCGTACGTCATCACAACGGTAACTTTCGTGATCTATGTTTAGCGCATGCAGAAACGGTTCCATATTTTACAGAGGATTCTATTTTGCATCCCCTATTTTTCGTACCTACTTATACTTCCTTACTTCAGTCACATTTTCACTACTTTTATGTAAAAGAGAAGTCTTTGAAATTTGATTATTTACTTTAGCGCATGGCAATTCACATTGTGATCACGCGATATGACTTTAAATTAGTTTCTAGTCCAATATTTCATTTACAATTACTATATTGCCACTCTTTTAGTTGTGTAATTTGGTTGGTGGTGGGAGCCAGTGATTTAATCAATCTAATTTTTTGTGGAATTTGCTCATCCATCTAATTTGTTTCAGACCGGAATCCTTTCTGCGCTGCCATACATCGCCATGTACATCTTAAGCTTTATCTTCAGCTGGCTTGCAGACTTCCTTGTCAACCGTGACATCATTACCAACACTACTTCTAGGAAAATCTTTAATACTATTGGTAACTATTTATTAATAGGATTCTCGTATTTTTTCAACTTAGTTAATTTTTTGTTGTAGTATTTTTTAAATCAGAAGCACCAGAAAATAAAATATAAAATATGTTGCGTTGATTTGGACACAAGAATAAGATGAAGGAAGGAATATCGACGAGACAAATATATTGAACTAATGTTAGCGGAAGGGCCGATAAGGAATGGCCCATGCCATCCTTAGACCAAATCGAGGATGTATTAGTAAAGGGCAAGATAAAGAATACCTGAAACCAGTGCGTGCACGCAACTAATGAATGTTGATGGAGTGAAAGTAATCTTTTAGGATCGTGGCAAGTGGTCTCTGCCTAACACTCTAGGATACGGGTGTGAGTTTACAGTATGTAAATTATACTCGTATTAGTATACAAACGTGTCTGTAGGCATATCGAAATGGAAGGCAGGTGCCACTTTTGACTCCTATAGACTTTCTGTTTATATTCTTTTTTTTACTTTTTTTATGCACTAACCCGTGCTAAGGACAATTTAAAAAACCTATTTAGAGGCTATCATGTGGGTACAGCGATATCATTCCGATGTAAACCCTAACTGCAAAGTAGGTACTCGGGGTTGCAAGTGATGCAAATTACTTTAGCCAGATGTCGCTCCCTATACGTAACACAGATAATATTGTAAAGAGGTCCGAAATTTCACTGATGCCGATGAGTCGCCCATTAGCTAAGTTGGAAAGAGCGCTGGCACGGATAGCCAGAGGTCGCGGGTTCGAATCCCGGCATGGGTGGAATTTTTAGCCTCTAAATAGGTTTTTAAGACTTTCTTTTGTTCTTTCGAATCAACAAACGTCTTCTTTATCTAATATTTTCTGCCCAGCATTTTTATTTGTTCTTTAGATACTTCTAGCTTTGTATTGTTAGTAATACCATTGAATTTAATTAAATTCAATGGCAAAATACCAAGAATAATATATTATTTAACGTTTACTTTCCAGCGTTCTGGGGTCCGGCCGCGTCTCTGCTGATTCTCTCCTACCTGCCGCCCGGCCACAACACTTGGGCTGTCATAATCCTCACGGTCACTGTGGGCCTCAACGGTGGACACTACGTTGGATTTTTGGTGAGCTTTGCCGTGCTACTAAACATATTTAAGTTATACTATTTTTATTTTTAATGCACTAACCCGTGCTAAGGACAAATTTAAAAACCTATTAAGAGGCTAAAAATTTTTCAATTGGATCAATGGGAAGAGCGCTGGCACGGATAACCAGAGGTTGCGGGTTCAAATCCCGGCATGGGTGAAATTTTTAGCCTCTAAATAGGTTTTTATGTTTAAGTTATTTCCTTTTTTTAACTTAATCACGACCCGGCGGCTAACATTATAAAGAACATTTAAGACACAGTATTTAATTTTGTTATATTAATACACATTAATTTCTGATTTCTGGCTTACTTAATTCCATACTGGATTTTTAAATGCTGATAGTAACGGATAGAAACAAGAGTATTATCTTATCTTATTCCATAAAATTATTTTTCAAATCCATGATCTGATAAGCCTTGAGGATGTTTAGGATTGAACGTGGTAAATATATGATTTATATGTGTCATAAAAGATTTATGCTGCGTAGAATTTAAGTGCTTACAATGACCTATATTACAACTTTAAATATTAATCAATATTAGCGTAGCAGCGTTCTTCCTCTGTTTACGAAACTAATATTATAATTGGAACATAAGTGGTTTTAAATAATATATATAAATCGCTGTTAATACAGCATAGGAATAGAGCAAGTATATTTTATTTTACTTCGCTAATCGCGTGTAGGTAGGTGCGGCGCTGAAAATGACCTTGAAATGCTTAAGTTTTTGTCTATGTCTTAGTGATTTATAATCATTTAAAAGTTTTCACTAACTTTGATCTTCGTAACAGCGTATCTATAAAGTATATTATAATATTTATCATGTTTTTCCAGATATCCCACATCGACCTTTCTCCTAACTTCGCCAGTACACTAATGGGCATCACGAACGGTATTGGCAACATCCTCTCTATCATGGCACCGCTCAGTGTTTCTATTATTGTCAAAGATGAGGTGAGTAAAAATATTAGTTTTGTTGAGTATTTAAATAGGTGCTATTTATATAGGCTAGGTGCTAGGTGCTCAAAAGAAGTAAAACTAACTTTGTTTAAAGCTTACTGCCAATCTTTTTACACCTGCAGCCTGTGGGTGAACTATTCGCAGGGGGCCTACAACGCCCTGCATGTGCAATATAATAATGCTCTCAGGATGCTGTTGGGACTGCCTCGACACTGTAGTGCATCCAAAATGTTTGCGGAAGCACACGTGGAGGACTTCTATGCTGTCATCCGCAAACGGTCAGCTTCGCTGATGCACAGAAACCGGGCCAGTCATAACAGCATTCTGAGGACGCTAACTGAAAAATATGACAACCCGTTTCTGCGTCATTGGGTGAAAATACATGTTTTTCAGCCAATGACATAGATTTGGGTATGCTTTCAATGTAAGACTCCATTAATACAATAAACAAAACATCTAAAGTAAAACTAAAATAATAATTAAACTAAAATCTAATTAACATAAAGTAATAAAAATAAATACCTTTAATTTACCTATAGACTCCATTTACTTTATTTTTGTTGAGCCTACAACCTATTTTAATAATTAGCAAACGTTGTTAATTTTAATTTAAACACTATAAGAAAATTGGGCCTTTAGTTGTCATTAAAACGAATTGAATTATTATTATTAAATATGAATCATTATGTACCTGAAACAGCATTTAACGACAGCGTATACATATACACCATTAATTCTGTGTGAAAAACGTCTCCATGTTGTAATGATACTAATAAGAATCTTAAAATTGCTATAACGTTTTATTTATCAAAAATGAATCCACGACAGGCACGGTGATAACAAAATACTTCGGAGTGTAACGATCTGGATAGATATTGTTACTTCATTGCACAACTAGAACAAATAATTACAAACTTTTTCTATTTGCTAAGCCCTGTACTTCTGACAAATCTTTCACCACGGTGTCACACCTCGTTTGCCATCAATACGATAAGAAGAAGAATAACAGCGAATATCACAAAAGAAAGGACCCAGTGCATTATTACTCACTGTTGTAAATTGTCAATATTTAAAGAAAGAAAGAAAGAAAGAAAGAAAGAAAGAAAGAAAGAGAGAGAGAGAGAGGGGGGAGAGAGAGAAAGAAATACATTTAGTATACCAACAAGACACATCACAGAAACAAAAAACCAGACAATTAACACAACATGAGCACAACATAAATAAACCAAATAATTATACAAATAAACGAAACAAAAAACAGACATAGTTTTCGCCTGAGGTGTGTCTATGTTGCCACAAAAGGCAGCTGACTCAGCGTTGTGCTGAGGGAGTGAGCCCTTAGCGCTGATTTTCAGTCAGAAAATGGCTTTAAATATTTATTTATTTTTCATTACAGCATAGCGCAGACGAATGGCGTAAGGTGTTCTTCTTATCCATCGCGTTCTACGTTCTTAGCAACTTATTCTACATATTGTTTATGTCTGGCGAAGTGCAGGACTGGAACGAGCCGCAGCAAAGTTTAGAACTGGGTACGTATCCAGTCCATACACCACAGTCTCTTTTGCTGGTCCCATACTTGATTATCTTTTCATCTTGCAACGTGACAAGAACGTTACAACTATGGACCGGTCATTGGTCAATCAGTGGAACTGCTCCGGTTTCACTTATTGGATTATAATAACACACGACGTTATTAATGTAATGTTTATTTAACATTCGCACAACGGTAAATGTATGAATCTACTAATGCAACTTAGTAATTACTAATAGCATCATCTACTAGTCTGGTGAAAACGTGTTGTAACGGTCATCGTTCAATATGAATTCGGCCAAACTGCTCTAGTAGTACGAGTCTGAAACGTATCATGAGGAGGCAAGGAATGAAAGATGGATCATGCTACCAAGACTGGTTTTAAAAATATATAAATCCTATATTGTCATAACACGTAGTATATTTGCTATGTAACTGTCGTTTTGAATGTATGTAGAGTTTATGCACATTTATACAATTCAGATGTGCAAAATGGGTATAAATAGTTCATTGTAACAGACTTCTTTTTTTTAATTAACAGACTTCTATCATAACAATATTGTCAGGTCTGTAAAGTCTGTTTACTAATCACTGATTAGTGATTAGTAAACAGACTTTACATTCAATAAAATATTGTATTCAACACAGAATTCAAACAGACTTTACATTCAATAAATATCCAATTCAGTATTTATGTTAAATAATTCCTTTCTTTACAGAAAATGGAGTCAGTGAGAAGAAAAAATCAAACGAATCGAAGGAGCAAAGAATAGGCGAAGAAAAGTTTTAGAATAAATTTACCTTGGTTAGAGTGTTATTGTTAAGGCATCACAATACTTTCTCCCACTTTACAGTGTTTCAAAGAAATATGTATAACTTTATTATATTTATTAAAATGTTACAATTGCTATAAAGATTTTAATATTGTATGAACTATAGCAAATCAGCCTCTACACTTCTCGTCAGTGATGTCAATCAAAAGTAACTTATAACGTTGACCACACATCGATAGATTTGTATCTTAAACCGATATATTAAAAAAATCTATAACAGGCATAATAGGTACATTGAATAAAACCTTTTCATTTCATCTTTGTGACTTTTTGCAGGCAGCGAAAAAATATCAATTCTTTTCTATCACAAAACTCTAATACTTACTGTTGAATAAATTATTAGACAAAAGCTCTCAATTGCACTCAAAGGCAAGTTAATATTTAATCGTCGGCTGTACGAAGGCTGTTTATTTGTAACTAGTCATTAATTTGTGATCGCTTAATACTACATTTTATTTATTTATCAGCCTAATGTTTCATTTTAACCTTAAGTTTTGTTAACATGTTATCAACCCTTGTTTGTCCTCACTGCTGGTGCACGGGACCCTTCCTGCATCGCAGGAAGATTAGGCCATACTCCACCACGGAGGCCAAGTCCGGATTGGTGGAGGATTGTAAGACAGTAGCGGGCCCTACTGTCAGAAGTTATCAAGCCGCCCATAAGGCCTCTGACACTTAACAACTGCAATTACATGACAGCCGGCACCCACTGCTTAACGTGCCTTACGAAGCACGGAAGCGCTCGGAAAAACGCTACTAGCGGTAGTCACGGAACGGTCACCCATTCCGCACCTGACCGCGCCTATTGTTGCTTACTCAAGTGATTGATTCCAATCACTCGGTTCGACTAGGCCATGGGCGCTTCACAGTTTATGTAGCCTATAAACGTCCAACTTTAGAAAGTATCTCTCTTATTATCTTGTTTTATTTGCTGAAGCAATGAGGTCCTTGAGAAATATGTGTAACCTTTTATTTAATATTACGTCTTATTTTGTAGTTTGAGGAACGTCAAAAAGAATGTATATAGTATGGTTACTGAATGAATGAGAGAGGCAACACAAGAATATCAAACGTTGCTTTTATTTATTATTAGGCGTTTTTCCTAAATGTATAAAACCTCAGAACCTAAGAAGACGAGCAAAGTTGTGGAACACGCTGTCATCGTCTGCCTTTCCAGAGACATTTTTGGTGTCTTTAAAAGTAGAGTTATCCGGAATTTAACTGGTAAGCACGTAACATTGTAGACCCCAACTTCGCATACCATCCATCCGTAACGTAAAAAAAATCCTATATGTTTTAGAATGCCATGAATCGAAAGAGATTTTCTAGGATCGTATCAAGTGGTAAATCTTGGCCTACCGCTCCGGGATACAGGCGTTAATTGGCGTGTATAGTGTATATTAAGAAAATTTAAGCCATGAACAAATCTATATAATTCTATGTTCTGGACTTTTGGATCTTTTTGTGAGCTCCTACTTTCCCTTAAAGATAGTTCTGAATTGATTATGAGTAGCTTCACTTGGTTTCAATTGGGTGTATGCCAAGGTATGATTTTGAGCCCACCATCCTGACGTCAGAATGGCGGTTTCAAAAGTTTTGCAGCGGGTTCAGAGCAGAGCATTAGCCACAATTAATTCCGACGCCGGCGTGACTGAAATTTTGAGTATTTTAAGTTTCAATCTCATGGACGACTAACATAGTTCCGGAGATAAGGTTTTGCCGTGCGAGAACGTTCTGCTTAGTTCGAGAACTCTAGAGTATCCACGAAATTAACTTAAAAAATGAGGTAGGTATTTAATTTGAGTAACATCAACCGATACGATATTCTTGTTGGGTACTTAATTGTAATCATTATAAAAAAAATGGCTTTGCACCTACGCAATAAGATGATTTATATAGCGTCCTTCACACCATTAGATAAACCAAAAATAAAGACAATCATTGATCAAGATTAGAATCATCAATGGAATCTTTTTAACATTGAGAGTTTTGTAATTTTACATTAAATTTCTACTGATACTTTTCAGTTTAATAGTAGAATGACCATGCCTATGATTACCACTTCTGGTAATATACAATCTATGATTTTTTGTAAAGATATCATCGCCACTCATTTATACATACAGACATAACCTCAGGTCTGTATCCCAGAGGGGTAGACAGAGGCCAGAGACTACCACTTTCCAAGACCGCGGCCTTATCACTAAAAGTTATCTCTTCCAGACAACCTTTGAATGGACTGGAGCAATACATTGGAGAAAGAAGTAGATGTACAAACATAACATAACAAGTAACATAACCTCACGTCTGTATTCCAGAAGGGTAGGCAGAGACCAGGGACTGCCACTTGCCACGATCCTGACAGATCACCTTCGCTTCATCAACGTTCATAAGTCGTTGCATGCTCGCCCGCCGGTTGCGCACTTATTCAATAGCCCAAATATAGTTCACGACGACAATTACATCTACTTCAAAATAAATTAGTTTCGCACCTGTTTTGGTGGAACAATCATGCAAAATAAATCATGGCTTTTGTCTCAGTAGTTCCAGTAATTATTACCGGAACATTCCGAAGTGTTTTGTTTCAAATTCCTCGGCCGAAACAAATTGAAAATTGTCTTTTACTACTGGTTTTCTTCGTTCGAAGAAGTCGTGTGAAATATGTTTATATTATTTTGTGGTTTGTTTATGTCAGCAAAAATAATTACGTCGCATGGTTTCGATTTAGCTATAGATTATGAAATGCACAGGAAAGCATTGGATCCGGAAATGTGTGAGAAACAGTTAAAAGCAGTTAGTGGACCGACTAGGAGGCTTTGTAAGTAGTTCTTAGATGTATTCCATAGTAGCTGATAAACATCCATCAAAAGCAAAATCGTCAATAGCGATAAAACCAGTTATTGCTGTTGATAAATTGAAGGTTCAATTTAATCGATTATTTGCAGCGCCCGTGACTTCGTTTACGTGGTAAATGGATCACTCTGTAGCTCCTATCCACAAAAAAGGTCAATTCGAATACTGGTCAACGAATTTTTGAAATCGGTTTAGTACTTTCGAAGATTTCTCCCTACATCCTCTTTTTAATATTGGTGTGGAAATGTTGACTTAGAAAACGAAATGAGATTTTGCAATAACTTTAGTGAATATGTACACACAAACATTACAAGTATATTAACTTTATATGTACATTAATTAGCCTGAAGAAGAAGAAGACATTAATTAACAGAATTTAAAATCCTTGGTTAAATGTGAGACTGAGATCGTTACACCAGACCTGCAAAACTGCGATTTTCTACAATAGTACATTACACAACTAGGGTGGTAATACAAAGAAAGGCCGAGATCGCAGAAGTTTGCGGCCCGAGCTGCAAGCGAGGGACGTAAATATGCGATCGAGAGCTTTCTTTATTACCTCTCGTGTTGTGTACATCTTTTTATGTCTACACTTGGCCAGAAAGCGGTTTTTTCCGTGCGGAAAAAGCCACTTAATTGCCAGGTGAGGCATAAAATATATTTACGTAAATTATCAACAAGCCGTTCATCATCATCATCATCAGGCTATACTAGTCCACTGCTGGACATAGCCCTCCCCTAATGAGCGCCCTGTCTTCAGCTTGCCGCATCCAGCATCTGCCTGCAGTTTTTCGCAGATCGTCATCCCACCTAGTCGGAGGGCGTCCCATAATACGTTTACCGAGTCGCAGTCTCCACTCAAGGACACGTTTGCTCCAACGGTTGTCGGTTCTTCGCGAGATATGGCCAGCCCACTTCAGCTTGCTGATTCTCTGAGCTATGTCGATAACTTTGGTTCTCTGTCGGATACATTCGTTACGAATCCTATCCTTCAGAGAAACTCCGAGCATAGCTCTCTCCATAGCTCGCTGAGCGACTTTGAACTGGTGGACCTTCGTGAGTGTCCATGTCTCGGCTACGTAGGTCATGACAGGTAGGATGCACTGATTAAAAACTTTCGTTTTCAAGCATTGCGGTATGGATGACGAGAAGACTCGGCGTAGTTTCCCAAACGCTGCCCAGCCCAGCTGGATCCTCCTCTTGGCCTCCCTCTCGAAATTGTCGAAATAAGCCTTTACTATACATATTTTTTTACAAAATGAACAAACACGAGTAGATGTAAGAATGGTCACTTCATCCGACAAAAGGATCAAACAACACAGAAGATTTTTCAAAGGACACTTATGTTTTTTGTGGGTTATGTAAAAAATATGTCTTTTGAGGCTACCCAGAGGCAGATTTGGCAGATTATGGCAAAAATTCCATTCAAAAGTTTGAATTCCTCGGTGAAATTATAAATCAGAGGAGAGGTGCCTTGTCTATTGTCCTTCTAAGTCAGATAGTCTCGCACACAGACACACACACACACACACACACACACACACACACACACACACACACACACACACACACACACACACCCTCACACACAATTCAATTCAATTGAGATTCAATTCAAATCAATTTATTTGCACGTAAAGAATTTACATTCTGTTTGCTGAATGTCAATGTACAATGTAAAATGTAAGGCGCTGCCACCGGGCCCTATTGTAGTGGAGGAAAAGGCAGCGGAAAAAAATCCACTCTGACCATCTTTTCTCAAGTCATCTTAAACCAAATACATCAGTTGCCATACGTAAACCTAATAAGATTTCATGATTGCCATTAACACACACAAGCACTCACACACACATACATACACACACTCATACTTATATCCCGGAGAGGTAGACAGAAGCCAGTGTTTTCCATTGGCTACGATCCTGACAAATTTCTTTCCCTTTATCATCGTTGAAATTTGATTTGACGTTTATTACATTATTAATTATTTAAACAAAACATCTGAAGTAAAACTAAATTAATAACTAAACTAAAATCTAATTTACATAAAGTAATAAAAATAAATACCTATAATTTACAAAGAAAACACTTGCCCCAGGTCAGTGTCCCTCGGTAGGGAGCCCAGAATGCTGGCAACATTCCCCCGTTGAATGGCCAGACTTATTCTCTGGCCGAGGTATGCGCCAGCCCTCCGGTCCCCCGTGGCGTCGATGAGGCGCGTTGACAGCTCTTTAAAGAGCGAACGCGCCTCGGGGCCCCACGGGCCCAGTGTCTCGACCCCAAACGGCGCGAATATGTATTGGTTGCTCAATGCTGCATATTTCCGCCGTTTGAGGCCTTCCACCGCACCGGCCGCTGAGCCAGCGGCCTTATACTCAGGGAAACATGGGAAGGTGCCAGTGTGTCGACGCAGGTTGAGTCCCACACTAACGGCCTCCCATGTTTCCAGGGTATTGACGTCATTCCGTCAGGCCTTTTCCCATATTCGCGAAAAATTCCCGGAGGTTCCAGCATTGCCAGAACTCCGGATATAGCGAGGGCCCTTCGGATGACTTCATTTAGCGCCGCGTGCCTCGGTAAGCGGCCAGCACTCCGTTGACACGATAACCCGTGGTGACCCATGTGGTCGACGTCAGCGCCGCAGGGGCACTGAAGGGGTACAGTGATAGCGCTCATTCGACGTTGATTTGATTTGATTTAAAACTCATGTTTTTGAAATGTTTTTAGTCTTAATGGTTTTGGTCTGGTCATTGCTATGGTCGAATCAATTGATACCGTAAATGTCATTCTAGTCAAAGAAGCAAACGCCAACATACCGAGCAACATTTTCCTACGAGGTCAGAAAAAGTTCATAGGCAACTTCGAGAAATGCCTCTCCGTAAGCGACCAGGCGGCTGGGGCCAAAGTCGAAGGAAAATACTGTCGAGTCACCGCAGTATTTCCTAATCCTTTCCGCCTGATTGCCATGAACAATGAAAGTTCGATGGAGCAGAAGCGCTATGCTGAGAGGCAGAAGACATTCAAGATGCATGTGGAATACGGGTGTGATCATTTTGAAAGGTATGTATAGCTCATATGGTATTAATAAAAAGTTTTATTCCCTGAGATTTATCTTATGAGTGCTATAAAGATGACGTTCTTATAAAATAAAAGTAAATCCATAAGTTGGAAGTCAGAATCATCCAAGTCTCCAGTAATTCTGAACTCGCAACAGAGATAATGTATTAGGAAAAGGACTGAATAAACACAATAAACAGATACGTAAGTAACATAATAGACAGATAGATACAGAAAAGTTTATTGTACATAAAATGTATAGGTATTACATAGATAGACATAAAATTTACAATTTCAGAAAGAAAACGTCATAAGCAACAGACAAAACGAAAAACAAACATAATATGGAAAGAGATAGAGAGAGAGAATAATATGGGCTTAAGGCCAGTGTCTGAATTGAAAAATTCTGTATGTAAATAGTTAATTGTAATGCTGTCTCTTCGCATTTCGCAGAAAAGAGAAGAGAGCATTACTTAAGTAATTACAAACTGTTAGCTTTAGAATATACCTCGGGCTCTAGAGTAGGTTTCGGTTTTCGCCGAAAGCACACGAGTGTAATACTACTTCCTGCTCTGTAACTTTTCTTTACTATTTTGAAAATTTTTGTTTAAGTGTATTTTTTTTTTTAATTCTTTATTTAAAGCTATACACCAAAATGGTTAAGTCAGCTTATTAAGTGTCATATTAGTCCCGATATTTCTATTACACGAATATATCCGACTCTATCCGATAGTAGCCGAGGTATATTCTAAAAGCTAACAGACTGTACTTGGTGAAATTCTCAATTCAGAAACAGGCCCTTAGTAATATACCTTTCCTCAACTCTTAACCCAGCCAACGTTTATTATTAAACGACAGCTTAAAATGCTGTTTTATATGGAGTATGACTCGTATGACACTGCTTTGAAGAGCTAAAATCCGAGCATTACGGCCCTATTAGTTTGAACATTAATTTCTTTTTCTTCTTCTTCATGTATCGGCTCCTATCGGAGCTTGGCAACCAATTCGGCTATCTTGCTTTTGAACATTTATATTAATTTATTCAAATACTGAAACCTATTCACAGTATACCAGGGAATTCAGTCATGGTCAAAATAGATGTCTGCATACCAGCGACATGTACCACCAAGCAGGCGTTAGACTGGGCTTTTAACAAAAGCATAACATATGACGGCAGCTTAGTTCCTGATGTTATTCACCACGAAGTTTTTTGTAGACTCACTGGCGATAAACCATTTACGACGGCTGAAATGGTTGCAATGTATGTCGTATTTTTTACTTACATTATAGTTATATAGACTTCTCATTGCACAGGCTTACTCTTAGATATAGACTATGGGCTTAATTACCAGGCATGCCCACCTATTTCAAGGATCGAGGGATTTGAACACTTCGGACACTTAGGTTTCCACACGATGTTACCTTTCACGATTAGCGAGTGGTGGACGACCTCTGTGGCGCAGCGGTAGCGCATCTGCCTGCCATGCGAGAGGTCCCGAGTTCGATCCCCGGTTGGGAACAAAAAAAACCCCCAGTTCTTGTATGTTTACATGTTTGTGAGGTCGCTGTTTCTGGTACCCACGACACAGGGTATCCTATTGTGGGGCCAGAAGCAATGTATGTGCTTGAATGTAAAATGTAAATGTTATGTTATTGCTCCTATATCTTCACAAATGTACGTAACTTAGAAAACAAAGTCATTGGTACATACGTACCGACACTATAAATCGGACCCGGGTTTCTCGTTTGCCAGTCCGCCAGTCATTTTGTTCAATACAAATTAGTTTACATTTGTAACGATTGACACGGTCTTCCTTTTTCTCCAAGAAAGATTTTTGGCAATTTGACCACTGTGGCAAGAACGTGTCAAGATAATGCCACCATAGTCTATTCTCGACTGCCCACCCCTGAGAAATACATTCTTAAATCGTACATTGACAATATGCGAGTCACTAATAGTAGAGACTGTCAATGCTTCTATACTTCATCGTATCGTATATAAGTATCAGTTTCGAAGTCTTTGGTTTTTTTTTCAGCGTGATCTTCTCACTCATTTTGCTCGTGAACATCGTAAGCACAGCATATGATATCTACTGGAGTGTCATTGTTAGAAAATGTAAGTTTATTTAAGAAAGTTCTTTAATAATATAGTTAAATTTCCTCCTTCTAATTTATCTCTCATTTTTAATAACTGAAAAAAAAATACTTCTTTAAGAAACCTTTAATTGAGACTTAAGAATTTTAAATGTGGAACTTAAAAATACACTGTTCACAATTTTTCCTTTACAAAAACATACCTACTTTTGGAAAATGAATTGTTATTTTGAAACAATAAAATCATCGAACATTGTGATTAAAATGTTTTATTATGTTATTAGTGATAATGAAGTGTTCAATACAATCCCAATCCATTTAAACAATGTTACAAATAGGTTTTTCAAAAGCAAGCCACTCCTTTTTCTTATCAGCCATCTCCAATCAAACTGTCAAAAGCAATGTGCTTCAGATCGTCAATCCATCAATCCTGCAAGCATCCCATGATGAAATTTGTGATGATGAAACTTTCTTAATCTTTATTTTCAGGCAAACCAGATCCCACTTACAGTTCCTTCTCTCTCTATACTAACACAAAAAATCTAGTGAACTGTAGCTCCTCGGCAGATAGTGTGGAGTGCGCCAATGGCATAAGAGTTATCTCTTTGATTTGGATTATAATGTTCCACCAGACATTAATGTGTCGTGATGGCGATGAACTGTATATGGGCACTTCTTACAAGGTAAAGTCGAAGATTTTTATCTAAAACTTTCGTAAGCACAACACATTGTAGACTTTTAGTCCGGATTTACTTACGGGTGTTGTTATATCGGAAAAGTCCGACCAGGTTTCGCTCCGATTCGCAGAGCTTAATCATGGTGAGCAGAGACGGAGCTCAAGTCGCAACCAACGACGCGAGCTCCGTCTCTGCTCACCATGATTAAGCTCTGCGAATCGGAGCGAAACCTGGTCGGACTTTTCCGATATAACAACATTAAAATAGTTTGTTTTGCTGTTTTATTTACAATTGGGTTTGAATATGGGATTAAATATCGATTTAATTATGGAATTGTAATTAACGCTTTATTCATACTTAGGCTCTCGCCAGTCGCTCTAGTAAAAGAAATTTAAATGTATTGCATACCTACTTATATTTTATTGTCAGTTGACGTTTTATCGAATATAATTGATTTATTAACTTTTTTAGCCTATTATACTAACCCCCGGTTTCTGATACACTAACAAGCCGTTAATTTATTGTTAACAGCTATCAATATTGGCCAAAGTGCAAATAGAAAAAACATAAAACAGCTGTCAACAGTAGATGAACAGATTGTTAGTGTACGTAAACTAGGGCTTTAATTTGAGTTCAAAGGAGAAATAGAAGAGAAAGTAAAAGTTCGAATTCGATTCTAAACTAGAAGAACGAATTCAAAATATCACTTAAAAAAAACATTCTGCCTTTGAATAAAATACCATTGTTTTATAATCAACTTTCTATCCTATATATATATAATTTTTACACATATCCTCCGAAGCCCTGGAGGTAACACTTACTTCAAATCTTCTAAAACTACGTAAATTTGGAAGCACTTTTTCTTCTTGTTGTGCAAAAAATGATGAGAAAAATATTGGACCTGGAACAGTAAGTTTTCCGGAATTCTTACTAAATGTCCTATTTTAAGAACGCCAGGGCTTAGGAGGGTATAATTATATAAATTCAGGCTTGTACCCGGAAGGGCATGCAACCAGGCAGAGACCAGAGCTTACCACTGGCCACGATCTTAAAAACGTTTTTTTGCTTGATGTCCTTTGCTATGCGGACATAAAGTAAAATAGAGAATATTTGATGGAAATATTATGTTTATCTTCAAAATGTTCTTCTACAAATCCTTTACTCCTCCAGGAATCCTAATATATTCGGTTCTTGCAAGTCTGTTTATACGCAGCAGCTGATAACATTTTCAGTTTGATGATGGTTATTGCAAAATGAGTGCTCCTTTTTGTTGCAGTATGATGATTTCGAGATGTTCACTTCATCCGCCATAAATACTGTGGACACATTTTTTATTCTTGGCGGCTTGTTTTTAGTTTACACCACTGCTGGTAGATTCACTCGTGGTAAGTCCGTAAACTATTTTTCTCGCTTTTTATCTCTGCCTCTCTCCTGTCTTTTTCTTGTATTGTTACGTGCAGTACACGCTGTAACTTTTCTGTTTATTCAATTCGTTCATCTCATTTAAATGGTCAGCGATAAAATATTTCCTCTCAGTAGTAAAGACTTTTGCAGCAACGTCAGCATTTCTGGTGAGCGGAAAAATAAACATTAACCCATTATGTCCCACCAAGGGGCACCAGCCTCTTCCCTGAGGAAGGTATAGGCCATACTCCACCACGACTAGTACTAAGACTAGTAGCTGTTCTTACTGTCAGAAGTTTTAAAGCCGCCCTAAGGCCTCTGACTTGGCCTAGCGACTGCCATCTATCGACGGCAGCCCTCACCAACTGCTTGACGTGCCTTGCGTAGCACGGAACCGCTCGGAAAAATGCCACTAGCGTTAGTTATAGACAGTCATATGTAGCGGAAAATGCACAAATCCCACATTGATTAGCCATAATATTCCAAATTGATCACCCGATCCTGTGCATGTCGCTTGTTTTTGTTTTTAAAATACAGTGCAATGATATCTCTCGAAAAGATTCTGTTCTACTCACAATAATTTCCCTTTCTCTTATCTTTCTCCACACATTTTCTGTGATTTATTTGCCTTTGCTTTTCAGTAAGTATTAACCTATGCAAACCATCTCAAACACTAAGTTCTTTGCTTTTCCAGGCTCCTTTCTCAAAAACCTCCACCTATTCTATGTGAGACGCCTATTCCGGTTTTGGCCTCTAATGGCAGCTTGGGTGCTCATTTCTTCTTCGCTCTTGGCTCGCGTTGCTGATGGGCCGAGCTGGAACAGTGTAGCTAAAATCGTGAACGGATGCAAGCTGCAGTGGTGGACAATTATGCTTTTTATACAGAACCAAGTGAAGTTTTGTTCTGCGAATGCTGGCATTGTAAGTATTGATAAATCATTTATTCTTATCACGTAATGATGGTCCGAGAGTGGGGGATGAGTCTCTAAAATGCATAGTTGATCAATAAAGTCATGTTAGTCAGGTAATGGTCGTTTCGTTCACACTATCAGTAGTCTAGTCCCCAATCGCGTTGCAATGGTATAACCCGTGCTACTTAACTCGACCTCTCGCGATTCAATCTTCTTCGCTAGAGACGCCTATTTATTTGCGCGGTTTATATGGAATGACATTAAACTGTAATTATTTTGTGTCTACACCAAAGTGGGGCACATATCAACCATTTTTGTGATTAATAAAATTCATTCTGTTTAAAAAGTATGTAAGTATTAGACTCTAGAACCTGGTTACGGTGGTAGGGAGTCGCTGGACGTGGATGGCACAAGACCGTGAAACTTGGAAAACCACGAGGGAGGCCTATGCTCTGCAGTGGGTGTCAAATAATGATGATGATGATTTATTGTTGTGCTGATTGGCCTGTACATCTACGTCATGAGATGGTTCATACAGCGTCCAGTGGCATCTTCACTCACGCTAGAAGATGGGTGAAGGGACCGCTCGGAAGTTGCAGTGCCTGGAACATGATTTTAGATGGTGTAGGCTTGCCCAGCACCTATACGATCCTGACAGCTTAGTCGGCCTAGCCCACAGAAAAAAAAATGGTCAATACGTGCAAAGCCAGTCGCGGTTTTCTCACAATGTTTTCCGTCACAATTAAGCGTTATTGTCGTGCAGCGACAAGAGATGGGTGACTTTTATCATGCCTAGGATATTTTTGTTGCTCTCTAGCTTTGCCGTCATAAGCCTTTTTCTTTGAGAGTACGTAATGTTTATTGTTTATTTCAGTGTCTAGGCCAGTTTTGGTACATATCTGTGGATATGCAACTCTACGTCATGTCCCCGCTTGTTCTTGTTTGGTTGTTTGGTCATCGTCGGCTAGCATGGCCCGCTCTTATACTGGCACTAACAGTATCTGTAGCATTCAGTGTGGCTTTTAGCTTCGCGGGAAATTTCAACTATAGCGGTTTTAATCCAGATCCACAGGCGTAAGTACAACAGTGGTGAGAATACAGGGACTTGCTCACGAATTTTTCAAAACTAAAACAACGTAATAATCTAAATAGGTTGTATTTATAATTACTAATTTTAATTTCGAACCACCCAGATTTCGGAGTTTATAGACACATTAAATTCGGTAATACTCGTTCTTCAGATCGCTGCGTGAGAAGGCACTTTATATGACGGAGTACCAAACACAATATTACCACAATCCGCTCGCTCGAGCTGCGCCGTTTGTGATCGGAATGATGACTGGGTACCTGCTGCATTGTCACCGGCAGTCCAAATTGCATTTCAGCAAGGTTGGTTCATCACCATCATCAACTCATTATATCCCCACCGAGGGGCACGGGTCTCTTTTCTAAGGAGGCCATACTACATCACGGGGGCCAAGTCCGGATTGGTGGAAGCGTGCAAGACTAGTGGCTTGTCTTACTGTCAGTATGTTTCAAACTGTCGCAAACGTGGGATCCGGATTTTTTTTTTAAATGTCCTTAGGACGAATAAATGCATTAAAAGGAATATAATTCTAAATATACTTCTACAATTACAACAGTGTATACGTTTTTCGAAATTAGAAGTAAAATTTGAATAAATGTTTTCAGCGTTTTAGTGCCTTCGAAGACGAGTTTAAGAAAGCAGATGTTATAATTACGTTAAGAGAACAGATTTTTAAAATTTTATGATATTTTTTATGAACAATGAATGAATGAATGAACAATGAAACTTTTACAATGAACAATTTATAATTATTATTATACGTGAGCTCAGTAGCAAGTTACTCGAATCTTATTTTATTTGCTGTTACTTTCCAGCTGTGCCTCACAAAATGTTGGATTCTATCGATGCTGGTAATTTTTGGATTCACGTATCTGCAAAAAGCAGTCCAAGAGACTGAATTGAGCCAAAGTTGGCATAACGTATTGAATGGCTTTTCTAGGCCCGTGTGGGGCTTGGCAATCGCATGGATCATAGTGGCTTGCCATAATGGATATGGGGGTAAGAGAACACTTGGATTTTCATAAGAAACTGTGAAGTTTTTATTTATCCACTCTGCTTTATGATATGATAACTTATGATATATTTGCTGATTATTAAATGGTTATCATTAGTATTTCTACTGTGCTGTGTGGTGTCGGCCTAGAGAATAGCACCAACCCAATTCTTCCCGCGGGTGTCGTAAAAGGCGACTAAGGCACACATACCGGGGGGTGGGCAGCAGCGCCCCCTGCAGTACTATTCCACCGAACTGCGATCCCCAACCCGCATGCCCAGCGTGGGGATTATGGGCATTACCCTCTATGACAGCGCAACGTGGCGCTCTTTGGGGGAGGGCTGTGTCCAGCAGTGGACTGGTATAGCCTGACGACGAGAATTTCTAAATGATTCGCGATACTCATATATAGTTATATATTAAAGCGGTCTCATCGCAATTATTTATTAGGTAAAACGTAATTACCTTATTTTCCGACGTTTCGGCAGCTTTACAGTTGCCGTAGTCTCGGGTAGATTGAAGTGGCGAGTACAGTCAATTATTGTTGGTAGTCACTTTTAATATTTTTTCCCGCCATAGCGAAACATTTTTCACAACTCGTTTTCACTATTGAAATTATAATGAGTTTTTATTGTTATCTTATTCACTCATAAAAACTAATAGCGCCTCGGCGGTAATCACCAATGTTACACACTAGTACAAAAACGTACTATTCTTCTACTTTTTTCTTCTATTTTAACACTATTATTCGTTTTTTTTAGCATTAGAAATTTTGTAAACAAATAATCAGGGCTAGTCAACCTAAAAATCGTCTGCCTAATTTGTATATTTTTTTTAAATATACATACCTACTTAGTTCATTAATGAGCCAAGCAAATACAGCTTTCTATCTACGTTTCAGATGTTATATCTACGTAATAATAAGCAGTAGCCCTGCTTCTTTGCTTACGCTAATGCTAAAAAAACGAAGTAGGTATAGCAGGGTCCATTTCAAATTCCCCATTGTTAAAAGGATTTGCCTCCGAAACGTGGAGCGTCAGCTTATATTATCATCACTGAAGGTCCACTTTTTTATGTTTATTTCAGGCGTAAAACACCCATAAATTTGCTAGTATAATCTAACTTCAGTTAGTACAAAAAAATTAAAGATGTTGAATGATTTTTTAAAATTATAATGATATTACTGTAATTACAAAAACCTATTTAGAGAATAGAAAATCCACACAGTTTTTGGAATTGTCCTTAGGACGGGTTAGTGCATTGAAAAGATTATAATATTGTAATTACTTTAATATTTCCAAAATTATTTTAATTTCTTTCGGATATACACTTCATATAAACTTTTCCACTTTATAATGTTAGTATACTTAAATATATAAAATTATAAATTAGTATCTAATAGAACAACTGGAAAGTTCCAATTGCGTCCCATCTCGAATAACTTTTATACCATAGCGTAGACTAAACTATGAGTATCACAGGTCACTCAAGAGCCAATGTCTTTTTAAGACAACTTACGCCCTTTAAGGCGACTTTGTGGTCGCCTTAAATACAACAAAGAAACTGACGTCAGCTATAATTTTGGTACTAAAAATGTAACGAGAAGTATCAATTAAAAATATAAAAAACCACTGCTCAAAAGTTTTGAGTAAGAGCGTTACAAGAAGCGCTCGTGGCCTAGTGAAGCGCTCGTGGCCTAGTCGAACCGAGTTATTGGAATCACTTACGTTAAGCAACAGGCGCGGTCAGGTGCGGTATGGGGGACCATCCCGTGACTACCGCTAGTGGCATTTTTCCGAGCGCTTTCGTGCTTCGCAAGACACGTTAAGCCGTTGGAGCCGAAATGGCAATTGTTAAGCCATGTCAGAGGCCTTATGGGCGGTTTGATAACTTCTGATAGTAAGGCCCGCCACTGTCTTACAATCCTCCACCAACCCGGACTTGGCCCCCGTGGTGGAGTATGGCCTTACCTTCCTACGATGCATGAAGAAACCCGTGCCCCAGCAGTGCGGATGTACAAGGGTTGATATAGATAGATATAGTTACAAGACTAGTTCAATTATTTTTAGCATTTCTGCTTTCCCTCTCTCCGATGAAGCCAAAATGCTATTCAAGGTAAACAAATTTGGTATTTCTGCTAGAGTTAGGGCCTGTTTCACAATCTGCAAATAAAATTTCGGATAAGCTATCCGCAACCAGGGCTGCAGTTCTAAATTTAAATTATTATTCCTATATTGCGTGTGTTTGTTTATGGCTTCAAATTTAGAACAAACAAACGGCAGCCCTGGTTGCGGATAGTTTATCCGGAACTTTATTTGCAGATTGTGAAACAGGCCCTTAGTATAAGTAATATTTAAGTTTAAATTTAGGTAGCATGTAATACTTGAAGCATTAACGTCTAAATCTGTGCTCTGTTTTTTCTCTGTATCTATAAGGGTGACATTGACATTTTTGTACAAAATCCGTTCAAATAAAGATTAAAAATAAAAAACAGGGAGCATGATCCAAAAAAATGCCATCGTGAAACCAAATCCGCGCTTAAAGAGCCAGTACAGTTTATTCTTTTTTCATACATATACATACATAACCTCACGCCGGTATCCCAGAGGGATAGGCAGATACCAGGGACTGCCACTTGCCACGATCCTGACAGATCACCTTTGCTCCATCAACGTTCATAGGTCGTTGCATGCACGCACGCAGGTTCCGGGTACTTTTTATCTTTCCCTTTCCAATACATCCTCTAATTGGTCGATGTAAGTCCGTCTGGGACGTCCCTTCTCAGCCCTTCCACTCACATTCGCAATATATCGTCGGTATAAAGGTAAAATTCAGTAACTGCAAATGAGCATAATCGTAGAGACTGCGCTAATGTGAATTTGAGGTACTACATGTAATATTTAGCTCAGAAAAAAAAAGCTCACCCATCGTTATTTTTTTTGTGAGTAAACTAGATAGTGTAATTTTTGGGCAAAAATAATTATCAGTTTATAAATAAAAAACTGGAAAAGCAGTTAATGAGTTTTACCTTTATACCAACGATATATTTGTTTCGTCAATCTTTCTTCCTTCATCCTCTCCACATGTCCAAACCAACGCAACATTCCTTTCTCAATTCTAGTCACTAGATCCTCTTTCATTCTTTTTTCACAGGTCCAGTAAATTGGTTCCTCTCATTGAGTTTATGGAAACTGCCATCCAAACTCTCTTACGCCATGTACCTGGTACACCTTTCAATCATATTCGTAAACAAAGGATTGGAGACGCATGATGATGTAGACGCCCATACAAATGTAAGTAGTTTGTTTGTATTATATTATTTTAATACACTAACTCGTACGAAGGACAATTAAAAAAAAAAACCTATTTAGAGGCTAAAAATTCCACCCATGCCGGGATTCGAACCCGCCACCTCTGGCTATCCGTCGGGGCTATCGGGGCTGCAAGTGATGCAAATTACTTCAGCCAGATGTCGCTGCCTGTAATACATAAGGTATTGTAAAGAGGTTCGAAATTTCACTGATGCCGGTGAGTCGCCCATTAGCTCAGTTAGAAAGAGCGCTGGCACGGATAGCCAGAGGTCGCGGGTTTGAATCCCGGCATGGGTGGAATTTTTAGCCTCTATAGGTTTTTTAAAGTTTTTTTGTAACCTGTTTACGTCCCATCGCAGGGTAAAGACCCTCTCTCAGAAAGAGAGAGAATGAGCTTAATTACCACGCGTGCCTGCTGCGGATTGGCAATTTCAAGCACCGGTAGTTGAACATCTCAGATCCTCACGATGTTTTTCTTCATAGTGGTATTATTATTATTATTTATTAGCTACTCCAACGGTGTTTTCACATTTCATTTAAAAACTACCTATTCTAATTTTATTGTTTTTATTGCACTAACCCGTGCTAAGAACAATTTTAAAAGCCTATTTAGAGGCTAAAAATTTCACCCATGCCGGGATTTGAACCCGCGACCTCTTTTTATCCGTGCCAGCGCTCTTTCCAACTGAGCTAATGGGCGACTTACCGGCATCAGTGAAATTTCGAACCTCTTTACAAGATTCTCGGTATTACGTACAAGCAGCGACATCTGTTTGAAGTAATTTGCATCACTTGCAGCCCCGAGTACCTACTTTGCAGTTAGGTTTTTACATCGGAGTGATATCGCTGTACCGACATGATTATATTCTTTTTAATGCACTAACCCGTGCTAAGGATAATTTTAAAAACCTATTTAGAGGCTAAAAGTTCCAACCTCTGGCTATCCGTGCCGGCGCTCCTCCAACTGAGCTAATGGGCGACTCAGCGACAGTGAAATTTCGAACCTCTACAATATTCTCTGTATAATCGTGTAATCTTAATCTATATAACACTTTGAAAGCGTCTGATCTGTCCAAAACCCATTTTTTTGGTTTCAGATCTCCGCTCTGCCGTTGCTGTTCACCCAATCGTTTGTGGTTGCATTCGTACTGACAGTGGCAATAGAATCCCCAATACAAAACTTGCAAAGAATCTTTCTGCGTAAGTTAATAGTTCAGTAAATATCCCCAGACCCATGTTGACATACCAGTCAGATTAAGATCAGTTAAACAACTTGCTGGCCTTTTTGCATCTACGTAATGAGATGATTTATACAGCGTCCAGTGGCATCTTCACTCACACTAGATGGGTGAAGGAACCACTTAGATTCTGTAGTGCCAGGGACATGGTTTTAGATAGTGTAGGCTTGCCCAGCACCTATACCATCCTGACAGCTTAGTCGGCCTAGCCTACAGGAAAGACTAGTCAATACGTTCGGAGCCAACCAAGCCGCGGGTTTCCTCACGATGTTTTCCTTCACCGTTAGCGTGTGGTATTGCGACTACAAATTCGCAAATGTACGTAACTTTGAAATTTAACAAACTCATTGGTAATGTATGTGTATGTGCCTGTACTGGAGATTGAGCCTGGGTCTCTTGCGAGTCCATTGTTTAACCCACTGAGCTACCAACCCACTGCTCTGTTGTTACGTATCCCTTCATATTTTTTATTTGCTATTTCGAATAGCGGCTGTTTACACTCACCTAAGAGCCAGCGAATTTATGTTACATTAACGGCCGAATACTCAAACGTCAGTCAAATCGATCACTCAGTTGAAGGGCATTCAAATTTGAACATCTGTTAAATATTAAATATATGTTTGGTATACACAAACGTCATTCAAACAATTTCAGACCGTGATCAACTGAGAAGCCGTCAAATAAATAACAAGTCTGTTTTCATTGACAAAATATTTAAACTTACGTAGTGTATCCGATTTACGCAGAATTTGTTCGATCAATTTTAAGTTTTGTGATGAAATACGAAGTTTTTTTATAAAAATACAATAAATCATATTATGATTTATGAAACAAACTTAAATTATTGTACTAAATAATATTACCTCGTTTTGTAAAAAGCAAAATGTTTAATGTTGAAATAAATCTTATACTGTCGTAGAATGAATCGTTAGGGCTATCTCACTCACCAATGAATGACGTTTGAAAAGTCTACGACAGTAAAAACATTGCGGTATTGCGGTTTTTGAAAGCTATTCTCTGATAAATATTAATATAAACAAGAATTGAATGAGAATTATTATTATGCGTTATTATGCCAGTAGCATAATAACGCAGGGTTATTAAAATTTGGTCCACTGACTGCATGAATCTATTAAGCCTTGTAACTGGTTAGATTGTATGTCCAAAGATGGACTCTTTCGATAGCCGGAACCGCGCATGGAAGTTTGTTTCATTATAATACTCGAAAGCATTTAACTTTGCCACATATCTTCGAGGCACATTAGGCCCTTCCTCATCCGACAAAGAGCATAATGATGACAAGGATATTGTTTTTCACTTAAGTTCACTGATTATTGAAACTTATTTACGATTTGAAGGACCTCGCGACCACTTACAATTGTAACGCCTACTCAACTCGATTTGACAGCCTATTTGACAGCTAAATCGCGCTAAGTTGCGTTCGAGTATACGAATTTTTCGCTGAGTGATGTTTAACTGCCAGTTATTTTGTGTTCCACTTAAATTTAACACAAGCTTTTAACTAACTTTTGTGTATACGAATTTTGTGTTTAACGGCTTGTCAATTATTTAAGATGCCTTTAAATATTTGAATGACGTTTGAGTATTCGGCCGTAAGAGTTTCACAGGAGATTCCACAGCGCTTATTGTGTAAAACCCGCAACAAATGATAAACCTTGAAAGTTTATCATTCGTTAGATTCTCTAGGGCGAGCTTGTACAGCCGCCATAATATATTTTGTGTTTGTATAAATTATCTATCTACCCATCGGTTAGGAGCAAAATTACACGTTTAATACGTCTCTTTTCAGATGACAAAATAAAAATGAAGAATCCTAAAGATGATACTTTGGAAACAGACAACTGCACTGATGAAGTTAACCCTCACAATACAGGGAATAAAATGTAGTTGAATGTATCTATTTGAATATACTATTAATTCATGTAATGTCATACTAATTACCTCTTTTATTGCCAGCCATACCTATTTTTTCGACATAAAAGGCTAAGGATTAGGGATTAGGCAATCCAATACAGCAGCA
The DNA here is from genome assembly GCA_934045075.1 of Yponomeuta sedellus. Classification (NCBI taxonomy): domain Eukaryota; kingdom Metazoa; phylum Arthropoda; class Insecta; order Lepidoptera; family Yponomeutidae; genus Yponomeuta; species Yponomeuta sedellus. Next base: position 1,151,993 of record OW203733.1, read on the forward strand.
CGGGTTTATTTCTGCATCATAAGAAGGCTACTCCACTTCGGGGGCCAAGTTCGGGTAGGTGGAGGATTGTAAGGCAGTGGTGGGCCTTACTGTCGGAAGTTATGAAGCTGCCTACAAGGCCTCTGACATGGCTTAACAACTGCCATTACATGACAACCGGCACCAACGGCTTAACGTGCCTCGCGGAACCGCCGTTGATAGGCCTTAGGGCGGCTTGAAAACTTTTGACAGTAAGACCAGCCACTAGTTTTGCAATGCTCCACCAATCCGGACTTGGCTGCCGCAGTGGAGTATGGCCTATACCATCCTCAGGGAAGAGACCCGTGTTTCTCGGTGGGGACATAATGGGTTAAAGACAACTCTTCCCATCTTTTCTGTGTGGGCTCCGTCCCGTCTCATCAGTACATTTTGTATGAAAGTAAATTAGAAAGACAAGGCGCCCTTTCCGACTACGTCCTTTCTGTGTGACGAAGCTTTTAGGCCAATACCCAAATTTAATATTTTTGTGTTCAAATAAACAATTATCTTACTATGTATCTTATCTTATTTCAATTCGTAGGCTAATCCGTTTCAGGGAAAAGACGTTATCGGTGATCATCGGGTTTTTTGAAACACATATTTAATTCAATTCAATTCGATTTATTTGTATAAACACGAGTATTACATACATGCAGATGGTACAATAAAATAAAGATCTTCGTGTCTTGCCATTACGGCATACAAATGTTGAGCTTATCTTAATTATACTATTTTATTTTTAATGCACTAACCCGTGCTAAGGTAAATTTAAAAAAAACCTATTTAGAGGCTAAAAATTCCACCCATGCCGGGATTCGAACTCGCGACCTCTGGCTATCCGTTCCAGCGCTCTTCCAGTTGAGCTAATGGGCGACTCACCGGCATCAGTGAAATTTCGAACCTCTTTACACTATTCTCTGTATTACGTACAGGCAGTGACATCTGGCTTAAGCAAATTGCATCACTTACAGCCCCGACTACCTACTTTGCAGTTAGGTTTTTTTTTACATCGGAACGATATCACTGTACCCATGTGGGTACATTAGTGGGTACAGTAGTTAATCACATGATTACACTATTTTTATTTTTAATGCACTAACCCGTGCTAAGGACAATTTTAAAAACCTATTTAGAGGCTAAAAATTCCACCCATGCCGGGATTCGAACTCGCGACCTCTGGCTATCCGTGCCAGCGCTCTTCCAATTGAGCTAATGGGCGACTCACCGGCATCAGTGAAATTTCGAACCTCTTAACACTATTCTCTGTATTACGTACAGGCAGCGACATCTGGCTTAAGCAAATTGCATCACTTACAGCCCCGACTACCTACTTTGCAGTTAGGTTTTTACATCGGAATGATATCACTGTACCCACATCATTATACAATTTTTATTTTTAATGCACTAACCTGTGCTAAGGACAATTTTAAAAAACCTATTTAGAGGCTAAAAATTCCACCCATTTAAAAATAAAAATAGTATAATCATGTGGGTACAGTGATATCATTCCGATGTAAAAACCTTACTGCAAAGTAGGTAGTCGGGGCTGTAAGTGTAAGCTTATCTTAATTCAAATAACAACAGTAAGTAGTCTATATTTTATGCAGGTTCATCTTTAGTAGGTCGTATAAATTAAGTTAAATATTGCAATATGCATCTCAGATAATAAAAAATACATTAATGTCAATTTATGTTACAGTAATTGATAAGGGCTATGTGAATACAGAATACATTAAATGTCAAAATGAAAAATGATAAAGTTACATTAAATTTACAATTTGTCAGCAAAAAATTGAGTAAGTGTACCAAGTAAGTGAACCGAATAACTTACTAAGTAAGTGAACCAAATAAGCTTCTCGTCAATTTCACATCTGTGAGAAAATAATGTAAGCAATGTAAACGAAAGGAGATTGTTAAGAAAATCTCCGGCGACTGTGGCGATACGCAGACGTCTATGCACATATCGAGTCCGCTGAGCACTTGCTTAGGAAAATCTTCCGGACGTTATAAACTTTAACGATACGACAAACTTTTCCCATTTCAACTTTTCCTCTATTTTAACACACATGTGCAGTATAGAAGACAGCACATCAACCTTCACAAACGTGCACTCCATACAGTTACTTTAAGAGCGATTCGTACTACGTCCGATCCGAATTCGATCGAGTCGGTGAAAATACAGTCCGAAGTAGTCGAAGAACTATTTCAGGCTTCCGACATCCGATGTCTCTTCGTCATCTGACAATCTCCATTTCAATCTCCACGACAGCCGGCACCAACGGTTTAACGTGCCTTGCGAAGCACGGAAGCGCTCGGAAAATGCCCCTAGCGGTAGTCATGTTAGTTCATGTTAATGAGTCATACCAGCTTATAAATGTAAAACTTCGTACATACACATTCCATAGAAAATAACTTTCGTGAATAACTTCAATGAAGTATAAAGGTTTTTGTGATAAAAGAGGACTAAAAAACTGAAACTGTTTTTTACAACAGAATTTATGCAACAAAAACACAATACGTGCGTGTCACTTTCCAACAGAAATACTTCAACGGCTATGTAGTCTGTTAGCTTTTAGAACATTTGTAGACTCTCCGTTTCCATACAATTCATAATTCATGTTATAAATTATTCATTGATCTGTGAGTCATAAGTAGATAAAGATGTTATAAATTCATAAAAGTTGCTAAGTGATCTACCTAAATAGGCACACAAATCATGATGGCATATAAATTGTTAGTGCATTAAAAATAATGTATAATCATGTGGGTAAGCGATATCATTCCGATGTAAAACCTAACTGCAAAGTAGGTCTCGGGGCTACAAGTGATGCAAATTACTTCAGCTAGATGTCGCTGCCTATACGTAATACAGAGAGTATTGTAAAGAGGTTCGAAATTTCACTGATCCCGGTGGTCGCCCATCAGCTCAGTTGCAAGAGCGCTGGCACGGTTAGCCAGAGGTCACGGGTTCGAGTCCCGGCACGGGTGGAATTTTAGCCTCTAAATAGGTCTTTAAAATTGTCCTTATCATGGGTTGGTGCATTAAAAATAATATATAATCATACAAATCATATCCAAAGTAAAACTTTATAATTAAAATTAAATTTAAAATGTCAATGAGAAATTAAATAGGTACAAAAACAAAATGTCGGATAAAGATTTATTATTGAATTTATTATTTGTGTCATATATAAATAATAGAAACATTTTTTTTATTAACAAAAATGTCGTATAGTTTCGTATTTAATGTTTTCATTTTATCAGGTTATTATAAATTTTTGAACTAAATTTATTATAAATTTATAAATTTTTTGGTGCTATAGTCACAATGTTTTTTTTATAAGTAGATTTACAGGTTGCATTAACCAGTTTGGGTGGAGTGCGTATTATTGACCTGTTTCGGTACGAACACAGGAAACGTTGACGCTAATAGTAAAATACGAGGGTTGGATTGACCCATCGGCTTAGCAGAATCCTTGAACACCAAAGTTTGGTGATCTCCAATTTTATACACACAGTGTGAGGGAAGGTTCTCCAGAAAAAAATAGGAGCTAGTCGAGGGACAACCCTGATGCTGAAGGCTGTTCTAAAATTAACACTTTTTTTCACATCCCTAAATATAGAAAGAAATAAGACATTGCCACGGAAACAAAGTAAACTACACACGAATAGGTCAACAAATAAAATACACGAAACAACAAAAATAAATAAAATAATTAAATAAAAGCGCTCGTAGCCTAGTCGAACCTAGTGATTTCAATCAATCATTAGAGTTAATTAACAACAGGCGCAGTCAGGGGCAGGATGGGTGACCGTCCCCTGAATACCGCTACTGGCATTTTTCCGAGCGCTTCCGTGCTTCGCAAGGCACGTTAGTCTTTTTATGCCGGCTGTCATGTAATGGCAGTCGCTAAGCCATGTCAGAGGCCCGATGGGCGGCTTCACAACTTCTGACAGTAAGACCCGACACTGTCTTACAAACCTCCACCAACCCGGACTTGGCCCCCGTGGTGGAGTATGGGCTAACCTTCCTGCGATGCAGGAAGAGACCCGTGCTCCAGCAGTGGGGACGTACAAGGATTGCTATCTAAATAAAACAATCGTGAATAGAAGATGTAAGACTAATCAATGGAATAGAAGGCAGCCGGATAGCAAACAATAATGCAGGGAACTCAGCTGACTCCGACTCCAAACGCCTCGGGTGTTTTCGTGACAACAAAAAGCGGACTCCGACTCAGCATACTTTACTAGCGTGTGCTAAAGATAGCAAAACTGATTTTCAGTTGAGACCATACGAATAAGATATGATAAGAGTATTCTTTATTGCACACTGGAAAAACAACAAATACAATATGATTACAATATTACAGTGCTACACAAGAAATAAGTTTCGCGGATGTACCTGCGCAGATGACCAAATTTTGGATCTGCGGCAAGTTGATCGACCAATCAGATAGTTTTATGACAGGCCGCGCGCCTTGTTGCTATTGGTTGATTCAACGTCATCGATGCAGGCGACTATTAGTTTGGCAATATTATCGTGAGCGAAATAGGTAGCGCTACTGCGGTCAATTCTGCACCTTAACCGTATCGGTTAAAGATCATGTTGAATGTACCTACTTATAGCTTCGGGTACTTTCGTTACACTTCTTCCTTTTTTTAATGCACTAACCAATGCTTAGGACAATTTAAAAAAAAAAATAGAGGCTAAAAATTTCACCCATGCCGGGACTCGAATCCGCGACCTCTGGCTAACCGTGCCAGCGCTCTCCCAACAAGAGACATTCAGAACATTGAAATATTGAACTTACTTTTGTCAAAATCAGAAATATAGTCTGTTAGCTTTTAGAATATTCTTGAGGCTCGAGTAGACTTCGGTTTTCGCTGAAAGCACACGAGTGTAATACTACTTCCTACTCCGTATAAAACTTTTCTTCACTATATTGAAAAGTTATATACTATATTGAAAAGGTTTTTAAATTTGTTCCTTAGCACGGGTTAGTGCATTAAAAATAAAAATAGTGTAGTTTTAATTAAATTACGTTTAGTTCCGATATTTCTATTAGATGAATATATCCGATTCTATGCGATAGTAGCCGAGGTATATTCTAAAAGCTAACAGACTGTACGTAAAATTGTATATAATACTCGTGCTCGTGTATATAGTGCTCTTAAAATATTAACAATAAAATTATTGAAACTAACTACGAGTATTGATTTCGGCTATTCCACTAAATCGAATTTAAACTTTTAGTCAATCATTCGACGCAAAATTTAACCCTCTTGAATATTGCAGTAACAATATTTTTAGTCCAACGTACCGTTCCCGAGCTACAAACTGAAAAACGGTGCAAAAATTTCGCGGTTTTTTGGCCCCCAAAGCTCACCTCCTGAGACAATGCAAACTCAGATTACACATATTTAGAACCAAATGAAGGTATTAAAATTATATCCAGCTTTCTGGAAATTAATTCCTGGTTTTTTTTTATAGTAGGTGTGTTTCGTCATAGATAATTCTAAAGGTACATTTCGTGTCCAATGTGCACAGCCACGAGTTTCGGGAACTTCGCTGCAATGAGGCTCTCAAACAAACTGAACCTGGATGCACAAGTAAGGCAGCACTGGAATAGTTAAGCAGGATCAAAACTAAATTGTCACGGTCGAGTTAAATGCACACTTAATAATGTAACTCTGAGCACAATAGTAATAATACCCTTTACACGAGGCAGTTCTTAGAGCCTTGCGCTTTCGGTGCAAGTTTTAGGCTTGAAGAGTTCTGCAAGCTGTAAATTGTAACGTAACTTAAAGGATTATTTAGGTGACAACGATCTCTGGAATTAAAGTCAGTGCATGAGTCCTATGTTTTATAAAATTTATGTCACCATCATCAACCCATTATAATCTCACCGAGGGGTGCAGGTCTCTTTCCTGAGGAAGGTAAAGGCCATACTCCGCTGCAGAATGCCACTAGCGTTAGTCATAGACGGTCACCCATTCATGCTCTGAGCGCGCCCTATGTTGCTTAGCCTTCGTGACCGTTTAAGATCACTCAGGCAGCCGGGCCTGGAGCGATAATTATGTAAACTCTGTTAATTAAGAAGTTTGAAAAGACTGAAATGGTCTTGAGTTGGGAGTGAGGTGTAAGGTGAGGTTTCCTATTTCTATCCAGACAGGCAGACAATGACTTGGTGTTTAAAGATTAGGTATTATGAAACGAGAAGGTGAGACCTCAAATCATAGGCATCCATTCGTCCGTCTGGCTGAGCTATAAGCGCACTGGTATTAGAAAGTTGAAATTTGCCATTGATGTACATATTAATAACGCCGACAAAACGGTTGTTTGAATGTTTAAAAAAAAATGTTTAGTGTAGCTCCCTAAAGTAGGGAGACTTTTTTTCTATTTTACCCTATAATATGTGGCACGAAATCGAATTGGTAGTTGAAATTTATATTTTGTGGAAGTGGGAAATTATAAACTATTTTTAGATTCAGTGATCCCTTTGCGAAAAACGATTTCTTTGTTAGTTTCTTCTACACAAAATCTATTATTTTTATTGTGAAAATAACAGCTTTGACGTATATTATATATATATATATATATATATATATATATATATATATATATATATATATATATATATATATATATATATATATATACCTACCTTAATAAAAAAAAAGTTTATGTCTCAATCAATTCGCCCGTGATTATCCACTGTTGGGCATCGACACCATGATATAAATGTACTTAGATTAATTAAAATAAGAGTTTTTGAATAAGACTACAATATAATTTTGTGAATTACATACTAAAATCCATCATTGGCCGCATGTTCAAATTATAAGTAACTATTGTTTATTTTAATTGTATTGCTGTGGATTTTTGTTGAGTAAATAAAATAAAAAATAAAATATTAAGTAAACAATTTCTTTTTATAGCGAATATTTTGACCTTGACATTATGAAAATAAAATTAAACCCTCTCTTATGGGTTTAATTACCACGCGTGCCCACCGCCAATTGGTGACTTCAAGCGCTGAGATATTTAAACACCTCAGACACTTAGATTTCCTCAATGTTTATTTTCGCCGTTTGCGAGTAGAATTACTGCTATTTATTTATTTATTTCAATTGATTTACAGACAACGTGGTCCAGTGTTATATTAGTAGGGTTAGTATTCAATATGTAACAGTGACTTGGTGCGATTTATTAAAATCCAAATAAGTGGATTATCCAGCCGTGATGCAATCGCGTTCAGAATGCTATTGCCGCTCCCGCACATTCTGCTCAGTAATGATGCTGACTTTTTTCGCCAGATGGCGTCAAAACCATCTACTCGGGCCTCGGCAAACATTGTCGAGGCGCTGCAGAAGCGCGGTAACCGCATCAGAATCCTGAACGCATTGTTAAATTGAATACGCAGAGCGTTGTAGGCTTTTTGAGTGTACGTAAACCACAAACCCCCCGAGTACAGTGACGTACAAAATGCTTTGAACAGCGTAGTTTTCACTGCATCGGTACACCGAGAAAATCTGCGATACAGCATGTTATAGCATGCTATGACTTCACAATTTTTTTTATACGAAACAAATACATTGGTCCTCCACTGGGAATCGAACCTGGTACTCTCGTTTTCGCGTCCATGGTTCTACCCGCCGCTTTCTGTGAATATTTAGCCACCCTTTTACCTTCACGATGTTTTTCTCACCGTCAGCACATCGTGACGAAACCCGCGGCTTGGTTAGCCACGTATTGACTAGTTTTTCCTGAGGTTTCGGCCGACTAAGCTGTCAGGATAGTGTAGGTGCTGGGCAAGCTTACACCATCTAAAAAACAATGCCCTGTCCAATTTTTCGCATCTGGCCAACACATTAATAGTAACTACCCACAATAATTGACTGTACTCGGCTCTTCAGTCTACTAGAGATCACGGCAACAGTAACGCTTCCGAAACGTCGAGAAATAAGGTAATTACGTTTTATCTAATAAATGATCTCGATTATACCCGTTTGATATGTAACTACTGTAGCGTCCGTCCCTTCACCCATCTTATTCTTCTTCTACAGGCTATATTAGTCCACTGCTGGACATAGGTAGCCCTCCCTTAACGAGCGCCATAGCGCAAGGTTGTAACATCATTGGGGGGTAACGCCCATGATCCCCACCTATCCCCATCACCCATCTAGTGTGAGTGAAGATGCCACTGGCCGCTGTATAAATCACGTCATTACGTAGATGCAAAGGCTTTTACCTTGTACCACTCACTACGAAGCCTGGAGAGCGGCGTGCACTTATTTAATTTAAATCTGCAGAACCCACTGCGGTGAGAGAGGCCGGGGCCTTGGTATACGGGTTATTAATTTGAGGTGGAATAGCAAGGAAATGTACTAAAGCCTTTTCAAACCGAAAATTAGTTTTTAATAATAATAATAATAGTATTAATGCCTTTATTCAACCAAAACATGCACACACAGATCATTGGAGAAGCCTCCTTTTAAGTAAATATTTACCTGTGCTCGGAAACTCCGATCTTTCTACTCTGTAATGTTTTAAATGTGCTTATTAAATAACTACGTTATATTATTTAAAATGAATATTTTATAAATTGGGCTTTTGAAAACGTCATTCAATAAAATAAAGAGTAAAAAGTACCCCAGGAAGTTTAAGAACCTGATGAATTTTAGCATTAAAAAAGTTAAAATTACTTTGCTGAATTCCGGCAAAAATCCCACAAGCACCATGCGGTTAGCTAATGCACCGCCCTCCCTCCCACTTTTTCAAGCAGAAGCAAGACACGAACACACTACCACCAACACCAATACATGTGTGAGAAAACCCGCGACGCGTTTCGCCTCCAACACGACGCATCCTCAGGCTCCCAAATGCAAGTGACCGTCTCCGCTTATTTTTTATTTTTTTTTTTAACCCTATAAAGGGCACCCTCCGGAGGACACGGGGGAGGGAGGTGGTGAATGCTCATGCATAACAGCACGGACCCGGCCGTGCTGCCAATGTGGGACTCACAAGAAGTGCGCCTACCCACTAAACACCACCTTGGGGCTAGTTTTGGTCCTAAGGACCCCTAAACCGACATCGGAGCGACCCCCTCGAGGCCGAGGACGGGTGCGCAGCGGAGCTCCCTAAATGAAGCGTCCGCTTAGAAGGTTAGCTACGGCTGCTAGGAGAGAATAGTGTCACCACAAGCGGGGACACTAGCTGGCGGGGGCTGTGTCTGCCTGGGACCGAGCCTCTAGTAGGTGGTCCAGTTCAGAACAGAGTTCATCGTGAGGGAGAATACAAATAAAGAGAGGGACCGGGGAGTACGAATTAGTTTAATTAAACGAGACTAGAGAGCATATCGCTATGCTCGGCAAGAGCGATAAGACGCTCAGCGGGGGAGGTGGCGGCGCGCAGCTTGCCCGCCAGTTTAGAGATCTCCGCCAGATCAATATTATTGATGGCAGCACTGATCAGCCTAAGGTCGTCAGCTGTCTGAGACCCATCTGAGGGGGGATTTGCGTGAGTGGCCGCTACGGGCTCGGCTGTAGCGGGGGGGACTAGGTCGGGGGCCCCATGCGGGGGTCGGTGGGGGGCTAGGTTTGGCACTGGGGCGGCCTAGGGGTGGGAATGCAGGGGTATTCAGTGCCGGAACTGATTTCCTCTGAGCGAAGGGGGCCTTGGGAGCCTTAGCGGCGGAGGGGCGGGGGGCACGCGGGCACCCCCGGTAATTGGCCGTATGGCCGGACTGATTGCACAGTACGCAAGCCGGAGGAACTTCCGAGTCGCGAGTGCGCAAGCACTCCGCAGTGGCGTGAGGCTCTAGGCACTTCACGCATCTGGGAGGAGCGGAGCAGTTTGCCGCCGCGTGGCCATAAAGCTGGCAGCGGTGGCATTGGCCGGGGTGGCCCCGCCTATGGGGCTTCTCGACTTTAATATTCGAGAGGCCACAAACTGTGGGAACTCCCGAGAAGATGGAGCGGGCTTGGGGGGAATTGGTGAGTACCACCAAGGCCAGGGGGAAGGACTTCCCGCGGCTACTGTGCATGGGATACACAGCCTCGACGGGATGACCCTGGGAGATAAGGTCATCCCTGATGGCGTCCTTGGATAGTTCCGTCGGAACGCCACGAAGGACAGCCCGCACCTTGCGCTCCTCGGGAAGCGCATAGGTGTGGTAGGGGATTTTATTGAGGGTAAGGAGCTTAGTTAGGCTCCTGAAGTTGTCGGTGGTGGCGGTCTCAATGACGATGCTATCGCCAACATTCCGGGCCTTGGTAGTATGGACATTATTGTCCTTACAGAGTTTGGACAGATTGGTCCATGCGGACTTGTCCCGTAGGTACACGGGAGGTGGGGACTTTGCCTTCGAAGGCTGGGGGGAAGACCGTGCGAACGGTCCTGTTGGTACGGGGACGTCGATATCCATGAGGGGGGGTATCGTAGCGGGGGAGGGGGGCGTGGAAGCCACGGGGGAGGGGGGCGCGGGAACCGCGGGGGAGGAGGGGGCGGCAGAGAAAGCCGCAAGGGAAGGGGGCGCGGAAGCCGCGGGAGAGGAAGGGGCGGAGGCCGCGGGGGAGGCTGAAGTCTCAGAGGACGGGCAGGGAGTCCTTTTAGAAGTGGCAAGCTTACGCTGCCTCTTCTTGCGGCGGGAGACCGAAGTAAAAGCATCGGTGAGGGTGCTAGTCTCGGAGTAGGGAGAGCTCCCTGAGAGGTCGGACCGCGATTTAGAACGCTTCCGTGCGTGGGAGTCCGAGACAGACTCGGTATCCATAAGGGAAGGGGCGCGGGTCTCGGGAGAGACCGGAATAATGACGGGGGCAGGGGGAGACTCAGGAGAATCAGGGTTGGCAGCGGGGGCGGGGGAGTCGGGGGTACGGGGGTAGTCGGGGGTAGCGCCCTGGGATTCCTTTAAAAAAGACTGGACTTCGTGATCAAGCGCCCGACTTGACACGAAGTGAAGGAGCAACGAGTAGCTCCATTTATTTGCCATAGTGGCGGACAGCTCCCCTGTCAGTGGCAGGGGAGCGGGAGGTAACGAGAGTTTAGACGTAATGCCTAGCAATTACGTGACAAGAAAAAAGAAAAACAACAGAAACAAAGCGGGGAGTAATACCTAGTATAAACCTAGGCACTTACTTGACCAATCCGGCAGGACGGAGCACTCGAACTCTGAAAAAGATAGAGGTGTGTATTAGTAAACAGTACGCAAAACTCGCCGGCAATGCACGGGCGCACTGTGCACGCGAGCGAGTGGCCGACAGCGGAGAGGGACGCGCGATGCGACCGCTCTCGACGCTGGTAAACGAACTGTGTCTTGTGACCGTCTCCGCAAAAACGCTCCGTATTTATAGGCTAGGCCGCCCCTCCCCCCCCGATGACGCAATGTAACCGTTAAACTGGTGACCGTTAAACCGTTTCAACCGCCTATGGGCTATTATTGTTTTGTGCAAATATATCGATTAATGGGGAAATGGAGGAGCTGCCCACCTGTTCCTTCAGCCTTGTAAACAACCTATCCCTAGATAATTTGGAAATTTCTAGCAGTTCAATACAACATCTGATGAATGTTGTTGCAGCGAAGGTGATCGATCTTGGCTAGTGGCAGACTCTGGTCTCTGTCTACCTCTCTGCGATACAGGCGTGGGTTAATATTATGTTTGTTAAGCTTAAAGAGTTAAATGATTATTTAGATGACAATGATATATTCGAACTAGAGTCAGGACAATGCATAAGTTCTATACTATTTTTATTTTTAATGCACTAACCCGTGCTAAGGACAATTTTAAAAACCTATTTAGATGCTAAGAATTCCACCCATGCCGGGATTCGAACCCGCGACCTCTGGCTATCCGTGCCAGCGCTCTTTCTAACTGAGCTAATGGGCGACTCACCGGCATCAGTAAAATTTCGAACCTCTTTACACTATTCTCTGTATTACGCACAGGCAGCGACATCTGGCTGAAGTAGATTGCATCACTTACATCCCCGACTACCTACTTTGCAGTTAGGTTTTTACATCGGAATGATATCACTGTACCCACATGATTATACTATTTTTATTTTTTATGCACTAACCCGTGCTAAGGTATATAACGTATAAGTTCTATGTTTCATAATAATTATAAAATCTTTGTTAATTAAGGACTTCGGAAAGACTTTGGAGAAGTTTGGATTTTTTTTCTATGATTTAGAGTATAAAATAGACACCTAGATTTGCAGTGTGTCTGGTCAGTTTCTCTGCCATTTTAAATAAAACTTTTTGAATCTTTGAGGCTTACAGCTTTCTTACCTTTTCACCGACCGAAAAACCGCTGTTGGAAAACGTCATACTATAAAAGGACGGACGCCCTCCGGCCAGATGGACCGACGACCTGAAAAAGATGGCTGGTGGTGACTGGATGGCGAAAACAGGAGATCGGGTCTTGTGGCGCCCTGAGGGAGGCTCCTGTCCAGCAGTGGACTGCAATAGGCTGAAATGATGATGATGATACTATAAAATAAAAGGTAATAGGGTATCCAGGAAGAAAGGTGATCGATCGTGGCAAGTGGCAGTGCCTGGTCTCTGCCTATCCCTCTGCGATTAGGTATATCTGCAGAGATCTTACTCGAAAAATCGTGTATCTGTGCCAAACTAAATCTAAGGAACAAAAGTTATACAAACTTTTAGTAGATAGGTATTTACTTTGTTTCATTTCAAAGTTACGTACATTTGCAAAGTTGTAGTCGCAATACCATACGCTAACTGTGAAGGAAAAACATCGTGAGGAAACCCGCGGCTTGGTTGGCTCCGTACGTATTGACTAGTCTTTCCTGTGGGCTAAGCTGTCAGGATGGTATAGGTGCTGGGCAAGCCTACACCACCTATAAAACCATGTCCCAGGCACTACAGCGTCGGAGTGGTCCCTTCACCCATCTAGTGTGAGTTTAGATACCACTGGACGCTGTATAAATCATTTCATTAAGTAGATGCAAAAAGGCCAATATTATTATTATTACTTTATTCATTTGTTTCTTGCTTACGAAAGTTTTAGTTCCAAAAGGTATTTACATTGTATAACTTTCGTAAGTACAACAAATTATTAACTTAACTCCGGATTTATTTACTTATTTTATTTATTAGCGACACAAAACCCCAACAATTTAAATACTAAATACCTAACACAATTATTATGTTACCATAGTTTCAAAGTTACTAATGTTTTTCCTGACACACATAATACATCCGAAAGATAAGAGAAGAATATTTTCTATTGTACACCAGAAAACATGATGTAAAACGTGTTAAGATACAGAGTACAATTGGCGGCCTCATTGTTAAAAGCATTTTCTACCTTAACCCTTAATTACTCGCGTGGGGTGTATTTTACCCCAAAGCATGTTTGAACACTTGCAACACCTAATCTATAAATTTTTTCATCGTGGCATTCCCAGTAGCTGCCTAAATAGCTCCCCCCTCCATTAATCAGTCGCGTGCGTCGTCTTGCAACGTGCGGTCGTGCCAGGAGAGCGTTTGGGGTATATATTGCCCCACGCGAGTGTTGGTGTTACTTTTTTGACAAGTAATAAGTAGACATTTTTATTTATTTTGTACGTTTTATGCTCTTGTTATTAATTGTTTTGATAATGTTGACTTATATTTTAGGTTATAACGTTCAGAATGGCAAATCGACGCCTTAGCGTCAATCAAATTGCTCAGTATTTATTAGAATACTGAGCAATATTGGTCTCAAGAGAAGTGCTGATGTTCAGGCTCCTAACTCTACGTCCAGAGGTGGCCCATCCAATTTTTACAAAAGGTGTCATATCTGCCCAAGGTCAAGGGATAAAAAAACTAGGACGACGTGTGCCAAATGCAACCAGCACGTCAGTCATGACCATTCCACCACGACGTGTAATGAATGCAATGAATAAATTGTTCCTTATTTTATATATTTATCCCGTCAAAATGTTCCTAGAAATGTTGATTATGAATACTGTTATCCTTTAGCGAGAAATTGATTTTTTTAAAGATTTAATAATAAAAATAATATTAAGCAGTAATACTTTCTTTTATTCCCTTTTTCAAATGGGGTAAAATAAACCCCACGCGAGCGATAGTGTAACTTTTTTGACGCGAGTAATTAAGGGTTAAAACTGAAAGTAAGTATTGACTAGCTACTATCAATCCGCGAAGAAAAATATCGTGAGGAAACCTTAATGTCAGAGGTATTTACGTACTAAAGCGCTTCAAATCGCTAATCAGCGGTTACTACGCATGGTCCTTAAGCCAATTTTCTCACTCTCTCTGAGAAGGCCTGTTCCCTACAGTAGGGCGAATACTATAGGCCGGCTGCCTTAAATGATATCTATAATACAAAAATTTATCCCGGAATGTGTTGGTAAGCGCAAATCTCGAGAGCAGCTGAACCGATTCCGCTAATTATTTTTTAGAATATTCCTTGAAGTACGAGGATGGTTCTTGCGGAGAGAAAAATAAAAAAATAAGGAATCGACTGTTAGGCGGTACGATGTTCGCTGGGTCAGCTAGTTAGTTATAAAACTTATGATGTCTCGGTGTAGGCTTTATTACCGATACAACATATTACCATGGTGTGTCATCTTTCCTCGTTTATGTTTTTATTTTTGGATAAGAACAAACAATTTTTGGACACAAAACACCACAGTGGTTACTTAAATTATGGCTATCTGTGAAAACTTTTGTTGCCTTTTGGTTTCTATGTGTGTGTAAATTTAACAGGTTACATGTAAGTGGTTTGTAATACTAATAAAACAGATAAAATAAATCAGAATATAATTATATGGGTATAGCGACATCATTCCAATGTAAAACCTAACTGAAAAGTAGGTACTCGGGGCTGCAAGTGATGCAAATTACTTCAGCCAGATGTCGCTGCCTGTACGTAATACAGAGTATTGTAAAGGGGTTCGAAATTTCATTGATGCCGGTAAGTCGCATATTAGCTCAGTTGAAAGAGCACTGGCACGGATAGCCAGAGGTCGCGGGTTCGAATCCCGGCATGGGTGGAATTGTTAGCCTCTAAATAGGTTTTTAAAATGGTCCTTACACGGGTTAGTGCATTAAAAAGAATTTAGATAAAATAAAATAAATAACTTTCTGTGAGAAAACATCTCCTTCTCGATTCTGCAAACGAATAATCTGGTCCCAATTTCTGCAGCCTGACCCCACAGCATGCCATCGCAGCCCTTACGTAACCTGCGAAACGCTGCGGTAATAACATTCTTCGTCTTACCGCTCTTTGCACGATGACACAGCGATGGTCACTGAATAGCCACCGACAAAACATTAATGGCACGACGGACGGGCTCTATTGACCGGCCCCACCTCATTCGCGGCCAAAATATTGAACTAGCTGATTGCTTCCGATGCCAGCTAATTGGGTAATGATGTTGTTTTGATGGAGAAATTGAGGGAAAGTTTGTAACACACTTCTTGTATGTAGCAATCTTTTGTGTCTTAATGTGGCATTTTTCCGAGCGCTTCCTCGCTTCGCAGGGCACGTTAAGCCGTTGGTGCCGGCTGTCATGCAACGGCAGTCGTTAAGCTATGTCAGAGGCCTTATGCGTGGCTTGATAATTTCTGACAGTAAGGCCCGCTACTGTCTTACAATCCTCCACCAATCTGCACTTGGCCCCCGTGGTGAAGTATGTCCTAACCTTCCTGCAATGCAGGAAGAGACCCATGCCCCTGCAGTGGAGACATACAAAGGGTTAAAATCGAAGTAGCCATGTTTTATAGTGCAGCCTATTCAATGTAAGGGAATATTACAAATCGAATCAAATCAGTTTATTTTAACGTAAACAATTTACATTCTGTTTTCTGAATGTCAATGTGTAATGTAATATGTAAGCCGCTGCCTTCGGGTCGTGTTGTAGTGGAGAAAAAGCCAGCGGAAAAAAAATCCATTACTATAACCATCTTTTCTCAAGTCTCAAGGGAAAGATCAAAAGTACCCGGAACCGGCGTGCGTGCATGCAACGACTTATGAACGTTGATGAAGCGAAGGTGATCGGTCAGGATCGTGGCAAGTGGCAGTCCCTGGTCTCTGCCTACCCCTCTGGGATACAGGCGTGAGGTTATGTATGTATGTTTTCTCAAGCCATCTTGCAACGTTTGGAAGTATGGAAAACTGTGAGGGAGACCTATGTTCTGCAGTGGGCGTCAATTGACTGATGAAGGTGATGATTATTCATCACCATTAACCCATCATGCTCCCACCGAGGGGCACGGGTCTCTTCCCTAAGGAAAATATAGGCCATACTATACCACGGAGGCCAAGTCGGGATTGGTGGAGGATTGTAAGACTACTGGCTGGTTTTACTGTCAGAAGTTATCAAGTCGCTCTAAGGCCAAGGCCAAATATATTTATATTATAATGTCAATCTCTTCTCTTCAATCTCTCTCTCTCTCATACACACACACACACAAACACACACACACACACACACAAAAACACACACACACAAACACACATACACATACAGGCGCCGAAATGTTTTGCATGAATCATGTTGATTTTGATATTCTTAATTTTGGTATTCAAAACCTTGTTTTAATATAACTAAGACCAGGCAACTATGTTGCCTGCTTTGAGTTTCGTAAATAAGATTAGTATAAAAAATTTTAGTCCGTAATTGGCCTATGTTTGGCCTACATTTATTTACTTATTTTATATTGTTTTGTGCTGTGCTGGTATGTATGTATGTATGTATGTATGTATGTATGTATGTATGTATGTATGTATGTATGTATGTATGTATGTATGTATGTATGTATGTATGTATGTATGTATGTATGTATGTATGTATGTATGTATGTATGTATGTATGTATGTATGTATGTATGTATGTATGTATGTATGTATGTATGTATGTATGTATGTATGTATTTATGTATGTATGTATGTATGTATGTATGTATGTATGTATGTATGTATGTATGTATGTATGTATGTATGTATGTACGTACGTATGTATTTATGTATGTAACTTGGAGAACTGATGGGGCGAAAAAGTTCAGATTTGGCAACCGTAGACCGGACAACGCAGCGCAGGCAGGCCCTCCACCAGATGATCTGATAACCTGGTTACGGTGGCAAGGAGTCGCTGGATGCGGGCGGCACAAGACCATGAAGCTTGGAAAACAGTGAGGAAGGCCTAAGTCCTGCAGTGGGCGTCAAATTGCTGATGATGATGATTTGATGTTGGTGCACCTTCTCATAATACATTTATAAATAAACTTTAAAAACCTATTTAGAGGCTAAAAATTCCACCCATGCCGGGATTCGACCCCGCGACCTCTGGCTATCCGTGCCAGCGCTCTTTCCTACTGAGCTAATGGGCGACTCACCGGCATCAATGAAATTTCGAACCTCTTTACAATATTCTCTGTATTACGGCATGGGTGGAATTTTTAGCCTGTAAATAGGTTTTTATAATAAAATTGTCCTTAGTGCTTTAAAAAGAATATAATTACAAATAAACTGTTGTTTCTACGAGTACAAAAAACCCGTCCTCTTTCACGTTTATCGAACGTGTGCCTCTCACCTCAGGCCGCGGCGGCACTTCGCTGGAACGGCATTGCCTCACGTCCTGAAGAATAACTTCTTAACAAATCTAATTCCGCTACATCGACCCTGTTGCCTGGGGGCTTCTGAAATAGCGATTCGTTATCACAAGCAATGTCTTATCGCGATTATTTATTAGGTGAAACATAATTACCTTAATTCCCCACGCGATTAGACCCATTCAAAACATAACCATGTATGAGCATCGATAGAACGTCTCCTTCAATTTATTGAGCGACTTTATATCAGAGTGTGGCGGAGCCCAAAAGGAGGGTCCTGTGTATTTGGTGTATGTATGTATGTATGTATGTATGTATGTATGTATGTATGTATGTATGTATGTATGTATGTATGTATGTATGTATGTATGTATGTATGTATGTATGTATGTATGTATGTATGTATGTATGTATGTATGTATGTATGTATGTATGTATGTATGTATGTATGTATGTATGTGTGTATGTATGTATGTATGTTTGCATGTATTTCTGTTTATATTTTGTGTCGCGGTCATAGGTCACTGGTTTCACAGCGAACCGGGACTCAGATTTCATCAATGTAACTCACTAGCTATGCTCCGCGGTGTTGCCCGCGGTTTAACGATTTCCCATGGGATTAAGGTATTTTTTTGCAGTAAAACGTAGCCCATGTGTTAATCCAAATTTTATTAAAATCTAATTATAACTAGCTGGTGCCCGCAACTTCGTCTACGCAGAATTATCGGGCAAAGTTTTTCCTACGTACTTGACACTTATCGACATATTTTGGAAAATTCACACGATGTCTACATAAATTCTAGCCTTTGTGTTATTCTGATGGATAAACTATGACTGTGTTATTGTAAAGTTTCGTTCAAATCCATTCAATAGTTTTTAACTGAAAGAGTGACAAACATCCATACTTAAAAACTTTTAAAAATATAAATTTATTAGATATTTGTAAGGATATGTAATTATCCCGACTCGCAGTAGTCCGGTGTTTTTTTTTATTTTATTATCCTGAGTACATCGCTATCTTAGTGGCCCAACTAGGGCCATGTCCCGCTAACACGAGTAGACCGCTCGACTCTCGAGATAACGAGCGTGACCTGCGTTTTTTGCGGAGTATTCACTGGGAGACATCTTGTAGTGCGGTTGAAATCATAAGCTGGTACTGTTTAGGTAGTATACAAAAAAATACAAAATGTATAGATTAAAAGAGATAGATTACAAGCATGTTTTACCTTCGTTGCCTCACTAGATGTAAGTCTGTGCGGCGGTTAAGATTAGTAGGCGCTTACCGTTTATAGTTTGTTTTAGACACATTTTACAATATAGTTAGAATATTTTCGGGGCTTAGTCGCGTAGTAATTTATTGCTATTTTACCTCGACGTTTCGACGACGTTACAGCCATCGTGGTCACGAGAAGACTGATGGCTGGCACCCGTTCGCATCTTCGGCTGATGAGGTTTCAGACTACATATCATCAATCAGCCATCACAAAGCACTATTAGGGTTGCGACACACTACACTGACAATGTCGGACGAGAAGCCATGCAACTTTTTTCCACTCGAACACACCTTGATAACCGGATCCCACGTTTGCGACAGTTTGAAACCACATTCCCGAAAATATTGTAACTATGTGTACAAGTCGCGAAAGTTTAAAATATGTTATTTTACAATTTATAGACTTATTTTGCTTAACTCTAGTAAAAAGTATAGTACTTACAGAAAGTGTATATTATATATATATATATATATATATATATATATATATATATATGTATATTATATATATATATATATATATATATATATATATATATATATATATATATATATATATATATATATATATATATACACATATATATATATATATATATATATATATATATATATGTGTATATTATATATATATTATACACTTTCTGTTTGTAAATCATGTACAGTTTGTAAATCCAGTGCATGTGTGCATGATAGCAACTAAGCATAATTTATTTTATTTTTTATTTTATTTTATTGTTTATTGGAAAACCAACAGCTTATACACGAGGCATTTTTACATAGAATAAGATGAATTAGATTTAAAGCCAATAACAGGTTTTCGCTGACAATCAGAATAACATTAGAATTTACATAACAAAATTATCTTAATGTAGTTAACATATTATTTTTTTGTATTTTACGTACTTTTTTAATTAAAATTTATTAATGATCCCTTTATATAGAAAAGAAGGCATCATTCATTGACATAAATTACATAAATGATTCCAATATTTTCCATCCCAGAGATAATCTTTCTGGGATAGAAAACACTGGAATGCGGCTGCTTGTTATTAGAACTAAAGAGGACGACATTGTACAAATTCAGTGAATCAACTCATATCACCTAATGTGTGTAGGATATTGCGCGTATACACATACTTTCACATACATACATATATACAAACACACACACACCCTCACATACGCACATGCATACACCTACATAAATATACGTAATATAAACATATTCATATTTACATACATATACATATATATACACATAAATATATATCAAGGGTCTACGTTATCTAGAAAGAATTTTCTTATTTTCGTTTTGAAACTAGATTTTGATCCATCAAAGATATCGAAATCAGCAAAAATTTTACAATATGTCCTAGGCAGACGGGTTAATACAGAATTATTACTATAGTTATTTGAATGCGTGGGAATATTAAAGCACTGTGTGTGACGTGTCCGTCTTGGCGGTGCCCAAAGACCCACCCCAGCTAAAAGCTGCGGGCTATCCAGCCTCCCCCCCACAATATCATAGAAAAGACTCATGTCCGAAAGAGTACGCCTCTCCTCCAGTGAAAACAGATTGTAATAGCGGCATGCATCCAAGTATGTTTGAAAACTTCTACCCTCCCGGTAATTTAAATGCTTCAGGAAAAGTTTCTGAATACGCTCAAGCTTGGCAATGTAAATTATATAGTGTGGCGTCCATATAGACGATGCATACTCGAGAATACTGCGAACGTAGGCGAAATAAACAATTTTTAGGCTAGCCCGATCTGTGAATGCCTTACAAACACGTAGAACAAAGCCCAAATTTCTGTAGGCTTTAAGTGCTATCGACTCAATGTGATGAGAAAAAAGCATTTTAGAGTCTAGGATTACACCGAGGTCACGCATTATGTACATTCGTAGGTATAACATACATAACAATAATACGAATATACTTGACATACTTGCCCCAACTACCCGTCTCACTTTTCCTTCAGCAACTCTCCATCGTAGGTTGTCTGGAAGAAATTGCTCTGAGCAATAAGGCCGCCAATTCTACTGTATCTTTGTAATTATTTTTTGCTTATTTTTTCCTGGTGTACCATAAAGAATATTCTTTTCTTATCTTATCTTCCGCGTGATTTTATCACTTAGTGAATAGAAGGCTTTATCGCCACCAACACCGTGGCGCTTTTAAACAAGAAAAACTGGGCTGCGCGGATCGGTAATGTCGTTACCTATTGGAGTGAGGGGATTTTCCTTTAATGGATTGTACCTACTTGTCTATCTATTTCTTAGTGTATTGCTTTAGTCGTGTTGAAGGGAAATTGAAGGGAAGATGGCTGACTTTGAACTTTGAACTTTTTACTTGCTTGATTTGATGTATTCTTCTTTTTTTTTGTAGGTTGCTCTCAATTTTGCTTCGCACCTCAATTTTTGACTAGCGCCTTGGAGAGCGTGTATGTTTATCGCCTTTGTACTGGATTCGCCACAATGATCGCCGCAACCGTAGTGATTTCGTTAAGCCGCACTTTGTCAGAAATTGTTACAGGCCGCCGTTTTGTTTTAAGCTCGAAGGACCATTTGTAGGGGTTGATGCTTGGCCTTATCGTGGACGTGGAAGCCGCGCCGGTCTTGAGTAAAACCACTTGTTGCGTAGAAAATGATAACTAATTTAATTAATTAATTGTGGAGCACAAGGTACCTACACGTTATGGCGTCGAAGTGTGGTCGAAGAGAGAGAGAGATAGCTAACACAAATGTTGCTATATCTAATTATCTGTTGGGGATGCCAACACCACTAATATGACTTTCGTTAAGG
Source organism: Yponomeuta sedellus (assembly GCA_934045075.1). Classification (NCBI taxonomy): domain Eukaryota; kingdom Metazoa; phylum Arthropoda; class Insecta; order Lepidoptera; family Yponomeutidae; genus Yponomeuta; species Yponomeuta sedellus. The sequence continues at coordinate 1,173,675 of OW203733.1, forward strand.
TCATTTGGTTAGGCTTTGCTGTGTGGTGTCGGCCTAGAGAATAGCACCAACACAAATTCTTCCCGGTGTCGTAAAAGGCGACTAAGGGACACAAACCGGGGGGTGGGCAGCAGCGCCTCCGGCAGTACAATTCCATCAAACTACGATCCCCAACCCGCATGGCCAGCGTGGGGATTATGGGCATTACCCCCCAATGATGGCACCACGTTACTTGATATTTCAGTGGGATAATTTGTAACGCTGGCGTAACCACCTTAATAAGGCATGGGTAGTATGATTTTTTTATTGGTTTTGGACTCTGTTTCAAGGTGATAAAGTTCAATTTAACGTGGGAAGTAATTTCCCCTTGCCCACTTAAGGGTTAAAAGGCTACTGAACTATAGTATTGTAATAGAGTGGTAGGCCAGTGATTAGAACGGACTCGGAAGCGAGAGACCCAGGTTCGATCCCCACTGGGGCTTTACATACCTACCTACCTTTGTGCCTATGACTTTGTTATTTTCTACATTACGAATTTCTAGTACCTTACCCTAACCGTGAAGGAACACATCGCGAGGAAACCCGCATCATGACTTCGCAGTTATTGACTTGTCTGTCAGGATAGTATAGGGGCTGGGCAAGCCTACACCATCTAAAAACCAATAACCGAGGCACTGCAGCGTCCGAGTAGTCCCTTCACCCATCTAGTGTGAGCGAAGGTGCCAGTGGACGCTGTCAAGACTAAGTTTGGAGTTTTTTTGTCCATTTTTTCTCCAAATGATCTAGTTTTTGAAATGGACACCTAGTTTGAATTGTAACGTTCATTAAGCCACAGTTTTTGCGCTACTTTGAATAAAACGTTTTCATTTCATTTCTCGATACATAGATGCAACGGCCAAGGTCATAAATTGTAGGGCCGGTAAGGGACGTCAAATAGGGGATGTATTAGCAAAGGGAAAGATAAAAAGTACCCGGAACCGGCGTGCGTGCATGCAACGACTTATGAACGTTGATGAAGCGAAGGTAATAATTATGTCGGAACCGTGGCAAGTGGCAGTCCCTGGTCTCGGCGTACCCCTCTAGGATACAGGCGTGATGTTATGTTATGTAGTTTTTTTTTACGGGGCCCTAGCGATTACCACTCTAACATAGTAAACATGCCAATGTTTTTTATGCACAGTGACGTGTATTTCGTGTACTCTGTACAGGTGGCATTTTTAATTTGTTTTTGACACGTGTCTCGTGTTTGGTCTGATGAACAAACTTCGCATGGAAACTAATAAAAAGCCCGGGCAAAAGCTGGGATCCAACTGGCGTTTCTAGTATACTAGCCACACACCAATCAATATCTGTGATAGCAGAGCTCCAACGAAACGAAAACCGTTGGAGTAACCGTGTTCTTGAGTTGAGACCGCGACTTTGCAAACGTAGTGTAGGACGCCCTTCGACCAGGTGGTGAAGGCAGGGCGCTATGGCGCTCATTAGAGGAGGGCTATGTCCAGCAGTGGACTACATTATATAGCCTCGAGAAGAAGTGAAGAGCCAACGAAAGCATTTGGACCTCGCTCCTCTAACTACAATAGTACATTACACAACTAGGGTGGTAATACAAAGAAAGGCCGAGATCGCAGAAGTTTGCGGCCCGAGCTGCAAGCGAGGGACGTAAATATGCGATCGAAAGCTTTCTTTATTACCTCCCGTGTTGTGTACATCTTTTTATATCTACACTTGGCCAGAAAGCGGCTTTTTCCGTACGCGCAGCGTGCGGAAAAAGACACTTTATTGCCAGGTGTGGCATAAACATTACTACTGTTATAAAGGGGGATAACCAGGAACACGAAATAAACACAACGGCAATCTAATCGGAACTGGTTTATTGGCCGCTGTGGATATTAAACATGGCACGATATTGCAGCTACCTACAAACATTACTACTCTTACTCGAAATATAAGCTCAGCAAACTTTTCTGCTTTATTTTTTTTTATATTTTATATTGATTTAAACATGACTGTGTTGAACTTAATGTACAACAATCTGCAATTATGTATATGTATGAATTATGTACAATAAACGTAATCTAATTAGATCTAAGAAATCTGCAATTATGCACATTGTACATACAACTATGAAAGTGCCTGGCTACCCATAGCACGGGGTATCCTAGTTTGGGAGCCGGGACAAATACTGTTACTTTTAGTACCTAATAAACGTTTTTCATTTTCATTTTCATTTCATTACAATTACAACATCGAGCTACTAAAAAACATTTATTTATTTTGCGTATGGTATACGATCGATATCGATATCAACCCTTGCATGTCCCCACTGCTGAGGCACGGGTCTCTTCCTGCAAGGCAGGAAGGTTAGGCCATACTCCATCACGGGGGCCAAGTCCGGGTTGGCGGAGGATTGTAAGACAGTGGCGGGCCTTACTGTCAGAAGTTATCAAGCCGCCCACAAGGCATTTGACATGGCTTAGCGACTGCCATTACCTACATGACAGCCGGCACCAACGGCTTAGCGTGCCTTGCGAAGCACGGAAGCGCTCGGAAAAAATGCCACTAGCGGTAGATAGATAGAATATTCTTTTTTAGTCACGGGACGGTCACCCATCCTGCACCTGACCGCGCCTGTTGTTGCTTAACTCAAGGGATGGATTCCAATCACTCGGATCGCCTAGGCCACAAGCGCTTCTGAAATTGAGCTACTAAAAATAATTTATTTATTTTGCGTATGGTATACAACAGGTTAAAATAGGAAGTAAATTTGAGGCGCTCGTGGCCTAGTCGAACCGAGTGATTTGATTCAATCGTTTGAATTAATCGCCCTTTGACCAGGTGAGATGATAATCTGCGAAAATCCGCAAGCAGAGATGCTGGATGCCGCAAGCTGAAGACAGGGCGCTATGGCGCTCATTAGGGAGGGCTTTGTCCAGCGGTAGACTAGAATAGCCTGACAATGACGACGAGGACTTGAGTAAAGCAAGACGCAGGATGGGTAACCGTGACTGCCGCTGGTGGCATTTTTTACGAGAGTTTCCATGCTTCGCAAGGCAAGTTAAGCCGTTTGTGCCCGGTAATGCTACCCTACCGTAATGGCAGTCGTTAAGCCATGTCAGTGGCAGTGTTTGCTAACTTTTGACAGTAAGGCCCGTCACTGTCTTACAATCCTCCACCGACCCGGACTTGGCCCGCGTGGTGGAGTATGGCCTAACCTTCCTGCGCATCAGCAAAAGTCTCAAGTCCCCAGCAGTAGGGACCTGAAAGGGTTGATATCTGAGGATGATGGGGTACAGACGTGTATTATTTTTTTCCCTTTTTATTTCTTGACATAACATAAACATATGAAGTTTATATTATGTGCAAAAATAAAAGGTAACGATAATTTATTCACACACATATACATATTCAACGGGTCTCGTCGTCGTGGTAGTCGGGCTATAGCTACTAGTCCACTGCTGGACATAGCCCTCCCCTAAAGAGCGCCAGGTTATGCTATCATAGGGGGTAATGCCCATAATCCCCACGCTGTTCATGCGGGTTGGGGGTCGCAGTTCGGTGGAATTGTACTGCAAGGGGCGCTGCTGCCCACCCCGAGGGGTTTGTGTCCCTCAATCGCCTTTTACAACACCCGCGGGAAGAATTGGGTTGGTGCTATTCTCTAGGCCGACACCACGCAGCGGTCTAATCGCGGTTATTAATAAGGTAATACGTAATCACCTCAATTCCCGACGTTTCGGCAGCGTTGCAGCGTTTCACCTTATAAATAAATAATCGCGCTCTGTGGCGCAGCGGTAGCGCATCTGCCTACCGTGCAAGAGGTCCCGGGTTCGATACCCGGCTGGAGACAAAAAAACCACCGGTCTTCAATAAATAAATGAATGAAAATTCTTTATTGCACTTAAAACATAATTTCTACAATGGCGAGCTTAATGCTAGATAGTATTTTCTTCTAGCTAACCCACGATGATGCGGACAGTGAAAGAGGTAGTGCCAGTAAGCTATATGAAATAGAAGTGATTTATTACATAAACTAGATTAACTAAATAATACAAATATAGTTTAAATACAGTATAAATTAAGGTCTTGGCTGTTTACATGTTTGTGATGTAGTTTTTTCTGGTTCCCACGACACAGGGTATCCTAAAAGGAGCCACAGCAATGTATGTGCCTGTAAGTAAATGGTATTTTGTTTGATTACAACTGCGTTCTCTTTTTAAAATCCGCAAACTTTTATTACATTTAATTCAGTGAGATCAAGGACAGCCTCAAAATCAGCGCTGTGATGATGCATGCACTCACAGCACCGAGCTGAGCCCTATCCTTTTTATCACAATTGTCTCTAATTTTTTGTCATAGTATTCATATCCGAAGCGCTCGTGGCCTAGGCGAACCGAGTGATTGGAATCTATCACTTGGGTTAAGCAATAACAGGTGCGGTCAGGTACAGGATGGGTGAGCATCCCATGACTACCGCTAGTGGCATTTTTCCGAGCGCTTCCGTGCTTCGCAAGGCACGTTAAGCCGTTGGTGCCGGCTGTCATATAATGGCAGTCGTTAAGCCATGTCAGAGGCCCTATGGGCGGCGTGATAACTTCTGACAGTAAGGCCCGCCACTGTCTTACAATCCTCCACCAACCCGGCCTTGGCCTCCGTGGTGGAGTATGGCCTAACCTTCCTGCGATGCAGGAAGAGACCCGTGCCACAGCAGTGGGTATATACAAGGGTTGGTATCAAAGATTAATGTTAAGAAAATTAGCGTTTTCTTTTTAACTTGAAGAACTAAGTAACCGTCCCCCAGCTGTGGGGACATACAAGGGCTGATAACGAAAACGAGTATTCAAATGTTCTCTAATCTGTGTGTGATACAAAAACATTTTTAAATTTCAATTTCAATATTATGTTAATCATTAAGAAATAAAATTTATTCATAATTTGATCAAATTTCAAGTCAAGCCGAACCGCCTGAACCACTGAGAGGACTTAAACGGGCTTAATAGTGTAGTTTAAACCACTAGTACACCTTAACACCCGGGAAAAACCGTCGTTTAGCCGAGGGCCCTTGGCTCGAGAACCGCAGTAACTGGCGAGGTGGTGGTAAAACTGTTTTTAAATAAAAGCTTGTTTTACTTTCAAGAAGTTTCCATTTGGCCTCTGCCTCACATATTGTAAAATAGAGTCAGAATGCATTAATGCCTCAGCTTAGCAGGTTTATTTTATTTTATTAGAGAAAACAAACTTAACTTAAAGTTATTGTTAAGAACCTATTTAGAGGCTAAAAATTTCACCCATGCCGGGATTCGAACCCGCAACCTCTGGCTATCCGTACCAGCGCTCTACCAATTGAGCCAATGGGCGACTCACGGCATCAGTGAAATTTCGAACCTCTTTACAATATTCTCTGTATTACGTATCAGCCTAGCGCAAGTAGGAACTTTGAAATTTTTGTTCGCATTTAGCCCCGTTTTAATGGCGGACATATTTTTGTCTCACTCTTTAATACTACTTACTCTTTCTTTGCTGTCAATGTCAAACTGAAAACATAACAAATATGGCGGAACGCGGCGCATATTAGAAAGTTTTCTAGTTATTTTATAATAATAATAATATAGCATTTATTTCGAACAGCTTAGGTCCATATAAAAACAAACAAAACAAAAGGGTGTTAGTAACAATTATAAACTTAACTACATATGTTAGTACTTAGTATTACTATTTACATGGATCATAGTCCAATGCGCCAAGAATCGACCGTCAGATCGGTCCGCTATTCCACGCAGGATGCCGTTGGTGCTGGCGCGCAGCCTGTCAAGCGTACCGGCGCAGCGCGCGCGCAGTGTGCCGTGAAACCCGGCGACGCGCGCACGCGCGAACATATCCGACGCACTGCACCAGCGCGGCAGCCGCAACAGCACCCTCAGGGCATTGTTGTACTGGACGCGAAGGGCGCTAAGCGACTTTCGCGTATAATTAGTCCATAGGCTACACGTATAGAGAGATGTACAATAAGCCCTGAACAAAGTTATCTTTACCTCGGCTGTACATCTACTGAACCTACGTGCTATCATATTCGCCCTGGTCGCCAGCGCCCTCCGCTCCCTTTCTATGTCCAAGTCATCCCTTAAGTCCTCTGTAATTATATGACCGAGGTATTTAAAGGACGACACTGTTTTCAAGGCTGTTCCATTTAAGTAAACTGGTGGAACATAAGATGGGCACTTTTTACCAGCCTTGAAAATCAACATTTCGCTCTTTTTCTCATTATATTTAAGACCATGTGTTAGCGCGTACCGTTCACAAACTTGTAGCAGCAGTCTAAGTCCCCTGATCGATGGGCTCAGCAGAGCCATGTCGTCTGCGTAGCTGATGTTATTTAGGCAGATATTGTCAACAAAACAACCAACATGCGCGCCGCTGAGCTCGCCGATTAGCTGATCTATATAAATATTGAACAGCTTAGGCGAAGTAAGCCCACCCTGTCTCACTCCGCATTCCAACTTATACGGCTCAGACATCGCGTCTGCCCACTTGACAGTGTTAGTTTGGTTTTGGTACCAAAATGTAAAGATATTTATAACATCTAAAGGTAAATTAGATTCCCTAAGTTTGTTCCATAAAACATCATAACTTACCAAATCAAAGGCCTTTGATAAGTCTAAAAAGGCGGCGTAGACTGGCGTTTTTCTGTCAACGTAGTACCCGACCGTATGTTTTAGGCTCAGTATCGCGCTTTCAGTTGACAGACCGGGCCTAAACCCAAACTGTGCATCCTGCAATTTTATGTACTTATCGAGCTCTGAATTCAACAGACCGTCGAGCACTTTGACTATAGTAGTGGCCAATGAGATGGGCCTATAATTAGACTTAATCGACATATCTCCTGTCTTGTTTTTCACAATAGGAACTACTACGGTTTTAGTCATATCTTGAGGAAGATATGAATGGCTCATACATAGTGTGAACAGCATGGACAAAACTCCGCAAATATGGGGACCAGCATGTTGCAAGTGCTCGATGCTCAGTCCGTCGTGGCCTGGAGATTTTCCCTTTTGCATATGGCTTAACACGTGGATGACGTCATCTGCAGAGAATTTTGTAGCCAGCACAGTCCCTGACACCTGAGCATCAATCACCGCGGTCGAAGGCCCTAGAGGCGATTTTACAGCAAACGAGTCCTTAAAGAGATTTGCAATGTCTTTAGGTGAAGACATACCCTCCACACTCACAGGCAACCCAGGTTGACCGTTTAACATCTTGGTCTTTTTCCAAAATTGACGGAAATCTTTTTTTGTATGACAAGAAGCAATTATATCCATTTTAATCTGTTCTTGGTGTTGCTGGCACCATTTTAAGCGTGATTTGAATAATTTTCTGCTACTATACATTTCGTCATACAAAAAACCCGCCCTAGGTTTACCATTTAATATCCACATTTGGAACTTGAGTCTAGCTTCCCTGTGAGCCTGGCCGACATGTTTGTTCCACCCTACCACTCGCTTCTTTCTAGCTTCCGCTGGTGACTCACTCGTAGCCACAGACGCGTCGATCAGTGTACGAGTAATATCGCAGTATAGTTGATCTATTAAAAGCCTGTGAATTTTAGGTTTATGTGTTTTAAGTTTTTTCAATATCTAGCTGTGTGTATCTTGTTGTACTGTGTTTGGTGATTTTCTTTTAATAATGGCACTGATCGGATGGTGTCGAACTTGTGCCATTTGTAAAATAAGATGCAGCCGGTCAAAGGGTACCAAAAGAAAGTTTATGAGTAAATTTCCTAAGGATGAAGACCGGTAAGTATTTCTGGCTACAGTTTTTGTCATCTTGCACAAGAGCAAGATCATAAATTACGTTATATAACGTAATTAATATACTATGAGAAAAATATTAAGATGTTTCAATGTCATAGTGATGTGCCATACACATATTCAATATCGATAAAAAAATATCTGATAAGTACCTTGGTCAGAATTACTACTCAGTGTACGACGGGTATGTTTCAACGATGCACAATTAGTGGCTGCATTGAATGTGGTTTTTTTTTAGATGCAGACAATGGGTGAAAATTGTGGAAGATCTTGCGTATATCCCCATTGAAAAACTCCACCAACATAAATATGTATGTGGAGATCATTTCAGGCCGAAAGATTTTAACAAAAAAGGAAGCCGATTAAAGAAATGGTGAGTTGTGTTATAAATTTATAATGTAACACTACATTTCATGAACAATTTATTATTTAATAAAAAACAAAATACGCCTTGCTTTACGTCGAATATTTGAATGTATTGTGCTCCGTCATTTAGAACGCAATATTATTATTACGTCTTAATACATAAATGACATTACTTAGATAAACATTTTTTTACAGGGCTGTACCTTCTCTACTTATAAATGCGCCTCCTGTTCCTGATTACTTACTAGCTGAGTTTCCTTACCACGTAGCTACGTCGCATCACTTGAAACTGGTTAGTGATTGGAATTTCTAAAATGTTTTTTTGTACTAATTTTAACTCAAAATCTTTTTTTATAAAAATGTATTTATACAATTTTTTATTTTTAATGCACTAACCCGTGCTAAGGACAATTTTAAAAACCTATTTAGAGGCTAAAAATTCCACCTATGCCGGGATTCGAACCCGTGACCTCTGGCTATCCGTGCCAGCGCTCTATCCAACTGAGCCAATGGGCGACTCACCGGCATCTATTCTCTGTATTACGTGCAGGCAGCGACATCTGGCTGAAGTAGATTGCATCACTTACAGCCCCGACTACCTACTTTGCAGAGTGCTTAGTGCGAGTTTTTTAACTACTCGATCGCGTTAACGTTAACTCGTATTTCTATGGCATCGAGGAAGCGCGACCTAGCGACGAGTATGGAAATTAAAATTGCTGAGTGCGAGTTGTAATGGTTTACGTTGAGAAGTGAACACGTTTACCAGCCAAAACACGAATAAACGCGAGTGCGAGTTGTACTGTGACAGCGTTTTACCAGTTCGAACGGTTAACTTACTCATACTCACTACTCAATGCTCGATTAACGCGGTAGTAAAGTAATTCGATTGGATCTGTCAAACTCGCACTAAGCACTCAGTTAGGTTTTACATCGGAATGATATCGCTGTACCCACATGATTATACTATTTTTAATGCACTAACCCGTGTTAAGGGTAATAACATTAATAACATAACATTGTTATAATCATTTATTAATCATAGTATTTGATAGTTACCTATTGACTATGTAACTGTATTATGAAGTTAAGTGGTAAACAGGAACAAACTATTTAATTTTCTTCGGACTATTCTTGCAATTGTTTATTTTCAGATTCAGCTATACAAAAACATATCAGTTGTCGAGCTTCACAAAAGAACTCTGGTACGTAGACTTTTCATGTATCGCTGAAGTTTTTTGTAACTAGTGTTTGTTTACTTTGATAAATTACAAAGTGTTATCATTTTCAGCACCTTGTACAGCAGCCAAAATATCAGCAGTTGCTATTGGTCCAGCAGGATTTGACGACAATTATTGTGGCCTGGAATCTCAGAATATCAGAACTATCCCGGTAAGTAGCATAGTTTACAAACATATTAATAATCAATGACGAATCAACTTTTTTTTACGATTTCAGCACCTGAATCCAAACCACCGATTGATGAAGTTCGTTCAGATTGGACACCTCTAAAGAAAACCCAAATAGCTGCTGAAATAAATTCAATAGACCTTGACCACAATTATTGTGATTTGATAATAAATAATAAAATACTAATTTCATTTGTCGTTTTATTGAAAACATTGATATGTATTAATTTTATTAGGCTGACTGCGAAGCCCCTGGATGATAATTTATCGATATCGATAAATGTAGTAATGTAATTGCACGTCCCTATTGCACAGACAAGTTATTATGTTGGTAGCACTTATTTTTGTCATTGCATTTTTGCTCTATTGGTTGGTATTGCTAACGGGGCTAAACTCATTACAAAGGCATATAGGGAGGTCCCGTCTCTTGTTTATATACTCTTTGTTACGTATTTTAAATTTGTTCCTTAGCACGGGTTAGTGCATTAAAAATAAAAATAGTGTAGTTATTGTTAAGGTTAATCACATGTATAACCATGCGTAGCGGTGGTAGCGGAGCGGTGTAGAACGCCGGCTTCTCAATCGGGAGGTCGTGGGTTCGAACCCCGGCATGTACCAATGACTTTGTTTTCTAAGTTATGTACATTTGTGAAATTATAGAAGCAATACTACTCGCTGACGGTGAAGGAAAACATCGTAAGGAAACCCTAGTGTCTAAGGTGTTAGCATACCTCAGCGCTTGCTACGTACAATGGCCCAACTATGAGGCTAAGTGCGGAAATCTCAGGTCTAACTAACTAACTATGTATAACCAGCAGCGTTTTCTACAGTTTACAGCCATTGCATGACTTCCGGTACCAACAACTTTACGTGCCTTGCGAAGCACGGAATCGCTTGGATAAATGCCCCCAGCGGTAGTCACGGGACGGCCACCCATCCTGCACCTGACCGCGCCTCTTGTTGATTAACTCAAGTGATTGGTTCCAATCACTTGGTTCGACTAGGCCCGTGCGCTTCGTTGTTGTACCATATTATGTGCACATTTCTACTCCAATACAAACTCACGCAAACAACCCAATCTGTTACAGCCTCAAATGCTTCAACAGCAAAGATCTCGCTCTCTCTAACGTCGACTTGCTATTTCCCTCTCAGCTTCAATTAAACTCGGCTACGGCGTGCGTGGTTAAAAATAATGAACGACAGGGGGCGCCATATTGAACAAGTTTGCCGAAGTGCGACTTACGCTGTGGGATCAAGGAAATTGGGACACAAAGATGATAAACTACGAAGATACGTTGAGCTTGACTTAAGGTGCTGATGATAGTTAAGCTTTAAAGTAGTACAGTTTGTTAGCTTTTAGAATATACCTCGGGGTCTAGAGCTGGCTTTGGTTTTTGCCGAAAGCACACAAGTGTAATACTACTTCCTGCCCTGTATAAAACTTTTCTTCACTACTTTGAAAAGTTATGGGAGTTGGCTAAACGACTGCCCTAAGCATGTATAGAAATATCTCACTAGCTCATAACATGAAAATATTCATTCCTTAGTTAATACCCGCGACCTCTGGCTATCCGTGCCAGCGCTCTCACCAACTGAGCTAATAGGCGACTCACCGGCATCAGTGAAATTTCGAACCTCTTTACAATATGAGTACGTAATACAGTGAGAATACGAGAGAGTTTTGTACGGTTTTTAAAATTGTCCGTAGCACGGGTTAGTGCATTAAAAATAATATAATTAATACGTACTTATTATTCTCCTGGAACTTTCATGATATTTTTAGTTAAATAAAAGTTGTACAACTTCCGCCTGCCGATCATTGAAACCACTTTCCTGTTCTGTCAGTAAAACGTTCCATTTCACGAAAAATGCGGACAGTAAGCGTATTGAAACGTGAAATTAAATCAAAGAAAAAACAAACAGTATTAAGTAGAAGCTGTATTTTACTCTTGCATCCCAATTAAGTTTGATTTCATGAATTGCCTTCGTCTTATGTCTTGAAATGATTGGCAAAATCTGGAAAGGAACGTCACCGATCCTCCATTTTCAATCCAGCCTTAAAAAAACTGTCACACAAACGTCAGTCATAGTTTGGTTTAATTGTTCTGTGGTCATAGTAGTCCCTAATCTGTGACAGACATCATTTGACGTTTTATATATTCTTATGCAGGAGTTTGTGACGATATCGAGAAAGAAGTTTCTGAAACTTTTTTCACAGGATATACTTTTCAGCTGCCTAGTGTTCATATTACTATACACAATATTTATACATGGTTAGGGCAGACCTCCAAAAGCAGCTTTCTTAAATAATTATGTAAAACCAAATCAATTCATATTTTCGCTTCGATTTTATATACCTACATGTATTTATATACATAATTGTACATTAATATATAATTTACAATTTTCAATCTTATTAATATGTTCACAATTTATGCAATTATCGTAACTGACATTGCCCTATAAATTTCCTATCTTAATTATCTTTTTACAATTTAGGCAGTTACAATAACTGACATTCAGCTAACATTAATCCAGCAGTCCACTTTGTTAACTCAAAGTTTGACTCGCTACTTATAGTAAATGACTCACTATCGCTTATTAATTTATTTATTTACATAATCTTATTTACGATTTTGTACAGGTTCGTACTATCTCTTCGAGCCCTGCATGCCGCATATCTCTAGCTTTTGCTGAGTCAAAGCCCTTTTGCATTTGCCACACCCACAGTACCTACTCACACTAGAAAATGCTCTGTGTCTTATTGTTAATGTTTGTTTCATTATGTATCGTATGTGTTGTTGCTTTTCTTCTTTTGTACGTATAGTCTGCTTAGTATTGTTTTTATTGCGTGTGAGGGTGTGTGTGTGTGTGTGTGTAAGTGTAAATAAATGATCAATCAATCAATCAATATTATAAGCGCGAAAGTTTGTAAGTATGGATGGGTGGATGTTTGTTAGGTACTCATTCACGTAAAAACTACTGAATGGATGTTAATGAAACTTTATAATAATATAGCTTATACATCAGAATAACACATAGGCTACAATTTATGACGATATTGTGTGGATTGTCCAAAATATGGCGATAAGTGTCAAGTATGTAGGAAAAAATCTAATATATGCGAGCTATTCTGGCGTGCGCCGCCAAAGCCTTTTGTACGCCACGCTAATATAAGCTACGCGAAATAATAGTCCTGTGCAAACGTTGAAAGTTTGTGAGTGTGTATGTTTGTTACTTCTTCTCGTCTAAACGGCTGGAGCGATTTTAATCAAATTTGGTATGGAGTTAGCTGGTACTCTGGATTAACACATAGGCTACGTTTTTCTGCCGGAAAATATCTCATTCCTATGGGAAAATTGATGAAACGCGGGTAACACAGCACAGATAGTAATTAATACTTTTTAGTGCTTGTGGAAGTTTCAGTTCAAAAACACTATTACAAAGCTAATTTCTAAATTAGTGCTGCGAGTTTTTTTCTCAAGCATAATGTGGTTTTCATTCCTTGTCAGCTCCTAAGAAGTTGTAAGCTTTTTGCTTCGTTAAGTTATTTACTTAAACACCCAAGTCACGCCGCAGCGTCGCTGTCCAGTTAACGTAATTACTTAATTGCCTCCTTAAGTTAGCTTTCGTCTAATCCAGACGGTTACTTAGTTCTTCAAGTTAAAAAGAAAATGCTAATTTTCTTAACATTCATCTTTGATACCAACCCTTGTATATCCCCACTGCTGGGGCAAGGGTCTCTTCCTGCATCGCAGGAAGGTTAGGTCATACTACACCAAGGGGGCCAAGTCCGGGTTGGTGGAGGATTGTAAGATAGTGGCGGGCCTTACTGTCAGAAGTTATCAAGCCGCCCATAAGGCCTCTAACATGGCTTAACGACTGCCATTACATGACAGGCGGCACCAACGGCTTAACGTGTCTTGCGAAGCACGGAAGCGCTCAAAAAAAATGTCACTAGCGGTAGTCACGGGATGGTCACCCATCCTGCACCTGACCGCGCCTGTTGTTGCTTAACTCAAGTGATTGATTCCAATCACTCGGTTCGGGTAGGCCACGAGCGCTTTATTAACATTAATCTTGACACTCAGAAATTTCTAGGCTGGCTGGGAGAAATTTCTTCTGAAATAAGTCCGCCTTTGCGCGTGACTTTTATCACAAACCTGTTATTTAAGTTTTATTTTTAATAACGTTTTTATTGTGCAATAATCTGTAACAAACAAACGTGTTGCGAAACTACAGGTACCGACTTCTCCAAGATGTAAAGATGGACAAGATCGAGGGAAGGAGGAGTGTTCATGTTCAAGAAACATCAGGGAATGGACGGATGTAGCCAGCGTCGGAGATCTGTTTCGCTTGCCAAGAAACAAGGGAAAATATACGGAGCTGACGGCCAACCTCCATTAGTGGAGAGGCACAGAAAGAAGAAAAAGAAGATAAGATGAGATGAGATAAGATGAGGTGAGGTGAGGTGAGGTGAGGCGAGGCGAGGCGAGGCGAGGCGAGGCGAGGCGAGGCGAGGCGAGGCGAGGCGAGGCGAGGCGAGGCGAGTCGAGGTGAGGTGGGCTGGGCTGGGCTGGGCTGAGGCGAGGCGAGGCGAGGTGAGGTAATTTCCTTCAGCAACTTTCCATCATACGGTTACCTGGAAGAAATTGCTTTGTAACTACTTGTAATTATTTTGTATTTTTTGTTTAAGGAATATTATTATCTTATCTTATCTTCTTTATTGTACACCAGGAAAAAACAGTCATAAAATAATTACAAAGGTACAGTACAATTGGCGGAAGGTGTTATTTCGTCCTTAATAAACAAAAGCAAAATTCGAACTCGCGCATGTTCGCGCTCTCTAGCATGTTCATGACAACACATGAAAGTTTAATGTAAATAGCCAGATGTCGCGGGTTCAAGTCTCGGCATGGGTGGAATTTTTGGCCTCTAAATAGGTTTTTTTTTAATTGTTCTTAGCACGGGTTAGTGCATTAAAAATAAAAATATAATAATTATTGGTACTGTTCAATGGTACAAGTGGGACGGAGGCCCTAGATTTTGTTAATGCATTGTAGTACAATGACATGCAATGCATGAACGTAGCGATTTCATTCCACTGCTGCGTTGAGTCATGTAATCATGCGTGGTGGGTGCTGTGTGGTGTCGGCCTAGAGAATAGCACAAACCCAAATTCTTCCCGCGGGACTCGTAAAAGGTGACTAAGGGACACCCTTAAAAGCTATCTTAAAACTTATTAAAAACTAATACCTATATTGCTTGTGCCGTATAAAAGTAAATATTTAAATAGTGTAGGTTTAATAGTAGGTTTTTTAAAATTATTTTGTATTAAATACCTATCTTCGTCAAAGATAACCTCCCAGTATTGGCAAGGGAGCGGCGATTAGGCTTAACAAACTTCGTGCTTGACTAATGCTCGGCGAGTGAGTGACAAATTTGGGGCTCACAAGTTTCAGAGTAGTCGGGTTTCCGATCTTACTCGTAGATATATAAAATGGCGGATTGCGCCGCCCTTAGAGCTCAACCCGTATAGTACGAGCAAGTTTTGAGTAAGTTTTTATAAGAAGACAAACTTAGGAAACTTAGCGAATGTGGGAAGAAGGACCGACGGAGGGACCGACATACTTCGAGCAAATGGGGGATGTATTCGATATCGATATCAACCATTGTAATACAACTATGTCCCCACTGCTGGGACACGGGTCTCTTCCTGCATCGCAGGAAGGTTAACCATCGGACCGGGGCCAAGTCCGGGTTAGTGGAGGATTGTAAGGCAGTCGCGGGCCTTACTGACAGAAGTTATCAAGCCGCCCGTAAGGCCTCTGACATGGCTTAGCGACTGTTATTACATAACAGCCGGCACCAACGGCTTCACGTGCCTTGCAAAGTACAGAAGCGCTCAGAAATTTGCCACAAGCGATAGTCACGGGACGGTTGCCCATCCAGCGCCTGACCGCTGGGATGTATTAGCAAACAGAAAGATAAAACTAAGCGAAACCCGCGTGCGTGGATAAAACGACTAATGGACTTTGATGAAGCCACGGTGATCTGGCAGGATCGTGGCAGGTGTTAGGCCCTGGTCTCTGCCTACCCCTTTGGGATACAGGCATGTTTACATACTTTGAATGTAAACTCGTGCAAACTTATTTTGCTGCTGTCATACGATTGTCGTATCGATAACGCTTGAAAGAGGCTCTATACCGTAGAAAAACGAGTTTATAGTCTGTTGTCATACCTCGAACTTTTGGTAATGATTTAAAATTGTTAAGTAATTGAACCATCTTCTTATGTGGCCTAGAAACGTCCCACTGCAGGGCGCAGGCCTTCTCTCAGAGACAGATTAATTGCCACGCGAGCCCACCGTGGTTGGAAAATTCAAGCACTAAGGTATTGGAACACCTCAGGCACTCAGAATTCCTCAAAATGTTTTTCTTCACCGTTAGCGCATTCGCTAACTTACGATATTGATATTTAGGTGTTCGAGCCTACGCTTGAACCACAATGAGATTACTCTTTCAATATTCGTAGTCTGTGTCAACATAGTCTGTGTCTTTCACGGTAATCTGTGGTGTTCGGAACGTCTCGGCACTATACCTGTCCCTTTCACACACAGGCTTGGCAGCGCGCGGCGGCTTCCATGTTTCAGTACGCTTTTAATATTCGTGCAGTCAACACGTCATAGAGTAAAACGAAAATGTTTCCCGCTCAATGCAAAGTAAGTAAGGTTGGAAATCACATATACGATCTCATCGTTGCTCGGCGCCTTTAGGTCCAGCAACTAAATTACAATTACCGCTCGACGCCCCAGGCTCAGCGACGACTACAGCTCGGCGCCCTCGGGCCCAGCGACGATACCAGCTCGGCGCCCTCGGGCCCAGCAGTGAATGGTGGGACATCTGTCGTCTCAGATGAGCAGACGGTCGCCTCAGTTGAGGAGTCATGTCTTCTCGAGTAAAGAGACACGTCGGCTCCAACGAGAGTACCGTGAATTCTGTTGAGGAGACATGTCGACTTAGCTGAGGAGAAATGCCGACTCACTTGAAGCCCCTTGTCGTCTCGAGTGTCGGCTCAGTTTGAGACAGTGTCGTCTCATTTAAGGCTACAACAACTTGTATTGCTTTCAGACAATGCCAGAACTGAAATGTATGGGAGACCTGGTAACCCGACCAGTCCGGGAGGAAGATGGGGAACCCTTCAAGGCGATTGTTTATTCCCTGGACCGAAATTTCCCGGCGGGTTGGCGGGACTGGCAAGTATACGACTACTCCTTTGAGGACTTGTTCGGCGGTAATGAGGTTCCTTCCTCGGTAGAAGTGAAGCTCCGCTTTGCGATTCCAACCACGGACATGGCACGAGCCTTCAAACCAGATTCCTTATCACTTTCTGAGCGCGCATACAAACATATTCGAGCTACTATCTTGAAATGGCCCCTGGGAAGGGCCTTGTTATACTCCCCTCACAGAATTATGGAAAAGATACATGAGCCGTCGTACAACGACTTCATGGAGACTGTCCGGCTACTGAAACCAAAACTCACGACCCGAACAGAAGCCTCATCCGAGCTCAGCGGCTGCGATTC
The DNA here is from genome assembly GCA_934045075.1 of Yponomeuta sedellus. NCBI lineage: Eukaryota > Metazoa > Arthropoda > Insecta > Lepidoptera > Yponomeutidae > Yponomeuta > Yponomeuta sedellus. The sequence goes on from OW203733.1 coordinate 1,190,816, forward strand.
GGGGACTCCTGGAAGCAAAAAGAGACCAAGTGAGGCAGCTACTACTGTTGAGAAATGTCAACAAAAACGTTCTAAGTCCGCGCATTCAATTGAACCTCACGCATCACCATCGGCCCCATCCGAGGGAAGCGGCGAACATTTGCTTGCAACTGTTTTAAGCCAACAAATGCAGCTCTTTAACAAAATGATGGCAATGCAATCAGAGCAAAATGAGAACATTCGGCTGATTCTCCAGAATCAATGTGAGACAAATAAAGCTCCAGAAGTTGAGCAGGAACTTGACAGATCTTTTGAATCCGTACCAGATAGTACCCACGGTGAGGAAGATATCGTCAACTCGGTGATTTCGGAGAATCACTCTAAAGAGGAAGCACTTAGAATGCAAATCGCGAAAGCGCAAAGAGAGCTCGCTATGCTCCAAGAGGTATCTGAACCGGACCCGATTTTTAACTTTGCTCCAGCAACAACAGAACTGGAGCCCAAAATATCGAAAGCAGACCCAGAAGCCTTAAAATTTGGCATTGAATGACAACGATTTGGCCAGAGCGGATGGCGCAGTATAAGATACGCTGAAACGCAGAAACAATTCCAGGCTTCGCCAGCTTTTTGCGCCCTAAAAGCGAATAATCTGTTGGCAGGAATCACACCAGGATGGAAATCTGTTGAGATTCTAGAGAAGATGGACCTTACTCTTGGAGCCATCACAAACGGATTAATCCAGCAAAGATTGATCTTCCAAAACCTGCTGGATAGTCTGCCGCGAGAGATTAGAAATAAAGTAGGCGTTGAATTCGTCGCCGCTGACTCAAAGTTCCGAAAAAAAATTCAGATGCCTTACTGCAATATGTCTGCGGACGCCGCGCAGAGGTCCTCCAACAACGTAGAGAAACCTACAAACCTCCGAATAAGGCTCTAAGGACCATACTATCTGATATTCCACCCTCGGAGACACATCTCTTTGAAGAAAAGTCTTTTCAAGAGGTAGTCAAAGAGCAAGGAGGGATCCACAAGTTTTTTCCTGGAAAGAAAAGGTCATATGTACCCGCAAAAGCTCCAACATACTCTGACCGGAACAAGAACAAACCTCAGCACAACTCATACGTTAGAGACCGTGATCTTGCTCCCCGTCTCCCCAAAAGACAGAACTTCAAAGGGAAAGACCGAACCGAACGACCCCAAAAATCGTTCAATCCGCCCCCTTCATCAGGGAAAAAGTGGGGGGGAAGGAAATGACTCCTTTGTGGCAGGTTGCCTAAAAGATCATGTACCAAATTGGTGCAAGGCACCCAAGAACCTACTGAAGATAATAAGTGGCTATCGAATACCGTTCAAAAAAGTTCCACCGCTAATAAGACTCTCGAGCTCAAACGCCCGGAAGTTTCAGACTCAACACTCTCTCGAAATGGCTACCCAAATAAAAAAATTAATAAAGGTGAAGGCACTACAGGAAAGCACATACCAAACTGGTTATCTTTCGACACCTGGGCATCACCTGGGACACCGTGGAAAATCGCAAGAGTCTATCGGAGACAAAAGTGCTACAGCTGCAAGCGCATTTATTACAACTCATAGGGAACAAATCTTGGAGCTGGCACGACGCAAAGGTGATATTAGGCCGTCTGAACTTTGCGTCGTTTGCAATACCACTGGGCAGACTACACTGCCGCTCTCTGCAAAAAGCTTCCCGGAAGTTACCGATGAGGAAGCGCCATCGGAAATTCCCGATTCCAGTAACAGTGAAAGAGGAATTAGGCTGGTGGCTAAAAAACCTCCACAGATATACTCCAATACACTATGCCGATCCTACAATCTTCATTACAACCGATGCAGCGGACGAGGGTTGGGGTGCCACTGCCAACGGCTGGAAACTATCGGGCAGATGGTCAGACCCTCAAAAGATGTGGCACAGCAACATGAAGGAACTGTGGACAGTTTTCGAAGTTTTGCGTCATATGAAAGACAAAATGCGGGGGAAGAGCGTTATGCTTCAGTCGGACAACCGCACCACGGTAGCCTACATCAACAAACAAGGCGGTACCAAATCTTCGAAATTGCTACAGGCCGCAACGAAGATTCTACTGCTTTGCGAACGACTACAGTGCCACCTGGTTGCCAAACATATTCCAGGGATATACAACGGAATTGCAGATGGCCTATCGAGAGAGAGATCTCTCCCAGAATGGCGACTCAGCAATCACAGCCTGATAGTGATATTCGAGAGGTTTGGCACTCCGACAATAGACCTTTTTGCATCAAAGCGATCTGCAGTTCTTCCAATTTATGTCAGCGAAGATGCTACCGACAGACAGAGCCAGTTTACCGATGCTTTCAGCAGAAGTTGGCAATACGATCTGGGATGGATTTTCCCACCTCCTGCACTAATCCCAAGAGTCCTACGACACTTACAAATATCGGAAGGTTGGTATCTCCTGGTTGCCCCAATGTGGGACAAAGCCTTTTGGGAACCAGATCTCCGTCGACGTGCAGAAGGTCCCCCCTTCCAGATCCCGGATCTTCGGGAGAATTTGATCGATCTTCGAACCAATCACCCACCTCTAGGCGTAGAGGACCTAAAATTGGCGGTCTGGAGGGTTCGGGCTGGTCCAAGCAAGTAGAAAACTGGTCAGAAGCCGAAATCAAAGTATTAGAATCATCTTGGAGGAAATCCACACTGAAAACTTATAAACCAATTTGGTTAAGATGGCGTCGATGGGCCTCGTCTAATAACGTTCCAGTAGATAACCCTGAACCAACAAAGTTAGCTAGATATCTATGTTTTCTTTATAAAGATGTAAAGTTAGCGCCTAGATCGATAGCACTACACAAGTCGGTGATCACAAACTTCGCCAATCCTCTGCGAGCAAATGAATTACGTTCTCATCCTATAGTCAGGCAAGTATTAAAAGGTGCCTTCGCAGAAAGGCCGCCTTCGAAGAAACCTATTTCCTGGGAAATTGAGGACTTGTTAGATTTCCTTAAATCTTACCCGTTGAACGACAACAACCTCTTCGCAGTATCTAGACACACTTGTACTCTCCTTTTATTAGCTTCTGGCAGAAGGGTTCATGACCTTACCCTTTTGAGCATAGATGGTGATTCTTTTGAAGATAAGGGCAACGATCTGATCCTCTGGCCAAAGTTCGGATCTAAAACAGACTCCACCACCTACAGACAGTCGGGTTGGATGCTAAAAGGGGAAACTGGAGTCCCCAGCAACCGGTTGAATTTAGTCTATTGTTAACACGAGCAGTAGACATAATTAAAACTGTTTTTATACGGATTTATGCTCGTTTATTACATTTTTACAATTTTCCAACGTTTCGGCACTTTTTCAGGTGCCGTGTCCTTTCAGTCATCCGGGACCACGGCACCTGAAAAAGTGCCGAAACGTTGGAAAATTGTAAAAATGTAATAAACGAGCATAAATCCGTATAAAAACAGTTTTAATTTAGTCTATTGGACAAGGAAACTCATTGAGATTTCTAGAGATCGACGGGGTTCAAGCAACATTCATAATTTATTCATCACCACCAGGGGATCTATAAAGGGTGCCTCTCGCACAGTAATTGCAGGCTGGATAAAAACGTTATTTAAGCAAGCTGGCATTTCTGCTTCAGCGGACAGTTTTAGAGCAGTAGTGGCAACCCACAATTGGACCAGTAATCAATTTAGTATCGATGAAGTCCTTCGAAGAGGAAATTGGAGATCCAGAAATATCTTCTTCAACCACTATTTCAGAGAAATTGTCGGCAGAGCTGGCTTTAACAATAACTCACTAAACAAGTGCTTTTCACCTATGTAAATAAAAAATGATTAATATGATCTCTTTGTAAATTAAGTTAACATTATTTTGTTATTTTGGAAAATAACTAATAAAGGACTAAGAATCAAAATAAGTTTTAAATGTCTTAATCCAATAGTCACTACACAAACACATCCCTATGTTCAATATTTTACAGCTCACAGTACGCCTAGGCAGCGCCGGCAGATAATAAACACGTCTCATTGTGGTTCAAGCGTAGGCTCGAACACCTAAATAGAACCGTTTTTCCCCCGAAGGGTATAAAACGGAGATTTAGGTTTCAGCCGTAGCTTGAACCACCCTTTGAGGCCTTGCCGGCTTTAGGTACTGAAACATGGAAGCCGCCGCGCGCTGCCAAGCCTGTGTGTGAAAGGGACAGGTATAGTGCCGAGACGTTCCGAACACCACAGATTACCATGAAAGACACAGACTATGTTGACACAGACTACGAATATTGAAAGAGTAATCTCATTGTGGTTCAAGCTACGGCTGAAACCTAAATCTCCGTTTTATACCCTTCGGGGGAAAAACGGTTCTATTATTATGCATTGCTACTAAACCATTAGGTATTTTTAGGGTATCCATAATGCTCATTTTCACAATAAAATAACATAACATTTACATACATGCACATACATTGCTTCTGGCCTCACACTAGGATACCCTGTGTCGTGGGAACCAGAAACAGTGACATCAGAAACATGTAAACATCCAAGACCTGGAGTTTTTTATGGAACTATTCCTTTAAAAAAATCTAACGATTTCGTTCTCAAGTCTAACGATGTTATGAAAATCGTTACCCTTGTATGTCCCCACTGCTGGGGCACGGGTCTCTTCCTGCATCGCAGGAAGGTTAGGCCATACTTTGCCACGAGGGCCAAGTCCGGGTTAGTGGAGGATTGTAAGACAGTGGCGGGCCTGACTGTTAGAAGTTATCAAGCCGCCCATAAGGCCTACGATATGGCTTAACGACTGCCATTACATGACAGGCGGCACCAACGGCTTAGCGTGTTTTGCGAAGCACGGAAGCGCTCGGAAAAATGACACTAGCGTTAGTAATAGTAACGCTAGTGACATTTTTCCGAGCGGTTCCGTGCTTCGCAAGGCACGTTAGGCACTGGTTGCCGGCTGCCGTCGATAGATGGCAGTCATTAAGCCAAGTCAGAGGCCTTAGGGCGGCTTGAAAACTTCTGACAGTAAGACCAGTGTGATAAATAAACATTTTTCAATTTAAATTTCAAATGGAACATACTTTCACTTGTAATGTTCATTAAGTCGTGGTTTCTGTGTTATTTAAAAATACTTCATTTTGATTTGATGTATGAAACTTGGCTGAAACATTTTATCACTACGTTGACTTACCTTTTTCACTTAAATTTGTAGCACGCGTCGAAATTTCGTATCCTTATACGTTTATTCATTATAAAAACAAAATGTTCACGTAATGAACGTCAAAATACTTTTAAAAGTAGCCAATATAATGTCCTACTGCAGGGCACACCTCTCAGAAACAGAGAGTATGGGCTTAATTACCCCTCGTGCCCACCGCGGTCTGCCAATTTCAAGCGCTGACGTGGACACCTCAGACTCGGAGGTTTCTTCATGAAGTTTTCTGTCATCGTTAACGAGTAGTATTGCTACTATACCTTCACACAGGTACGTAAATTAGCCTCTAAATAGGTTTTTTTTAATTTTCCTTAGCACGGGTTAGTGCATTAAAATAATATAAACATGTTCGTAACTTAGAAAATAAAGTCATTGGTTTCGAACCCGCGACCTCCCCCGATGGAGAAGCCGAGGTTATGCCACTCCGCTACCACCGCTCGTTTTAATCAAAGTAGGTACTTAGTTTAACAAAAAGATTGTGTGGAGAATAGGCTAACGAAGAAACTCTGCTTAATTCGGCTCAACAACGTTGAAAAGATCAACAGAGATAAACGTCTCATAGGAGACAGCACGTAGAGAACAAGAAGAAAAAACAATAAACAGGGATAAACGTCTCATAGGAGACAGCACGTAGAGAACAAGAAGAAAAAACAATAAACAGGGATAAACGTCTCACAGGAGACAGCACGTAAAGAACAAGAAGAAAAAACAATAAACAGAGATAAACGTCTCATAGGAGACAGCACGTAAAGAACAAGAATAAAAAACAATAAACAGAGATAAACGTCTCATAGGAGACAGCACTTGAAGAAGAAGAACAAGAAAGAATTAACAGAGATAAACGATTATTTTTTGAAAACCGATAAAAATCAGTACAATCAGAAAAGCCGAAAACGTGGCTTGCTTGTGTTTTTATGAACACAAAATGACACTTAGCCAGTAAGTAGAACATATGGTATTGCTGGCCTTTCCTCGCAACCCTACACCCTTAGAGTCCTGGAATGAGGCCTGAGAAATGTTGAGAACTTAAAATGAAATTAGTCATGGCAGCGATTCCATGGAGTCTTTGATCAAAGTTTTTTTATTTGAACTCGGCTGATCTTTAACCAATTTTCAAAACGTTGGAAGTTATCAACTCAGCTTTTAATTTTTGTGTATGTTCAGCCATAATTTGAAAAGCATACATACATGATAATTTTTGTCTTGTTTAATGGGGAACATGCGTGTAAATCTGCGAAAAACTGCCGGCAGATGCTGGATGCGGCAAGCTGAAGACAGGGCGTTAAGGCGTTTATAAGGGGATAGCTATGTCCAGCAGTGGACTAATATAGCCTGAAGAAGAAGGAGATGCGTGTAACTAAGATTGGATTGACATTGCATTTATAGTAAGTCCCACAAAGAAAATGTTTCGGGGTGTTCGGGGTGATAAAAAATGCAAAATATAACTAAATTGCTCTAATATTAAAAACTTACTAGATTTAGTTTTTATCATTAAATTCTGAACGGTTTTAAAGAGGGTGTAAACTCCGTTCTACTAGGGCATGAACGCTTCTGATATACCCTTACTTAACTTATTACAAAGTATGAATGTTAATGAAGTGAAAGACGTCTATCAAGATCAAGGCCGACGTTTGTATTAGATTAGAACTCTTTATTTACTCTTCTTTTATTCTTAGTTTAACACGTTGGCGCGCAGTACTGCCTCGTTTTTTTATTGCGCCATGACACTACGTTTTCCCATACATTGCCTATAGGCGTACTGTCATATCATGTCATGTAATTACGTTCTTACCTTCGAAAAAACAATGCACGAGAGAACAGGAACAAGCGTGCGGCGTCCTGCCGGTTGACACTACTCGACTGATTGTATGCACTAGAGGTGAGCGTTGATTCAACTAACGGGTTTCAAAAGCGACTTTCATTCTGCCAACGAACTAACCGCTTTTTGATTAGGTACTAACAGGTTATATAAGAACGTCTTTTGCTTGACAACGTTAAACGTAGCGCAATCGCACAAAGCGGCTTGTCGTTGACAAGCCGCTCCGCACATGCGCGGAAATAGTCGAACGAATGGCGGACATGGCGGTTATTGCCGTGCGTGCATGCACGCGTGACCTTGATCCAACAACTTGCACTTTTAGTTTGCTGGAAAATATTATTTTGATAAACATGTTTTCAATAATAAAATAATATACCTGATAAAGATTCCCTGATAAAGAATGAAGGGAAGTAGATTTCATTCACATAAATTACCAATTTAATAAATCTTTCATAGGAATACAAAACACAAAACATGACTAGTTTAACACAGACAACGGGGATAACAGTTGGTTTAAGTATAACACGTTCTCGTCCGTCGTCGATCCAACGCGATACAACGTTTTGCAGCAAGCAAAGTCGTTGCCGCTCGTTGATGTAAAACCAGTTGACCAAATAGCTGCTATTCAAACTGGGTTTGATTTTTAAAAAAGCAGTTTCTGTTCGTTGACCCATAATTCGCCAACGACTCACCTCTGGTATGCACGGACGACGCTCACAGGCGTAGTGTGCGTGCGTGCGGGGTAGCACACAAAAATGACAATTCGTGCGTAGGCGCATCAGATATGATCGAAAATTTTGACCCTTATATATATATATATATATATATATCATAACGATGTTATGAAAATACAGTCGTCAAAATGTAAAACCGGTCATTCTAGGTTTGAGAAAAAAACAGCGATCGTAAATGTTGAAGTAGTGACCGCCAGGCTGGCCATATATTCTAACCTATTTACTAAGATAGATAGGCCAAAATGGCTGCTGACTAAGCCTCGATAATAGACACAAACGACGCGGCAAACTATTGCAGCAAAAAGGAACAAAATTCATCATCAACTCGTTAAATCCACACCGAGGGGCACTGGTCTCTTCCCTGATAAGGTATAGACCATACTCCACCACGGGGGGCCAAGTCCGGATTGGTGGAGGCTTGCAAGACTAGTGGCTGGTCTTAGCTAAAGCCTCCGACTTGGCTTAACGACTAACATCTATTGACGGCAGCCGGCACTAACTGCTTATCGTGCCCTGCAAAACACGAAACTGCTCGGAAAAATGCCACAAAATTGATTATTTTATAATCTGAACTTAAAACGATCCATTTTTTATGAGAAGTATTAAATGGTAATAGCTTCGTTTACGATGCGGTGACATTTGTATGATTTTTTTATATGATTTTTACAGTTCTTTTCTAGCTTAATACTTACAAACATACGAGGTGTAGATACAGTCAACACACATAAAATAATAACGTTCAGACATTTGTATGAAATGTGTCTGATTCGCGTTTTGTGACACTGAAACATGATGGTAAACCGATAATATCGAGAAACACGCGAAAATATGAATATTTAAAATATATATTTATATGAATATTAATATATATATATATATATATATATATTAATTTAATTCAATATATATATTTCTAAATAATCCTTTATGTTTATATTACTTCAGCCAGATGTCACTGCTTGTACGTAATACAGAGAATATTGTAAAGAGGTTCGAAATTTCTCTGATGCCGGTGAGTCGCCCATTAGATCAGTTGGAAAGAGCGCTGGCACGGATAGTCAGAGGTCGCGGGTTCGAATCCCGGCATGGGTGGAATTTTTATCCTCTAAATAGGTTTTTGAATGTCTCCTTGAGAAGCGGCCTCAAACAAAAAACTAAACTATGTTGATATGGGAATAGCTCTTTGAGGAGCGGCCTTAACGGGTCGTATTCATTTACCTAAGGGAACCTATTCTTTTATGGATATGCTCAGTCAGTGATTTTCTAGGATCGTGAAAAATTACAAACCCTGATGCCTGCTTACCCCTTCGGGATACAGCCGGGAGTTTATGTAGTACAAAAGTCTATTTTGGGGAGGATAAACGAAAGTTTTCAATCAGTGCGTCCTACCTGTGATGACCTACGGAGCCGAGACATGAACACTCACGAAAGGTCTGGTCCACCAGTTCAAAGTCGCTCAGCGAGCTACGGAGAGAGCTATGCTCGGAGTTTCTCTGAAGGAAAGGATTCGTAACGAATGCATCCGACAGAGAACCAAAGTTATCGACATAGCTCAGACAATCAGCAAGCTGAAGTGGCAGTGGGCTGGCCATATCTCGCGAAGAACCGACACTCGTTGGAGTAAACGTGTTCTTGAGTGGAGACCGCGACTCGGCAAACGTAGTGTAGGACGCCCTCCGACCAGGTGGGATGACGATCTGCGAAAAACTGCCGGCAGATGCTGGATGCGGCAAGCTGAAGACAGGGCGCTATGGCGCTCATTAGGGGAGGGCTATGTCCAGCAGTGGACTACATAATATAGCCTGAAGAAAAAGAAGAACGGCACAGCGCTGTGCCAGCGCACATGACTCGCGTTGTAATCGCGTTGGAATCGCGTTATTGAATCGTCGTGGGCGATGGCTCGTAGTGCGAGTTTTGTTCCGAGCGCTAATTTTGTGACTAATAATTGTTAATTTGTTGAGATTGTAGATTTATTTGGTTCAATTAATATGCCGCGGTGCGCTAAAGTTTAAACGCCATATGGTAGCAAATGATTGTGGTCGACGGATTGTAGTGGTGGGAGTAAGATACATTAATCGTGGACTAATATAGGTGAATATTTTTGTCGCTTATACAATTTATTGATTTCGATATCATTATTTTATCGTCGTTCAGCAGGGCCTTCTCTCAGAAAGAGAGAGTATGGGCATCGTTTGTCAATTTCAAGCGCTGAACATTTTCGCCTCAGACAGGTTTCCTTACAAATAAACAATAATAACAAAAAACCTTACGTGTCTATTCTCAACTCATCTCGGCTGAGCGGTATTATGTTCAAGTTATCTATCGTACGTGTTTAAGTTAATTTCACTGTTTCTTCACAAGTATCATCCATTCATTTTTGTACGTAATACAGAGAATATTGTAAAGAGGTTCGAAATTTCAGTGATGCCGGTGAGACGCCCATTAGCTCAGTTGGAAAGAGCGCTGGCACGGATAGCCAGAGGTGGCGGGTTCGAATCCCGGCATGGGTGGAATTTTTAGCCTCGAAATAGGTTTTTAAAGTTTATTTATAAATTTATTTTAAAGGTTTTTATAAAGGTTTTTTTAAGTATCATCCATTATAAATACACTCTTCTCACTATGTACCTTGCTGCATAAAATATACTGTACAAATTAATTGTGTCTGCCGATTCCAGTTTGATTGTTATGGTTTAGTGCGAATTTCGAATTAAACATCACAATATCTTAATTTAAAGTATAATTAAAATATGATTAAACTTTCCCTGAAAGGGTTTAATCAAGTCGAGCGTCCTAAGATTAGCCTTTTTTGGTTTCTATGCCTCGTTGGAATTGCTCGCACTTTAAAGTACTGAGCATAATATTCACTTTAAAAATATATATGAACATATGATATTTATTAATGAATCGCCATGCTGATATATGAAATTATATAATGTATAGTTATTATTTAAATGGAGTTCTCATCGCAATAATTTATTATTATTTGATGACCTCTGTGGCGCAGCGGTAGCGCATCTGCCTACCATGCGAGTGGTCCCGGGTTTGATCCCCAGCTGGGCTGGGGACAAAAAAAAAACCAGTTCTTGGATGTTTACGTGTTTTTGATGTCGTTGTTTCTGGTACCCACGACACAGGGTATCCTAGAGTGGGGCCGGAGGCCATGTATGTGCCAGTGTGTAAATGTAATGTAATGTTATATGTATAATGTTATTAGGTAAAACCGAAACGTCCAAATCGGGGTAATTACGTTTTACCTAATAAATAATCGCGATTAGACCCGTTACTTTATTAGCCTTTATTAGCCTGTATAACAGCACTTAAGAGAAAGGTCTCAATTAAAGCTCTTAATGCTGATTCATACTACCATACTACAGGTCAGGCTCGGCCTATTGTTGGGACTACTTTTTACTTAAGAAAATCAATTTTAATTGAATCATACACAATTACACACACCCTAAAGCAGAGAACAGTGCCTGTACTGGGCATCTACGTAATGAGATGATTTATTCAGCCTCCAGTAATATAACCCAGTTTGTAGATCAACTTAAGTATATTTAAAACAATATATGGAACTGCCCAAAGCTTTTTAATATTTTGAAGATTGGTGTCACAATAAAATATGTGAATTTCAATTAAAACCAAATACTTAGTGCAGTTAGACAAAAATATTTAAATTTCACTTCAAAGTGTTACTTAGTTTTACTACTTACTCATTTAACTCTATAAGCCAAATAATTATTAGTTTTGTAAGTAACTGTTAGACAAGACTCTTTTTTGTGCGCCTGTAATTTGGTTTAAGACAACATTATAAGCTCTATAATGTGTTTGTTATATTGTTTAGCCTAAAATTTGTTGACTGGGTCGATTAAATAAATAAAAAAATAAATCCGTAACCGAAAACACAGGCTACACCTAGTGTAGAAGTCGCCATCGCCCAATGAAAAGCTATTCTTATAATTTATTTTTTTCAGCTTCAAACGTATTGTGGGACTAAGCTAGATTACAAGGTGCTTATATCTTTCCTCGCTATTCTCGCACATTAATAATAAATTTTCCTATAACTATATACAGCGTTAATACTTAAAAGATTTACATATTTACAAAAAAAAAGAAATGTTTAAATAAACACCACATTTTTATCATTTTAAATTATTTATATGCATAGAAAAATTGTGAAAAAAAAATCATAATACTGTTACTAAATACGATTGAACCTCCTAAGCCCTGGTGTCCTAGAAATAGGACATCACGAATAACTTTCCTAATTAACACCGAATGATTTAGTAGGAAGTCCGAAACACTTACTGTTCTAGGTCCAATATTTTCCTCATCATTTTTTGGACGACAAGAAGAAAAAAATTTCAAAATCTACGTAGTTTTAGAAGACTTGAAGTAAGTGTTACCTCCAGGGCTTAGGAGGTGAAAGTACTTGAAGTGGAAGTATTAGCGCGAGCGGCAGTGGAAGCGGCCGAGTCTAAACGGGAGTTCAGATGAATAATTGTGTATTACTTTGCTAGCCAAATGAAGGAGCTGAAATGTTAGTGAGAGTGCTTTCGGCAATTTCTTTACGCAATAAAGCTTTGAGATTATCAGCTTATTTTCATTCTTAAAAAAGAAAGGATTGCGTCTTCAGTCTTGAATTTTGTGGCGCAATCCTCCTAAATTGCTGGCTTAAAAATCCTTCTTTCATCTTCAGTACTCATTCTTACGACGCACATATATTTTCTGGGTCCGACAATCGGCATACATTTTGCAGATATCTATTTATTTACATATCTGGTGTTAAAATAAAAATCATTCTTTAAGGATTGGAATCCAAAACAAGTTTTAATAAAGGTATATTTTTTTAACCTTATTTTTAACCCTCCTTATGGAACATAATCCCTATATTATGTCCATTTACTGATGCTCTTCTACAAATACACCCATTCTTTGTATCATCATTATCAACCTATCATGTTCCCACCGAAGGGCTGGGACTCATTAAAAAGCCTCCGGCTGCATCAGCGATCTTAAATGATCATGAAGGTTAAGCAACATAGGGCCCGTTCAGTGTATGGATGGGTGACCGTCTATGACTAAAGCTAGTGGCATTTTTCCGAGTGTTAGAATATTTTCGGGGCTTAATCGCGTAGTAATTTATTACTATTTTACCTCGACATTTCGACGACGTTACAGTCATCGTGGTCACGAGAAGACTGATGGCTGGCACCCGTTCGCATCTTCGGCTGATGAGGTTTCAGACTACCCTCAATCAGCTATCACAAAACACTATTAGGGTTGCGACACACTACACTGACAATGTCGGACGATAAGCCATGCGACATTTTTCTACTCGAACACATCTTGATGACCGGATCCCACGTTTGCGACAGTTTGAAACCACATTCCCGACTAAAATTTTATTTTCGAAAATATTCTAACTATGTGTACAAGTCGCGAAAGTTTCTATCTATCTATAATCAGCCCACATCAACCCACTGCTGGGCATAGGCCTCCTTAAAAAGTTTAAAATATGTTATTTTTCAGAGTGGTTCCGTGCTTCGCATGGCACGTTAAGCAATTGGTGCCAGCTGCCGTCGATAGATGGCAGTCGTTAAGACAAGTCAGAGTCCTTAGGGCGGCTTGAAAACTTCTGACAGTAAGACCAACTAGTCTTGCAAGCCTCCAGTAATCTGGACTTGGCACCCGTGGTGGAAAATGGCCTATACCTTCCTCAGGAAAGAGACCCGTGCCCCTCGGTTTGGACATATTGGTTAATGACGATGAAGTGAAATTATGTAAGTTAGTTGTCCAAGCATTAAATTTATTATATTCAATATAAATGTATGCTATTATCTTGGAAGGACGACTTGGACCAACTGACTGAATGAAATCTCTTTCAGAGATCAGCTTGTGTTTGTACATGTTATTTGTTATGAAATATCCTGTGAAATGTTTGCGTGCAATAATAGTACATTATGATATAAGTGCGGTAAATTGAAAATTACAGCCGAGGCGATATTACTAGCCCGAGCCATCGGCGAGGGTTATAAGGAAGCAGAGGCTGTAATTTTAAAAGCGCACGTATGTCATACGACGTTTTGTAACATAGGTATTCACGAGGAAATTAATAAAACTCTGACTTTGTTATCATCACTACTTGACGACATTTTCAAATAAAAACAATACATCGAAAAGAAAAAGCGCGCGGATTTATTTTTACTTGTCCACAAATAAGCGATGCGCGCACATCAACTTTTTTTTTAGGTAAAGGTACAAAAACAGCCAGTATTACTAATAAGGTAAATTAATATTTTTGTGTTTTTGTTACAGATAAATGGTTGTAATTTATTGTCAAAATTAATTAAATTAATGAATTAAATGTTTATTTGTTGTATTTTATTTCCCAAAGTTAATTTTATTCATAAAATATTGACCACTTTCTTAATATAAAACCTCTTTGCTAAGATTTTTAAAAGTATCGTTCATTTTTAGACTTTATTAAAAAAAAAACACGTGCCTTTTACATTAAATAATCGCACAAGTACGTAATGAGATACATTACGATATTGAAATTGGTGTAATTACAACCACTTTACGAGCAAATATGTTATAAAGTATATTAATTAAACCTCACAATACTACTTAGCGCCATTTATCTACTCAAACGCCAATAGGCAACTCAACATTATGGGAGGCAGCAAGCTCACTTGTAAAAAGAAAATCACACAGTGGCTTATTGGTTTGGACTATACTCAAAGTGAAAATTGTTAAGGAGAGAGGCGTAGACTGTGTTTGTATTCGACCTATATCTCGACGTATATTCTTACACTTATACGTGTACTCTCACATACATAGTCACACTCATAAACTCCTAAACACACACACACACACACACAAACAAACAAACAAACAAACAAACAAACAAACAAACAAACAAACAAACAAACAAACAAACAAACAAACAAACAAACAAACAAACAAACACACAAACACCGCACTTTTGAGTATGCATGCACGCACAGTGCAGTTGTTATCAACTCATAGAGTTGAAATGGGTTTTATTATCTATTTTAAATATAATTTTTTTGTTATGTCGCAATTGTAAGCCTATAAGATGTCAGTATATTTTAATTTTATGGACATTTTTAAAAACCTATTTAGAGGCTAAAAATGTCACCCATGCCGGGATTCCAACCCGCAACCTCTGGCTATCCGTACCAGCGCTCTACCAATTGAGCCAATGGGCGACTCACGGCATCAGTGAAATTTCGAACCTCTTTACAATATTCTCTGTATTACGTACATGTATTTTATGGACATGTATTGATTTTTTAAAATACTTTGCCGAGCGTAAAAATGATGATGATTTTAATTCAAATTAACTTTTGTATAATTTTATCGTTTAAGATCTAAAATGTCTTCTGTTTTATTATTGGAAGAGACTAGCTTACACGACACAGGGAATCCTAGTGTGCAAGGTAAGGTAAGAAAATGACAAATTCTCATTGAACCATTTTATTAATTCTGTGATGAAAATGTCATTTGTCAACAATGTGTTAAACCAAATTGATAATAATAAAACTTTTCAACTTTTTTTTTGTATGCAGTAAACAAGTAAATATTGAAATACTTATGTAGCGACAAACGAATAAATAGCTGATTGACTAACAACCCTAGTCGTACATTTTTTTTTAACCGGAATGGTACAGATTTTTTTTAAATAAAGCTTATCCATAAATGATGCATAGTTCTGTCAGACCGCGCTGGTACGATTTTCTGTGCCGTCATAATCTGAGGTAAATTCGTATTAAGTCCGAGACAAGGCATCGCAACCTCTCAATAGGCCCTCAGGTGACGAGAGTAGGTGAGTCCTTACAAGATCTAATTAAAATCATACGAAATCTGGCTTCGCACAAAGCGTAAGCATGAAAAGACCTAATTGGTTACGCCTTTTGTGGGCGCGAGCTGGCCGTTGAAACCTAAGTCGTATTCTTCGAATTCCCTGGAGGTAAAAATTACTCCGCATTTGTAAAGTTACGTAGATTCAGAAAACAAAAACATATTTTGTCCAAATAAAATATGAATAAATATTTACCTAGAACAACTTTCTTAATGATTCGCGATACTCATACATAGTTATTATATTAAACGGGTCAAATATGTGTCGGTCAGCTTCAAAAAATTAAAAGTGACTACCCACAATGGAAGGAGGTTGGTAGGCAGACCATCGACACGATGGTCAGACGACATCGTGAGGGTTGCGGGTCAGAGATGGATCAGGTTAGCACAGGACCGTGAGGAATGGTGCAATAAAAAGGAGGCCTATGCCCAGCAGTGGGTTGATGTGGGCTGATTATAGATAGATTATAGACCCACAATAATTGACTGTACTCGCCACAGCAGTCTACCCGAGACCACGGGAACTGTAACGCTGCCGTCGGGAAATAAGGTAATTACCTTTTACCTAATAAATAATCGCGATTTGACCCGTTTAATATATAACTAGAACAAATTTTCAATTGCACATTTATTCTGTCTACTAAACAAAAACCTTTCGTTCCCGATATTTAGACTGGCAAAGGTTATCTATCAAATTACATTTACAACATTACATCCATCGTGGGGAATAGGCTTGACGAAAGATCTTTAAATCACTTTCGATAGTGTGGGGACACATTGATTATTGACAAAAAAAACCTATATTTCAGTAATAAACTTAAGTTTAACGAAGATTAAAGCCAGTCAAAATGGCTGAAAGCTGTACTATATTTAACATAACATAACATTTATATACAGGCACATACGTTGCTGCTGGCCCCACACTGAGATACCCGGTGTCGTGGGAACCAGAAACAACGACATCAAACCGTGATTTACCCACTCTACTATAGTAATAATGACACGTAACACAATCGCTTGTCCTGGGGGGCGAGTCTCTAAAATACATAGTATTTCAATAGAGTCATATTAGTCCCGTAATGTTCGTTTCATTCACACTTTCGGTAGTCTGGCACTAAATCGCATTGCAATGGTGTAACCCGTGCTACTTAACTCGGTGGCTCGCGCCGTTCCAACTTCTTCGCGACACATGCCTATTTAATTTGCGCGGGTTGTACCCCTGGAATGACATTGCTCTGTAGACTACCAAATGACAACCATTGTCTTGTTTATATCATTCTATTGAAAAACTATATAAGTATTAGATTCCAGGGCGGGCCCCAAACTACCATACCCTATGCCACAGTAACCAGGCAAGACCATATTTTGATAATTGACCTTTTTGCATCTACGTAATGAGATGATTTATACAGCGTCCAGTGGTATCCTCACTCTCACACTAGATGGCTGAAGGGACCACTCCGACGCTGTAGTGGCTTCCCCAGCACCTATACCATTCTGACAGCTTAGTCGGCCTAGCCCACAGGAAAGACTAGTCAATACGTGCGGAGCCAACCAAGCTGCGGGTTTCCTCACGATGTTTTCCTTCGCCGTTAGCAGGGCAAGGCCATCACAAACATGGAAATACACCCAGAGTTCCAGACTGAGGATATGTACAAATGTTCTACGGGCCCAGTGGTAAACGAACCCACGGCCTCCGGCGTTGTGATCAGGCGTGACAACGCCGGACCAACGACCAACGAGGCAGGAAACTAATTAAATTATTATATTCTTTTTTGCACTAACCCGTTCTGAGGACAGTTTTAAAAACCTGTTTAGAGGCTGAAAATTCCGCCCATGTTAATAATACAAAGAATATTGTAAAGAGGTTCGAAATTTCGCTGGTACCGGCACTTGCCCATTTGCTCAGTTAGGAGAGCTGGTACGGTTAGC
The DNA here is from genome assembly GCA_934045075.1 of Yponomeuta sedellus. Taxonomy (NCBI): domain Eukaryota; kingdom Metazoa; phylum Arthropoda; class Insecta; order Lepidoptera; family Yponomeutidae; genus Yponomeuta; species Yponomeuta sedellus. The sequence goes on from OW203733.1 coordinate 1,208,373, forward strand.
CAGAAGTCGCGGGTTCGAGTCCCGGCATGGGCGGAATTTTTAGCCTCTAAATAGGTTATTATAATTAAAAAAAAATATTGTCCTATAGAGAAAACAGTCCATTTCACAACAGACAAATTGGATTTAGCCACTATCTAAATACAATTTGTACAAAAAAATATTACAAAGCAGAAACTCTTGGTAATATTTTTTTGAAAAAAAAATTATATAAATTTCTATACCTTCGCTATACCTGAAACAAAGTTTTTTAATTAAAATTATGTTTCAGACGTTGACGAACAGATTCTCATTTTTAACACCCTTCTCACTAACCTTTATGACGTACATGCGCCCGTCAGAGCTGTGAAAGTTAAGCACTTGCCAGCGCCGTGGCTTACCGACGTTATCAGACTATCTATACATAAAAAAGCAGCAGCCAAATCGAATTACAAAATTAGGCCAACGGACTACAACAGAGCTCGTTTTGTGAATCTAAGGAATCACTGCAACAAGGTGTGTAGGGACGCACAACGCCGCCACATTCATGAATTAGTTCAAAACGGTGATCCAGCCAAAGTCTGGAAATTTCTTAGATCTCTAGGAGTTGGCAAATCACGACAAGATCTCACCCTCAAAGACCTAGATATTAACTCTCTCAACCTTCATTTCTCTTCTGCTTCTACCCTGGATGGAACTACTAAAGCTAAAGCTATAAATAATCTTTCTACGCTTCCAACTCCTACTTTCTCTCCGTTCTGTCTTAGTCAATTTTCCGACCGTGATGTCGAGAAGAGCATAGTGTCGATCATTTTCAACGCTGTTGGTACTGATGCTATCACTAGGAAAATGATCATACCCATCATGGATGTCATTGTTCCCGTTATTGCTGGAATCCTAAATGAATCGGCCGTGTCTGGTGTTTTTCCGACCACTTGGAAGGAAGCCCAAGTAACCCCACTACCTAAAAAGTCCAATCCTTCTTCCTTTACCGATTACCGCCCTATTTCCATTCTGCCGTTCCTATCAAAGGTACTAGAACGACTCGTACATCACCAGCTCTCCACTTTCCTAACCAAAAATCATCTCCTTAATCCATTCCAATCAGGCTTCCGTCCAGGTCACAGTACTGTTACGGCGCTCGTCAACATAACTGATGACATCAGACTTGGGATGGAGAATGGTCACGTCACGGTCCTCACGCTGCTGGATTTCAGTAATGCTTTTAACACGGTGGACTTTGATATCCTTTTGGGGATGCTGTGCTCCCCCAACATATCTCCGACGGTTATTGACTGGTTTCGTAGTTATCTACACGGGCGTCGACAGCGTATACGAATTGAGAATTCCTATTTTAATTGGTGTAATACGACTGCTGGCGTCCCGCAAGGTGGTGTGCTGTCTCCTCTCCTCTTCGCTATCTTCATCAACGGTATTTCTCAAAAAATTACTTCTTCCTACCACCTTTACGCAGATGATCTCCAGATTTATACGCAATCTCCTATAGATGAGTTACACCTCGCAATTGGAAAAACCAACTGTGATCTTCAGCACATTTCACAATGGAGCCAGTCGCATGGCCTAAAAGTTAATCCAAATAAGACTCAGGTCGTCATAATAGGGAGTTCACGAATGATATCTAGGATTGACTGGCAGCAGCTTCCACAAGTTCAATTTGAAGGCATTCTAATTCCATATAATGAGAAGGTGAGGAACTTGGGAATCATCATGGACAGGCGTCTGTCTTGGGTGCCACAGCTAGCGGAGGTGAGCCGGAAAATGTTCGCCTCAGCGGCCTCGTTGAGGAGGTTACGGAACTTCCTTCCAATTTCTACCAAAATTGCACTCGCACAGACACTCTTACTTCCTATCCTCGACTATGCTGTTGCCAGCTATATTGACCTCGCAGAGGAGCAACTTAATAAGCTTGAGCGCCTACAAAACTTTTCCATCCGGTTCATATTAGGATTGAGAAAATATGACCATGTTTCCGAATATCGCGTCAAACTCAAGTGGCTCCCCATCCGCCTCCGCAGGAATGCTCACATACTTTCTCTTCTATATTCGGTGTTGTTCAATCCCGCCACTCCCCAGTACCTCAAGATGCGCCTGGAGTTTTTAAGTGATTCCCACAGTCGGACCTTACGATCATCACAGAATATGACGCTGAAGATACCGAGTCACTCGACTAAATTCTTCAGCAGCTCTTTTACAATCACAGCTGTCCAACTGTGGAATGATCTTCCTCTTGCAATAAGACGCTCGCCATCTCTCTCTATTTTTAAAAGAAGCGTCAGAGACTACTACTTGAGTACAAAACTGGTACAATAAAGATTACCTCTTTCAAATGTTGCGTATGTGTATTATATTCATCTATCTTCTTCTCCCGGATGATATTATTTGTATATATTATGTATGTTTATTTTATATTTTATTTATGTATTGTCTATGGATGTTTATTAAAATTTGCCTTCTTTTCCTAATTATGTCATTAGTTGCACCAACTACCCGTCTTTCAGTTCTTTTGTGTTTTCCATCAAGGGTTGTCTGGAAATAATTACTTTTAGTAATAAGACCGCCAATTGTACCTTAATCTGTATCTTCTTATTTTCTAAATTGTAATTCCTGGTGTGCAATGAAGTATATTCATTTCATTTCATTTCAGGTATAGTGTATTACTAAGTTGCAATGGCAGTTTGGGGTATTGTTGTTGTTCATGTTTTTTGTGAATAAATGGCTAAAGGCCACCCATGCCGGGATTTGAACCCGCGACCTCTGGCTATCCGTGCCAGCGCTCTTTCCGACTGAGCTAATGGGCGACTCGCCGGCAGCAGTGAAATTTCGAACCTTACGTACGAATTTTTAGCCTCTAAATAGGTTTTTAAAATTGTCCTTAGCACGGGTTAGTGCATTAAAAATAATATAATCATATGGGTACAGCGATATCATTCCGATGTAAAACCTAACTACAAAGTAGGTACTTCAGCCAGATGTCGCTTCCTGTACGTAATACAGAGAATATTGTAAAGAGGTTCGAAATTTCACTGATGCCGGTGAGTCGCCCATTAGCTCAGTTGGAAAGAGCGCTGGCACGGATAGCCAGAGGTCACGGGTTCGAATCCTGGCATAGGTGGAATTTTTAGCCTCTAAATAGGTTTTCAAAGTACGCGGCTTCTTTTTACCTTTTTTGCAATCCATCTTTTTATGCAATGAAAAAATTGTGTTAAAATTAATTAGTAATTTTACCTTAAACTTATATTTCTTTGATCCATTATTACATAGAGCGTATGATCAAAGAAATTTAATTTTTCGCTTCCAAAACACAATTTGATTACCTAATCTTAAATAAAATTTTAGGAGCATTTTTAATAAGCAACTTAAATTTTATTCTAAATTAACTGTTAACATTCGCCAATGAACAGTTTCAAACAAAACGCTATCCTCTTGTAAACTCCCCAATTTCGCCTAATCTCATTGAAGAAAATTACAACTTTGGAATTATTTTCGTCTCTTATTGGGCTTTGTCGCATCCGCCATTATTGCAAAATGTTTGCTGCCTGTTACAGAGTAAACCAGAGAGTCTGTAGCCCATGTTAAGGCTATGGTTAAGGATTTCTATGTCACTACTACACTGTAATACATACTATTAGATTAGTTTTGGGGCTTAATTGCGTAGCAATTTTTTGCTATTTTACCTCGATGTTTCGACGACGTTGCAGTCATCGTGGTCACGAGGAGACTAATAATGTGTTCAAGTCGCGAAAGTTTAAAATGTGTTGTAATACATACTGTTACTATATATATTTTTTTAATATTGTTCTGCTGTTATTGTGTTCTACTAATGTCCTTTGAATGTGTATAGTTTGTTTATAATTTATGTATAATAATATTCATTTTTATTTCTGTAAATTATTTGTATGCATCTGTTGATAATTTTATTTATTCAAACTGTTATTTAGGCATGTATTTATATAGATACCTTTGAAATTATCTTTTTCCATGTTTTTTTGTACACCTACTTCCTTCTCTATTGTATTAGTCCAGTTCATCCAAAGGTTGTCTGGAAAATTCTGTGTAATTTCCATTTTTATGAACAATAAAGTGTTCTCTCTATCTAACTATCTAGATTGGCGTGGGGTTAGATTACGAAGTTTTCCATTGAAAAAAATAATGACTAATGGCCATAAAGGTAAAGGTACCATACTATAGCACAGGGTGCAGGGTACTTTGGGGCCAGCCTGGGTAGTATGCTCGAATAGCTGGTAGCCCCGGCTGCCTGAGTGATCTTAAACGATCAGGAAGGTTAAGCAACATAGGGCGCGTTCAGTGCATGGATGAGTGACCGTCTATGACTAGCGCTAGTGGCATTTTTCTGAGCGGTTCCGTGCTACTCCTCAGCAAGGATCCCAAAACGTTGTGTTGCCATAGTAATTAGCCTACGACCAACTTTTAGATCTACCAAAGATTCACAAAACATTTCTTAAAGATCGGTGAAGCCATTTCAGTTGAGTTCGAAAACAAACACTGTTAAGGAGCTTTTTGCCTATTTAAAGGATTCCGTGCAGTTCATGCAGTGGCAGTGGGCTGGCCATATCTCGCGAAGAACCGACAACCGTTGGAGCAAACGTGTCCTTGAGTGGAGACCGCGACTCTGCAAACGTAGTGTAGGACGTCCTCCGACTAGGTGGGATGACGATCTGCGAAAAACTGCAGGCAGATGCTGGATGTGGCAAGCTGAAGACAGGGCGCTATGGCGCTCATTAGGGGAGGGCTATGTCCAGCAGTGGACTAGTATAGCCTGACGATGTGCAGTTCGTATTGTCTAGTCTTTCCTGTGGGCTGGGCCGACTAAGCTGTCTGAGTGGTATATGTGCTAGGCGCTTGCCTACCACTCAGACTACCCCATCTAAAACAATATCCCAGCTCCCTTCACCCATCTAGTGTGAGAAAATATGCCACTGGATGCTGTATAAATCATCTCATTACGTAGAGACTCAATACTCATTAATTTATGCATTCCATTGTATATACAGATGACATTATTATAAATATGAGTCTTTGTGGACCCTGTAGGGCACGCATCCTTATAAAGTATAGGAGGCCTTTATAAATTAAGCCTGTGACATTTTAATTCTAATTATGTTTTTTTTTTTTTAATAGCTTAAATATTTATAATAATAATAATTAATGATAAAAATGGAACTAAACCTAAAACATTCTAATTTAAATAAAATATTTGAGCCAGATCGCTGTCGGGCGGCAGAGTACCAAGAAGGCTGGCGGCATTGCCTCGCTGTATGGCTAGGCTTATTCTTTGGCCAAAGTAAGCACCAGCCCTCGGGTCTCCTGAAGCGTCGACTAGGCGCGACGAGATCTCCTTAAAGAGGAGTCTCGCCTCCGGACCCCATGGCCCCAGAGTCTCGACTCCGAAAGGCACAAATATATAGCCCTGCCCTATGGCTGCATATTTGTGCCTCTTATTCGACTCTGCGTTGGACGCCGCCGCCCCTGCATGGCAGGCGGTCGCATGGATATGGGACTGTGCAAGCGTATCAACACAAGTTGCGTCCCAGACCAGCGACCGCCCATTCTTCCATGGAATGAGAGTCATTCCGTCAGGCCTCTTGCCATCGTCGCGCGCAATCCCAGTGGGCTCCAGGACTGCAGGCACGCCTACGCTGGCAAGAGCCCGACGGATTATGTCATTCAGGGCAGCGTGTCTAGACAGACGTCCAGCGCTACGGCAGCATGCCAGGCCATGGTGACCTAACGCATCGACGCCTCCACCGCAGCGGCAGCGATGTGGCTCGTTAGTCCTGGCTCCCAACCTCAGACTAACTCCCAAACTAAATGTGGTTCTCTCTAAGAGAGTACCTATGCTCGCCGATGGGAGGGCCCTCAACCAGTACCCTGATTCTGGCTCGCAGCTGGCTAAGAGACGAGCACGCTCCGCGTCGTCGCCTGCAGTTTCAAGGAGTTCTTTACGAACCCGCATGCAGAGCGGCTCATCCCAAAGCCTCTGCGATCCCAGAATCTTTGGAATTACCTGGCTCGGACCGGCTGCGTCGGTCCAGGCACTCCTGGCCTCAGCTACGCACGCGACCTCTACGTCTCCAAGAGACGGGGAAATAATTTTACCAATGAGGTCGATCGTGCTATGAACCGAGGACAGGAACGCCGGGAGGGCCACACTTGATGCCGTTCTTATACCCAGGCCACCGTGACGGATCGGAAGTGTGGCCTGGGTCCAGCTCCTATCCTGTAACGGGCAATTTAGAATTTCTATTATAGTAGTTTTGATAAGTTCGTCGAGACAAAGTAAAAGATCTAAATGATTCCAAAGGGTTGAACATCTTAGAGCATACGTGAATTTAGGGACAAAAAGGCAGAATTTGATGATCCAGTGATGATCAAATTCATGATCAACATCTAATTATGTTGTATTATTATCAAACATTATTATATAAATACTAGATGCAGAGGCTTAACCTGAGTTTCCTAAGGACCTTTTCCTCTAAACCTCTTTCTACCTCTTACGTAGAAGATGACGCACTGACAAGAGTTTCATAAGTCACAAACATAAGATAAGATAAGAATATTCTTTATTGTGCACTGGAAAAACAACAAATACAAAATAATTACAAATATACAAAGTACAATAAGCGGGCTTGTTGCAAAAGTACAAAAGAAATAACATAAAGTGTGGCCACTTTGACGAAATGACATTCTTCTATAAGATGGTCAGAGTGGAGTTTTTTTCCGCTGCCTTTTTCTCCACTACAATACGGCCCGAAGGCAGCGGCTTACATTTTACGTTGTACATTGACATTCAGCAAACAATGTAAATTCATTACGTTGAAATGAATTGATTTGATTGATTGATATAATTTTGCAAAGGAATCCAGGTATGGTTAAGGACCCGTAGTGCTTCAAGGCATTTTATATCCGGTCATCATTTGGACGATAAAACCGTTGATGATCTTTTAGCCGGTATTATTCGGGTTATAAGGTAATCTGAATTGACCTTAGCGTCTTCTCAGACAAGGCTGAAATTAAGATTATTAGAGTTATAAATTAGGGTTCTGTACCTCAGAAGAAATATAATAATAATAAATATTCATGGTCATATTACACAGATCTCGTTAGCTCTCGTTGGCCCCCGTGGTGGAGTATGGCCTAACCTTTCTGCGATGCAGGAAGAGACCCGTGCCCCAGCAGTGGGGACAAACAGGGTTGCAATCGGTGTACAATAAAGTGTTCTCTATCTGTCTGTACTAAAATAATGACGAGAGTATTTTTTACACTCGTCGAGTGCAGCAGCTGTTATTACCAACCTCGCCCGACGTCAGCCATGCAAATGAAAGGAAATCTGAAATAAAAGTGCAAATACGTCGCTTCGTGGCAGAAATAATAGCGTCATTGTCCAAACACTGGTGACCTCTAACTTTGTTCTAACATCTATAGGAGAAGGCGCCCAGAAATTACTTGGTGGGAGACGTAATATACGCTTTTCATGCGTTTTAGTACTCGAGTCATTATTTATTTTATTATAAATGGCTGTTATCGAGAGTTTTTGTCGTACGCAACGTGGAAATATTGTGTTATCGATCTGATTCCAAGCTTCAGCCATAACATTGGCCTTTTGCATCTACGTAATGATATACACTAGATGGGTGAAGGGACCACTCGGATGCTGTAGTGCCTGCATGGTTTAATAGATGGGGTACGCTTGCCCAGCTCCTATACCATCCTGACAGTCGGCCTAGGCCACAAAAAAGACTCATCAATACATGCGGCGCCAACCAAGCCGCGGGTTTCCTCACGATATTTTCCTTGACAGTTAGCGTGTAGTATTGCGACTGCAAGTTCGCAAATGTACGTAACTTTGAAATTAAACAAAGTCATTGGTACATGCCCGCAATGGGGATCGAACCTGGCTCCCTCGCTTGCGAGTCCATTTTTCTACCCACTGAGCTACCACCGCTGTATCAGCTATACTTAAATGGTAAATAAACCAACATAATATTTGAGTTTTGGCGCTTGTTTACTTTACAAAATGGCAAGAACTTTCTTTTAAGTTTGGAAATAACTATATGAGGAAGCAGCGCTCTTCTACACTGAGACGTGATAATGTTTGTCGTTAAAAGAGTTTATTTCACATTACTTGAAGCTAATATTCAATTAGTCTTATTAGCTTTAGGTAGATATTATAGTGTGAGTGTGTGTGTGTGCGCGTGTATGAGTGTGTGCTGGTGCACTTGCATTCACTTATGTTCTATCTAGATATTATCAGATAGATATATAGATAGAGAACACTTAATTATACTTAAAAAATGAAGTTACAAAGAAATTACAAAGATATTTCTTAACCTAAGAGTACAGACGGCGGCCTTGTCACTAAAAGTGATCTCTTCCAGACAATCTTGTGAGATCGTCATCACAATGTGAAATAATAGCGTGTAATACTCTCACTAAGTGGGCTGAGTGACCACATTTCGAAGGCTGTGTACTCAGAGCCTGGGACGAGTTGACATGGAGCCAAATGACCGCCAACGTTAGGGTAGCCAAAATATATTCACAGTCCTATACAGATGTAGATTTGTCGTAGTAGCCCGGTAGAGGAAGAAACCGGTCAAGTGTACGTCGGGCCACGTGCATTCTATGCCCCTCCGGACGTTATCAACCCTTGTATGTCCCCACTGCTGGGGCACGGGTCTCTTCCTGCATCGCAGGAAAGTTAGGCCATACTGCACTACGGGGGCCAAATCCGGGTTGGCGGAGGATTGTAAGACAGTGGCGCGCCTTACTGTCAGAAGTTCTCAAGCCGCCCATAAGGCCTCTGACATGGCTTAACGACTGCCATTGCATGACAGCCGGCACCAACGGCTTAACGTGCCTTGCAAAGCACGGACGCGCTCAGAAAAATGCCACTAGCGGCAGTCACGGGACGGTCACCTATCCTGCACCTGACCGCGCCTGTTGTTGCTTAACTCAAGTGATTGATTCCAATCACTCGGTTCGGCTAATCAAGAATTTCAATAGAGATGATGGTGTCAAGCTTTTGAGCACCCACAATAATTGTCTGTACTCGCCACTTCACCCGAGACCACGGTAACTGTACCGTGACTGTACACGGTAACTGTACCGTCGTCGGGAAATAAGGTAATTACGTTTTACCTAACAAATAATCGCGATTAGACCCGTATAAGTTTCGCGATGTATGAGTATCGCGGATCATTAAGAAATACTACAGATAAAATATTATATGAAATAGCCTTCCCAGCACCTATACTATTGTTACAGCTAAGTCGGTCTAGCCCAAGAAACCTATAAAAAGTTAAAAAGCAAATGCACGGTCGACAACAAAGTCAACAATATACTTTTACATTTATTTTTATGCAATCAATACACGTTTTCAGGCTTCACGACCCTTAGTGACATGGAAACAAAGTTCATTTTCCTTTGTAAGCTGCAAAGGGACTTTGTTACACCAATGAGGGCGAGACCTGCTCTATCGTCTTTGAAAAAATTGTTTGCTCCGACGAAATACTTATCAACCGCCAAAACAAGGCTTAAAGCCTCTTTTAGACGATGCATAAAAGTTGCCACGTGTTATGTTAGGGACTAAGGAAGATTTTTATTTATTTACTATAAAAAGTAATATTTATATTATACTATTTTTATTTTTAATGCACTAACCCGTCATAAGGACAATTTAAAAAATCTATTTAGAGGCTCAAAATTCCTCCCATGCCGGGATTTGAACCCGCGACCTCTGGCTACCCGTGCCCGCGCTCTTTCCAACTGAGCTACGTAATACAGAGAATAGTGTAAAGAGGTTCGAAATTTCACTGATGCCGGTGAGTCGCTCATTAGCTCAGTTGGAAAGAGCGCTGGCACGGATAGCCAGAGGTCGCGGGTTCGAATCCCGGCATGGGTGGAATTTTTAGCCTCTAAATAGGTTTTTAAAATATTAATATTATTACCTAACCTTTACCTGAGTGTCTGAGTGGTGCAAATACCTCAGCGCTTGAGATTACTAATCCGCGGCGGGCATACGTGATAATTAACCCCATACTTTCTGAGAAGGCCTGTGCCCTGCAGTGGGACATTTTATAGGTTACATAAAAATGAGGTCCTTGAGAAGTATGTTTAGTGTTACTTTGAATGAAAGGATACGCAATAGTCTGATTAGAGAACGTTGTGGACTGAAAGAGGATGTAGTGACTAGATTTGAGGAAGGAATGTTGCGTTGGTTGGGACATGTGGAGAGGATGAAGGAAGAAAGATTGATGACACAAATATATATTGCGAATGTGAATGGAAAGGGCTGGTAAAGAACGCCCAGGCGTTCATCGACCAAGTAGGGGATGTATTAGCAAAGGGAATGATATAAAATACCCGGAACCGGCGTGCGTGCATGCAACGACTTGTGAACGTTGATGAAGCGAAGGTGATCTGTCAGGATCGTGGCAAGTGGCAGTCTTTGGTCTCTGCCTACCCCTCTGCGGTACAGACGTTATGTATGTGTGTAAAAAAAAATACTTTCACATTTTTCGCCAAACTGCGAAGCAGTGTCTTGGTAAATCGCTCTAACCAATACATATATCACTTATACAGGACGTCCCAAAGTTATGGGCCATGAAGGGAAAGTACCTTAATTATCGTAGATAGGGTATTTTGCTGAAAGAAGACTTCATGTTTTTTTAACAGTTAGTAATTCTGCATTCAAATATTTTCTTAAAATCACTTGCCTTGTCTGGGAATCGAACCGACATAAATTAAAAAAAGAAATAACACCTCTACTTTTATGATGCCAATCGAAATAATGGCCAAAAAATAATAACTCTTCTTAAGTAACATAGTATTTTGTCGGCTGATTGGCAGTTGCGAACTAAAGTCTGTTTCCGCGCCAGTTAGGTGAATTGATGGAAATGCTGACTGTACAAAAGATGTGCGGTTGCACCGCACAAGCATGATAGATCGTTATTTGAAAAAATAACCACTTGCGAAATATTTAGGTTGGTCCCGCCTTCTTAGTAGTTATTTTTCCATTTTTTAGATACAAAATATTGTGCGAAAAGAATATCACTTCCGTTTTCCTAAGGGACCAGTATAGCCGAGAATGAATTACTTGCGTCGTCCGAATAACCCTCAGGCAGTCCACGAAGCAATTTACAAATTGGTTTCGACAGCCGGTATGTTTTAAAAATTTACTTGGCGATGGAAATAAGTTGGTGTTATAGCGCGTTTACACCGAATACAAAATCAACTAACTTTTATTCCCCCCCATCTCGGACAGAGTATTTTTGCTCTTCGATATTTGAGTGCAAAAGCCATATTTACGTGTTAGAGTATAAAATAAATTGAATTTAGAACATCGTGTAAACTAAATTTCTGAATTAAAAACATAATTAAACCTATTTATTATTAAACCTCTATGGTGCCGAATTCATCAAACAACCCATTTTTATTTTAGCCTTTAAAAACTCAGACTCGCCACTATTATATTATACTTTTTTAAATTTGCTTTGCGCGCGCTATTTTCTTTTCCCATTGAAATCAACCCTTGTAAGTCTCCACTGCTGAGGCACGGGTCTCACTTTCTTCGTAGGAAAGTTGGGTTACACTCCACTACGGGGACCAAGTCTGGGTTTGTGGATGATTGTAAGATAGTGACGGGCCTTATCGTCAGAAGTTATCAAGCCTTCCACAAGGCCTCTGACATAGCTTAATGACTGAGGCCTTATGGGAGGCCTTATTAATAATTATTAAACATATATTTTGGAGTCGGTGCCCAAATATACGTGCTTGGTACCGGCTCTAAACTATACTTTAATACCCATATCGAACTTAAAGATCATATTCGTTCTAGTTATTTCAAAATGTTTACTGCTGTAGTGTTTGGAATTCGCTTTGTACTTTTATTTAAAAAGATGTAGCTTCTTCGTTTGGTCTAAACCCGACATCATTTTGTTTGGGTTTTTGCAAGCTCGCAAAAACATGTTAAAAATTTACTAAATCACTTTTCGGTACATACCCAAGGGTAAAAAGCCACGTGAAAAGCCGAAATAAATTCATAATTACGTGGGACACTCAGGAAGTTTTGCGAAAATAAAATAAAGGGTTATAGGTACGTAGATATTTTTTTATTAAATCTTTTCAAAGTACACTCCGTCAGCCTTTGCACAAAGTTTCATGCGTCGGAATAAGTTTTCGAAACACTTTCTCTAAACCATCGTTTGCAGACTATTTGAACTCTGACAGCTGTGACGGTCTTCCGGTGATGAAAATTGTATCCCTTTAAAGCGTTTTTTTTATTTTTGGGAGTAAAAAGAATTCACACGGTGCTAGGTCAGGGCTGTTAGCTGTCCAGGAGTTTAACCGGCGTACTGTCTGGACCCTGTCCCAGTTGTACCAATAATGGTACTGTTCAATGGTACAAGTGGGACGGAGGCCCTACATTTTGTTAATGCATTATAGTACAATGACATGCAATGCATGAACGTAGCGATTTCATTCCACTGCTGCGTTTAGTCATGTAATCTTATCATACGTGGTGGGTGATGTGTGGTGTCGGCCTAGAGAATAGCACCAACCCAAATTCTTCCCGCAGGACTCGTAAAAGGTGACTAAGGGACACGAACCGGGGGGTGGGCCATAATTCCACCAAACTGCGATCCCCAACCCGCATGCCCAGCGTGGGGATTATGGGCATTACCCCCCAATGATGGCACAACGTTGCGCTATGGCGCTCATTAGGGGAGGGCTATGTCCAGCAGTGGACTAATATAGCCTGATGAAGAAGAAGGTGGTAGCTAATGTATTAGATTTAAGAGGACTTAAGAAAAGATGGTCATAGTGGAGTTTTATTTTATTCATTCATTTATTTCGAAAACAACATCATTGTGTGCGATCCTTAAAAGCTATCTCAAAACTAGTTGAAAACTAATATCTATATTGCTTGTGCCTTATAAAAGTAATTAAATATTTAAATAGTCTCGAATTCCCGTTGCCTTTTTGTCCACTTCACTACGGCCGAAAGCAGCGGCTTTCACTTTCATGTTACATTGAGCTTTGACATTCAGCAAACAGAATGTAAATTCTTTACGTTGAAATAAATTAAAATGAATTGAATTCAAAAAAAAGTCTAAGCACACGTAGCTCACCTTCTAGGCACTAATGGTGTAAAAAATAAGTCACGTGATCCGTCCATTTAACTGTCAATGTACTGTAATGCAGTAAGAAGAGAACGCTTCTTGCATTAAGCACGCCCTTGTACATTTACTCATGTAATTTGCGCAGTAAAGATTTAAAATAATAATAATAAGAGAATCGTGGCCCAGGAATTGATCGCAGCTGTTGTGAACAAGTACTAGCCCATGAAGCCCCGTCTTTGGTCGCTTGTTGCTCACATTAGAGAAAACTGCTGTCAAGCATTTGGTAAGTAAAGTAAATATACTATTTTTATTTTTAATGCACTAACCCGTGCTAAGGAACAAATTTAAAAACCTATTTAGAGGCTAAAAATTTCACCCATGCCGGGATTCAAACCCGCAACCTCTGGCTATCCGTGCCAGCGCTCTACCAATTGAGCCAATGGGCGACTCTAAGGCATCAGTGAAATTTCGAACCTCTTTACACTATTCTCTGTATTACGTACAGGCAGCGAGATCTGACTTAAGCAAATTCCATTCCTTACAGCCCCGACTACCTACTTTCCATCCCACCCAATTTAAACCTAAAGTCCCAAAATCAAATTACCTCTATAGTAACGATAATGAAACTTTCAGAATAAATCGCTCCGAAACGATTTCAAGTAGGTCCATTATTGGGCCCGCCTTTGATATTAAACTGTGCTTAAGGTTACAAAGGAAATGATTACGTCTTAAAGCTCAGGATATAAAGGTCAAAACGGCGTGAAAGCATACGCCAATCTAGAGAGGCGAATTCCTGAAGGCAGTGGCCCGCAAAAAGGCCGATTCTTTATTTTCCAAGGGACTAGTATAAATCAAATTTTTACCCCGAAAACTTCCGGGGAACTTTCAACGACAAAACGATTATAATAACCTCCTTAAACTCTGTTGTAATTGTTAATAATACTGGCTAATCTCATTTTCTTCTATGATATTCAAATATGTTGTTTTTTATATGTTTTGTTCCTTTTTATGAATTGAACGAATGAACGCATGAATTAATGATTTATTATGTCACAAACAAGGAGTGGTGGTAGCGGAGCGGTGTAGAACTCTGGCTTCTCAATCGGGAGGTCGTGGGTTCGAACCCCGGCATGTACCAATGACTTTGTTTTCTAAGTTATGTGCGTTTGTGAAATTATAGTAGCAATACTACTCGCTGACGGTGAAGGAAAACATCCTAAGAAAACCCTAGTGTCTGAGGTGTTAGCGTACCTCAGCGCTTGCTACGTACAATGACCCAACTATGAGGCTAAGTGCGGAAATCTCAGGTCTATGTCACAAACAAATATTTTTTAAGAACCTATTTAGAGGCGAAAAATTCCACCCATGCCGGGACTCGAACCCGCGACCTCTGGCTAACCGTGCCAGCGCTCTCCCAACTTTGCTAATGGGCGACTTACCGGCATCAGTGAAATTTCGAACCTCTTTACAATACTATTATACAAATTACAGTATTACGTACAAAATTTTACTTAGCACGGGTTAGTGCATTAAAAAGAATTTGAACAAACAAATATGCTTACATAACAATAATTATAAAATAAAGTGTGTGTGTGTGCGTGTGACTATGATACTATTTCAGCGTTTGCTGTTACTATTCGAATCAGTACTGATTTTTAAATAGCACCTCGACACCAAGTACTTGCATTTGGGAACCTGAGGATGCCTCGTGTTAGAGGCAAAACGCGTCGCGTGTTTTCTCACACAAGTGCTGGTGTCGGTGGTGGTGTGTTCGTGTCTTGCTTCTGCTTGAAAAAGTGGGAGGGAGGGCGGTGCATTAACTAACCGCATGGTGCTTGTGGGATTTTTGGCGGAATTTAGCAAAGTAATTTTAACTTGATTCTATGCAATACAATTTGAATTAAATAAAGTTAATGTTAACCTAGACTAGGATACCTTGTGTCGTGGGAACCAGAAAATACAACACCATAATTATGTAAACATCCAAGACCTGTATTTTTTTTTATCTCCAGCCGGGGTTCAAACCCGGGACTTCTTGCATGGTACGCAGATGCGCTACCACTGCGCCACAGAGGTCGCCCAATAATTATTACTTTTAAAGCATTTTTTCTTTTTCATTATCTCTGGAATAAAATCAATGTGATTATAGTGATCCCGTCAAATAAATTAATAACACAAATAAAAAGCGGTTTGTCTGAAATATGTTTGAATAGTTACATGCATTGTCTAACACAGAATTCTTTCGTAAAGCAGTCACTAAAATAGATTGCTAAAGAACAAATGTTTGTGTACTCAAAAGAGTTATAACATACTCCCGAACGGTAGTTAGTGAGACCTGAGATTTCCGCACTTAGCCTCATAGTTGGGCCATTGTACGTAGCAAGCGCTGAGGTACGCTAACACCTCAGACAGTAAGGTTTCCTTACGATGTTTTCCTTCACCGTCGGCGAGTAGTATTGCTACTATAGTTTCACAAATGTACATATCTTAGAAAACAAACTCACTGGCACGGATAGCCAGAGGTTGCGGGTTCGAATCCCGGCATGGGTGAAATTTTTAGCCTCTAAATAGGTTTTTAAAGTCATTGGTACATGCCGGGGTTTGAACCCACGACCTCCCGATTGAGAGGCCGGCGTTCTACACCGCTCCGCTACCACCGCCTCACTCCCGAACGGTAAAGGAAATCATCGTGTGAAAATCTGTAAATATGTGTGCCTAAGCTGTGCACATACCTCAGCGCTTGAAATTGCTTATCTGCTGAGGGCATGCGTAGTTATTAAGCCCATACTCTCTATCTAAGAGAAGGCCTATGATACGTATATAGGTTTCATAAAAAAAAATGGCCAAGTGCGACTCGGACTCTTGCACCGAGGGTTCCGTAAAAAATTGTAGGTATTCCATTACAGTTACTAATAGTTTAGGATTCGAGTACAGCAGCTTTTTCTCGAATTCTAAGGATATTCTTTATGATAATTAGAAATATATAATTTCAGATTTATTCCTGCTTTTGTAGTTTAAGACGAAATTACTTGACAAATCTCATACTTCTCGGTAACAGAAACTGTAAATTTTAATTTTCTTGAGTATCCGAATATACGTTTTTCTTGCTTCAATTTAGAATTTTGGTTTTTTCACAACTTCAAGGAATTGTAGACTTAGGTTTCAATGCATTGTCTTCACGCGTTCCGAGATAAATGGTCATGACAGACAGATGGATGAATAGATGGGCGCACCACAAAGTAATCCTACAAAGATTCCATTTTTCCGTTTGCGGTACAGAACCCTAATATTAGAGTTTTATACCAAAATTTTATGCCATCATCTTGAAGCCCCTGAATATAAAAACATCATTACCCATTACTTTTCTTAGCTGAGTTTCAAGTAAAATAAAAAGAACATTATAAACTAAGGATGATCTCGAAATTTAAACAGCCCTTTCATAAAATGTAAATTCATAAGGATAAATCGTAAAATTGAGTCATTAAAGGATGGCCTTAATAAAATTAATCTCTCTTTTTCATGATAAGATTAATTGCACAAAAAGTTCAAGATCATTTCAATTTCATAATTTATGGTAGACCAGTGGGTAGCATAATGGAATCAAAAGCGAGAGACCCAGGTTCGATTCCCAGTGCCGGCATGTACGAATAGACCAACCATGTACCAACCGGTCTATCGCAGCTGCTATGACTTTGTTCAATTTCAAAGTTACGTACATCTAAGAACTTGAGATATTGTAAAACTTTTGTAAATAATAAAACTGGAACGACTTCAACTGTTGCTTTATTTGTAACTGACAAAAACTTAATCTGCAGGTTTGCTCAAGGTCATTCGAATGGTGGCGAGGTGGCCGGGTCATCTATCTCCCTCCAAAATAGTTGAGACTGATGATGACTGACCTCTGCGTTATGCTCGTGAACGAGTGCTGTTCGTGTGTCTGGCCGCAGAACTGGTCATGTTTTCACGGCCTATTTATAATGCTTTAGCATTTAAAGTTATTAATGGCAATCATGGAATCTTATGCGTATAGGTGGTATCTAATGTATTAGATTTAAGAGGACTGGAGAAAAGATTGTCAGAGTGGAGTTTTTTTTCCCGCTGCCTTTTTCTCCACTACATTACGGCCCGAAGGCGGCGGCTTTCACTTTCATGTTACATTGTACTTTGACATTCAGCAAACAGAATGTAAATTCTTTACGTTGAAATAAATTGAATTGAATTGAATTGTAGATACTGTTATTTTATAGTAAAACGGAAAACTGGATAAAAACGGATAAGCAGGTAAAATAGTCAGATCTAGTCAATGTGTGTCGTGGTATTGATGAAAATGAGAGAAATTTCGAAACGGTGACATAATTTAAATATTTGAAAGTGATAGATAGAAAAAGAAATATAAAAAAATGTGTAAAGAGGTTTGCACCGTTACTGTTATGTAAATTTTAATACAGTAGCTGTGTGTATAGACCACCAAAGGTTTGCAACAGCTGTTAGCACGCATTCCCAGAATGATCGACGTACTTACATACATACAAAACATCACGCCTGTATTCCAGAGGGGTAGGCAGAGACTAGGGACGACCACTTGTCACAATCGCTTCATCAACGTTCATAAGTCGTATGCCCGCACGCCGGTTCCGGGTACTTTTTATCTTCCCCTTTGCTAATACATCCCGCATAAAATATCAGGGTATTTTTTTTTCAAATTGGTGATGTCCTTGGCTGGTTGCTATAGTACCGGGTATCGTATTTTGGGACCAGGCCCTAAAGTCTAATACTTAGATAGTTTTTCAATAGAATGAGATAAGCACATCAATGGTTGTTACTTGCCTCAATTTGATACCTAGTCTACAAAGCAATAACAAAGTTGTCCCACTGGTATAGCCCGCTAAAATTAAATAGGCACCTCTCGCGAAGAAGATCGAATCGCTCTAGGCGCCAAGTAAAGTAGCATGGGTTACACCATGGCAATGCGATTGGTTAACAGACTACTGATATCAAAAACCTATTTAAAGCTAAAATTCCACCTATGACTGCTTGTACGTAGTTCAAAGAGTATTGTAGAGAGGTTTCGAAATTTCACTGATGCCGGTAAGTCGCCCATTGGCTCAGTTGGGAGAGCGCTGGCACGGTTAGCCAGAGGTCGCTGGTTCGAGTTCGAGGAATTTTTAGCCTTTAAATAGGTTTTTGAAATTGTCCTTAGCACGGGTTAGTGCATTAAAAATAATATAGCCCAAATTTAGTTCAGGACGACAGCTTTATCTATGTCGTGTTTTGGATCAATTATAAATAATAAATCTAGAACGACTTTAACTTTGTGCTTTATTGCACAGTTTTATTTAGTTTATATTTAACAACAACTTTATAAAAAACCTATTTAGAGGCTAAAAATTTCACCCATGCCGGGATTCGAACCCGCAACCTCTGGCTACCCGTGCCAGCGCTCTACCAATTGAGCCAATGGGCGACTCACGGTATCAGTGAAATTTCGAACCTCTTTACACTATTCTCTGTATTACGTACAGGCAGCGAAATCTGACTACATCGTAATTTAATTCTACATCGTAAAATTTTTTTAAATTTGTTCCTTAGCACGGGTTAGTGCATTAAAAATAAAAATAGTATAACAACTTTATACTTTAGAGACTCGCTCCCGAGAAAAGGGATTGCGTTGTGTGAAAGTTATCAATGTCCCAGGCACTGCAATGTCCGAGTGGTCCCTTCACCCATGTAGTGTGAGTAAAGGTACCATTTGACGCTGTATAAATCATCTGATCAAGGCCTTTGCCCAGCAGTGGGACACAATCAAACAAAATTTATTAATTATTTAAGTTTTTTAAATTCATTTGTAATTCTAAGTATAATTAGTAATTTTATTAAAATTTATGTAATTTATCATGCTGTATGCACATGTGTTGGTGTTATGGATTGAGTTGAGTGTTTTTGTCATTTCATATTTGTAATTTATGTCCGTAATACTGTTTTGTGTATCTAATAAATAAATAAATAAATAAATAAATAAATAAATAAATAAATAAATAAATAAATAAATAAATAAATAAATAAATAAATAAATAAAAAAAAAAAAAATCGTGGCTACATAAAAATTGGCATTAAAAAGTTAAAATTACTCTTGCTAACAAGCACCATGCGGTTAGTTAATGCACCGCCCTCCCTCCCAATTTATCAAGTAGAAGCAAGACACGAACACACCACCACCAACACCAATACTTGTGTGAGAAAACACGCGACGCGTTTCGCCTCTAACACGAGGCATCCTCAGGCTCCCAAATGCAAGTAACCGTCACCGCAAAAGCGATCCGTATTTATAGGTTAGGATACATAAAAAAACAAAAATCTTCTTAATACGTTGACGCAAAGGCCAATGACGAAACTTAGAAGTCTCTGGAACACGTCTAGTCCCTTATAACGTTATGTTGAAATAAATTATTTTTCTGAGTGAACCACGGAAATTTGTATTCGTCCTACGGACAGAGTTTAATGAGATTGGATATTTTAAGTGTTGGCCTAAATTATTTTTATGAGTGTACCATTAAAAAAAAACGGATAAGAGGGATGGACGGACAGACTTAGTAATAAGGCCTCGTTGGCATGAAATCCTGCAAATTTCATCGATATCAACCCATGTAAGGTACCTATCATCTAAAATCTAACAGACTGTACCTTTGTACGTCCCAACTGTTGGGGTACGGGTCTTTTCCTGCATCGCATCAAGGTTAAGCCATACTCCACCACGGGGGCCAAGTCCGTGTTGGAGGAGGAATTGAAAATTGAATAACATTTAAAAAATATTTATTGCACAAAAAAGGCATTTACAAAGGCGAGCTAAGTACTCAAATCAATTTTATTTCAACGTAAATAATTTACATTCTTATATTCTTTTTATGCACTAACCCGTGCTAAGGACAATTTTTAAAAACCTGTTTAGATACTAAAAATTCCATCCATGCCGGGACTCGAACCCGCAAACCTCTGGCTATCCATGCCAGCGCTCTTTCCAACTGAGCTAATGGGCGCCTCACCGGCATCAGTGAAATTTCGAACCCTTTTACAACACTCTCTGTATTACGTACAGACTCTATAATTTACATTCTGTTTGCTGAATGTCAATGTACTACGTAAAATATAAGCTCTCTCTGACCATCTTTTCTCAATTTTAAAAACCTATTTATAGAGGCTAAAAATTCCACCCATGCCGGGATTCGAACCCGCGACCTCTGGTTATCCGTGCCAGCGCTCTATCCAACTGAGCTTATGGGCGACTCACACTTTTTAGCCTCTATGTTTTTAGGTTTTTAAAATTGTCCTTAGCACGGGTTAGTGCATTAAAAATAAAAATAGTATAATCTTTTCTCAAGTTATATTAAACCTAATCCGTCAGTTGTCAGTTATACCTATGATAAGATAATTGCCATCAATACTCTTAATGTGAATGCCAAAGCATTAGTTGAATGTCTGACAAAGTAGGCAAAATAGGGAGTTTTCTCGTGGTCCCATTATTTTGTCCTGTTAACGGGTCCACGAGGGATAACTATCCCTCGTGGTCCCGTTATACGTCATCAACGGGTCCACGAGAGATAAACTTTTTCTCGTGGTCCCGCTAATAAATATGATGCCTCCTTCACGTTCAGCTCCACGTTTCCCTGTATCCTTCTTCCGTTGCTCATACAACTTTCCTGAATTAAGTTTTACTGTTACATTTTTGAAATGAAAGTACTGGGATTGCATGAGGTCATGGGTAGCTTATTGTTAGTTTATTAGTTAAACAGAGATAAAGTCCGGGTAGATAGAAAGATAGATAGATAGAAAGTCCGGGTCAAGTTTCGATTTTGGAAAACGTACTAGGCTCTCACGGAAATGTAGGAGTAATTTTATAAATAGATGGTAAAATCTGTGATTTGATCATCCCAGTAGGCTTCTGGGTTTCTTCTGGAAAAAAGTACTAGGCTCACAAGGAGATGGAGGAGTTGATTGCGTTTTTATACCGGGTTGATTAGATATTCGCAATTCCTGAAACTTTCTTACACTTTGTTTTACAACTACTCAAGTGATGATTTTTCTAGAATTGATAATAAAGAATGTCCGTTCTGGGTACCTATACGAAAAAACTTTGGCCGTTGCATCTTCGTAATGATGCGATCCAGTGGCACCTTCACTTGCACTACAAGAGACCACTGCAATGCCGAGGATATAGTTTTAACACAAAATAAATAACACATAGGTGTATACACGTTATGGTTATAGCCATTGTCTATCAAACAACGTCAATACAATTTACAATAAAAACGAAACTTGCTTTTTTTAAAACAAAATATTTTTTTCAGTATTTGAAACAAATAATTTTGAAACATAAAAGTTATCATAAATGAAAATATCTAATCCACTCTTAAGAATTGCGCATTTCAGACATAACCCTGTAGATAAAGAAGCGGGTTTTTATTTATGGACGAAACTGTTTTTTTTAAGAAAGTACCATGGAATGCATTTTTTATGTATCCTATAATAAACGTTCTACTGCAGGCCAGAGACGTTCAGAAACGTTCTTCTGGAGGCCTTCTCTGAGAGGCAGAGTATGGGCTTAATTACCACACTTGTCCACGTCGGATTGGCAATTTCAAGCGCTACCGTAAGTATCCTAATATCGCATTTCATGGATAAATAAATAATAAATGATCTGGGCTTAAATGAGCCCAGATCATTGCTATAATTTTTACAGGCAAGAAGAATAAAACATTACACCCTAAAACTTTGTCTTATATTATATCTTGCGCTTTCATGAGAGCCTAATACTTTTTCTCAAACATTTAGTGCTTTCCACTTCTTTGCTTAAAAATAGTCTACAATACAAAAAAAAAGTGATGTTTTCCCCAGGTCTTGCGATTTCATTCGACCCTAATACTTTTTCTCAAACATTTATTCTAAAGGAGCCCCAAAGGTCCTCCTTGTGCGAGCCTATAAGCAGAGCACTTCTTCTTTTATATGAGCGCCTAATACTTTCTGCTTTTAAATTCTATAGTACTTTGTGTCGCGTTATGTATAATTATTATGCTGTATCTATTTTTAAATTACACAGGAGGCATCATCATCTTTAATGGGACTACGAGAAATAGTTTATCCCTCATGGACCCGTTGATGACGTATAACGGGACCACGAGGGATAGTTATCCCTCGTGGACCCGTTAACGGGACAAAATAATGGGACCACGAGAAAACACCCGCAAAATATAAGTGCTGCACACAAGTCGTTTATTTGTACTTAGTATAGGGCTAACAAGATCTGTGTAATATGTCCATAAATATTTATTTATTTAATATTTTAAAAACCTATTTAGAGGCTAAAAATTCCACCCATGCCGGGATTCGAACCCGCGACCTCTGGCTATCCGTGCCAGCGCTCTTTCCAACTGAGCTAATATTTTAATATTATAATATTTTATTTCTTTATTTATTTTCTTCCAGCTAACCTTGGGTTTTGTGGATAGTGGAAAGACGAACCGAACACATAACCCTCCCTTTGGGCTCCGCCGCTGTCGGGTAAGCCAGTCATTCCATACAAAGTTTTTTATTTGTTCCTCCTGATAGTTTGCTCGGTATTTCGGAATATCACACAACCAAAATTTTTATTAACTTAATTCCACAGGAAAAACACAAGAAGAGATTAAATTTGAGAAAATACATGTGCAAAGGCGAGCTTATCTCTGTGAGAGATTTCTTCCAGCATAGCTGGGTAAAAATCAGCTTTTGCATACAACATTTTGTATTTGATCTATCTGACATTTTTTCTATATTTCGGAGTTATAGGGTTATAGAAGTTATAGGGTTATAGGTTATAGTAAACTACGAAAATAGTTTTTGTCGCAGTCGGGTAAAAAAATCAGCCATTCTGTACAAACTTGTAGGCTCTTACTGATATATTTTTTCCAAATTTCGGAATGTCTTACTAGCAAAATAGTTTTTGTCGCAGTCGGGTAAAAAATCAGGCATTCTAAACAAAATTGTGTATGTGCTCTAGATGACTTTTTTATATTTCGGAGTATCTCACTAACAAAATAGTTTCGATTACACAATCAGGTAAAACTTAGCTTTTGCGTACAAAATTTTGTATTTGCTCTAGTTGATATTTCTCTCGATATTTCGAAGTACCTCATTACAACAATAGTTTTTGTTAACGAGTTCAACTTTCAGTATTACCAGGCCTATCCGCAACATTTATTATATCGCCCTGCTTCAGATTTTAAGGCCCTTAATTGCGTATTTCGCCCCAGCCCCTTCGCTGGCGATATTTTATTCAACTTGTCGACACCAAATTGACGTAATCTTAAAAGGGCGCACGTGACGAGCGTTTGCGAGCACCCTCTATTATGTCATGAAGTCATGAAACATTTCATGATGGGAATAAAGAAATAGCCTTTCCATTAATTTATTTTTTTATGCAGCCATGAAGGAAAAGATGAAAACATCTACTATTTCTCCGCCGCCAATTGTATCTTATCTTCTGTATCTGCTGTTTCTGTAACGATTTTCCGGTATACAATAAAGAATATTCTTATTTATATATTAAACGGGTCAAATCGCGATTATTTATTAGGTAAATCGCAATTACCTTATTTCTCGTGTGAGACGAGCAACCGACGACGCGAGCTCCGTCTCTGTTCACCATGATTAAGCTCTACGAATCGGAGCGAAACCTGATCGGACTTTTCCGATATAACAACACCCGTAAGTAAATCCGGACTAAAAGTCTACAATGTGTTGTGCTTACGAAAGTTTTAGTTCAAAAAAACTATGTATGAGTATCGCGAATCATTAAGGTGCGGGATGGGTAACCGTCCCGTGACTACCGCTAGTGGCATTTTTTCCGAGGGCTTCCGAGCATCGCAAGGCGCGTTAAGCCGTTGGTGCCGGCTGTCATGTAATGGCAGTCGCTAAGCCATGAGGCCTTATGGGCGGCTTGATAATTTCTCAAAGTTGATAATACAGAGAGTATTGTAAAGAGAGTATTCACTGATGTCGGTGGTCGCCCATTGGCTCAGTTGCAAGAGCGGTGGCACGCTAGCCAGAGGTCGTGGGTTCAATTCCCGGCATGGGTGGAATTTTAGCCGCTAAGTAGGTTTTTAAAAACTTCTGACAGTAAGACCCGCCATTGTCTTACAATCCTCCACCAACCCGTACTTGGCCCCCGTGGTGGAGTATGGCCTAACCTGCGATGCAGGAAGAGACCCGTGCCCCAGCAGTGGGGACATACAAGGGTAGATATCGATAGCGAGGTAGATCGCTAATGCTCATGTTTGAACCCTGCTAGGAGTCTGTCTTACATTATGTACCTCCTCTTTTGCAGTAAGCCAGCGAAGAATAAGCCCTGCAAAGTACAGTCCAAACAAGAGCCCCTATGTATGGTCCTAAGTACATTTCCGAGCGTTGTAGCCTTATTAATTAGCAACAAACTAATTAAAACGTGTCAGAATTTCACAAACTCCGCCGGAGTGGGCTTATGTGTTCCACTCACGCTCTTCAGGGTTTAAAACATTTCCACTTGTGCTACAGTAACTTTGATAAGCAAAACGTAAACAACTAGGTACCTGTATTTTTATTTTTTTTATTTTAGCGTTCCGGGTGCAAAACTCTGAATCCGTTGTCTGTCTAGACATATTGATTGATAATATTAATTACAAAGCATTACGAGGAAACTTGGCCCTAAAGTCTAACAGCCTTACTAATAAACTTGGTGTAAGTATTGTATAACTATGCAGTGTTCTGTCTCTTTTCTTCCAACTGAAAATTACATTCAAATTACGTGAACAAAGCACTATGTAACTATATCAGGCTTATATGGTGTTTATTAGTAAGAGATTATTACTTTGTTATGATTTTGCATGATGTAGGTACCTATTTTAAAGGTAAGTATTACAGATCAAAGAAGATAAATTCCTAATAATAGTTGCATCAATCACCATGTCATTAAAGAATTATTGATTGTGGGTATGTGCACATTAAATTGACAAGCAAAAACATGGTAAAAATATTGAAGGCTAATTTTAAAAAGAAAAGGGAAACCGAGTGGGGTTTGAAAGTGGCTTCAAGTCACACGCTAGCGGCGGGGAGCCATTGCGTTCCTGAATACGTTACTGATCGGATCTCCTGAACAAACTTCGTAAAAAACTTACATAGTTTTTTACGAAGCAGTAGAATGGTATAAGCACGACAATGGTTATCATTTGCCTGAATTTGGTAGTCTACAAATCAATCGCAGTACAATGTAATTTCAGGGGTAAAACCCGCGCAAATTAAATAGGCATCTCACGCGAAGAAGATAGAATCGCGGAGGCGCCGAGTTAAGTAACACGGGTTCTATTGCAATGCAGTTGGTTACTAGACTACCGATAGTGTGAATGAAAGGACCATTATCGGACTAATATGACTCTGTTGAACAGCTATGCATTATAGAGACTCGCCTCCTGAGTATCTAAGGTGTTCTAATGTACCTTAGAAAAATATTGAAATGTATTTTTTTTTGACATTTGTAAGTTCCATTTTTATTTGTTTCTAATACGAAATTTACTTTATCGATGCATTTTCACCTTGACTTGTAATGAGCTTTTATTATTATTATTAATACGTTTATTGCACATAAGTAAAAAAAATACAATGGCAATGTGGCGGACTTAATACTATAAGCATTTTCTACCAGTCAACCACAGGTGGCCCAAGAAATTAAATGGTAGACATTCGAAACAAACGGAAGAAGAAATACTTAGTTAAAATTATATAAGCTGACAAATACTCAATAAGTGCATATAATATATAAGTAAGAAATAACACTATATACTATATAGTTTTTATATGTAGCCTATAAATATCCCTCTAGGCCACTCTCTTTCTGAGAGAAGGCTCGCTCAGAAAGAGAGAGTATAGGCCAAATTACCACGCGTGCCCACAGCGGATTGGCAACTTCAAGCGCTGACGTATGTGAACACCTCAGGCACTCAAGTCTCCTCAGGATATTTTCCTTCACCGCTAGCAAGTAGTATTGCAAAGGAAACATGCCGGGATTCAAACCGGAGGCCGGACTTCTACCGCTCCGCTGCCATTGCTATAGCTAGACCACTGCTATTTCAGGTAATACTGAAAAAAATATCGTTTTCGCTCCCAAATAGTTCGTTTGCATTAAAGATATCGCTGGTCTACACAATGCAAGTTGCTTTCCAGTACTTAGGTAAACATTTAAAATAAAAACTGACTTCAAACACTAAAGGGTTGAAAACACTGAAATAATTTAAATGTAACTTCTTCTTCTTCTTCATGGTCAGTCCACTGCTGGACAAACCCTCCCCTAATGAACGCCATAGCGCAAGGTTGTGCCATCATTGGGGGGTAATGCCCATAATCCCCACGCTAGGCATGCGAGGTGGGGATCGCAGTTTGCTAGAATTGTACTGCAGGGGACGCTGCTGCCCACCCCCCGGTTTGTGTCCCTTAGTCGCCTTTTACAACACCCGCGGGAAGAATATGGGTTGGTGCTATTCTCTTGGCCGACACCACGTAGCATAAATGTGTATGACCTATTAATTCGAAATGCGTATACATATATGTAATGTATAGTCTATTAGCTTTTAGAATATACCTCGACTAATATCGGATAGAATCGGATATATTCGTGTAATGGAAATATCGGAACCAATATGACACTTAATTTCGAAATCAGAACTCGATCATCAGTACGAAAACCGGCGAAAATTGGCAAAAACGGAAGCCTATTCTAGAGCTAATATACCTCGGCTACTTTCGGATAGAATCGGATATATTCATGTAAACTTTTAGTTATAAGTGTCTAATGTGTTTCTTTGACTGGTTATTCTGTGTTTTGTGTGTAATAAATAAACCATTTCTATTCTATTCTAATATTTCTATTATATATCGGAAATAAATTGACACTTGATTTGGTAATCGGCACTAATATGACACTCAATTTCGAAATCGGAACTTATTTGACACTTAATTTCGAAATCGGAACTCGATCATCAATACGAAAACCGGCGAAAATTGGCGAAAACCGAAGCCTACTCTAGAGCTAATATACCTTGGCTACTATCGAATAGAATTGGATATATTCAGTAATAGAAATATCGGAACTAATATGACACTTAATTTCGAAATCAGAACTCCATCATCAGTATGAAAACCGGCGAAAATTGGTGAAAACCGAAGCCCGAGGTATATTCTAAAAACTATGTACGTGTGTATTATATGAATCGCATGCGACCCAATACAAATGTTCTAAGAACTCATTATCGGAATATCGCAGCGCAATAAGGTTAGATGAAGTAGGAGTATTAAGGAGTAATAAGACTTGCTGAGCACCTAGTTAGTTAGACCTGAGATTTCCGCACTTAGTCTCATAGTTGGGCCATTGTACGTAGCAAGCGCGAAGGTGCGCTAACACCTCAGACACTAGGGTTTCCTCACGATGTTTTCCTTCACCGTCAGCGAGTAGTATTGCTACTATAATTTCACAAATGTACATAACTTACAAAACAAAGTCATTGGTACATGCCGGGGTTCGAACCCACGACCTCCCGATTGAGAAGCCGGCGTTCTACACCGCTCCACTACCACCGCTGCTGAGCACCTATAGGATCCCAACTTAAGAGCCTGGTCGGCCTAGCCCACAGGAAGACGAGTCGAATATGTGGAGCAAAAAATGCGCGGGTCTCCTCACGAATATTCTGAAACTACGAATACTTGGGAATGGATGACGTACAGCAGTAAAACGTACCCTCTTGCATTTAATTCCTTCGGGACAAAAATACCCATCATCCCTTTTTATAGGCAGTCGTTTTGTAATCAAAAGCTTATCGGATGCTAGCAGAGTTCTTAGAGGCTCGATTCGAATGACCTTTTGCAAATCTGTAGATTAAGTTCTTGTCAGTTATAAAATGCTATGCAATCACGTGGGCTGAATACTATTTGTGATTCATTGACTGACCTTTCTTGAGGTATTGTATTAATATGCACGACTCACGCCCATTAGAAATTTAAGTTTCAATTATTTTATCTTTAATAACATATGTTAGACTTATGCTCTCGTAATTGCTATGGATCTGAAATATTATAATTTATATGTATCTTCTATCTCTTTTACTGATTGCCTGAAACGTGGTTTAGCTTAAGCGCTCGTGGCCTAGGCGATCCGAGTGATTGGAATCAACTACTTGAGTTAAGCAACAACAGGCGCGGTCCGGTACAGGATGGGTGACCGTCCCGTGACTACCGCTAGTGGCATTTTTCCGAGCGCTCCCGTGCTTCACAAGGCACGCTAAGCTGTTGGTGACGGCTGTCATATAATGGCAGTCGTTAAGCAATGTCAGAGGCCTAATGGGTGGCTTGATAACTTCTGACAGTAAGGACCGCCACTACTGTCTTACAATCCTCCACCAACACGGACTTGACCACTGTGGTGGATTATGGCCTCAACTTCCTGCTACGCAGGAAGAGACCCGTGCCCCAGCAGTGGGGACATACAAGAGTTGATAACGAACGAAGTGGTTCTTAAAATGTGTACAGTAAGTACACTTTGTGTCAAAAGGGCTACTATAATACGTATAAAGGACTATAATGATGACAATAATGTTTGGAATTAAAGCCAGTACAATGCATGAATTCCATGTTCTATATTAATAGTGTAAACTGTTATAAAAACATATTTAGAGGCTAAGAATTCCACCCATGCCGGGAATCGAACTCGCGACCTCTGGCTATCCGTGCCAGCGCTCTTTCCAACTGAGCTAATGGGTGACCAACGATATCAGTGAAATTTCGAACCTCTTTACAATACTCTCTGTATTACGTACAACCAAAGGTCGCGGGTTCGAGTCACAGGCCTTCTCAACGGTAGGGAGAGAAAAGGAGAGAGGGAAAAGGAGAGAGTATGGGCTTAATCACCACGCGTGCCCAAATTGCATACTATCTTTTTGAAACGGCCCGAAGGCAGCGGCTTTCACTTTTATGTAACATTGTTCTTTGACATTCAGCAATTCTATTTGCTGAATGTAAATTATTTACGTTGAAATAAATTGAATTGAATTGAAATAGGGTTGAAATCAAATAAACCAAAATACACTAGTTCTACCCTTGTAATAAAGTCGAAAACCAATGAAAAATTCATTCAGCTCTGCCTTTGAAAGGGTTAGATGTAATTTAATTAGCCTAGGTACAATTTAACACGTCTCGTGTTTGCTCTGACGCCTTTGAAGTGTTGAAATAACTACCTAATACACATCATGAAACTGTAATCACTAAGCTCTACTTGATATAGCACGAAGAATTGCTCAGTTAAAAAGGCAGTGGGCGGGGCACGTAGCTATACGAATAGATAGATAGATAGATAGATAGATAGATAGATAGATAGATAGATAGATAGATAGATAGATAGATAGATAGATAGATAGATAGATAGATAGATAGATAGATAGATAGATAGATAGATAGATAGATAGATAGATAGATAGATAGATAGATAGATAGATAGATAGATAGATAGATAGATAGATAGATAGATAGATAGATAGATAGATAGATAGATAGATAGATAGATAGATAGATAGATAGATAGATAGATAGATAGATAGATAGATAGATAGATAGATAGATAGATAGATAGATAGGTAGGTAGGTAGGTAGGTAGGTAGGTAGGTAGGTAGGTAGGTAGGTAGGTAGGTAGGTAGGTAGGTAGGTAGGTAGGTAGGTAGGTAGGTAGGTAGGTAGGTAGGTAGGTAGGTAGATAGATAGATAGATAGATAGATAGATAGATAGATAGATAGATAGATAGATAGATAGATAGATAGATAGATAGATAGATAGATAGATAGATAGATAGATAGATAGATAGATAGATAGATAGATAGATAGATAGATAGATAGATAGATAGATAGATAGATAGATAGATAGATAGATAGATAGATAGATAGATAGATAGATAGATAGATAGATAGATAGATAGATAGATAGATAGATAGATAGATAGGTAGGTAGGTAGGTAGGTAGGTAGGTAGGTAGGTAGGTAGGTAGATAGATAGATAGATAGATAGATAGATAGATAGATAGATAGATAGATAGATAGATAGATAGATAGATAGATAGATAGATAGATAGATAGATAGATAGATAGATAGATAGATAGATAGATAGATAGATAGATAGATAGATAGATAGATATATAGATAGATAGATAGATAGATAGATAGATAGATAGATAGATAGATAGATAGATAGATAGATAGATAGATAGATAGATAGATAGATAGATAGATAGATAGATAGATAGATAGATAGATAGATAGATAGATAGATAGATAGATAGATAGATAGATAGATAGATAGATAGATAGATAGATAGATAGATAGATAGATAGATAGATAGATAGATAGATAGATAGATAGATAGATAGATAGATAGATAGATAGATAGATAGATAGATAGATAGATAGATAGATAGATAGATAGATAGATAGATAGATAGATAGATAGATAGATAGATAGATAGATAGATAGATAGATAGATAGATAGATAGATAGATAGATAGATAGATAGATAGATAGATAGATAGATAGATAGATAGATAGATAGATAGATAGATAGATAGATAGATAGATAGATAGATAGATAGATAGATAGATAGATAGATAGATAGATAGATAGATAGATAGATAGATAGATAGATAGATAGATAGATAGATAGATAGATAGATAGATAGATAGATAGATAGATAGATAGATAGATAGATAGATAGATAGATAGATAGATAGATAGATAGATAGATAGATAGATAGATAGATAGATAGATAGATAGAGAACTCTTTATTGCACAACCAGAAAAATATTACAACCATGATTCTTAAATCTAAGTAATGTTATACAATTGGCGGTCTTATCGCTAAGAGTGATCTCTTCCAGACAACCTTTGGATGGAGTAGATTGCATGAAGAATATAGTCGGTACGTGGTGCATGTACATAAATAATTAAATCGAAAATATATTAATAACAAACAGCAAGGGAGTGCGAGAATATAATTACTTATAATTACCTACGATATAATGTACATATATTTAAATAATAATAATAATATATATAGGAATAAGAATAATTTATTTAAATAAGGTTGCATGCATAACATAAAGTTTACAAATGCTTTAATTGAAGAGGTAGAGGTACGTAATACAGAGAATATTGTAAAGAGGTTCGAAATTTCACTGATGCCGTGAGTCGCCCATTGGCTCAATTGGTAGAGCGCTGGTACGGATAGCCAGAGGTTGCGGGTTCGAATCCCGGCATGGGTGAAATTTTTAGCCTCTAAATAGGTTTTTAAATTTGAAGAGGTAGGTATATGAATGCAACATAAAAGCTGTTGAAAAGTTTAGAGGTAACGGTGGTCCCCACACTAGGCCTAGCCTGTATCGTGGGGGCCGAGAAACGATTACTACAATTACGTTTTTCAACCGCTGACATTCAATCAACTTACTTGACAAACACTGAACATGTAAGTGATTTTTAAAAACCTATTTAGAGGCTAAAAATTTCACCCATGCCGGGATTCGAACCCGCAACCTCTGGCTATCCGTACCAGCGCTCTACCAATTGAGCCAATGGGCGACTCACGGCATCAGTGAAATTTCGAACCTCTTTACAATATTCTCTGTATTACGTACAGGCAGCGACATCTGACTTAAGCAAATTGCATTACTTACAGCCCCGACTACCTACTTTGCAGTTAGGTTTAACATCGGAACGATATCACTGTACCCACATGATTACACTATTTTTATTTTTAATGCACTAACCCGTGCTAAGGAACAAATTTAAAAACCTATTTAGAGGCTAAATTTGTTCCTTAGCACGGGTTAGTGCATTAAAAATAAAAATAGTGTAATCATGTAAGTGATTTACTAATCGGCGATCATTGACAAACACTAAACATGTAGGTGAGCTCGAAGAACTGATGGCCGTGGGGGCGAAAAAGTTCTCACCTGGAGACCACAGACCACGATGCAGCATGGGCAGGCCCTCCACGAAATGTTCTGACGACCTGGGACTTAATTACATACACAAGTATACACTGAGTTGAGTGACGTTAATTTTTCCTTTTTTTAAGCTGCTTCAACTGTCAAATGCATACATATTTTGACACTTTGAAGTCCTTTGATATCAACCCTTGTATGTCTCCATTGCTGGGGCGGGTCTCTTCCTGCATCGCAGAAAGGTTAGGACATACGCTTTCACGGGGATTGGAACCAGGTTGGTGGAGGATTGTAAAACAGTGACGGGTCTTACTGTCAGAAGTTATCAAGCTGCCCATAAGGCCTCTGACACGACTGTCTTTACATGACAGCCGGCACCAACGGCTTAGCAAGCCTTGAAAAACAGGAAGCGCTCGGAAAAACGCCACTACCCATAGTCACGGGACTGTCACCCATTCTGCACCTGACCGCGATTACGGTGTTGGATGTTGATTGTTTCGTTTTTAACGCGGGTAGTACATGTGTACACCTTTTTTTTTTTTTTTTTTTTTTCTTTCACCCAGGAGAAACCCCAATTACGGGTACCACCGGCTCGGGGGAGCACAGTGGTTATGTCGGACTCCCCGCCCTGAAAAGGGCGGTATACCGACTAAAACTCCTGGGGTGTTCCTCCGCACCGCAAAGGACGGGGCCACGGGGACGCTTGCGCACACTTCCGCGACCCCGTCTGCGGGCGCCCTTTCGGGCACTCCTTCGGCGGCGTCCCTACCCCGCCCGCAGGAACAGGGCGAAGGAACGCCGCATCTCTTCGTTGGAGCGCATAGGAGCCAAGTGCGTATGATCTTGGCCCCCATACGCCCCAACGCGCCGCCCCCTCCATCCCATCGCAACCCGGTCGATGAGACGGGGAGGGCGGCGCACCTCCTCGTTGAGGCGCGTGGGGGCCAAGGCATCACGGTCCCCACACGCCCCACACGCGAGGCCCGTCGCGTCGCCCACCCGCGCCTCTCTGAAAGCAGAGAAGGCGGTGAGCGACCGCGCGGGCCCCCTCCGTGCCAGAAGGCACCCTCGGAACACGCAAGGGCGCCTTCCGGCCCGCCGTCCTCCGCGTCCCGGCGGCCACTCTGGTCCGACTGGTACGAGGCGCGCGCGCTTTCGCGCAGCGGCGCCCCCCCCAGTCGGTCCTTCAATCGGTTGGTCGCCTGGGTCCCGCTCCACAAAGTGAAACAGGGCCCACGCGACCCCTCCCGCCAGATTATTCGCCGTTAGCCAGTAAGATCCGACAAGAAGAAGTTACTGACTAACGCTCAGGGTGCACCGACCCCACCACTTGCCCCTCCATCTGGTTCATGGAATCAGATGGAACGGAAAGCGGAGGGGTACACGTGAAGGTTATCTGGCATCGCACCCCAGTACATGTGTACACCTAGCCTAAGTCTGGTGTATTTCCGTCGAAAATAAAAACCAAAACTTTAAAGAATTTTTAACTCAAAAAGTGCCACTGGATTATACAATAAAATCACCACTATCTATCAAAATTAACTACACAATACAACACAAACATATGCGCCGACACACACACACACATATATACACATGCCCATATACAGACACACACACATAAACACACACACATTGGGAAGATAGATAGAAACACGCAAACACACACTACACATTGTCCCATTTATTCCAATTTATTTCTTTTATAATAATAAAATAAATAAATTTTATTTTGTTCAACTTGTGTGAAAGAAAAGAAATCACGTGCATTGATTTGTATACTTATAATGCAAAAAAAAAGGGGGTTACAGGTACTACCTAGTTCGGGAAGCAGAGCAATACTTTAAATGTAAAATGTATGTGTAACAAACAAGTAAACTTCATTAATTTCATTTTACGTTGTGCCAAAAGGGCTGATAACATTAGACATAATTTAAATGACGTCGTGGTCGTCAGGCTATACTAGTCCACTGCCTTTAGATGACGTAAATATTGTGAATTAAAACCAGTTACTAAGGGCCAAACGACTAAAAAGTTGGCTTGGAGATTTTCATCCGTTTTTGCACCAAAATAATCAAGAATTTGAAACGGACACATAGTTTAACTTGTAACGTTCATGAAGTAAGAATTTCTGTGTTATGTTGTATAAAAATACTTTGATTTAATTTCGTTGATCATTTTACATTGAAGTCGTGCCGCTCGCACGTCGCCATCGTCGGATAGACCTTAAGACACATCATAAAACTGTACTCGCGAAGCTCAGTCTGTAACGGCACAGCCCTTTACAACGTAACAGACCTTCAGGCTTCAGTTGAAGGCAGTCGGTCGCCGCGACCAGACGCGCCCTACGTAGGGCGGTTTTCGAAATTAGAATTTCGAACGTTCGATTTACGAGTGAATGTTTAAATTCAAAATTTTATTTGTCTTTCGCCGTGTGGCCAGTTGTAGTGTTTTGTTTTTTGTGAGTGATTGAGTTTTAAGTTGGTAGTTGTTTTTTTTTAGTTTTTCGGAACTTAGTAAAAAGTTTCACGGAAATTATGTTTGTGAAGTGAATTTCGACCGATGGTAAGTAAACTCTATGTTAAGTTTTCGGAGTTTAAATGCTTACGAAGTAAACTCCTTTTATTTTTCTTCGATTCTAGCGCACGAGGACATTTTTTTTCGATGTATTACTTAGGTGCTATTCCTATATTATACGCAAATATTGACAGTTATTTCTGACGGTACAATTATTCAAGCAAAGTGAAACACAGAATATTTTGCAGACACATCTAAGTATTCTTTGAAAGGTGATTTGGAAACCAATCAGCCGTATTTGTCTTATTAATACATTAATACATACATTTTCAAAGTAAATGAAATATAATATCTAAGTTACATACTTTGTTCCAGTCTTACAGTTTTTCACATAATCATTATGTAAGTATTTTGGTTTTTTGTAAAACTAGAATTTTGATAAATATTTGTAATAACTACACTATTTTTATTTTTAATGCACTAACCCGTGCTAAGGAACAAATTTAAAAACGTAATACAGAGAATATTGTAAAGAGGTTCGAAATTTCACTGATGCCGTGAGTCGCCCATTGGCTCAATTGGTAGAGCGCTGGTACGGATAGCCAGAGGTTGCGGGTTCGAATCCCGGCATGGGTGAAATTTTTAGCCTCTAAATAGGTTTTTAAATATTTGTAATAACTTTTATTTATAATATTTTTTATTGGTATCCCATACAAAAAAGAATTATAAAAATATAGTAAATTTTATTTCTAACAACGTAGTATTACAGAATTTTAATATTAAGTGAAAGTAATATTTCTTACTGACCCGCGATGCTTCTTGATGTTTATATACTCGTTTTAAACGGGTCTTATCTCAATCATTTATCAGGTGAAAAGTAATTTACATTATCGTCTGGAATAAAAGTGATAACCTGTTTAGAGTTTAAAATTCCACCGGTGCCGGGACTCGAACCCGCGACCTTTGGCTCGGTTAGCCAGCGGTCGCGGGTTCGAGTCCCGGCATGGGTGGAATTTTTAACCTCTAAATAGGTTTTTAAAATTATCCTTAGCACGTGTTAGTGCAACAGAACCATATAAAAGTGATTACTTTTTACCTTATATATAATCGCGAATAATTATTATGAATAATAAGTACCTAAGTGAAAGTAATTATTGTAATGATAGTTATCAAATAGACTGTCGGTCTCGAAAATGATAACAAATTACAACTTATTGTTTTAAGTTCTGAGTTCGAGTGTTTCAGAAAGTTCCAAAGTTTATTTTACTCGTCAGTTTCGACATTATCGACCCGAAGGTCTCGGGTTCGATCCCCGGCCGGGTCAAACTAGGAAACGAACTTTTCTAGTTTGTCTCGGGTCTTGGATGTAAATACATAGATGTATTTAGATAGATAAGATAGATAGATAAAATGTTTATTTGTACTTTGAAACACACATAAAATTTTACAACAAATTAAACATAGAAACACAGTTAAAAAACAATAGAATCGGCATGCTGATAATAACAAAGTATACAACTAGTTAAAAGCATAGTTATGTGTGTTGCAGCAGTACAAAATGGCGGTATCTCAGCGTAGTTATCTACTCAGTAGAGCAGATCGCTGATTTTCAGCTACAGCCTGGAGGTTGGGAACGTAACATAGACATTTTCAATTTATTAAATTAATACCATTATAGCATTCATTTATTGTATACTTTGTATTTATAGAATATTTATTTCATTAGTACACAGCTTTTACAAAATGGTTTTACTTAATGCTATAAACAAAATTAACGATCAGCTTCTGACGCTGTGCTAGGTTAAAAACCTGTGTTACAGCAATCAGTGCAATGTTAGTTATTCATTTTGTTATTAATTTATTGACCAAGTTAATTACAGTTCCGTAGGCAACTAGTTAAGTCCCTGACTCCTAAACTAGGGGATCCTGTATCTTAGGAGACAGTTCATTCAGTTCAGTTCATTCATCAGTCATTTATGGTCATAACTCTACGATAGATTTATCGCCGAGCTAGCACCTGTAACACAAGTCATTTAGCTGTACTTAGTATGGGGCTAACGAGATCTGTGTAATATGACCATGAATATCTATCTATATCTAATATAATATACGTTCTATATGATGAACCGTCTATCGACGGCATGACATAATATTACGGCTGACGCAACTTGCGCTGTAGTATTTGATATGTGCCCCCGACTTTGTAACACCTTTAGGTACTTACGAGTATTTTTATCAGTAAGGGACGTCCCAGGCGGAAATGCTTCGACTTTTACCTACATTGAAAATAAAAAAAAGCATTTATTTAACACCAGCAAAATTACGGTTACATTCACTCCATATACTCGTACTTCTTTCGTTAATCTCTCGTCTGCCAAAATACTTCGTAATAATACAATTAACTTTTAGTATTTCTCAATGATTTGCGATTTGTATAATAAACGGGTCCTTTTGGCCGCCATGGCAACTAAACTTCGCAACCGGTTGTGAAAAAGGAATTTTTATTATTTGTCAGCGACTAGTTGCGAATAAAGATTTTTTTTTCTTTATAGGCAACTAGTTGCCAACAAGGAATTTTTCAAAAGCACTAGTTGCAATAGAAGAATCTATTTTCTTCTAACGCAACCATGTAGTAATGTAGTCCTCATCTAATACAATAATATAACAAACACTGACCTATAAGTTTATTTAAAAATAACCCTGGCCAGTAATTCTAGAAATAGGATTTATATACGGATTGACCGCAAAGATTGTCAACGAATGAATAAAACTTTCTATTACTTCTGTCGCAACCAGTTGTCAAGAAAGAATACAAAATCCTTT
Source organism: Yponomeuta sedellus (assembly GCA_934045075.1). NCBI lineage: Eukaryota > Metazoa > Arthropoda > Insecta > Lepidoptera > Yponomeutidae > Yponomeuta > Yponomeuta sedellus. The sequence goes on from OW203733.1 coordinate 1,245,882, forward strand.
TACGCAACTGGTTGAGAAACTCAGTTGCCATGGCGGATAAAGTATTTTTGTTGGCAACTAGTTACGAATAAAGAAAAAAAATTCTTTTTTCACAACCGGTTGCGAAATTTAGTTGCCATGATGGGCGAAAGGAAACGGGTCTAATTGCGATTATTTATAAGGTAAAACGTAAAACCTTATTTCGCTTCGTTTCATTCCGGTTTACCTAATCAATAATCGCAATTAGACCCGTTTATTATATATACTTATATCGACGGAGTGCTCGCATGTCTGAAATGTGGCAGAACCTTCACAAGATAGGTAGGTTCTGCGAGTCATATGCGAGCGCACCAACGCCACCAAAATGGGAGTTGAAGTAGTCGCCGTGACCGAAATCGGTCGGGACTATCATCATCATCAATTCACTCAATATAATCGTATTTATAAATTTGTTTCATCAATCTTTCGTCTGCGACAATACTATGTAATAATACAATTAACTTTTAGTATTTCCTAATAATTCGCGATACTTATACATACTTGTATAATAAACGGGTCTAAAAGCCATTATTTATAAGGTAAAACGTAATTAACTTATTTTACTTCGTTTCATTACGTTTATTATAGTATAAGTATGTATCAAATGTACTTTGTATCTTTACATGTTTTATAATATGTGCTCTGGTGTACAATAAAGAATATTCTTATCTTATCTTCTTCAGGCTATATTAGTCCACTGCTAGACATAGCCCTCCCCTAATGAGGTTGTGCCATCATTGGGGGGTAATGCCCATAATTCCCACGCTGGGCATGCGGGTTGGAGATCGCAGTTTAGTGGAATTGTACTGCAGGGGGCGCTGCTGCCCACCCTCCCGGATTGTGCCCCTTAGTCGCCTTTTACGACACCCGGAGGAAGAATTTGGGTTGGTGCTATTCTCTAGGCAGACACCACACAGCAATATAAGTATGTATGAGTATCGCGAATCATGAAACGGGTCTAATTGCGACTATTTATTAGGTAAAACGTTTAGTCTGTTAGCTTTTAGAATGTACCTCGGCTACTATCGGATAAAATCGGATATATTCGTCAAATAGAAATATCGGAACTAATATGACACTTAATTTCGAAATCGGAACTAATGTGACGGAACTGATTTTATACGGAGTACTATAATATTCGTGTGATTTCGGGGAAAACCTAAGCCTACTCGGGCTGCTCTAGCCCGAGGTATATTCTGTAAGCTAACTTATTTCGTTTCGTTTTATTTTTAAATGGCCTTTTTGCATCTACTTAATGAGATGATTTATACAGCGTCCAGTGGTATCCTCACTCACACTAGATGGTTGAAGGGACCACTCCGACGCTGTAGTGCCTGGGACATGGTTTTATAGATGGTTTGGGCTTGCCCAGTACCTATACCATCCTGACAGCTTAGTCGGCCTAGCTCACAGGAAAGACTAGTCAATACGTGCGGAGCCAACCAAGCCGCGGGTTTCCTCGCGATGTTATCCTTGACAGTTAGCGTGTGTGCGACTACAAATTCGCAAATGTACGTAACTTTGAAATTAAACACAGTCATTGGTACATGCCCGCACTCGGGATCGAACCTGGGGCTCTCGCTTGCCAGTCAATGGTTCTACCCGCTGAGCTACCACCGCTTGCTCTAGCCCGAGGTATATTCTATAAGCTATAACAGACTGTAACTACCTTATTTCGTTTCGTTTTATTACGTTTCATTAAATAAATAATCGCGATTGAGCCCGTTTTTCACTAACGTATTTTTAAGGAAAAAATATAATAAAGCGCCGAAAAAAGTCCAAGGGAAAGTTCGGCGTTTGTGACCCAATAAAGGTGTCCGCCAACCATCTCGTTGGATATCCATTACAATAATATGACGTAACACGCGACAGGCAGGCTGCCGTTATTAGTTTTTATACCTGCGTCGTGCACGTGGCGACATATGAAAAATATACGTACAATATTTTTAATAACTGGCGATGATCATGTATCCCTTCTCATACACGCTGAAGAATGAGGGTGATATGAAAATCTGGTTAATCGATCAGTAATTGTAAATGCTAGCAATTTTGATCAGTAATTTTAAGTATGAGTATATGAGTATACTTACTTGTAAAATAAAAAAAAATCAGTAATCAAGTTAAAAAAAAATTATGACTAAATTTGTAAATAAAAATGAAATTTGTAGGCAAATGTGGATTTATTGTAATCCACATTTGCCTACAAATTAGTCATAATTTTTTTTTAACTTGATTACTGATTTTTTTTTATTTTGTTCTTAAAATTAGTCACTGATTTAAGCATGTCTGCGCCAGACTTTTGTTTGTTAAAAATAAAATTATAAAAATCGTGATAATAATATATATTTTTTTATATTGGTTAACTTTTGTTTCTGCAATAGAGTTTTTTATTAAGATCATCGAGCCTTAAAGTTACTGCCACAGACGACGGCATCAAAATATTATGCGATATACTTTTTAATACTATATCCAACATGCAACCTGCGTACGCGACTGCGGTCGGATGTTTTTCGTTTGTCACAACTCACGATTGCGTGCCCACTTCAAAATCTAGATACATTTTTGAGGAATAAATGAACAAAAATCCTCCAATTTCATTCTTTTGAAAGTTATAGAACACTATAGTTTAACAAAAGTTATACAAAAGTCAGCAATATTGTAGGTTCCAGGGTTAAATCGGTAAATTATTACTACCGACAGAGTTATCTTGTGGCAAATTCAATATTGAATATTAGACGGCAACGTCGATAGCCATTTCAAAGCGAGGCAAATCAAATAAACTTTAGTCTCTGCGTGGGACAGATAAGAGTTACTTTATCCTACTGATATTTTAAACGCGAAAGTTTGTAAGTATGGATGGATGGATGTTTGTTAGTCTTTCAAGAAAAAAACTACTAAATGGATTTTAATGAAACTTTAAAATAATATATATATATATTTTTTATAACATAACATTTACATACTGGCACATACATTGCTACTGGCCTCACACTAGGATACCCTGTGTCGTGGGAACCAGAAACAACGACATCTCAAACATGTAAACATCCAAGACCTGGGGTTTTTTTTTGTCCCCAGCCGGGATTCGAACCCGGGACCTCTTGCATGGTAGGCAGACGTCCTACCGCTACGCCACAGAGGTCATTTATATAAGTGGTGTATTAATATATTCATATTGAGCCCAATCTTACACGAGCATAGAAATATACATCCACAAACGTTTCGTCCAAAGTAATAAAATAAAATAAAATAAAATAAAAATAAACATAAGCACAAAAATATGTCAGAAAAAAATATATAATATATAATAATATGCACGCAAAAACACAAACTAAAATTAAATGTCGTAAACTGTAACTGTTAACTGTAATAGTAGATTATGATAAAAGTGCGGTAAGTTGAAAATTACAGCAGAGGCGATATTACTAGCCCGAGCTATCGGCGAGGGCTATAAGGAAGCAGAGGCTGTAATTTTCAAAGCGCACGGATGTCATACGACGTTTTAGAACATATTTACGAGGAAATAATAAAACTCTGACTTTGTTATCATCACTACTTGAAATTTTCGAATAAAAACAATACATCGAAAAGAAAAAGCGCGCGGATTTATTTTTACGTGTCCACAAATTAGCGATGCGCGCGCATCAACTTTTTTTTTAGGTAAAGGTACAAAAACAGCCAGTATTACTAATAAAATAATTAATATTTTTGTGTTTTTCTTACAGATAAATGGTTGTAATTTATTGTCAAAATTAATTAAATGTTTATTTGTTATATTTTATTTCCCAAACTTAATTTTATTCATAAAATATTGACCACTTTCTTGACATAAAACCTCTTTGCTAAGATTTTTAAAAGTATCGTTCATTTTTAGACGGAGTATCTTAAAACTTTATTAAAAAAAAAACACGTGCCTTTTACATTACATTATCGCACAAGTACGTAATGAGATACATTACAATATTGAAATTGGTGTAATTACAACCACTTTACGAGTAAATATGTTATAAAATAATATAGCTTACAAATCAGAATAACACATAGGCTAAAATGTATAAAGATATTGTGTGAATTATCCAAAATATGTCGATAAGTGTCAAGTTAGTAGGAACAAATCTACCATCTGCGAGCTATTCTGGCTTGCGCTGCCAAAACCGCTAGAGTTACACATGTGTAATGTAAGATATTAAGGTTTAAAAAAATCGTTAAAAATATTTTACCGGAGCATACTGCAGTAGCCACCTATATGCCTATGATTAGGGCTCCGCAGTGCTTAGTTACCATATTTCTTATGTTAACAATATTGTGTAATTATAGTGTGACTTTTGAAAACATTGTGAACATGTGTTGTGCTTACGAAAGTTTTAGTTCAAAAATCTTTGAAAACTTCCACATTTATAATTTTAGTAATATTAAGCATCCTTTATTTACACAAATGCGATCAATTCCTTTCACCCACGAACACCACTGTACAAATTTAGACATGTGACTGGTCGAATCGCGATTATTTAACGTTACATAATAAACAATGGCAATTAAACTCATTGGGTGTATATAATAGGGTAATGTATGGAGTTCTACCCACTGGGCTACGTCCCCCAGTGGGTAGAACAATGAACTCAATAACAAGGTAGCGACCTAGGTTCGATTCTCCGCCCGAGCATATATCAATGACTTTATTTTCTAAGTTATAGTAGCAATTACACTATTTTTATTTTTAATGCACTAACCCGTGCTAAGGAACAAATTTAAAAACCTATTTAGAGGCTAAAAATTTCACCCATGCCGGGATTCGAACCCGCAACCTCTGGCTATCCGTACCAGCGCAATTGGTAGAGCGCTGGTACGGATAGTTGTTTGTTTTTGTAATGTTTTTAAATTAAAGTAGCAATGCCATTCGCTACTAAAGGAAAACATTGTGAGGAAACCTCAGTGTCAGAGGTATTTAAATACTATAGTCGTTGCAATTGTGCGGTGGACACGTGTAGTTATTAAGTCCATACTCTATCTCTCTCTCTCTCTGTAACCTGCAGTGGGACGTTTATGGACTAAACAAAAAAATTGAGTAATAAGAATAAGCATTAGCAAGTGATGAAGCATATCGTCATCTTTAAAAACCTATTTAGAGGCTAAAAATTTCACCCATGCCGGGATTCGAACCCGCAACCTCTGGCTATCCGTACCAGCGCTCTACCAAGCCTCTAAATAGGTTTTTAAATTTGTTCCTTAGCACGGGTTAGTGCATTAAAAATAAAAATAGTGTAATCATATCGTCATCGTCAAGTTATTCAGTTTCTAAAAACTAACGTATAGCTTGATCATCTGTCGACTATAGTGACTACCGTCTAGAAAGGCGTTAATTTCGATCAACCATTAGTATACGTCGATCACTCTGGGAATGCGTGCTAACAGCTGTCGCAAACCTTTGGTGGTCTATATACACAGCTACTGTATCAAAATTGACGTAAAATTGTAACGGTGCAAACCTCTTTACACAATTTTTTATAAATAATAATATTATTGGCCTTTTTCATCTACTTAGTGTGATGATTTATACAGCGTCCAGTGGCATCTTCACCCAAACTAGATGGGTGAAGGGACCACTCCGATGATGTAGTGCCTGGGACATGGTTTTATAGATGGTGTAGGCTTGCCCAGCACCTATACAATCCTGACAGCTCAGTCGGCCTAGCCCACAGAAAAGACTAGTCAATACGTGCGGAGCCAACCAAGCCGCGGATTTCCTCACGATGTTTTTCCTTCACCGTTAGCGTGTGGTATTGCGACTACAAATTCGCAAATGTACGTAACTTTGAAATTAAACAAAGCCATTGGTACATGCCCGCACTGGGGATCGAACCTGGGGCTCTTGCGAGTCCATGGTTCTACCCACTGAGCTACCACTGCTTATTACAACATATTTCTTTTCTATCTATAATTTTCATAAATTTAATTATCACATATTTTCGAGATTTCCCTCGTTTTTATCATTACTACTTTATGTCTTGACTAGACCTGACTCATTCCAGTTTAACTATTTATAAAAGTTTTACAACATAACCTCACGCCTGCATCCCAGAGAGGTAGGCAAAGACCTGGGTCACCTGTAACGATTCAACGGTAATTTAAAAATTATGAAATTTAATTTCATAATTTTGAAATTTGAAATGAAATTTAATTTCATAGCTTGTAATCCTTTTCTTTTAAATAAAACATTTTGTATTTTGTATTTTTTTTGTATTTGTATAATTATAATTTCAAAACACAATCTCAAAATATTAACTTTAATATACATAAACTACACAATACACAACTATAATTTAAAATGGGAATACATTGGAGGCCTTCGCTAATAAATGGGCAGCGATATGAGTAAAAGATAAAATAATGAACTTTAGAACTTTTTATTTACAATTTCAACTATTACAACTAGCTGTGCCCCGCGGTATTACCCGCGGTTTATCGATTTTCCCATGGAAAATAGATTTTTTCCTGGAGTAAAACTCAGCTTTATAACAAAGGATGATGGGCGTTTTGGTCCTTATGTCCAATCAAGATGAGTCATATTTCGTTGGATAGCTCTTTTCAAGTGAAAAAATAAATTCTATGAAGACGAATCCGTATGAATTGTCCATTTTGAAATATGCTCGTCGAAAAGTACCATTTTTTGCTCTAAATAGAAATTAGAAAAATTCATATCTCTGGATTAACTCAACCGATGCTCATGATTTTTACGAAAATCACATCTATGCATACTCTGTCATAAATCATTAGAGCGAGACAGCGACATTGCGCTCTCTCTCCCACTCACGGTCACGGGTAACGCTGGAATTCGGTTTTGACCCCTCTCGCGCTCCGGGACACGGCGCGGGGGCAGGTATGTTAGGGTGAGGAACGCTTGGCCGCTTGCGCAGGTAGTCAGTCGTTTGCTGATATTGTGTTAAGTGCTACGTTATTACGCTCCTCATTGTTCACATCGACTTTGACCTTGGCATCATTTTGGACTCTGTTACCCGTTTTATTTGTTGACCGTGGCTTTATATTGGACTTGGGTGCTTAACGATTGGATTGTTTCGTTGCAATGGAACGTTACCGTAACTGTGTAATGTGCCGACGAGGGCTATACCGAGGCAGATATCAAGTACGCGTTTTGTCGGAAGCCTTGACAAGAACACACGTGGAGCTAGTAACATTTATACGAGAAAACGCTGCTCTGGAGGTTTGTACCTATTGCATTTTTTTTTTCCACTCGATCCTCACTGAACCTTCGATATAAAAGGAAACCAATTGAAATCATGTGCAACTGCATCCCAGATCTATTCTAGTAGTAAATGAGGTAACGAAGACGTAAAAGTGAAAACCGATTGATAAGTGATTCGGTTCGCTTAAAGAACATTCAAGTGATTCCTTTTTCACTTTTACGTCTTCCACGATGTATTTACCACCAAAACAAGGCCTACACAAAACCACAACCAATTACTGTGGTTGCGGTTTTGTGTGGTTGTGTGTATGCCTTGTTTTCGTACACACAACTACAGAAAACCGCAACCAGATCTCTGAGAAATCTGTGAATCTGTGGCATATATTTGACGATTCGCACACCTTCTGACAGAAAAACAAATCCCTCCCACAAATGACCCCCAATGCGTTATTTTGTTAGGTATTTTTCGGAAACCAAAGTTGTTTTTCTTTTCCTTACATTTTCATATATCATTTTCAGGTCGTGTTTGACAACACCCGTAGAGTATGTTACCGATGCTGGCAAAGAGCCGAAAATGCGACTAGAGGTCATGCAAACCCTCAACCCGAGCCGGAGCCGCAAGAACAAGCAGAACCGCAAGAACAACTACAACCGCAAGAACAACTACAACCGCAATTAGAAGAAATGCTTCATATTCCTGAATATATGAGAGCACCTAATACCGCGACGCATTGTATCTTTCATGGCTGCGCTAATGAAACCCGCCATCGAATTCCAAATGTTGTTAAAATCCACGTATTTTCTCAACATAAATTGTATATCCCCGACAGTGCCAGAGTATGTCACGATCACCTTAATGGGAATGATTGGGATGATTTGCCCCAACATTGCAACATTTCCCATGACTTTACGGCTGCCCACTTCAGGGATGTTTGTGACCTAATGCGAAATGCCTTAAACTCACCCAGATTACGTTTTAGCGACCGAGGCATGAATGAAGAAGAAATGCACTTTTGGACTGGACGTACTAATGATGAATTTAATGCCATCTTAGAGCAAAATCCATTATTAAGAAATAGAAGTGCAGATCCCAGAACCACTTTGGGCATTTTACTAACGAAACTACGCACCCAACGCGAAGGAGAACCCAACGCGAGACTTGCGACGTTGTTTAACATGTCTCGGAGAAAACTCGAACGCCAGTTGGCCATCGCACGAGAGTGTCTTAGCACTGACTACGTTGTGCGACACTTGGGAGTGGATCACATGAATAGAGAAGATATATTGGAGAGAAACTTGAGGATTCCAAAAGCACTGTATGGAAATGAAGACAACAATAAAGCCATTATTATTTGCGATGGTACGTATATTTATATATACAAGAGTTCAAACTTTTTGTTTCAGAGGCAATCCTACAGTTTACACAAGTTCCAAAACTTGTTGAAACCATTTTTAATCGTAACCACTGACGGATACATTATAGATGTTAAAGGACCATACGCTGCAACAAAAACGGATGCGCAGATAATGAGCGACTTAATGACTGACGAGGAAAATCCCCTTCATATATTGCTTCAGCCGAATGACGTATTTATTTTGGACCGCGGGTTCAGGGATAGTCTGCAGCATATAGAAGCATGTGGCTACGAATTTCACGTCCCCCCGACGAAGAACCGGGAAGAGTCGCAGCTCACGACTTCTCAAGCAAATGATTCCCGGCTGGTGACAATGTGCCGATGGGTAGTGGAAGTGGTTAACGGGCGTTTCAAAAGAGATTTCAAGCTGTTGCGCCAAAAATATTTTAATAACACAATGCCTAATATGTTCGGGATTTTATGATTGCAGCAGCAATTACAAATCACTTCCACAGGCCTATTGTCGATAGCCAACACGCAGAAGCTTTTTTACAAAAAATTGTTGAAAGAAGGCAAACCCCAAACGTGTTATATGATTATGTAGAAGCAAAAAGATTAAACAACAGAAGAGCCAATTTCCAGAGATTGGAAGCAAATGACATTCAAGACTTTCCACGATTGAGGGAACAGGACGTGATTTTGCTGTCATTGGGGACATATCAGTTAAAACTGGCAAAATCATATTGCAGCGAGCACCTCAACAACGGCTTATATCTTATAGAAACTTATAGAGAAGCTGCTTTGGAGGATATCCATGAATATGGGATCCACGAAGATGCGTGGCTGTTGCGTGCACGCATACAGTCCCGACATGTACGATCAAAACAATATTTTTGCTATATATTATTAGACAGAAATAGTAGAAACATATTACAACATTATTGCACATGTTTGACAGGACGCCGCACGATAGGTTCCTGTGCGCATATTATATCTATTGTGTGGTATTTAGGATATGCTAGACATGAAGGCTTTACTGAACCAGCACTATTTTTAAATAACATTATCATGGATGAAACACATTAAACGATAAAACTTACTCTGAACTTGTTTTATTTACTTCGATAATAAACAAACAATGATAATATAATAATCAATGCTGATCATTTGTAATTAAAATCGATATACAATGTCGAAAAAATATCAAAAAGAATTAAAACAACAGAAAAAAAATTAAATAAAAAAAAACTTTTAACGTATGATTACTCAAATTGGACAGAAAATCGGGACTAGCGCTTCGATTATTCTTATTCTACAAAAAAATACCTTTCCAACGACGTATTACTCATTCCGATTGGTGCCAGGACCAGGTTCCATACATTTGTGCCCATCATCCTTTCAAACTTTAACTCATTATAGTATTTTCTAAGGTTAACACGAGCACTCTAGACGTAATTATTTTTTTTTATACGGATTTGGATTTCCGTAACTTCGAAAAATTGTAAAAATGTAATAAACGAGCATAGATCCGTATAAAAGCAGTTTTAATTTTAACTCATTACCTCATTACCAAACATACACACAAACTTTCGCCTGTATAATATCAGTGTGAAGTATGATCCGGGTTCAAATCAGAAACGAAAAAAAAACCTCCAGGTCTTGGATGTTTACAATGTTTGTCTGTTTACAATGTTTCTGCTTCCCACGACACAGGGTATCTTAGTGTTGGCCCAAAAGCAATGTATGTATCTGTTTGTAAGTGTTATGTTTTGTGATAGTGTGAGGTGATTAGTGTGATGTGATATTAATTGATGAATAATAGAAAAAATCAAACTATGTACATTAAAATCTTAAATAATTAAAATAAACTACCTATGACTAAATATAAAAAAAAACTGCACGCTGCCCTGGGAAGGGTTCCCAGTATGCTGGCTACGTTGCCTCGCTGGATGGCGACACTTATCCTCTGAACAAGGTAATATATATATATATATATATTGGCCTTTTTGCATCTACTTTAGTTAGTTAGTTAGACCTGAGATTTCCGCACTTAGCCTCATAGTTGGGCCACTGTACGTAGCAAGCGCTGAAGTACGCTAACACCTCAGACACTAGGGTTTCCTAACGATGTTTTCCTTCACCGTCAGCGAGTAGTATTGCTACTTTAATTTCACAAATTTACATAACTTAGAAAAACAAAGTCATTGGTACATGCCGGGGTTCGAACCCACGACTTCCCGATTGAGAAGCCGGCGTTCTACACCGCTCCGCTACCACCGCTCTTTTGCATCTACTTAATGAGATGATTTATACTGCGTCCAATGGTATCTACACTCACACTAGATGGGTGAAGGGACCACTCCGACGCTGTAGTGCCTGGGACATGTTTTTTATAGATGGTGTAGGCTTGCCCAGCACCTATACCATCCTGACAGCTTAGTCGGCCTAGTCCACAGGAAAGACTAGTCAATACGTGCGGAGCCAACCAAGCCGCGGGTTTCATCACGATGTTTTCCTTCACCGTTAGCGTGTGGTATTACGACTACAAAATCGCAAATGTACGTAACTTTGAAATTAAACAAAGTCATTGGTACATGCCCACACTCGGGATCGAACCTGGGGCTCTCGCTTGCCAGTCCATGGTTCTACCCACTGAGCTACCACCGCTCCTGAACAAGGTAATAACCAGCCTTTAATTGACGTGAGATTAAAGTAGCAATACAACTCGCTAACGGTCAAGGAAAACATCGTGAGGAAACCTGAGTGTTTGAGGTGTTCAAATACCTCAGCGCTTAAAATTTCCAATCCGCGGTGGGCACGCGTAGTAACTAAGCCCACACTCTCTCTGAAAGAAGGCCGGTGCCCTCCAGTGGGACGTTTACAGGATATATAAAAAAATGACCGAGGCTATATAAAGGCACGATATATAAATAAATAATAAATATTCGTGGACATATTACACAGATCCCGTTAGCCCTATACTAAGTACAACTAGATCCCGTTAGCCCTATACGTTGCTTGTAGTGTGAGACAAGCAACCGATGACGCGAGCTCCGTCTCTGCTCACCATGATTAAGCTCTGCAAATCGGAGCGAAACCTGGTCGGACTTTTCCGATGTAACAACACCCGTAAGTAAATCCGGACTAAAAGTCTACAGTTCGTTTACTAGTTGGACCCGGCCGGGGATCGAACCCGAGACCTTCGGTTTTACAGTCAGGCGTGCCAAACCGCTGCGCCACCGAGGCCGTCAAATCGATTAGACTTGTGAGGAGGGATACTATTTCTCCCCAACAAAGAAATGATAAGATGGTTTTAGGATTCAGCAGGAATATAATTGGGTGCGCCAGAAAATTTGTGACAGCCAAAACGAGTTACTTGACGTGACTGTTTGTATGACACTTGTGTCGCGCGGTGGCGAGAGTATTCCGCTGGCCAGCACGCGTGAGGCGCGCGAAAGCTGCATGTAGGAAGCCCTACAGACCTCTACTTCTTTCGTCTCATGGTATTGGCCAAGTTTCATTTCAATATTGCATGTCTTTGTAAATAAAAATCAAACTGGTTTTGCCAGAGAACTGCCCCTCGTAGGCACATGAAACGCGCCTTTGCGTTAATACTGCTTAAGGGCTCTTAATGCCTGAAATAATATTAATAAGCACCAAGAAATAACCCTGCTACGAAAATTTAACGGGTGGTCAATAAAATTTTAACTAAGTTTCTCTTCCGTTTTGTTTCGAATGCCTACCATTTAATCTCTTGCACCATCTGTGGTTGACTGGTAGAAAATGCTTATAGCATTAAGTCCGCCACATTGCCATTGTATTTTTTTACTTATGTGCAATAAACGTATTAATAATAATAAAACGATGTAGGTAATTTTTACGCAGGGATTTACTTAGACGTTCTCACAAGTACGGTTATTATTTGTGAGCGTGTGGTTGTAGGCGCGAGCTAAAACAGTAAGAGGGCTGCAAGCCCGAATACATCTCGTAGAGGAAAAAAACGTCGCTAACATAAACACAGTTACAGTCATAAATGCTCGCCTAAAGCTTCGGGAGTGAGCGAGATAGATGTTGATGACACCGACAATGGGTACTCGTGCATTAGTAATTGTAACTAAGTGCCGGATACACTGTATCACAACCGCAGCTGATGTAATAAACGGCTTCCATACATCGTCAACCTTTGGTACAGCAGGCCCGCTGCTGTTACTAACATAATACAATTAGTTTTGAACTCGGTCGCTCGCGTGACTGAGTCGGTTAGGGCCTGTTAGTAGCCAATATGTTGCTGCCAAATTTGATAAATGTTTTGTGAAGTGGCTGGCGACGGCTTTCGTTGTGGAATGAAATACACAAGTAATTATTATTATTAACTAGCTGACCCAGCGAACTTCGTACCGCCTGACAGTGAATTCTTTAATTGTTTCTATTTTTCTCTCCGTAAGAATCATCCTCGTACTTCAAGGAATATTCTAAAAAAAGTTAGCGATATAGGTTCAGCTGCTCTCGAGATTTGCGATTCATTTTATATTACAGAAGAAGAAGATACGAGTATGTACTTTTATTGCTCTTAAATTTTATCAATAAAACCGTACAATGCGGCAGATTTAATGCCGTAAGCATTTTTCAGTCGACCACAGGAGGCAGACGAAAAAGTTAGCAGACGTGTAAATAAAACATCGTTATCATCATCAAACCGTTATGTCCCCACGGAGGTCTTCTTTGAGGAAGGTATAAGCCATGCTCCACCACGGGGGCCGAGTTCAGATTGGTAGAGGCTTGCAAGACTAGTGGCTGGTCTTACTGTCAAATTAAGCCGTTGGTTCCGGCTGTCCTGTACAGTCAGTCGTTGAGCCATGCCAGAGGCCTTATAGGCTGCTTGATAACTTCTGACAGTACGCCCTGCCACTGTCTTACAATCCTCCACCAACCCGGACTTGGCTGATGGAGTGGTGGAGTATGGCCTAAAGTTCCTGTGATGCAGGAAGAGACTCGTGCCCTAGCATTGGAGACATAGTTGAAATCTTGGTAAGAAAAAACAATTTTACTTGCTTACAAGGAAAATGGTCTGAATGAAACTAAGTAAAAAGGTAACCCGGACTCGATTCCGTAAAGCAAAGAAAGAAATAAGCACAGACAGGCGCAGACTTTTCTTTTGTGAAAAGTTGGCCTCGATACTTCACCCCGAGAAGTAACATGGAACATTACTTTTGCTCAGAATTGTACTCACTCAACACTTTGTCAATAAGTGTGTATTTGTTATTAAGTAGGTTGGAAGAATAATTTTTGAACTTTTTCAAACTTTGTTTTTATAAATCATCTGTTGACGTAGATACAAAGAACAATTTTTAGCCTCTAAATAGGTTTTTACAAAGAACAAGTTTTTTTATAATAGCTTAAACACAATACAGGCACTTGTCGTGGTTGGGACTAGGATCAGCGCCAGGATACTTTGTATTAAAAAGTGAAGATTACTTTGCTAAATTCCGCCAAAAATCCCACAAGCACCAGGCGGTTAATGCACCGCCCTCCCTCCCACCTTTTTGAAGCAGAAGCAAGACACGAACACACCACCACCGACAACAATACTTGTGTGAGAAAACACGCGACGCGATTCGCCTCTAACACGAGGCATCCTCAGGCTCCCAAATGCAAACTTACTTACTGGATACTTTGTGCCGTAGTTACCCTGGCATAGAAATCACAAACATTGAAATACACCCAACTTTCCAACTAACTCATAATTGTATTAAACACAAGACAGTGTTTCTCTAAAAATATGATTGTACGGTATTACATACCGGATTTTTTAACTTCTAAGTCATTCTTAATGATAAAAATAGATAGAAATTATATTTTTGAGGCAAATTGAACACTGGTTTGCTTGGCTTTGATTAGTTTTACAATTTATTGTTAACTATTGCATAGCCGATTTATTTCTGTTACTGTAACTCTCGTCTACAATAAATAATATCCGATCTATAATATATAGATCGGATATTATTTATTGTATCTTGTCATTCTTAATGATAAAAATAGATAGAAATTATATTTTTGAGGCAAATTGAACACTGGTTTGCTTGGCTTTGATTAGTTTTACAATTTATTGTTAACTATTGCATAGCCGATTTATTTCTGTTACTGTAACTCTCGTCTACAATAAATAATATCCGATCTATATATTATCTCACAGATTAAGAAATTCCAATATACTTCATGTAAACCTACCTACCTAGTCTCTTCATCTTTAAGTTCTATACATCCATGGTTGTCTGGAAGAGATCGCTTTTAGCGAGAAGACCGACAATGGTATACGGCAATACGTAGATATGTTAGCTTTTTTCTGGTGTGTATAATAAAGAGTTCAAATTTAATGTGATCTAATTAACGAGCATCAAGACTAAGGCTTAACACGCGTCAATTTCTTGAATGTGGTTTATTTAGTACTTAGCTTATCATCTTGGATCACTTTTTCTTTTACTATCAGGCGTGACAGGCGTGACTAGGGTCAAGTGATTGACTTACTCTTACTTATGAAAACTGGCTAATTGATATCAACCCTTTTGTATGTCCCCGCTGCTGCAACACGGATCTCTTCCTGCATTGCAGGAAGGTAAAGCCATACTCCACTACGGGGGCCAGGTCCGGGTTGGTGGAGGCTTGTACGAAAGTGGCAAGCGTTACTGTCAGAAGTTATCGAGCCGTCTGTAAGGCCTCGGAAATGCCTTAACGATTGCCATTACAATCACAAGACATAAGCCTAGTGCATGGGACCAAATTATAATTATACTAATCGACACCTAATGTATATTTTCCTCTTCTTTACGTACCGTCTGCGTCTCCTGGCAGAGGTTGGCAACTCATGTTGGTTGGCAATTCGTATAATTAATTGATTACAAACCAAAATGAACTACAAATTATACTCTTACTTAACTGACTGTCATAATAAACTATCAATAATTGTACTTTTATGAAGACATAAGACCACGTTCCATAAAACTGTAACTGAAAAATAAAAACGTCAACCGAAGCTGACATAGGCCGTAATGCGCCCAAATAATATCGAATATGTCCCGTGGGGGATTCAGCTAATTTTTTCAATTCGATTCAGCGAGGCCAGTCGACGACAGCCTTTAAGTCTATATCGATGTTTTACCGACGCCGACCTATCAAAGGTTAATGTTAGGGGCCCTACTGCGAATTGCTACAATGAAACCACGTAGATGCTGCTTTTATACCCATCTGGTGAACGTTATTGAAATTGTCTTATAACATTATTTTACGGAGTGTAAGGTAATCCTCGGATATATCCCAGTTACAATTTTCACAGAATGTGAGGTAGAAAGAGCAAACATTCAGCAAATTTCATTCAGCATTACATTCAGCAAACACAAAGCAATTATTCTTTACGTTGAAATAAATTGATTTCATTTTATTGATTTGATTTGGTATTTTTAACTAATAGACCTCTCGTTTCTCATAATTTGCAATAGCTACAAACTTACAATGAAATTTTCTTTAGTAAAATATCTAACTACCGCCGACCACTATATTCGGTAACTTTACGGTTCACTTTGCAACCAAATTTTCAATGTTGACCTTCGGTGGACTCATATGGACTCAAATCTTGAGTAGTCACCCAGCAACCCGGGTCATATAAGCTTTCGGCCCAGACAATGCGTGCTATTCAGCCGTCTGTTATGTTACGATGATAGAGGTAATAAAAATCACCTCGAGTGGGTTGCCGAGCGAAGGATCCATCGTAACACGAGGCATAAAATTAAATATAGATCAGGAATTTAATGTTCCTTCTCTCCCCGAATAAAGCTTACTGTGCAATCTTTGGATCGGTAACAACCCTTTTTATGCCCCCACTGCTGGGGCACGGAACGCCTGCATCGCAGGAAGGTTAGGTCACACGGGGGCCAAGTCCGGGTTGGTGGAGGATAGTAGAACTGTAGCGGGCTTAGTGTCAGAAGTTAATGGCTTCAATTAATCAAATTAATTGGAATCAATCATTAAGGTTAAGCAACAACAGGGGCGGTCAGATGCTGGGTGGGTGACCATCCAGTGACTTACGCTAGTGGCGATTTTTCCGAGCGCTTGCGTGGCACGTTAAGCCTTTGGTGCTGACTGTTTTTAGGCCATGTTAGAGGCCTTATGGGCGGCTTGCTAACTTCTGACAATAAGGCCCGCCACTGTGTTACAATCCTCAACCAATTCGGACTTGGCCCCCGTGGTGGAGTGTGGCCTAACCTTCCTGCGATGCAGGAAGAGACCGTGCCCCAGCATTGGGGACGTACAAGGGTTGAAATCGAAAGTTAATCTAAGGTAACAGATTCTAACTCAGAGATAAGAACTACGGGTTTAACTAGCAGGCGTTCTTACTGTGGATCGGCAACTCATAGAAGTGTATGAAGATACTACTCCTTAATTGCAAAACTGTTTATCTTTCTTCTATTCTTCTGCAAATATATGTAATGATAGATGTAAGTGGATAAATAAATAAATAAATAAAAAATATTTTTCCCAAAATCACCCAAATTTACCCATATTCTTCCCGCGGGTGTCGTAAAAGGCGACTAAGGGACACAAACCGGAGGGTGGGCAGCAGCGCCCTCTGCAGTACGATTCCACCAAACTGCGATCCCCAACCCGCATGCCCAGAGTGGGGATTATGGGCATTACCCCTCAATGATGGCACAACGTTGCGCTGTGGCGCTCATTAGGGGAGGGCTATGTCCAGCAGTGAACTAATATAGCCTGAAGAAGAAAGAGAAGAAATATTTTTTTAACGGTTCGACGTATGCCTCATGATAAGTCTTGCGCGTCGCCATTGCAACCTATTTTATTAACAGAATAAGAAATTTCTGTACTTAGTATTTCTTAATAATTCGCAAAACTCATACATAGTTACGCGAGTTCGGGGTTCAGCGTAAAGCTGACCATGATACCAAACGCGAGCAGTTAAAGGCTCGCCCACCTGCTGCCATAACATATAACTATGAGAACGGCAGTCTCAGGTGCCCTCGTGTGCACGGAGTTTCGCCGCACTTCGAGCGCACCAGCGCCATATCTCTGATTAGGGGTCAAAGTGGTCGCCATGGCCGAAATCGGTCGGAGCAATCATTATCACATAGTTATGTATTAAACGGGTCCAATCGCGATTATTTATTAGGCAAAACGTAATTACCTTATTTCCCGACGTTTCGGCAGCGTTACAGTTGCCGTGGTCTCGGTTATTCTGTACTTGTAAAAGAAAACCTGAGGAAACCTGAGTGTTCGATATATTCAAATACCTCAGCGCGTGAAATTGCCAATGCGTGGTGGTTACGCGTAGTAATTCAGCCCACTGTCTCTCTCTCTTTCACTGAGAGAAGGTTTGCGCCGTTAAGTAAGACTTTTATAGGCTACATAAAAAAGGAGTCTTGTTTTCCCTGATTTTAAATATTGGAATCCTATCCTATGTTCAAGCCGTTTCCTGTCCCCCACACAATAGATGTTTTCGACTGGTGTCAAAACATGTCATGTAAATCACTCATTGATGATTCATTGGACAGGAAACGTGCCACTTTAATAGGTACCAAATTATCTGGAAAATATTGTTGACAAGTCACCGCCGGTATTGCCTTATTTGGCTATTATTTACTCGCAGACTTACCAAATCATCGGAATCATTAATCATGCAATTAACTTCGCGTTTTAGTTTTATTCGCATAATCTATAAGCATATTATTCTACAGTATACTATGTTTACTACTGGAAAGAAACATTTGACACTTATACTATTTTAAAAACCTATTTAGAGGCTAAAAATTCCACCCATGCCGTGATTCGAAACCGCGCCTCTGGCTATCTGTGCCAGCGCTCTTTCCAACTGAGCTAATGGGCGACTCTACGGCATCAGTGAAATTTCGAACCTCTACACTATTCTCTGTATTACGTACAGGCAGCGACATCTGGCTGAAGTAAATTGCATCACTTACAGCCCCGAGCACCTACTTTGCAATTAGGTTTTTACATTGGAATGATATCGCTGTACCCACATGATTATACTATTTATATTTTTAATGCACTAACCCGTGCTAAGGACAATTTTTAAAACCTATTTAGAGGCTAAAAATTCCACCCATGCCGGGATTCGGACCCGCTACCTCTGGCTATCCGTGCCAGCGCTCTTTCCAACTGAGCTTTTGATTTTGATCCCCCTTCCCCCCGCTGCCTTTTTCTCCACTACACTACGGCCCGAAGGCAGCGGCTTTCACTTTCATGGTGCATTGTACTTTGACATTCAGCAAATAGAATGTAAATTCTTTACGTTGAAATAAATTGAGTTGATTGATTGCATTGACTTGCTCGTTAAAAAACATGTGACCTACTCTCACTTCATTTTCTTAGTACATTTATTCAGACTTTCATTTAAATAAAAAAAGTCTGTTCTATTTTGCGAGTGATTCATAATGCCGTGTTTTCACGATCTACTCTGATATACTCTGACGCGACTAAGCGTTTCACTCGACTACGGTTCTTCGATCATTTCACGATCTTAGTTAACTCGTATAGAGTGGACTATGATCGTGACTGCCGCCAGTGGCATTTTTCCCAGCGCTTCCGTGCTTCGCAAGGCGCGTTAAGCCGTTGGTGCCGGCTGTCATGTAATGGCAGTCGTTAAGCCATGTCGGATGCCTTATGTGCGGCTTGATAACTTCTGACAGTAAGGTCCGCCACTGTCTTAGAATACTCTGCCAACCCGGACTTGGCCCCCGTGGTGGAGGCCTAACCTCCCTGCGATGCAGGAACAGACCCGTTCCCCACCGGGCTACAGGGTTGAAATGAAAACCCTTTTTCGGAAACAATAATTTTCTTGAGAATCTATTGAAGTCAATATAATTCATTTCGCTCTTAATCATTGAAAGAATTTTCTCAGCAAACATCAATTGTGGTCAGCGATTAAATTAGGTACACTTTTCCTAAAAGCGCCTGCAAAAAGCGCTGGCCCCAACAATGGAGACGAGTTGAACCACGCTGAACTCAATAAATGACAGAACCTGACCATTGTACAGGCTAAACTTCTTTGTCATATGAGAAAAAGGTTTACAAAGCACGTAATCTGAAAAGGTTGAGCACTTTGTGTCTGAAGACTTTCCTTTTTTTCTTGGCGAAAGTAGTTTCAGTGCGTTGGTGTACCTTTCCTTTAGCACTGTTTGTTGGACAATTTTTTATGGAAGATTACACGCCGTTTTGATGATTATATTTTTTTCCTATTTCCAAGATGTTAAATACTTGTTATTCTGAAAAAAAATAAGAATAGGTTAAATACGGAAATGGGAACGGGAAAATAAGATTTAAAATGAAACTAAGTGAAAAGGTTTTATTCAAAGTAGCGCAGATACTGCGGCTTAATGAACGTTACAAGTTACAAACAAACTAGGTGTTCATTTCTAAATCTAGATCATTTTGGAGAAAAAGTGGACAAACTTAGTCTTTTTATTTTGGGCAGCAGTCAAATTTCTATGTACAGTTCGAAGATTTCACAATTGTTGGTATCATTGATGCTACTTAAAATCGATAAAAATATATTTTTTTTACTGTTGTTACACAGAAATTAGGATTTATGTAGGAAACATACACAATATTCGTAGCTACGCCGACATTACCAATTAGCTTCGTTCTCTGAGATACCTAGCGATAAAAAGTACTTTATGTTCTTGTACAAAAATATGTTAGAACAGTGACCAGGTCTATAAAAGAAAATTTAGTAACTACACAAGTCATCATCTTCATCATCATCAGCGGCCTACGGTTGTCCACTGCTGGACATAGGCCTCTCCCATTTCACGCCACTGAGCACGGTCCTCGGCTGCTCTCATCCAGCTCTTGCCAGCCGCCCTGCGAAGATCATCGCTCCACCGAGTCTGAGGACGTCCTACACTACGTTTACCGATCCGCGGTCTCCACTCAAGAACTCTTCAATTACATTAATTACATTTTTTTTTAATTAAAACTTTCGTTAGCACAGCACATTGTAGACTTTTAGTCCGGATTTACTTACGGGTATTGTTATATCGGAAAAGTCCGACCAGGTTTCGCTCCGATTCGCAGAGCTTAATCATGGTCTTAATCACACTACGTAGTGTGAGACGAGCAACCGACGACGCGAGCTCCGTCTCTGCTCACCGTGATTAAGCTCTGCGGATCGGAGCGAAACTTGGTCGGACTTTTCCGATATAACAACACCCGTAAGTAAATCCGGACTAAAAGTCTACATTAATTACATTATTACATAAGTACTAAACATTAATTACTTAAATTACATAATTCTATATTAGCAAATTTATATTGGCAGCTCCCGAGCAGGGGCCTTGTTTGGTACTTTAACTATATAAGACATCTCATGCACAACAAGAAAGCTCAGTGAATATCTTATCATATGTCAATCTCTAGTTTCAAAAACAATACTATATGTATCATTTATCTATTTATCTCTGTATATAAAAATAAATTGTCCCAGGCGGACATACATCGACCAGATAGGGGATGTATTAGCAAAGGGAAAGATAAAAAGTACCCGGAACCGGCGTGCGTGCATGCAACGACTTATGAACGTTGATGAAGCGAAGGTGATCTAAAATTTAAAAACCTATTTAGAGGCTAAAAACTCCACCCATGCCGGGATTCAAACCCGCGACCTCTGGCTATCCGTGCCAGCGCTCTATACAACTGAGCTAATGGGCGACTCACCGGCATCAGAGAAATTTCGAACCTCTTTACACTATTCCCTGTATTACGTACAGGCAGCGATATCTGACTGAAGTAGATTGCATCACTTACAGCCCCGACTACCTACTTTGCAGTTAGGTTTTACATCGGAACGATATCACTGTACCCACATGATTATACTATTTATATATCTTTTTCCTATTAAACATTTGAAGTCCTTCCAGTATAGAAGACTCGGGTCCACTCAAATTGAATTACGTATTTTGAATCCACGAAGCGATCGTGGTCTAGTGGAACCGAGTGATTGGCACCAATCACTAAGGTTAAGCAAAAACAGGCGCGGTCAGGTGCTGGATAGGTGACCGTCCCGTGATTACCGCTATTTGCATTTTTTTGAGCGCTTCCGTGTTTCGCAAGGCACTTTAAGCCGTTGGTGCCGGCTGTCATGTAATGGCAGTCGTTAATCCGTGTCAGAGGCTTTATGGGCAGCTTAATAACTTCTGACAGTAAGGCCCGCCACTACCTTAAAAATGTCAGCGCCGAGCGTCAGCTTGACTCTAAATCCAGCCTAAGCCGTTGATGCCGGCTGTCATGTAATGGCAGTCGTTAAGCCATTTCAGAGACCTTATTGAAACCTCCGGTAAGGCCCGCTAGTCTTACCTTCCTCTACCAACCCAGAAAAGAAAATTACACGGATATATTTCATAACCTAAAACTACAGACCGTGTCATATATACATTTGTGTTTCAAACTCGCCCGCTTCGAAATCTAGAAGAAAAGAACTCAATTCGGGACCATGCAAGAGGTCCCGGGTTCGAATCCCGGCTGGGAACAAAAAAAAAGCCGAGGTCTTGGATGTTTACATGTTTGTGATGTCGTTGTTTCTGGTTCCCACGACACAGGGTATCCTAGTGTGGGGCCAAAAGCAATGTGCCTGTATGTAAATGTTGTGTTGATATGCATACATTTTTTTATAACATATTTGCTCATAAAGTGGTTGTAATTACACCAATTTCAATATCGTAATGTATCCCATTACGTACTTGTGCGATAATGTAATGTAAAAGGCACGTGTTTTGTTTTAATAAAGTTTTAAGATACTCCGTCTAAAAATGAACGATACTTTTAAAAATCTTAGCAAAGAGGTTTTATGTCAAGAAAATGGTCAATATTTTATGAATAAAATTAACTTTGGGAAATAAAATATAACAAATAAACATTTAATTGTTTAATTTAATTAATTTTGACAATAAATTACAACCACTTATCTGTAACAAAAACACAAAAAATATTAGTTTACTTTATTAGTAATACTGGCTGTTTTTGTACCTTTGCCTAAAAAAAAAAGTTGATGCGCGCGCATCGCTTATTTGTGGACAAGTAAAAATAAATCCGCGCGCTTTTTCTTCGATGTATTGTTTTTATTTGAAAATGTCGTCAAGTAGTGATGATAACAAAGTCAGAGTTTTATTAATTTCCTCGTAAATATGTTATAAAACGTCGTATGACATACGTGCGCTTTGAAAATTACAGCCTCTGCTTCCTTATAGCCCTCGCCGATGGCTCGGGCTAGTAATATCGCCTCGGCTGTAATTTTCAACTTACCGCACTTATATCATAGTGTACTATTACAGGCAAAGCAGAGCCAAATTCCTGCCTCTCGTTGCCCCATCGGCCACAGTATCGTGGTGTGCAATGCCGTAATAAAAATACACGACAGGAAGCCCAACATGATATCTTCATATCTTTGCATTAGCATGTAGGGAATGACGCGGAATGACTCGGAACATAAGAATCGCATTAGAGGGGGTGGCTGAGACATGCGCAATGCAACCCCATCCACCCGAGACGGGCTTTGATGGAATAAGTGGGGTCATGCATATGAGCCTTATGGTGTTTATGCTTCACTTAAGAGAACTAGCCGTTTCTTATTCATCAGCAAGGGCTTAAGGGCGCTGCTACGTTTGGCATGTCAAATTGCGCATTCAAACATTTTTAGTTTGGAAAAAAGTTTGGTAAACCTGAGCTGAGGCTTTGGTAGTTTTTTTTTATTTACATAATACACACGTGGTCGCGGGTATGTTATCGTATTCAGGGTCGGCGGCCTTGATTATTTATTATACCTACTGAATAATCGAAAATATTATCAATAAAATAAAATATTATATTACCTACCATGCAAGAGGTCCCGCGTTCAAATTCCGGCTTCGTACAAAAAAAAACCCCAGATCTTGAATATTTACATGTTTGGATATTTACATGATGTCGTTGTTTCTAGTCTTCTAGTATTCTATTCTATTCTAATTATTCTAGTTCCCACGACATGGGGTATACTTTGCTTCTGGACCCACACTAGTATACCCTGTGTCGTGGGAACTAGAAACAACGACATCATGTAAATATCCAAACATGTAACATACAACATAACATAACATTTACATACAAGCACATACATTGCTTCTGGCCCCACACTATGATACCCTGTCTCGTGGGAACTAGGAACAACGACGTCACAAACATGTAAATATCCAAGACCTGGGGTTTTTTTTGTACGATGCCAATATTCGAACCCAGGACCTCATGCATGGTAGGTAATATAATATTTTTAAAAATCTATTTAGAGGCTAAAAATTTCACCCATGCCGGGATTCGAACCCGCAACCTCTGGCTATCCGTGCCCTGGCTGGCATGGATAGCCAGAGGTTGCGGGTTCGAATCCCGGCATGGGTGAAATTTTTAGCCTCTAAATAGGTTTTTAAATTAAAAATAAAAATAGTATAATATAATATTTTATTGATAATATTTTCGGTTATTTAATAGGCATAATGATTACTTATCAAGGCCACCTACCCTGAATACGATAACTTACCCGCAACCACGGCAACGGCAGGGTTGCCACAACGTCGGGAATTAAGGTAGTTACTATTATCGTTATAAATAATCGCGATCAGATCCGTTCAATATACTTGTTAGATAATCCAATTATGGTTTTCTTATGCTTTTCGATTGTTTTTTTATACTAAGGGCAGATTTTTCAATAGTCATAATTTTCATACATAAGCTGTCAAACGGCCATTTTTATTCCTCAGATAAAAGTTATCTGACTATTGAAAAATCAGCCCTTATGAGGATAAAAAATACCTAAAAGTGGCGTGCGTGCATTCAACGGCTAATGCACGTTGATGAAGCGAAGGTGCTCTGCCAGGATCGTGGCAAGTGGCACTCCCTGGTGGGTAGTTCAACTAATCTTCAACGCGAATCCCTAAGGACCAGGGATTTGCGTTGAAGATCGAAGGTAAGTTAGTTAATTCGAAGAAGGACATAGCAGAAATATTTCAAACTTTTTTTAAAAACATGCCACTGCATATAACGGCTAGCTTAAATTCTTCCTCCCAATTAGCCGATACCTTACTTTTGGAAAGTACAAATCCATGTAAAGTTGACTTCTAATTCTCCCATATAACTACCTTAACTATTTTCAAAACATTTAAAGAGTTAAACTTAAAAAAGACTGAAGATTTGTGGGGGTTATCGGTTAAATTAATATCAACTATAATCAATATTCTAGCACCTTACCTTGCTTTGATTTTTAATAAATGTGTTGACCAGGGAACCTTTCCTAATCTATTAAAGTTAAGTAAAATCGTACCCTTGTTTAAAACTGGTGATAGTGAAGATCCAAATAATTTCAGACCTATAGCAATACTGCCGGTGCTAAGTAAAGTTTTTGAGAAAGTAATATTACATCAATTGCAAACTCATTTTAGTATAAATAAGCTCTTCCATAAGAAACAGTTCGGGTTTACAAAAGGCCGCTCAACGACGGAAGCAGGCATAGCGTTAGTAAAGCATATCTTTGAGGCGTGGGAAGAGTCGCAGGATGCCATTGGGGTTTTCTGTGACCTTTCTAAGGCGTTTGACTGCGTTGACCACGAAACACTTCTCATAAAATTGCACCGATATGGTTTAAGTAATAAATCACTAAGTCTTCTTCGATCTTACTTAACAGACAGAACTGTAAAGGTTGATATTAATAGAGTTAAATCCTCGGGTTCTGATGTAAAAGTAGGAGTCCCTCAAGGTTCTATACTGGGTCCGTTCCTTTTTTTGGTATATATAAATGATTTGCCCTACCTAGTAGAAAAGCTTTCGCAGATAGTGTTGTTTGCAGATGATACTTCCTTAATTTTTAAAGTAAAGAGAGGTATAAGTAATGTAGACGATGTAAACAATGCTTTATCTACTATTCTAAACTGGTTCACTATAAACAATCTGATGCTAAATGCAAAAAAGACAAAATGCATCAAATTCTCACTACCCAATGTTAAAAATGTTGACACGAGTTTAAAAATATCTGGTGAGAGGCTAGAGCTGGTAGAGTCCACGCTTTTTTTAGGTATAACGATAGACTCAAAACTGCAATGGGGTCAGCATATTGGAAAACTGTCGGGTCGGTTGAGTTCAGCAGCGTTTGCAGTCAGAAAAATTAGACAACTTACAGACGTGTCGACGGCGAGGCTGGTCTATTTTAGTTATTTTCACAGTGTCATGTCGTATGGTTTGTTATTATGGGGACGGGCAGCAGATATAGAAACCATATTTGTCTTGCAAAAAAGAGCAATAAGAGCTATTTACAACTTAAACAGTAGAGAATCGCTAAGGGAGCGTTTTAAAGAAATAGGCATTCTTACACTGGCTTGCCAATATATATTCGATAATATAATGTATGTCCGAAAAAATATAACAATGTTTAAATTAAATAGGGACGTTCATAACGTAAACACAAGGAATAGAAACAAGGTTGCTTGTACTAAATCCCGATTAGCCAAGGTAGACACATCATTTCTAGGTTACTGCGTTCGTTTTTACAACAAAATTCCAGAACGTGTTCTATGCTTGTCTGAAAATAAATTTAAAACTTTCATTAAAAATTCGCTATGTAAAAAGGCATATTATAGAATAGACGACTATATAAACGATCCTAATCCGTGGTAGTAAACCAATTCCACCGCGATTTTATTGTTAAGTATAACTAAGTATAACATATATTTTATAATACAAGTGTGTACAGACGACGTGATTGCATATTAATAACTATATGATACCTTATATAACTGACAAAAACTTAACTGCAAGTTTGCTAAAGGTCATTCGAATGGTAGCGTGGTGTTCGGGTCATCTATCTCCCTCCAAAATGGTTGAGACTGATGATGGCTGAGCACTGCGTTATGCTCGTGAACGAGTGCTGTTCGTGTGTCTGGCCGCAGCACTTATGTTTTCCCCTATTATTGTGAGACATTTGACTAATGCTTTGGCATTTGGGGTTGTTAATGGCAGTCATGAAATCTTATTAGGTTTACATATGGCAACTGATGTATTTGGTTTTAAGATGATTTGAGAAAAGATGGTCAGAGTGGAGTTTTTTTTTTCCGCTGCCTTTTTCTCCACTACAATACGGCCCGAAGGCGGCGGCTTACACTTTACATTGTACATGACATTCAGCAAATAGAATGTAAATTCTTTACGTTGAAATAAAATTATTTGAATTTTTGAATTTTTTGAATCCCAATTAATCCCCATTGGAATATCTTAGTATTGGCAATGGGGATTTGTGAACAAAAAGTTCATGAATCCCCATCAATTGGAATTTTCAATAGGGATTAGTGGAATAACCCTCCCTGGTTTCTGCCTACCCCTCTGCCTAACAGCAGCCTTAATTATGAGCGTGTCCACAGCACGCCGGCGATTTATGCGAAAATGGACAACTTTTTTTGAAAATGAAAACCCAAATTTTACTTACCTTGGCCTTGGTGGCGCAGCGGTTTGGCACGCTGATCGCGAAACCAAAGAACTCGAGTTCGATCCCCGGCCGGGTCAAACTAGGAAACGAACTTTTCTACTTGTCTCGGGTCTTGGATGTTATCTATGTATTTATTGTATTAAATCTATCGTGGATTTAGCACCTGTAACACAAGTCATTTAGTTGTACTTAGTATAGGGCTAACGAGATCTGTGAAATATGTTCAGGGATATTTTTTATTTATTCTATCTGAATTAATACATTTTAGCCATACTAGATTAGAAGCCTATGATTTTAATTAGGAGGGTGAGCTTTTCAAACTTTGCGTGACTAAAATGGATGTATGCAATGCAGCAACTTATACCACCATAAAAATACCGGCCAGGTATGAATTGGACTCGCCTATGAAGGGTCCCGTAGTACCATAAATACAACAAATTGTAGGCTAATTTATTGGTTTACTATTTGAGACTTCAAAATAAATTGAAACCCCATTCTTATTTATAACCAAAGTTATAAATAAGTACAGAGTTTTCAATGGCAAAGAATACAGTACAGTTCTTATTGTTTATAACTTAACTTTACTACAGTTTAATAATTTTTGGATTGCCTATTTTATTTCTGCTGGTAGAATCGTTCGTTATGGATCCTTGTATGTCCCCACTGCTGAAGCACAGGTCTCCTTCTCCATCGCAGGAAGGTTAGGCTATACTCCACCACGGGGGCCAAGTCCGGGTTGGTGAAGGATTGTAAGACAGTAGCGGGCCTTACTGTCAGAAGTTATCAAGCCGCCCATAAGGCCTCTGACGTGGCTTAACGAATGCCATTACATGACAGCCGGCACCAACGGCTTCACGTGCCTTGCGAAGCACGGAAGAATATTGCATTCCAATGTCATGTTTCTAGGTCAACAAAATGTGCTCTACAGGTTTAGAAAGTGAATTCGCTCAAAAAAGCTTGTTCAAAATCCTAAATCTTTGATTTTTGTTAACGCAGAAGCTTGATTGTCTTTCAATTCATTTACTTTACACCATCTTCATCATATTATGTTCCCACCGAGAGGCACGGGTCTCTTCCCTTTGGAAGGAGTAGGTCATACTCCACTACGGGGGCCTGTCCGGATTGGTGGAGGCTTGCAATACTAGTGGCTGGTTTACTGTCAGAAAGTTTGACTTGGATTAATGACTGCCATTGAAATGAAATGAAAAGGTTTTATTCAAAGTAGCGCAGAAGCTGCGGCTTAATGAACGTAACAATTCAAAGTAGTTGTCCATTTCAAAATCTAGATCGTTTTGGAAAAAAAAATGGACAAAAAACTCTTAAAAACTTAGTCTTTTCAAAGTCCTTAAGAAACAGAGTTCACATAATTATTTTAAAACATAGAACTCATGCATTATACTGGCTTTAATTCCAGACATCATTGTCATCTTAATAATCCTTTATGTTATAATTATAATAGCCCTCTTGGCACAAAGTATACTTTACACATTTTTTGAACCGCGTTTCAGGCAAGCTTAATATATCTTCAGGGATTTTATTATAGAAGCGTATGCAATGCGTGTGCTGTGTGGTGTCGGCTTAGTATGCAATAGCACCAACCCAATTCTTCCCGCGGGTGTCGTAAAAGGCGACTAAGGGACACAAACCGGGGGGTGGGCAGCAGCGCCCCCTTCACTACAATTCCACCGAACTGCGATCCCGAACCCGCATGCCCAGCTTGGGGATTATGGTCATTACCCCTATGATAGCACAACGTGGCGCTATTTAGGAAAGGGCTATGTCCAGCAGTGGACTAGTATAGCCTGACGACGACGACGACGACGTATGCAATGCCCCATGAAGTATGTATTATCGACGGCAGACGGCACCAACTTTCCTTTCATGTATGAACGTCGCAAGTCGTTAAAAAGTTTTTTTGCCCTCTGAGACTCGGAGCCCTAGAAATAATTGCCAACTTTGATGTATTCTAACCTTGCTGTATCAAATTTGCATACTGCACGTTTCTTTTTGCTAGAAAAATAATAAAATAAGGCAGTGGAAAAAAAACTTAAAAAAACCTAGCCTTTGCAGCTACTTAATGAGATGATGTATACAGAGTCCAGTACCACTGGAATGAATGGACCACTCCGACGCTGCAGTGCCTTTTGTTTATTTTCAAAGTTACGTACATTTGCGAAGTGCTGCCTCAGTGTGATAGTGAACGTACTACGCTGCGTTTTCCACCTTTTATTTGAAATTAAATTTCAATTAACTTATAGTTCATATGCGAGTCCCGCATGGATGGAATTTTTAGCCTCTAAATAGGTTTTTTAAGTTCATAATTATGCTGTTAAATCAATATAATAATTAAAAAAATTATTAAGAATTAAGAAATTCCCGTACAGTAGAATGACGACCTCGGTGGCGCATCGGTTTAGCACGCTGACTGTAAAACCGAAGGTCTCGGGTTCGATCCCCGGCCGGATCAAACTAGGAAACGACCTTTTCTAGTTTGTCCCGGGTCTTGGATGTTATCTATGTATTTATTGTATTCAATTTATCGTCAAGTTAGCACCTATAACACAAGTCATTTAGTTGTACTTGGCATAGGGCTAACGAGATCTGTGTAATATATCCATGAATATTTATTTATTTATTATTATTTATTTCATTACGTTTTGTACCTATATAACATAACATTTACATACAAGCACATACATTGCTGTTTCTGGTTCCCACACTAGGATACCCTGTGTCGTGGGAACCAGAAACAACGACATCACAAACATATAAACATCCAAGACCAGGGCTTTAGTATTAAATAGGAGTAGGTAGAAGTATAAATTTTACTGACATTGACATAGCAAATCCAACATTTTAAATTAATATGTAATATACTCTCTCTCTCTCTCTCTCTTTCTCTCTCTCTCTGAGAGAAGGCATGTACGGCAGTGGGAGGTTTATAGGCTACGTTAAAAAATATAATAGAAATCTTTCAAAATTCATCAATAAATCAGTTTAATTTATAATAATGTAACAAATTATAATTTTAAAAACCTATTTAGAGTATACTATTTTTATTTTTAATGCACTAACCCGTGCTCAGGACAATTTTAAAAAAACCTATTTAGAGGCTAAAAATTCCACCCATGCCGGGATTCAAAACCGCGACCTCTGGCTAACCGTGCCAGCGCTCTCCCAACAGCTAATAGGCTGATGTTGATGCCAGACACTGAGCTAATGGGCGACTCACCAGCATCAGTGAGTATTACGTACAGGCAACGACTCGTCTTTGCCTGTACGTAATACAGAGAGCTAGGTTGGAAAGAGCCAGAGGTCGCGAGTTCGAATCCCGGCATGGGTGGAATTTTTAGCCTCTAAATAGGTTTTTAAATAGTTGTATTGCCAAAAAACTGGCAGCTTCGAAGGTTTAAGAGAAATATTCCAAGAGTATTAAAGAAACAGGAATTCTTTAATACTCTTGGGATATTTTTCTTTTATGAAAAGCGTTTGGTCGTTGCTAGCAAATCTCACAAAGGACGTGGACTCGCCATCACCATCCATCCACCATCTAACTTGTTACTAACGTTTGTCACACACTAAATAAACACTCAAGTAGCAGGTATTACGAAGATGAAGATGCTAAATATAGTATTTTTGTTGCGTGGACAGAAAAAAGACAAAACATGAATTCTTACATGCTATGCAATTGGCGGTCGTATCTTTAGAGCGATGTATTCCCGATAATTTTTGGATCGATTGTATGGATATACAATGAGAAGGGCTTATTATAAATACAATTTCTCCCTTCTTCTTCTTTTCTTCTGCTTTTACTTCTTCCTTCCTCTTCTTTTGGTGCCATCTATCGGAAGTCGGCTATCATTGTTACTATTTTATTCCCTGATGATGCGGCTCGCGGCAATTTCTCCCAGCCAGTTTAGAAGGAATTTCAAATAATAAAACAGCCGACCCATGCGGAGATGGCGGGACGACCTCACGACCGTGGCGGGCTGGCAGGAAGTGGCCATGAACAGGGAGGAGTGGAAGACAAAAGGCGAGGCCATTGCCCAGCAGTGGGACACAATCGAGGCTACATTAAAAAAAAACGAGTGAGAGATGGCAAACATTTTCATATCTATTCTTAAGTATAAGTCAATGCAAACAATTTACTTTAGTTCGTTATCAACCCTTGTATGTCCCTGCTGGGGCACGAGTCTCTCCCTGCCTCGTAGGAAGGTTAGGCCATACTCCACCACGGGGGTCAAGTCCGGGTTGGTGGAGGATAGTAAGACAGTGGCGGGCCTTACTGTCAGAAGTAATCAAGCCGCCCATAAGGCCTCTGACATGGCTTAACGACTGCCATTATATGACAGCCAGCACCAACGGCTTAACGTGCCTTGCGAAGCACGAAAGCGCTCGGAAAAATGCCACTAGAGGTAGTCACGGGCTGCTCACCCATCCCATACCTGACCGCGCCTATTGTTGCTTAACCAAGTGATTGATTCCAATCACTCGGTTCGCCTAGGCTACGAGCGCTTCAGTTCATTGCATTGCAGAGCAATGCAAACAATTTACTTTAGTGAAACTTTACAATACAAACAAATGTATGAGCTCTTCCACGACTTGTGATGATATAATGAACAGCTGCGACCGTATTCGTATACGCGTCTGGGATTAGACTAACGAGGATGACCCTAATGTGCTTTCAAACTGATTCAGCCAATTGTGTATATGTATATGTGTGTGTATATGTATATATATATATATATATATATATATATATATATATATATATATATATATATATATATATATATATGTGTATGTATATTTCATATATGTATATATAATTATTATTTTTTTTTTATAAATGGATATGTGTCTATACAACATGTAATAAAAGGCCGAGAAAATCGAAGAGAAAAAGGAACTCGTTTTGCTATGCTAGAACTTTTTATTTTTTTTCATAACTTAATTAGTTTTTTTTTTGTACCTTTGCTAGGTACTGTTGCTGAGGGTGAGGTGTTAGTCATCCTTAGTTGTAATGTGAAGTGCTTACTTTGTGATTTTTACTACATAAGTTTTGTCTATCTTTTTTACGTATACTGTGGTGTAGTTGCAAATAACCATATGATCATGAACTCTGTTACCTTACTATTAACTAACCGTTACGGCTCATCATAAAGTGGTCCACATTTCTTTTATCAATCAATACTGTCCATTGTTGTTTGAACCTAGACACCGTAAGATTAACCACACTATATGTAGCAATCTAAACTGGTCACGTTGATGACGAACCTACTCTGCCGCAATACAGTTTCTAACTAGTGCGGAGGGTAGTGGTAATCTTCGACTGTTACCAAGTTACCGTTGCAAATATTTATAAATCTTAAAGTACCCCATGACAAAAGATATGTATAATAAGTCATTTGACAACAACAATACCAGAACTAAATAGGTCATGTGATTCAGAAGTTGTATTACTTAGTAAAAAATGTAATTTATTTATAGGTGTACTCTGTAACAGTATGTCATGTTAGTTTTTGTCAAAATAAACGATTTGAAACGATTTGAATTTTGGCAAAGAGTGTTAAACCTCATTGCTGTACGTTTGCACCCCTCTGACATAATTATACCCGTAATGAATGGCCGCAGGTGGTCAAACCATGGATTCGCTTTGCTAAGTACGAGCTCTTCCTGTGACGCAGGATAAGACCGTGCCCCAGTAGTGTGGACATATTGTGGAAAGCATATCTCAACAGAGAATAGTGTAAAGAGGTTCGAAATTTCACTGATGCCGGTAAGTGCCCATTAGCTCAGTTGGGAGAGCGTTGGCACGGATAGCCAGAGGTTGCGGGTTCGAATCCCGGCATGGGTGATTTTTTTAGCCTCTAAATAGGTTTTTAAATTTGTCCTTAGCACGGGTTAGTGCATTAAAAATAAAAATAGTATAAGCATATTTATGTTTTTTGATTTTTATTTTATTTTGTGCAAGAAAACAATCAAGTGTGAAATAAAACTGTATTGTAACTACAATACAGAAAAAAAATACATACTTATTTCACAATCAGCGACGTTTCCAATGGAGTAGTACCTTTGGATTATGTATCGTATGGATTAGTAAGATATGAACAGCAAAAGCTCAATTTCTTATCCTGTTTACAACAGCCAAGAAGAAAACTCGTTACAACATCCAACAGCATACCCACCACTATACATTTGCATCCTGTTTTGTTATGTTACCGATAGTTTTGCAGAAAAAATGTAAGAAAAGTCGAACTCGAAAGATTCGATTGGATTCGCGATTAGCAACGAAATTTCCCAGAAGAAAAGTTAGTTATTATCGAGGCTTGGAACGCGTTATTTTTAAGTAGGCGTGGGGATATTGTTACGCACCGTATCAAACTGTAACGACCAAAAAGTTCGATCGAAAAATCATACGTGAGTCCTGTGGCTACGATAACTAATTCATCATAGAAGAAAAAATTAAGCGGAAGCAAGATTTGAACACGCCTTTCTAACATACCTCTCCCAGAGTATTTAATAAGTGGCAAGCCAACCTTTTGATAGTGCATGGGAAAGTATCAAAATAATGGATGATGAAATCAACCCTTTGTGTGTCCCCTGCTGGGACACGGGTCTCTTCCTGCATCGCAGGAATGTTGAACCATATTCCACCACCGGGGCAAGTCCGGATTGGTGAAGGATTGTAAGACAGTGGCGGGTTGTAAGACAGTGGCGGGTTGTAAGGCAGTGGCGAGCCTTGCTGTTTAAAGTTATCAAGCCGCCTATAGTGCCTCTGACATTGCTTAACGACTGCCATTAAATGACAGTCGGCACCCACGTCTTAACGTGCCTTGCAAAGCACAGAAGTGCCCGGAAAAATTGCCACTAGCGGTAGTCAAGGGATGATCACCCATCTAGCACCTGACCGCGCCTGCTATTGCTTAAATCACGTGACTGATTCAAATCACTTGTTTCCACTAGGCCACGAGGGCTTCGTGAAAATAATGCACAGCACAACAGTATTTTTATATGATGACTTTTCTGCCGCAACCAGAGTGCTTAGTGCGAGTTTTTTAACTAATCGATCGCGTTAACGTAAACTCATATTTCTATGGCATCGAGAAAGCGCCACCTAGCGACAAGTATGGAAATTAAAATTGCTGAGTGCGAGTTGTAATGTTTTACGTTGAGAAGTGAACACGTTTACCAGCCAAAACACGAATAAACGTGAGTGCGAGTTGCACTGTGACAGCGTTTTGCCAGTTCGAACGGTTAACTTACTCATACTCACTACTCAATGCTCGATTAACGCGGTAGTAAAGTTATTCGATTGGATCTGTCAAACACGCACTAAGCACTCAGTAGTTTGCAAAATGTCTTTCTGAAACATAACAACACAAACATCCATTGGGATTTTTTTATTATAGAGTCACGTATTTTTACTGAAACCATAACAAAATATTCATGTATTCAAGTTATTCTAAAAACACGAAAGCAAGATCCAATTATTTCGCCGCACACACCAAGTTTGTAAAGATTTTAAACTCAGATTAGGACGATGATCTAAATGGAGATTACGCCTGTATTTTTTCTTTCAAAGAAAAGCAACTGTATTTCTTTTGTGAGCAAGTAAACTGAGACTTTTTGCACCATACAAATGCGGGTGGGGCTATATCTGGTTACAAAGCCGTTAGTTTAAGGCGCTTTGAGGTACTAACGAGCGCCACGAATGGAATAAAATCGTAACTTCTTTTATAGTACTTACGTTTTTTTAAATTCACATCATAGATCCTATAAACTGTGACAATATCAGAGATCTTAACAACTATTACGACCTCTGTGGCGTAGCGGTAGCGCATCTGCCTACCATGCAAGCGGTCCCGGGTTCGAATCCCGGCTGGGGACAAAAAAAAAACATGTCTTGGATGTTTACATGTGTGTGATGTCGTTGTTTCTGGTTCCCGCGATACAGGGTATCCTAGTGTGGGGCCAGAAGCAATGTATGTGCCTTAAAAAAATGTTTTTTAAACCTTCAGTCTAGAACCTAAGATCAACAACCTAGGACTTTAATCGATTTCCGCTAAAAACGGCCGCGTTTTAGCGGAAATCGATTAAAGTGTACTAGAATATTGATCCTACTACGTTGTAGGTTGTATGTAAAAAAAAAATTCTTGGATATTATCAATCTTAATATGGTGTTTACTTTTTGACAAAAAAAAACTTATCGTAAAACAAATTATGATTTTTATTCCATTGTTGGCGCTAGTAGTATCCCAAAGCAGAAGCAGAAAGCATTTATTTGAGGATCATAGGAACATTTTTACATTTGGTGTTCAGTCAGGTTTTAGATCGCTGTGTCCGGCCATAAACGCGTAGGTACAAATAAATTTTTAGTCAGGTACATTTTTTTATGTACATATAAAACTTTTTTTTATCTCTATTTGATCAGGGGCTTTTGTATCTTACGAGGACATGTCAGCCCCATTGTAGCTTATTCTAAAGTTATTAACTTAAGTTTACAATCTTGTAAACTAACTCTGACAACTTGTTTTAAAAAGCCTATTTAGAGGCTAAAAATTCGTCCCATGCCGGGATTCTCGCGGCCTCTGACTATCCGTGCCAGCGCTCTTTCCAACTGAGCTAATGGGCGACTCACCGGCATCAGTGAAATTTCGAACCTCTTTAGGCAGCGACATCTGGCTGAAGTAATTTGCATCACTTGCAGCCCCGGGTACCTACTTTGCAATTAGGTTTTACATCATTGTACTAATTTATAAATTAACATCGTTTCTTTCGAAATAGGATAGCAGAGTAATGTCTGGAACTTGCCTATACCCAAAAAATGTCATCTTTTTAAAAAGTATTTAAATTATTTGAAAATTTGAAATGTCAAACTATATAAAAATTGAAATTAAAATGAATTACAATAATAAGATGTTGACTTAAAATTAAAACGAACAAATCAATTATTATAATCGTTACTTAATAGTTTATCAGATGTATATACAAAAGCGCCTTAACAAGAAAAGATGATATCTAGCAGTACGACTTAAAAAGATCACGGTAATTGCTATTTCGTTCAAATAGCACACTACATGTGGTTGAATTAATGAATGAACAAAATTATTGGTAGTTGGTTAATAAGGTATTGGTTGTGGTTTTTTTTTGATGTCATAACTGGAAGGACGCACCAGTTGAAGACTTGTCTTTAGGCTCTGAGGAATAGCTTCTTTTCTTATAAGACTAAGGGCGGGATAAATAGTCGTTGCTTAGCCCAAGTCCGTGCTCAAGCTTCCCTAAGCATTACTTCAGGCTAACTTAGCTAAGTATCAAAGTAGACGTTTGCTTAGCTAACCATGTTCTTAGGCCAATGCTAAGAATTAGTCCGGGTTTCGCGACTAAAAGAGTGCTAAAGTACTGTCTATGATAGACAAATCGATTCTTAAGCAAGTGCTTTCGCTAAGACTCGTTCTTAGAAGCGACTATTTATCTCGCCCTAAGTGCCAGTTGCTGAATTGAGACTCTCGCTAAGTAAATAGTTTACTGTAGTGCTCTCTCTTCGGATTTCTCAGAAACGAGCGTGACAGATGTTACTTAATTTTTAATTCGGAAAACGACCCTAAGTATTTAGCGCCATCTAATGAATATGAAAAATAAAAATTATTCTTGCAAAACGGACAGGAATTTTTGTCTTACGATGAGATAAGAATACTCTTTATTGTACACACCAGAAAACAATTACAGAGACAACCGTTACAAAAGAAGAGGTACAATTGGCGGCCTTATTGCTGATAGCAATTTATTATTATTTATTTTGTCTTATTAATTTTTTTTCGATTTTATGCAGATTCAATATAGCTCTCCATTCTTCTAATCTCACCTATATATATATATATATATATATATATATATATATATATATATATATAGATAGATATATATATATATATATATATATATATATATATGTCCCTGGAAGATAACACGATCTCTAAGTTTATCAATTTACTAGGAAAATTATTATCTTCCGTAGGACTGTAAACGAGAGATGAATTGTATTATTTTACTCCCATATTTTCGCTCAAGCGTAAAATAATGAGTAAGTTATTTGCCGTATTTAAAAAAGCTTAATATATTATATTAGCTCTTCTGTGTTTGGTCGAACCGTTTAGAATCTTACGAATGGTTATCTGCCAGTTTGTAAATTTACCACGAGACGTCCCAAACTGATAAATTTGGGAAAATGTGGGGGTAAAATAATACAATTTATCTCTCGTTTACAATCCTACGAAAGTTTATAATTTTCCTAAAAAATTTATAGACTTGCGGATCTTGTTATCTTCCGGTGACATAATACTAACAAAATTCATCACCCCTCCTGGTTGGCCGCACCGCAGTCGGGGAATATAAGACAGAAACAAACCCATCGGGACTACACTTTCGGCAAATGATTTATAACTCGCTACCTAGCCTTATAATGTTATCGGAAATTGTCTTCCGTGTTCAATACAGCTTTATTTTTATGGTAATTGCAAGATGGCTGCGTATTGAGTTATTCCGAGACAGCCAATGGCGTTAGCAAAAGACGTTTGACAAACTACATTGGGTAGAGTAAGTTCATAATTAACTTTTGTAATTTTTGCCGAGTGTAGTAAACTAACCGTTAATGCTTTCAAAAAGACGCCTACCACCTCAGTCATCCGAGACCACGGCACCTGTAAAAGTGCCGAAACATTGGAAAATTGTAAAAATGTAATAAACGAGCATAAATTCGTATAAAAACAGTTTTAATTAGAGTAAGTTTTTAAACAATATAAGCATACTCTATGCAGAAACTCCTCGATATCAACCCTTGTATGTCCCCACTGTTGGAGCACGGATCTTTTCCCGCATCGCAGTAAGGTTAGGCCATACTCCACCACGGAGGCCAAGTCCGGGTTGGAGGAGGGTTGTAAAACAGTGGCAGGCCTTACTGTCAGAACTTATCAAGCTGCCCATGAGGCCTCTGACATAGCTTAACGACTGCCATTATCTGACAGCCGGCACCAACGGCTTAACGTGCCTTGCGAAGCACGGAAGCGTTCGGAAAAATGCCACTAGCGGTAGTCACAGGACGGTCCTCCTATTCCGGACAGAGACTCCTATTAAGAATTATTGGAAAGACAAAAATGTGTGACATTTGTATTTCTTAATAATTCGTAAAACGTTATTACTTAAATTCCCGTTGGACAAATAATCGCAATAAGACCCGTTTCATAGAATAAATATGCACTAGAATTTAAATAATGTTAATGGGCATGGGCATTATGTCTAGTGTAATTTTAAGTTGAAAATTCTGTCAATTAAGTGAAAATTCCCGCGGGTGTCGTATGAGGCGACTAAGGGACACAAAGGGGGGTGGGCAGCAGCGCCCCCTGCAGTACAATTCCACCAAACTGCGATCCCCAACCCGCAGGCCCAGCGTGGGGATTATGGGCACTACCCCCCAATGATGGCACAATCTTGCGCTATGGCGCTCATTAGGGGAGGGCTATCTCCAGCAGTGGACTAATATAGCCTGAAGAAGAAAAAGAAGAATTGGCATTATGTCTAGTGTACTAACTTGAAATTTCTGTCAATTAAGTGAAAACCTGTTTTGAAAAGAATAAATGTACAGTTACATGATTACACTATTTTTATTTTCAATGCACTAACCCGTGCTAAGGAACAAATTTAAAAACCTATTTAGAGGCTAAAAATTTCACCCATGCCGGGATTCGAACCCGCAACCTCTGGCTATCCGTACCAGCGCTCTACCAGTTGAGCCAATGGGCGACTCACGGCATCAGTGAAATTTCGAACCTCTTTACAATATTCTCTGTATGACGTACAGGCAGCGACATCTGGCTTAAGCAAATGCATTACTTACAGCCCCGACTACCTACTTTGCAGTTAGGTTTAACATCGGAACGATATCACTGTACCCACATGATTACACTATTTTTATTTTTAATGCACTAACCCGTGCTAAGGTTGCGGGTTCGAATCCCGGCATGGGTGAAATGTTTAGCCTCTAAATAGGTTTTTAGATTTGTACAGTTACATTTCAGAATTAAAACAAAATTGAGTTTGAGCTTGAGTTTTCGATTTGGATTACTGTGGAGTGTATAAAAACTAAATATATGTGGGATGAAATTACCTTAGATATCGATAACAACAATCAAGAGTCAGGGAGATGCCCAACACTTGGCTCTGTTTATGAGCTGATTAGATAGATAGACGGAAGAGTAAGGGAGAAACATAAGTAGTGGAAACACCCAACAGTGGGACACAAACGTGTACACATACATACATACATACATACATACATACATACATACATACATACATACATACATACATACATACATACATACATACATACATACATACATACATACATACATACATACATACATACATACATACATACATACATACATACATACATACATACATACATACATACATACATACATACATACATACATAAGCTCACGCGTGTATCCGAGAGGGGTAGGCAGAGACCAGGGACTGCCACTTGCCACGATCCTGACAGATCACCTTCGCTTCATCAACGTTCATAAGTCGTCGCATGCACGCACGCAGGTTCCGGGTACTTTTTATCTTTGCCTTTGCTAATACATCCCCTATTATGGTCGATGTATGTTCACTTGTTAGACTAAGTCCACGTCATTAAGCCATGTCAGAGGCCTTATGGGCGGCTTGATAACTTCTGACAGTAAGGTTATAAACCTCCACCAACCACGTATGGCCTAACCTTCCTGCAATGCAGGAAGAGACCTGTGCCCCAGCATTGGGGACCTACAGGGTTGCAATCGCATGCAAATGAGCAAATCCTTCTATGACTAAAGGCTTTTATTTTCGCAAAAAATCACACTCCCCTCCCGGGATTTCCACAACCCCGTTTTCCTCTTTAGAAGTCTGAACAAAGTGGAGTTGTTCGCACAGAGACGTCGCTACAGACCTGTTTCACCGCTCCCTGTGTTGCATGTGGAATTAAACGTCGCTTACGAGGGCTGTTCCCAAGGGATGCCGGTTCCGGCCGTCTGAAAGCGGGCTCGGCAAAATAATGTGCAAAAAATATTTTCGCTCCAAAAAGGCTTTACAAAAGTTAATTGAGATGGACAAAAGGTTAAAAAACACAATGTTATAGTTAATACGACAGTGGAAAATAATAGATCAATATCCAAGTCAATATCCAGATCAATATTCATTACTGATTAATAGTGACATTATGTTTTTATAACTTTATGAAGGCCTACGCAGATGAGGGGCATTGTCTCCAAGGGACAAAAGTCCGTGAATCGTAAAAAATGTCGTCCGAGTACTTGTCGAGGACTCAACGCCTACGGTGTGCGGTCATTTGTTCCCCGAAAATTGGGTGAAGCGTACGCTATGAAAGCAAATATTCTAAGAGTGTTGTAATTTACATAAAGTTGAAAAAGAAAAGGTGTTTAAAAAGAAAACACCAAACTGTTGTCCAGTCCGGTCTCTTGAGGTCCTCGGTAACTTGAGGGACTTTTTGTACGGGTACTTTTAGTCCCTCATGTGCGTTATTCGATACAATTTATAAGAGATCTATATCGCCGGACAAAAAACTACCCGGGGGATAGTCCCTCGTCTGCGCAGGCCTTAAACAGAACAAAAATTAGATAGTTTTTATTTTTATTGCCTGGTTACCATAGAACAGAGTATCCTAGTTTGGGTCTAGGTCAAGAGATTGTGTTGTATAGAAGGCTTTTTTTATAGTTATGCATTTTTTATATTATCTATTGCAAAGATTTCAAAATATCTGTCCGACTAATAAAAGCCACTATAAAAGGTTATTTACCTGTCACGCACAGTACGACCTGAAGGGTATTTTATTGACTACTGTCGTAGAATTTGAGGAACACAAAAGCGGCTAAAAAGCATACAGCTACTTCATAGTAGCTATATGCTGTATCTATGTCAATGCATAGATGCACCTTATTTCACGTAATTTATCGTATTCCAGGTGCATAAAGGTTGATGTAGTCACAAATGCATAACGTCATAAGCCCAGCCTTTACCGTCAAGGAAGAAATAGTTATGAAATAACTAAAAAAACCTTCTTCTTCCACATAATTAAAGCAAGAACCAGGACATCACGTATCATTTAGGAATCACCCTAACACGCTTCGCACACACAAATCCGACCATTCATACCATATTGCATTGTGTATGACACGCCGTGTGTACAGTAATAATTGTACAATATTATGACTGCCACGTGGACTAAGTTTCTGGTTATCGACTTTGTAGACTGGTTGGTACAGATCTTGGGGTCACCAAAACGTGACATGTTTTGACAATGTAGGAATGGCAATGTAGATGTAACAGCAATTATGCGAATCATGGCGTCAGATTCTAGGGGAGCCTTCATTATCAGCATAGGCAGTACGATAGCATTAGTCAAGCGTTTTGTAGCGCTTTAATGTCTGTATTGGACAATTAATCTACTGTACAGTAAATAATTATGTTTTTATAAATAACATAACATGACATGACGTAACATTTACATACGCGCTCAAACATTACTTCTGGCCCTAAACACGTAGTAACTATTATCTAATCTGTGCCTAAACTAGGATACTCTGTGTCGTGGGAACCAGACAGCGAACATAAGCGATATCACAAACATGTTAAACATCCCAGACCTGGGTTTTTTGTCCCTAGCCGAGGTTCGAACCCGAATAAGGCCGTAGTTTTTCAGTGCGCTCTTACTGACAATGCTATGAAAAAAACCTATAAATTTACCCCTATAAAGGAGTGTGTACTAGTAATAGTGGTATATCCAGACCTCAGGGGAACCCATGAAATAGTTTTGCTAGTAGGTACCTAATGTTTATTACAATGTTCCTCTGGTAAGTTACAAAGCTTTTTACGTCCCTTCTCGTAACTGCTCTAGGAACCCTCATTTTGTGCATTTAGGTTTCAAAAGTAATCTTTCTGTTTCAAACATTGCGTTGGATTACATAAAGAGAAAATTTATTTGACGTGACGTGACGTGACGTCGCGTGACGTGACGTGACGTGAAGGTGACGTAACGTGCCGCCGACGACTTGTGAGGTGATTTTGTTTTGAATTTATTTATTGATTAAATTCAGACTTAAATTACCTATGTAATGTTAAAGTGCTAACGAAAATTTTAGTTTAAAAAACTTTGGCCTAATTATGTACAGCAAACCTTAATCTCAAATTTCACAGTTAGGCATCTGAAAAATCTTGTGTCAGTCACCAATCAGACCATCTGACCGAGCCTGCGTTCTGGTCATCTAATACATCCAGGCATTACAGCATCTTAGTAGTCAGCACTACCATCAAAATGTAGTTGATATTTGCTACTGTAGATCATCTAACATAGAGGTGAGATCCTAAGTATCAATACAGCACTACAGCGAAATACGATATTCTGTAGATGAGCGCTTAAAAGAACAAACTTGCGAATAGTCTCTTTTACGTGCAGACTTTGGACAGGCACGTATAAGACAGCTGGAAAGATCGGATCGTCTTTCTTTAAAATATAGACGTAAAATAAACTAAAAGATATATCCGCACCGTTTGGAGTTGCGGCTTTAAAACATAAGACAGCTTTTACTTTTTTCGCAGTTCCAAAGTTTTACTACAGTCGATATCAACTCTTGTATGCCCCCTCCTGAATCGCAGAAAGTTTAGGCCATTCTCCACGACGGGGGCCAAGTCCGGGTTGGTGGAATATTGTAAGGTAGTGGCAGGCCTTACTGTCAGAAGTTATCAAGCCACCCATAGAGCCTCTGGCATAGCTTAACGACTGCCATTACATGACAGCCGGCACCAAACGGCATAGCGTGCCTTTGGAAGCACAGAAAATATACAGTTGTTAACAAGGAACAGTGCCAAGCTCAGCCATTGGTGCCGGTTGTCATGCAATGGCAGTCGTTAAGCAATGTCAGAGGCCTCATGGGCGACTTGATAACTTCTGATAGTAAGGCCCGCCACTGTCTTACAACCCTCCACCAACCCGGACTTGGCCCCGTGGTGGAGTATGGCCTACCCTTGATGTGATGCAGGAAGAGACCCGTGCCCGAGCAGTGGGGACATACAAGGGTTGATAACGATAATGATACAGCGTCCAGTGGCACCTTCATTTACACTAGATGGGTGAAGGAACCACACGAATCCTGCAGTGCCTGTGACATTGTTTTTAAGCAAAAGTCAAAGACAAAAGAATTTTGTTCACTAGAAAAACAAAATGTTTACTTATTAATAAACGTCAACGCTGTTAGTTTCACGATTAATAGATTATGTGGAGAAGAAATTAACATAGAAACTACCATTTATTATTTTCAAAACATATACGTATACGTATTTATGTATATTTATCATAACTATATAATTATGTTAATGTGTATGTATGTCATCATAGAGTTTACAACGGCAGGGGGTTTCTTTGTACATATTGACATTCATTCTTCTATTGTTCTTTTGCATCGTCATTACATTTCTTTGTATTTTCTCGTTGACAACCCCAATTATTCAGCCTTTTATTTCAAGCACGGCTTTGACCAGTTGAGAAGAAAAAGAAGAAAAACATTTATTATAGCCACAGTACACACGCCACAGTAACAAAACAAACTTAAAACACATTACTAAATAACATTAAAAGAAAAGAACACTAAAGGTCACGGCGTGTCACTGCCGCTATAAACGGCTACTGACTCAGCCTATGCTGATGGTCAAGCCTTCAGCGCTGATTTTCAGTCAGTGCCAGGAGGTGTTCCGCGAGCGTTACAGACTGCGGTGTGGTGCAATCATGGGAAATACCATACTGAATAGAATACTTATAATGTAATAAAGAGTAATAGTTGTATAGAATAAAATACGTAATATGCATACAGAATGAAACAGATACTTATATTTAAGTATCTGTTTCATTCTGTATGCATATTTTAACTAACTGACAAAGTAAACTACGGTATACCAAACAAAAAACTTACACAAATTAATATAGGTATACCTACAATCAGTTCCATCTCTCGACGGTCTATCCTACTTGGATAGGCCGCCGAGAGGTGGTATTAAGTGGAATGTATAGTTTATAGCGTCTTCTTAACCGTGCATGGAATAAAAGACTCAATAATTTGGTTTGTCAACGAGAAAATACGTAGAAACGTAATGACAATGCAAAAGAACAATAGAAAAATGAATGTCAATATGTACAATGAAACCTCCTGCCGATATAAACTCTCAAAACGGTTATTTATATAAGTAGTGTATTAATATATTTATATTTGTACCGATTAATTAAGTCAAATAATTAAGTCTCTTATTTCATAACGTTGTCTCGAAGAAATTGCTTTTAGCAACAAGGTCGCCGATTGTACTTTGTATTCTACATGATTATAATATTATTATAATCATGTAAAATACAAAGTACAATCGGCTAACAGCTAACAAAAAACGACGGCCAGATCCAGGCTATGCAATCGGTGACCTCGTGTTAGTGGAAACTCACCCAATAAGCAGCCAAGACAAACAATTCACGTCAAAGTTCGCTCCTCGACGGGATGGCCCGTACGTGATTATAAAGAAACATGGAAGCACGATCTACGAAGTAGCAAATACCAAAAATACAGCTACATCAATTGGAAGATACCACACATCAGCAATAACCAAGTACG
This sequence comes from Yponomeuta sedellus, assembly GCA_934045075.1. Taxonomy (NCBI): domain Eukaryota; kingdom Metazoa; phylum Arthropoda; class Insecta; order Lepidoptera; family Yponomeutidae; genus Yponomeuta; species Yponomeuta sedellus. The sequence continues at coordinate 1,290,684 of OW203733.1, forward strand.
AAAACCGAAATGAACAAGCATCGGCTCCAGCTCCAATTATGCCTCTGCGGCGACGAGGCCGTCCACGAAAAAATCCTGCACCATAAGTCCTGGTACTCTTACGGGACGTCTTAGCGAGTACCAGAGGGGGAGATTGTAACAAGAGAACTATTTGCGCATGGGCCCGAATACTTTCTCGCTCGCACACAGACTATCGTTCTCGCTCGTCGCCCTCCCGCTGCGCCCCACCAAGAAGCAACGGCCGCCAGAGCCCAATATAAGGAGCCGCACCACTTACTTATCTTATCATAACTTATACTAGTACTTCCGCTAAAAGCTTGTTTTTGGACAGAATACTCTGAAGCTTTACCACATGTATTAAATCCAGTTGGAGCCGCGTGAGCTATAAAAGCTGTTCTCCCAGCTTTGTACACACATAATTAACAAACGAAACACATTATGGGATTTACAGAATACGTTATGAAAACTCACTGCGGCTGCAAGATTTATAAACACAACAGAAGAATAACACAAGAAGTACAAGTATAGTAGACTTAATTATATTATTTTAATGCACTAAGGACAATTTGAAACTCCTATTTAGTGCCTATAAACCTATGTGTGTAATACGGAGAGTATTGTAAAGAGGTTCGCAATTTCACTGATGCCGGTGAGTCGCCCATTAGCTCAGTTGGAAAGAGCGCTGGCACGGATAGCCAGAGGTCGCGGGTTCGTATCCCGGCATGGGTGGAATTTTTAGCCTCTTAATAGGTTTTTAAAATATAGTAGACTTACCTCTATAAAGAGCGAGCCATAATTTATTTTAGGGTTCCAGACCGGAACCCCAAAAGGAATCTTCTTCCTCTTCATCTTCAGGCTATATTATGTAGTCCTCTGCTGGACATAGCCCTCCCTTAATGAGCGCCATAGCGTCCTGTCTCCAGCTCGCCGCATCCAGCAACTGCCGGCAGTTTTTCGCAGATCGTCATCCCACTTAGTCGGAAGGCGTCTTATACTACGTTTACCGAGTCGCGGTCTCCACTCAAGAACACGTTTACTCCAACGGTTGTCGGTTCTTCGCGAGATGGAATGCAATACCATAAAGGTTTTTTTATGTCGCCTATAACTATACGATCCATGTGGCACAGGCTTTCTCTCAAAGAGAGAGGATGGGCTTAATTACCACGCGTGCCCACCGCGGATTGGAAATTTCAAGCGCTGAGGTAGTTGAACACCTCTGGTTTCCTCACACTATTTTTATTTTTAATGCACTAACCCGTGCTAAGGATAAATTTAAAAACCTATTTAGAGGCTAAAAATTTCACCCATGCCGGGATTCGAACCCGCGACCTCTGGCTATCTGTGCCAGCGCTCTTTCCAACTGAGCCAATGGGCGACTCACCGGCATCAGTGAAATTTCGAAGCTCTTTACACTATTCTCTGTATTACGTACAGGCAGCGACATCTGACTTAAGCACATTGCATCACTTACAGCCCCGACTACCTACTTTGCAGTTAGGTTTTACATCGGAACAATATCACTGTACCCACATAAAAATACTATTTTTATTTTTAATGCACTAACCTGTGCAAAGACAAATTTATGCCGGTGAGTCGCCCATTGGCTCAATTGGTAGAGCACTGGCACGTATAGCCAGAGGTTGCGGGTTCGAATCCCGGCATGGGTGAAATTTTTAGTCTCTAAATAGGTTTTTAAGTATAACTTTACAAATGTATATAACTTACAATACAAATTCATTGGTACATGTTGGAATTCGAACCTACAACCTTCCGATTAAAGAGTCTGGGTTCTACCGCTCTGTTACCACCGCTGGGCGAAACTTAAGAAAATTCAAATAGCTATATTTTTACTTTTCATACAATATTCAGATAAAGTCCTTACTGCTGCGTTAAAGAGGCAGAGATGCGACCTTTTCGCTGTTAGTTTCGTTCACTGTTTGACTTTAGATAAGCGTGCGGTCGGCTTTACTTCGACAAACTCAAAGAAAGCTAAGTCGCAAGATTAATGTGGGCTCACATTTTCATAGCTATCTATGGCTAGATGTTGTTACTAAGCATACTTTTATTTCTCAGATTATCTTTATCAACTCTTGTATGTCCCCTCTGCTGGGGTACGGGTCTCTTCCCGCAACGCAGGAAGGTTAGGCCGTACTCCACTACGGGGGCCAAGTCCGCGTTGGTGGAGGATTGTAAGACAGTGGCGGGCCTTACTATCAGAAGTTATCAAGCCGCCCATGAGGCCTCTGACATTGCTTAACGACTGCCATTGCATGACAACCGGCACCAATGGCTGAGCTTGGCACAATGGAAAAATGCCACTAGCAGTAGTCACGGGACGGTCACCCATCCTGCACCTGACCGCGCCCGTTGTTGCTTAACTCAAGTGATTGATTCCACCCGGTTCGACTAAGCCACGACCTTTTTTCATATTATAAATTTGTTAAAATTTATTAGTGTACTTTAACCCTTCAGCTGTATGCCGCGCTCGGATCCCGGAAAGTTTGAAGGTGCCGTATAGTGCCTGGTCATTTCGCAATGCCATTTTTTTGCAAATTTTTTGTGGTCACAGTTCCGCATTTCTCAAATTAGAGAAAGTACTACGTAATTATTCAAGTGTTATATATTACTACAATCTGAATAAAATTCCCTATCCGATTATTATACTTGTAGTGCTAATAAAATTGCCAAAAAACTTACATAATTTTCAAATGACGAGATGAAGTTCATTATCTACGCCATTTTGACACTACTTTGAACTTTGTCTCATTAATTACTCATTCACTAGCACTGAACTAACACTTATAATACGATCGAAATGAAATGAAATGAAAAGGTTTAATTCAAAGTAGCGCAGAAGCTGCGTCTTAATGAACGTTACAATTCAAACTAGGTGTCCATTTAAAAATCTAGATCATTTTGGAGAAAAAATGGACAAAAAAACTCCAAACTTAGTCTTTTCAAAGTCCTTAATTAACATAGATCTGCATATTATCTATAACTGTTTACACAATTTTCACACTCTACTTCAGCAAAATAAAACTATAAATGAATAATTAACACAAAGAGGTAAAATGACACTGACTGCCTATATGAGCGACACGATCCGGGCTAAAAGTTCGAGGCTTTTTTCACGGTATTTTCCATAAAATACAACGAAACTATTATTTGAAATATAACCTTCACACTTTTTTCCAGTATTTTGATATATTATTACACATAAACAAATACTCAGCGTTTCCTTCTCGAAATAATTTATAAAACTTTAGCGGGCGGAGCAACTCACGACGAATACCTAAAATGGCGTCTGACTTTTAAAAACCTATTTAGAGGCTAAAAATTTCACCCATGCCGGGATTCGAACCCGCAACCTCTGGCTATCCGTGCCAGCGCTCTACCAATTGAGCCAATGGGCGACTCACGGCATCAGTGAAATTTCGAACCTCTTTACAATATTCTCTGTATTACGTACAGGCAGCGACATCTGACTTAAGCAAATTGCATTACTTACAGCCCCGACCACCTACTTTGCAGTTAGGTTTTAACATCGGAACGATATCACTGTACCCACATGATTACACTATTTTTATTTTTAATGTACTAACCCGTGCTAAGGAACAAATTTAAAAACCTATTTAGAGGCTAAAAATTTCACCCATGCCGGGATTCGAACCCGCAACCTCTGGCTATCCGTGCCAGCGCTCTACCAATTGAGCCAATGGGCGACTCACGGCATCAGTGAAATTTCGAACCTCGTCTGACTTTTGTTTTGTTTGTTTTGTAAGCTGTTTCACATCTTCTTGAATTTACGTGTGTGTATACTTTGGATGACATACTAAATCTACTACGTATGTTATTGCTTGTTTGTTACCTGTTTTACAGACCAATGAAGTTAAATAAAATATCATGACAGAGGCACAGACAGACAAGATAACAGACTTTCTTAGCCTTATAATGCTTTATGGATATGGTATTACGGTCAGATTTAAGCTTTTGTATGACATCCAGTCCTTTATTATTGTATGTCTTACGTAAGATAATAATATACAAACGAACCAACTTATGAACTTTCACTTTTATATTGGTAGTGAAATTTCAATAAGAAATGTTGTTCTCTTCCAAAAGTGTCCAAATAACTTCACTAACCATAAAAGGGTTGAAATGGTACAAACAACTCTGGCTCTGTTTTCTAAATTACGTACATTTGTGGAATTATTGGAATTAGCAATACTATCCCTTAATTGTGAAGAAAAACATCTTTACATGCCTCAGTGCTTAAAATTACTAATCAGTGGTGGGCACGCGTGGTGATTAAGCCCATACTTTTTCTGTCTGAGAAGAGGCCTGTACCCTACATTGGAACGTTTTGAGCTGGTTTATTTACAGACCGTGGAAAAAAAAGTTAATGTTTAGTACTTTACGTACATTATGTTTGTCAGAATAAAATTTTATGTTATCTTAAGCTATATAAATAAGTTTTCTTAGCAATGCCTTGACCAGGGCCCATAATGTGGGACTTAACACATGTGTAACATCATTGTACCTATATTATACCATTATGATCGCTAATAAATGAATATGAATTCAAGTAGGTATCTAGCAACCAAACGTGCATGTTACAAAAAAAAACTTAATTTGAAGTCAATTACTATCGCCGACAAAACACTGACCAGTCATTGTTTTTCTAAGAAGTCAAATTTCAACTTTTTCAAACTCCATTGAACGACAAAGTGCCACAGTTTAAACATAAATTGAACAGCAAAATACATAAAACCTCGTGTACAATTTCAGATAGGGTTGAGAACTAACAAGTTTGCGTGTCTCACTTCATAAGGCCCCTACTGCCGCACTTTTTAATTAACTGGTTGAGACAGCGAATCGGGAGTTGTGGTGCACAGATAGAATATTGATTGATCTATTCGGGAGGTCCTGGGTTCGGTTCCACTCGTAACCATAACACATTCATTACGCCACCAATATGCCACGATCTTCAATGTTATGATAACCATGTTACGTTACATTACGATTATCACACACACATGCATACGTTATTTTTCACGGTCTTTTTTCTCTGTTTATGTATAAAACATTTATAAGCAGTGTTTACGCCCACTCACGTTTAATAACGCTTCAGTTTAACTTCTAGATTAATTGTATGCCAGTAATACAAATTTTCAGCACCTACTGTTTTAGCGTCATCGTTTTATTATTGATATTATTTGAAGTACGCAGGTACGAATCGTATGTTATTTAATTAAAAAAAAATTACTTTTATCTGTTTGAATATGTAAGTAAATAAAAAAATAAATCATCAATTTAGGCTCATTCTCACCATTTAGCAGGCTGATGATGAAAATAATACCCTCGTGGGGACTATGGGTAAAGTCGACATCCTGGGTGATACCAGAGCGCAAGTCAAACGGGTCATTATCGGTCTTATAGCCTCAAATCGTACAACTGCATAACGTCCTTCAACCTTATATTATCATCTCTTTCTTTCACAATTTTTGTTTAGTCAGCCTGTTTTGTCCCAATTCTGGTCAAAGTCCTCCTCCATGAGCTTCCGCTCCTCCCTGTCTTCAGCAAGGAGGTTCAGAAACGGTCCCGCCATCTCCGTTTTGGCCGACCACGTCGTCGATATTCGCGCGTGGAACCCAGTCAGTGCCAATTTTCGCATATCTGCCTGGACCCATAGAAGTCACGTGGCCTGCCCAATTCCAGTTCAATTGCGGCGACAGCTCCAGCTACCTTCATAATATTAATAATAAGTTATACCTCTGTAGAACCTGAGGAATCGCTCGTAGCTCCGGCTGCCTGAGTGATCTTAAACGATCAAGAAGGTTAAGCAACACAGGGCGCGTTCAACGCGTGGATGGGTAACCGTCTATGACTAACGCTAATGGAATTTTTCCGAGCGGTTTCGTGCTTTGCAAAGCACGTTAAGCTGTTGGTGCCGGCTGCCGTCGATAGATGGCAGTCGTTAAGCTATGTCAGCTGCCTAAGGGCGGCTTGAAAACTTCTGACAGTAAGACCAGCCACAAGTCTTACAAAAGTCCGGATTGGTGGAGGCAATCCGGACTTGGCCCTCGTGGTGGAGTACGGCCTATACCTTCCTCAGGGAAGAGACCCGTCCCCGTCGGTCGGAACACAATGGGTTGATGATGACCTCTGTGTGTGTGTGTGTGTGCGATTTTTTTAACAATTTTAGATCCTAAGCATATATAGTATTTGATATTATGCTTCGTTGGTAACCCCTTAAAAAAATAAAATAACACATTTGTAAGCACTACACATTATTCAACCGGATTAACTTTCTAGATTTTTTGTCGGAAGTCCGACCAAGCTCTGAAAATCAGAGCAAAATATGTTAGGACACTTGTGACAAAAAATCAAGTAAATCCGCGCCAAATGAACAAAGTAAATCACGTTACAAATCAGGTATCAATTCTCCAAGTAGAGATTCCAGCGCAGTTGGCAGTAGGCCCCGTGCGAGTCAATTCTAGCATGTTTCAGAGCCGCACGTCACATGGGTGTTTTAAACCTAAGGCACCCGACGGCCCGCGAGGCTCTAAATATTCCTGGCTGTCAGTCCGAATATGCAGCTGTGTGACATAAGTGAGGGTTTTAGCACGACACAATTGTAATGCAAATGAGTTTCGCTACGAAGGCGTTCGGGTGGAACTATTCAGGTCATTTATTATGCGCTCTAAATCCTGAATGATTCCATACGATTCATCATCATCGTCGTCCATTTGACGCCCACTGCAGGATATAGGCCCCCTTCATGGTTTTTTAAGCTTCAAGGTCTTGTGCCGCCCGCATGCAGCTACTCCCCGCAACCGTAACCAGGTCGTCAGCCCATCTGGTGGAGGGCCTGCCCACGCTACATCGTCCGTTTCGTAGTCGTCAGTTCAAAACTTCTACGCCTCAACGGCCATCAGTTCTTCGAGCTATGTGCCCGCCCACTGTCTCTTCAACTTATTCTTCCACCGACCTTTATTAGCAACTCGGGTTCTTCTACGATAATTGTTAAATTCCATTGTAATTGCTGTCGAAACAGTGACGATACTGACAAAATTTGGTGCGCACAATTAGGGCTCTGAGTAATTTCATTTAGGAGCGGTGGCAGCGTATCGGTAGAACGCTTGCCTCATTCCAGAGAGATCCTGTTCAATCACCGCCTGTATTATCAATGTTACGATTGTGTATTTTTAGTCGCAACTCCACGCGCTAACTGCGAAGAAAAAAAACATGAGTTGGCCGTATTACAGTGTGCGCATGGAATCCTGATCGATTCCAATCGTGTAACTGTCGAATTCCATACTGATTTATATTGCAATAGTCACGATACCAATATGATTTCATGTGCGTAATTAGAGCTTTGGGTACATACTGATCTATTCCAATCGTATAACTGTCAAATTCCATACTAATTTATATCGCAATAGTCACGATACCATTATGATTTCATGCGCGTAATCAGCTTTGGGTACATCCTGATCGATTCCAATCGTGTAACTGTCAAATTCAATACTAACTTCTATCGCAACAGTCACGATACCAATATGATTTCATGCGCGTAATTAGAACTTTAGGTGCATAACTTTGGAGTGGTGGCAGCTAATCGGTAAAGGACTTGACCATTAAAGGACCAGAAAGATCTTGTTCAATTCCAAATTCAATTGGTTTTTATTATCAAAGTTACGTACATTTGTGAATTTGAAGTCGCAACACCACACGCTATATAGGGCGTCCCACGGCTATTAGATGCCTCATGGAGGGAAAGTACCTTTAATATTGTAGATGCAACATTTTACTGAAAGAAGACATTATTTTAATTTCAAAAACTATCTAAACTGCATTCATAGATTTTTAAATAATTACACGGTTCAACCGAGAATCGAACCCGCTACACGAGAAAAAAAATTACCCTGTAGCTTTATCACACCAATCGGAAGGCTTCATCATAAGGATTATTTTTTGCTAAATAACATACTGTGGTAGTTAGCCAGTGTCGGCTAGGTCTACCTCACGATGGGCTGGTTGAGAGAGTGGAATGGGAGGTGAAGTGAATGGACTTACTTGGTGATGGTGGATGATGGCTCGCTTTAGCTGTTGGGCAGATGATGAGCGGTGATGGATGAGCTGATGCGTCCAGCGTACGGAGAACACTCCTGCACTGTTCACTTATAGTCTAATATTGTCAATATATTGTTCTTTGAGCTGATAAAGTTTCTTGGTCACCAAATGTCTATCACTTCACGACAATTTGAGCACTTATCACGCGCGTATGTCACCGTGCGAATGTGTGTGCAGATGGCTGGATAAATTAGTAGCGAGCGAGCGGCACGAGCGACGGCACCGGAACGACCAGAATAATGAACAATGAGTGACCACAGATTCATGATTACGTCGCGTCGATTCTCGCGCGAACATACTGTCAGAAATAAAAGGAACACCTTGAATTTTAACTTCACAAAAGTACATAACTTAGAAAATAAACTAAGTCGTTGAAATTTCATACGCCTATATTTAACCACATGTTTGATACATGAACGCGTCTGAAATAACTGACCCAATTACGCAGATGTTGGAATTGTCTTTAATTACATTGAGGTTATTATCAATTACATACAGTTTCAGTTTAATTTCGCAAGCCTCTAATTCAGAGTAATTACACTGAATATAAACGCCCATTTCACGCTTTGAAGGTACATTCATATGTGATTGAGGACACGTTACGGGTTTCCTTACGGTGTTTTATTTCATTGTTAGCGTGTGGTATTTTTATGACAGGATAAATTGGAAAAACAACAAACAGAAAATATTTTCAAAAGTACATAGTGCAATTGGAAAAAAATGACTAAGGTTAAGCAACAACAGGCGCGGTCAGGTGCTAGATGGGTGACTGTCCTGTGACTACCGCTAGTGATTCCCCCCCCCCTTGGTGGAGTATAGCCTAACCTTCCTGCTGTGCAAGAAGAGACCCGTGCCCCAGCAGTGGGGACATACAAGGGTTGATATCAACCATCATTGTAACCCTGTTTTACAATAAAGTTTATTCATTTCATTTCAATCTTATCTCGGACTTTGTGCTAGTTGAAATTCCAACATGTTGGATTATAGAGATGTAGAAATAGAAATAGAAAAATCTTTATTTGGTACTACAGATATTGAATACAATAGCTTATGCTTAATATAGAACCTAAAGTTTACAAAGTAGGTACCAAAAAGGTTTCCGCTCAGCTTAATGCCGCAGCAGGACTACGGCGCTGATTTTCAGCGGATGCCTGAGAACTTATTGCTAAAACTTAAATTAATCTAAGGTAAATATTAAACAAAACAATGACCTCATTAATGCATTTTTTAGCGATGACATCTTAGCGATGTCTAGCCAATCCTTGCAAAGAGATTTGAATGACAATATTAATTCCTATCTCCAGAGGCAATTAAGTTTGTTTTAACTCATCTGAGCAAAAACTCGAGCCCCTATCTTCTAGTAATAAAGTAGGGTTCGCAAACAAACTTTCGTTCAAACTCTATTTAACCGACTGCAAAAGCGAAGTAGAGCAATGTTTTTTGAGCGTTCTTATGTATGTGCCTATGGCCACTCAAACACGAAACTGATGGACCTACTACAACAAATAGAGTGCCAAATTAGTGTTTTGAAGTTGACCTTATAATTTTACCAACGTACCTACAGCATTTTAGGAGCTATAAGGATACAAGATAAGGATAAATCATTTATTTAATAAACAAAATATAAATAATTATAAAATAAGTATAGTATTTTCTAAGGTTAACACGAGCACTAGACATAATATTTAATATTTATTAATATTTTGCCGAGGGTAGTAAACTAACCGTTAATGTTTTCTAAAAGACGCCTGTCACCTCAGTCATCCGAGACCACGGCACCTGAAAAAGTGCCGAAACGTCGGAAAATTGTAAAAATGTAATAAACGAGCATAAATCCACATAAAAACAGTTTTAATTATAAAATAAGTAGTAGTCTTCTCTCAGAAAGAGAGAGAGAGAGAGGCTTAGTTACTACTCGTGCCCACCGCGGATTGGCAATATCAAGCGCTGAGATACCAATATTAGAATATTTCAGATGCTCAAGGTATCTCGTGATGAGTTCCTTCACAATAAGCGAGTGGTTTTGCTAACTTGCTATTTTAAATGCATACAAGATACATTATTAACTTCTTCATCAGGCTATATTAGTCCACTGCTGGACGTAGCCCTCCCCTAATGAGCGCCATAGCGCAAGGTTGTGCCGTCATTGGGGGGTAATGCCCATAATACCCACGCTGGTCATGCGGGTTGGCGATTATTTACTATATTGTTATAAACTGTTGTGACTCAGTAACTTTCCCAGCATTTTCATCTTCTCTATTCGGTTCTTAGCATCGATCTACTAACACATCTAATGCAATCGGTACCTCAATGCCGAGAGAGGCCGTGACGAGGATTGGGGTAGAGTGCTCTACATCTAAACCTGTAATTTGCTGTAATTTGCCTAATGGAACTTAAGCGTTGTTTCATTCATGATCTGGGGCCTAATTACCTAACTATGCGCATCAAATCGTACAAAGACCCGGCAACTAAATCGGGCTCTGCATAAAATGTCACAATTTAAATAAAACACCGTACAATTTATGAAGCGTTTATCAAGGTTTCAACTATCTTACAACAAAGTGTTCTTTATCTATCTATCTATCTATCTATCTATCTATCTATCTATCTATCTATCTATCTATCTATCTATCTATCTATCTATCTATCTATCTATCTATCTATCTATCTATCTATCTATCTATCTATCTATCTATCTATCTATCTATCTATCTATCTATCTATCTATCTATCTATCTATCTATCTATCTATCTATCTATCTATCTATCTATCTATCTATCTATCTATCTATCTATCTATCTATCTATCTATCTATCTATCTATCTATCTATCTATCTATCTATCTATCTATCTATCTATCTATCTATCTATCTATCTATCTATCTATCTATCTATCTATCTATCTATCTATCTATCTATCTATCTATCTATCTATCTATCTATCTATCTATCTATCTATCTATCTATCTATCTATCTATCTATCTATCTATCTATCTATCTATCTATCTATCTATCTATCTATCTATCTATCTATCTATCTATCTATCTATCTATCTATCTATCTATCTATCTATCTATCTATCTATCTATCTATCTATCTATCTATCTATCTATCTATCTATCTATCTATCTATCTATCTATCTATCTATCTATCTATCTATCTATCTATCTATCTATCTATCTATCTATCTATCTATCTATCTATCTATCTATCTATCTATCTATCTATCTATCTATCTATCTATCTATCTATCTATCTATCTATCTATCTATCTATCTATCTATCTATCTATCTATCTATCTATCTATCTATCTATCTATCTATCTATCTATCTATCTATCTATCTATCTATCTATCTATCTATCTATCTATCTATCTAGACGTTCAGATAGATACTATCTATCTATCTATCTATCTATCTATCTGTCTGTCTGTCTGTCTGTCTGTCTGTCTGTCTGTCTGTCTGTCTGTCTGTCTGTCTGTCTGTCTGTCTGTCTGTCTGTCTGTCTGTCTGTCTGTCTGTCTGTCTGTCTGTCTGTCTGTCTGTCTGTCTGTCTGTCTGTCTGTCTGTCTGTCTGTCTGTCTGTCTGTCTGTCTGTCTGTCTGTCTGTCTGTCTGTCTGTCTGTCTGTCTGTCTGTCTGTCTGTCTGTCTGTCTGTCTGTCTGTCTGTCTGTCTGTCTGTCTGTCTGTCTGTCTGTCTGTCTGTCTGTCTGTCTGTCTGTCTGTCTGTCTGTCTGTCTGTCTGTCTGTCTGTCTGTCTGTCTGTCTGTCTGTCTGTCTGTCTGTCTGTCTGTCTGTCTGTCTGTCTGTCTGTCTGTCTGTCTGTCTGTCTGTCTGTCTGTCTGTCTGTCTGTCTGTCTGTCTGTCTGTCTGTCTGTCTGTCTGTCTGTCTGTCTGTCTGTCTGTCTGTCTGTCTGTCTGTCTGTCTGTCTGTCTGTCTGTCTGTCTGTCTGTCTGTCTGTCTGTCTGTCTGTCTGTCTGTCTGTCTGTCTGTCTGTCTGTCTGTCTGTCTGTCTGTCTGTCTGTCTGTCTGTCTGTCTGTCTGTCTGTCTGTCTGTCTGTCTGTCTGTCTGTCTGTCTGTCTGTCTGTCTGTCTGTCTGTCTGTCTGTCTGTCTGTCTGTCTGTCTGTCTGTCTGTCTGTCTGTCTGTCTGTCTGTCTGTCTGTCTGTCTGTCTGTCTGTCTGTCTGTCTGTCTGTCTGTCTGTCTGTCTGTCTGTCTGTCTGTCTGTCTGTCTGTCTGTCTGTCTGTCTGTCTGTCTGTCTGTCTGTCTGTCTGTCTGTCTGTCTGTCTGTCTGTCTGTCTGTCTGTCTGTCTGTCTGTCTGTCTGTCTGTCTGTCTGTCTGTCTGTCTGTCTGTCTGTCTGTCTGTCTGTCTGTCTGTCTGTCTGTCTGTCTGTCTGTCTGTCTGTCTGTCTGTCTGTCTGTCTGTCTGTCTGTCTGTCTGTCTGTCTGTCTGTCTGTCTGTCTGTCTGTCTGTCTGTCTGTCTGTCTGTCTGTCTGTCTGTCTGTCTGTCTGTCTGTCTGTCTGTCTGTCTGTCTGTCTGTCTGTCTGTCTGTCTGTCTGTCTGTCTGTCTGTCTGTCTGTCTGTCTGTCTGTCTGTCTGTCTGTCTGTCTGTCTGTCTGTCTGTCTGTCTGTCTGTCTGTCTGTCTGTCTGTCTGTCTGTCTGTCTGTCTGTCTGTCTGTCTGTCTGTCTGTCTGTCTGTCTGTCTGTCTGTCTGTCTGTCTGTCTGTCTGTCTGTCTGTCTGTCTGTCTGTCTGTCTGTCTGTCTGTCTGTCTGTCTGTCTGTCTGTCTGTCTGTCTGTCTGTCTGTCTGTCTGTCTGTCTGTCTGTCTGTCTGTCTGTCTGTCTGTCTGTCTGTCTGTCTGTCTGTCTGTCTGTCTGTCTGTCTGTCTGTCTGTCTGTCTGTCTGTCTGTCTGTCTGTCTGTCTGTCTGTCTGTCTGTCTGTCTGTCTGTCTGTCTGTCTGTCTGTCTGTCTGTCTGTCTGTCTGTCTGTCTGTCTGTCTGTCTGTCTGTCTGTCTGTCTGTCTGTCTGTCTGTCTGTCTGTCTGTCTGTCTGTCTGTCTGTCTGTCTGTCTGTCTGTCTGTCTGTCTGTCTGTCTGTCTGTCTGTCTGTCTGTCTGTCTGTCTGTCTGTCTGTCTGTCTGTCTGTCTGTCTGTCTGTCTGTCTGTCTGTCTGTCTGTCTGTCTGTCTGTCTGTCTGTCTGTCTGTCTGTCTGTCTGTCTGTCTGTCTGTCTGTCTGTCTGTCTGTCTGTCTGTCTGTCTGTCTGTCTGTCTGTCTGTCTGTCTGTCTGTCTGTCTGTCTGTCTGTCTGTCTGTCTGTCTGTCTGTCTGTCTGTCTGTCTGTCTGTCTGTCTGTCTGTCTGTCTGTCTGTCTGTCTGTCTGTCTGTCTGTCTGTCTGTCTGTCTGTCTGTCTGTCTGTCTGTCTGTCTGTCTGTCTGTCTGTCTGTCTGTCTGTCTGTCTGTCTGTCTGTCTGTCTGTCTGTCTGTCTGTCTGTCTGTCTGTCTGTCTGTCTGTCTGTCTGTCTGTCTGTCTGTCTGTCTGTCTGTCTGTCTGTCTGTCTGTCTGTCTGTCTGTCTGTCTGTCTGTCTGTCTGTCTGTCTGTCTGTCTGTCTGTCTGTCTGTCTGTCTGTCTGTCTGTCTGTCTGTCTGTCTGTCTGTCTGTCTGTCTGTCTGTCTGTCTGTCTGTCTGTCTGTCTGTCTGTCTGTCTGTCTGTCTGTCTGTCTGTCTGTCTGTCTGTCTGTCTGTCTGTCTGTCTGTCTGTCTGTCTGTCTGTCTGTCTGTCTGTCTGTCTGTCTGTCTGTCTGTCTGTCTGTCTGTCTGTCTGTCTGTCTGTCTGTCTGTCTGTCTGTCTGTCTGTCTGTCTGTCTGTCTGTCTGTCTGTCTGTCTGTCTGTCTGTCTGTCTGTCTGTCTGTCTGTCTGTCTGTCTGTCTGTCTGTCTGTCTGTCTGTCTGTCTGTCTGTCTGTCTGTCTGTCTGTCTGTCTGTCTGTCTGTCTGTCTGTCTGTCTGTCTGTCTGTCTGTCTGTCTGTCTGTCTGTCTGTCTGTCTGTCTGTCTGTCTGTCTGTCTGTCTGTCTGTCTGTCTGTCTGTCTGTCTGTCTGTCTGTCTGTCTGTCTGTCTGTCTGTCTGTCTGTCTGTCTGTCTGTCTGTCTGTCTGTCTGTCTGTCTGTCTGTCTGTCTGTCTGTCTGTCTGTCTGTCTGTCTGTCTGTCTGTCTGTCTGTCTGTCTGTCTGTCTGTCTGTCTGTCTGTCTGTCTGTCTGTCTGTCTGTCTGTCTGTCTGTCTGTCTGTCTGTCTGTCTGTCTGTCTGTCTGTCTGTCTGTCTGTCTGTCTGTCTGTCTGTCTGTCTGTCTGTCTGTCTGTCTGTCTGTCTGTCTGTCTGTCTGTCTGTCTGTCTGTCTGTCTGTCTGTCTGTCTGTCTGTCTGTCTGTCTGTCTGTCTGTCTGTCTGTCTGTCTGTCTGTCTGTCTGTCTGTCTGTCTGTCTGTCTGTCTGTCTGTCTGTCTGTCTGTCTGTCTGTCTGTCTGTCTGTCTGTCTGTCTGTCTGTCTGTCTGTCTGTCTGTCTGTCTGTCTGTCTGTCTGTCTGTCTGTCTGTCTGTCTGTCTGTCTGTCTGTCTGTCTGTCTGTCTGTCTGTCTGTCTGTCTGTCTGTCTGTCTGTCTGTCTGTCTGTCTGTCTGTCTGTCTGTCTGTCTGTCTGTCTGTCTGTCTGTCTGTCTGTCTGTCTGTCTGTCTGTCTGTCTGTCTGTCTGTCTGTCTGTCTGTCTGTCTGTCTGTCTGTCTGTCTGTCTGTCTGTCTGTCTGTCTGTCTGTCTGTCTGTCTGTCTGTCTGTCTGTCTGTCTGTCTGTCTGTCTGTCTGTCTGTCTGTCTGTCTGTCTGTCTGTCTGTCTGTCTGTCTGTCTGTCTGTCTGTCTGTCTGTCTGTCTGTCTGTCTGTCTGTCTGTCTGTCTGTCTGTCTGTCTGTCTGTCTGTCTGTCTGTCTGTCTGTCTGTCTGTCTGTCTGTCTGTCTGTCTGTCTGTCTGTCTGTCTGTCTGTCTGTCTGTCTGTCTGTCTGTCTGTCTGTCTGTCTGTCTGTCTGTCTGTCTGTCTGTCTGTCTGTCTGTCTGTCTGTCTGTCTGTCTGTCTGTCTGTCTGTCTGTCTGTCTGTCTGTCTGTCTGTCTGTCTGTCTGTCTGTCTGTCTGTCTGTCTGTCTGTCTGTCTGTCTGTCTGTCTGTCTGTCTGTCTGTCTGTCTGTCTGTCTGTCTGTCTGTCTGTCTGTCTGTCTGTCTGTCTGTCTGTCTGTCTGTCTGTCTGTCTGTCTGTCTGTCTGTCTGTCTGTCTGTCTGTCTGTCTGTCTGTCTGTCTGTCTGTCTGTCTGTCTGTCTGTCTGTCTGTCTGTCTGTCTGTCTGTCTGTCTGTCTGTCTGTCTGTCTGTCTGTCTGTCTGTCTGTCTGTCTGTCTGTCTGTCTGTCTGTCTGTCTGTCTGTCTGTCTGTCTGTCTGTCTGTCTGTCTGTCTGTCTGTCTGTCTGTCTGTCTGTCTGTCTGTCTGTCTGTCTGTCTGTCTGTCTGTCTGTCTGTCTGTCTGTCTGTCTGTCTGTCTGTCTGTCTGTCTGTCTGTCTGTCTGTCTGTCTGTCTGTCTGTCTGTCTGTCTGTCTGTCTGTCTGTCTGTCTGTCTGTCTGTCTGTCTGTCTGTCTGTCTGTCTGTCTGTCTGTCTGTCTGTCTGTCTGTCTGTCTGTCTGTCTGTCTGTCTGTCTGTCTGTCTGTCTGTCTGTCTGTCTGTCTGTCTGTCTGTCTGTCTGTCTGTCTGTCTGTCTGTCTGTCTGTCTGTCTGTCTGTCTGTCTGTCTGTCTGTCTGTCTGTCTGTCTGTCTGTCTGTCTGTCTGTCTGTCTGTCTGTCTGTCTGTCTGTCTGTCTGTCTGTCTGTCTGTCTGTCTGTCTGTCTGTCTGTCTGTCTGTCTGTCTGTCTGTCTGTCTGTCTGTCTGTCTGTCTGTCTGTCTGTCTGTCTGTCTGTCTGTCTGTCTGTCTGTCTGTCTGTCTGTCTGTCTGTCTGTCTGTCTGTCTGTCTGTCTGTCTGTCTGTCTGTCTGTCTGTCTGTCTGTCTGTCTGTCTGTCTGTCTGTCTGTCTGTCTGTCTGTCTGTCTGTCTGTCTGTCTGTCTGTCTGTCTGTCTCTGTCTGTCTGTCTGTCTGTCTGTCTGTCTGTCTGTCTGTCTGTCTGTCTGTCTGTCTGTCTGTCTGTCTGTCTGTCTGTCTGTCTGTCTGTCTGTCTGTCTGTCTGTCTGTCTGTCTGTCTGTCTGTCTGTCTGTCTGTCTGTCTGTCTGTCTGTCTGTCTGTCTGTCTGTCTGTCTGTCTGTCTGTCTGTCTGTCTGTCTGTCTGTCTGTCTGTCTGTCTGTCTGTCTGTCTGTCTGTCTGTCTGTCTGTCTGTCTGTCTGTCTGTCTGTCTGTCTGTCTGTCTGTCTGTCTGTCTGTCTGTCTGTCTGTCTGTCTGTCTGTCTGTCTGTCTGTCTGTCTGTCTGTCTGTCTGTCTGTCTGTCTGTCTGTCTGTCTGTCTGTCTGTCTGTCTGTCTGTCTGTCTGTCTGTCTGTCTGTCTGTCTGTCTGTCTGTCTGTCTGTCTGTCTGTCTGTCTGTCTGTCTGTCTGTCTGTCTGTCTGTCTGTCTGTCTGTCTGTCTGTCTGTCTGTCTGTCTGTCTGTCTGTCTGTCTGTCTGTCTGTCTGTCTGTCTGTCTGTCTGTCTGTCTGTCTGTCTGTCTGTCTGTCTGTCTGTCTGTCTGTCTGTCTGTCTGTCTGTCTGTCTGTCTGTCTGTCTGTCTGTCTGTCTGTCTGTCTGTCTGTCTGTCTGTCTGTCTGTCTGTCTGTCTGTCTGTCTGTCTGTCTGTCTGTCTGTCTGTCTGTCTGTCTGTCTGTCTGTCTGTCTGTCTGTCTGTCTGTCTGTCTGTCTGTCTGTCTGTCTGTCTGTCTGTCTGTCTGTCTGTCTGTCTGTCTGTCTGTCTGTCTGTCTGTCTGTCTGTCTGTCTGTCTGTCTGTCTGTCTGTCTGTCTGTCTGTCTGTCTGTCTGTCTGTCTGTCTGTCTGTCTGTCTGTCTGTCTGTCTGTCTGTCTGTCTGTCTGTCTGTCTGTCTGTCTGTCTGTCTGTCTGTCTGTCTGTCTGTCTGTCTGTCTGTCTGTCTGTCTGTCTGTCTGTCTGTCTGTCTGTCTGTCTGTCTGTCTGTCTGTCTGTCTGTCTGTCTGTCTGTCTGTCTGTCTGTCTGTCTGTCTGTCTGTCTGTCTGTCTGTCTGTCTGTCTGTCTGTCTGTCTGTCTGTCTGTCTGTCTGTCTGTCTGTCTGTCTGTCTGTCTGTCTGTCTGTCTGTCTGTCTGTCTGTCTGTCTGTCTGTCTGTCTGTCTGTCTGTCTGTCTGTCTGTCTGTCTGTCTGTCTGTCTGTCTGTCTGTCTGTCTGTCTGTCTGTCTGTCTGTCTGTCTGTCTGTCTGTCGGTCGGTCGGTCGGTCGGTCGGTCGGTCGGTCGGTCGGTCGGTCGGTCGGTCGGTCGGTCGGTCGGTCGGTCGGTCGGTCTGTCTGTCTGTCTGTCTGTCTGTCTGTCTGTCTGTCTGTCTGTCTGTCTGTCTGTCTGTCTGTCTGTCTGTCTGTCTGTCTGTCTGTCTGTCTGTCTGTCTGTCTGTCTGTCTGTCTGTCTGTCTGTCTGTCTGTCTGTCTGTCTGTCTGTCTGTCTGTCTGTCTGTCTGTCTGTCTGTCTGTCTGTCTGTCTGTCTGTCTGTCTGTCTGTCTGTCTGTCTGTCTGTCTGTCTGTCTGTCTGTCTGTCTGTCTGTCTGTCTGTCTGTCTGTCTGTCTGTCTGTCTGTCTGTCTGTCTGTCTGTCTGTCTGTCTGTCTGTCTGTCTGTCTGTCTGTCTGTCTGTCTGTCTGTCTGTCTGTCTGTCTGTCTGTCTGTCTGTCTGTCTGTCTGTCTGTCTGTCTGTCTGTCTGTCTGTCTGTCTGTCTGTCTGTCTGTCTGTCTGTCTGTCTGTCTGTCTGTCTGTCTGTCTGTCTGTCTGTCTGTCTGTCTGTCTGTCTGTCTGTCTGTCTGTCTGTCTGTCTGTCTGTCTGTCTGTCTGTCTGTCTGTCTGTCTGTCTGTCTGTCTGTCTGTCTGTCTGTCTGTCTGTCTGTCTGTCTGTCTGTCTGTCTGTCTGTCTGTCTGTCTGTCTGTCTGTCTGTCTGTCTGTCTGTCTGTCTGTCTGTCTGTCTGTCTGTCTGTCTGTCTGTCTGTCTGTCTGTCTGTCTGTCTGTCTGTCTGTCTGTCTGTCTGTCTGTCTGTCTGTCTGTCTGTCTGTCTGTCTGTCTGTCTGTCTGTCTGTCTGTCTGTCTGTCTGTCTGTCTGTCTGTCTGTCTGTCTGTCTGTCTGTCTGTCTGTCTGTCTGTCTGTCTGTCTGTCTGTCTGTCTGTCTGTCTCTGTCTGTCTGTCTGTCTGTCTGTCTGTCTGTCTGTCTGTCTGTCTGTCTGTCTGTCTGTCTGTCTGTCTGTCTGTCTGTCTGTCTGTCTGTCTGTCTGTCTGTCTGTCTGTCTGTCTGTCTGTCTGTCTGTCTGTCTGTCTGTCTGTCTGTCTGTCTGTCTGTCTGTCTGTCTGTCTGTCTGTCTGTCTGTCTGTCTGTCTGTCTGTCTGTCTGTCTGTCTGTCTGTCTGTCTGTCTGTCTGTCTGTCTGTCTGTCTGTCTGTCTGTCTGTCTGTCTGTCTGTCTGTCTGTCTGTCTGTCTGTCTGTCTGTCTGTCTGTCTGTCTGTCTGTCTGTCTGTCTGTCTGTCTGTCTGTCTGTCTGTCTGTCTGTCTGTCTGTCTGTCTGTCTGTCTGTCTGTCTGTCTGTCTGTCTGTCTGTCTGTCTGTCTGTCTGTCTGTCTGTCTGTCTGTCTGTCTGTCTGTCTGTCTGTCTGTCTGTCTGTCTGTCTGTCTGTCTGTCTGTCTGTCTGTCTGTCTGTCTGTCTGTCTGTCTGTCTGTCTGTCTGTCTGTCTGTCTGTCTGTCTGTCTGTCTGTCTGTCTGTCTGTCTGTCTGTCTGTCTGTCTGTCTGTCTGTCTGTCTGTCTGTCTGTCTGTCTGTCTGTCTGTCTGTCTGTCTGTCTGTCTGTCTGTCTGTCTGTCTGTCTGTCTGTCTGTCTGTCTGTCTGTCTGTCTGTCTGTCTGTCTGTCTGTCTGTCTGTCTGTCTGTCTGTCTGTCTGTCTGTCTGTCTGTCTGTCTGTCTGTCTGTCTGTCTGTCTGTCTGTCTGTCTGTCTGTCTGTCTGTCTGTCTGTCTGTCTGTCTGTCTGTCTGTCTGTCTGTCTGTCTGTCTGTCTGTCTGTCTGTCTGTCTGTCTGTCTGTCTGTCTGTCTGTCTGTCTGTCTGTCTGTCTGTCTGTCTGTCTGTCTGTCTGTCTGTCTGTCTGTCTGTCTGTCTGTCTGTCTGTCTGTCTGTCTGTCTGTCTGTCTGTCTGTCTGTCTGTCTGTCTGTCTGTCTGTCTGTCTGTCTGTCTGTCTGTCTGTCTGTCTGTCTGTCTGTCTGTCTGTCTGTCTGTCTGTCTGTCTGTCACAATGTTATCCTTCACAATTAGCGAGTGGCATTCCTACTGCAGCTTCACAAATGAGTCCTATTACATCCCTTTAAGCCTTTCAAGTTCCTGAACAAGCTCCGGGTATTTATTAAAATGTACACTTCATTACAGATCCGTTTGATGTCACTTAACCTCGTCTTAGCCCTTATCCATATTAACCATGTCCCTTTTGTTAGGGCGCACGCTCACTGAGCATCCCACTATAAGACTTAAAAATAATAACTTTCACGTGACATACACAACCTCACGCCTGTATGCCAGAGGGGTAGGCAGAGACAAGGTACTGCCACTTGCCACGATCCTGACAGATCACCTTCGCTTCATCAACGTTCATAAGTCGTTGCACGCACACACGCCGGTTCCGGGTACTTTATATCTACCTTCAATAACTTCATATCTTCTCGGAATAACTTTCAGATAACAAATTCTTATATCACATCATCATCATCAATTCAGCCTATTGCAGTCCTATATTGCAGGCCTATTTCCAGCAGTAGCTGGACATAGGCCTCCCCCAGGGTGCGCCGCAAGACCCGATCTCCCGTTTTCGTCATCCAATCACCACCAGCCACCTTTTTCAGGTCGTCGGTCCATCTGGCCGGAGGGCGTCCTAAGATAAGATAAAATAAGAATATTCTTTATTGTATACCGGAAAAATAGTAACAAAAACGGCAGATACAAAAGATCAAATACAATTGGCGGCCTTATTGTCCTACACTACGCTTTCACATAAATTTATTTTCTAAGCAATAAATTATAGCTACGATCACTTCTGTAGCTAGAAACCGACCCATCTCATCGAGGAATTGGCACTGCTTGCTGTAATACAGGTGTCAAGCCTAGCATAGCAACAGAAGCTAATATAATGTTTCGTCATCGTCAGGCTATATTAGTCCACTGCTGGACATAGCCCTCCCCTGAAGAGCGCCACATTGTACTATCATAGGGGGTAATGCCCATAATCCCCACGCAAGGCATGCGGGTTGGGGATCGCAGTTCGGTGGAATTGTACTGCAGGGGGCGCTGCTGCCCACCCCCCGGTTTGCGTCATTAGTCGCCTTTTACGACACCCGCGGGAAGAATTGGGTTGGTGCTATTCTCTAGGCCGACACCACACAGCAAATATAATATTCATATTCATATTAATTTATTGCATTGTCATGTCTCATTACAGTTCGTATTTGTAATTTTAAAAGTAGGTACATGACTATGATATTTATGATTCATAAACTAGTTGCAACTTTAAACTGTATTAACTCTGTAAGGTTTGTGGAAATAAATTATTCTTATTCTTTTCTTATTCACGCCAAAGCCAAGTTAAATGGAATAAATCAAATCAAAAAGGTTTTCTTTAAAGTAACAGCGAAACTGCGACTTAATGAACGTTACAAGTTAATATCTGCTTAATCGGCCGTTTTTAAGCATACAATGCTATATCCCATAATTTACATTCAGATATTTCTAGGCCAAATTTTACAAAAAAGATCTGTAAAAGAAGATTTGACATTTTAATTATTTATCTTTAAATAACCTACATTTGATGTGACATTTTTATTACTTACTAGCTTACCCAGCGAACTTCGTACAGTCTATTTATTCTTACTTGTCCAATTTAGTAAACAAGATTCTAACCTTAAAATTGAGATTAGATGCCCAAACTAGACAAGACATCATGAACTATGTTTATAAAATTGGCAGCGTGTTATCTAAAAGAGTGTTCCAAGTTACTTCATTTATGGCAATATGGCAGTTTTGGACTAAAAAGTTACAGTTTACGGGTAGAATCTTGTTTTACTTAATTGGACAAGTAAGAATAAATAGACTGTACGAAGTTCGCTGGGTAAGCTAGTAAGTAATAAAAATGTCACATCAAATGTAGGTTATTTAAAGATAAATAATTAAAATGTCAAATCTTCTTTTACAGATCTTTTTTGTAATAGTCGATTTTTTATTATTATTTTTTTCTCCGTAAGAAACATTCTCGTACTTCAGGGTAAAAAAAAATAATGAGCAATATCGATTCAGCTGCTGGCGAGATTTGCGCTTACCAACACATTCAGCGATTCATTTTTATATTATAGACTAGCTGACCCATATTCTAAAAAAAGAATTAGCGAAATCGGTTCAGCTGCTCTCGAGATTTGCGCTTACCAACACATTCAGCGATTCATTTTTATATCATAGATTATTACAGAGCGGGCAGTAGCCCAGTGAGTAGGGCAATAGACTTGAAAGCGAAAGATTCGGGTTCGATTCAATTCGATTCCCAGTGTGCCCACACGTATTTTAGAAAACATAGTCATGTATCAATGACTTCTAAGTCTTTTCTAAGTTATGTACATTTTATAAACCTATTTACAGGCTAAAAACTCCATGCCGAGTTTTTTAAATTGTCCTCAGCAGGAATTATTGCATTAAAAATGATATAATTACCTACATTTTGTAGAGTTTTAGTCCGGATTTACTCACGGGTGTTGTTATATCGGAAAAGTCCGACCAGGTTTCGCATTATCTACATTTGTGAATTTATAGTAAAACATCGTAAGGAAACGAATGTCTGAGGAGTTCAAATACCTCAATGCTTGAAATTGCTAATTCCGAGGTGGGCACGCATAGTGATTAAGCCCATACTCTCTCTTTGAGAGAAGACCTGTGCCCTGCAGTGGGTCGTTCATTGGCTTCATAGAAAATCATTGCTAATTGCACTAAGCTCCCTCAATGTGCGCGTCGCCTTATAATAAATTGGTACTAAGAAAACCTTTCTGGGTCACCCTGTCCTTTCTCGTGTGATGTCCCTTTCTGCCCTACGCTATACCCCTTCAACTCCGACTTCGTTTGAATTCAAGATGTTTATTTATTTCTTCCGTGCTTCGCAAGGCTCGCTAAGCCGTTGGTGCCTGCCGTCATGTAATGGCAGTTGTTAAGCCATGTCAGAGGCCTTATGGGCGGCTTGATAACTTCTGACAGTTAGGCCCGCCATTGTATTACAATCCTTCACCAAACCAGACTTGGCCTCCGTGGTGGAGTACGGCCTAACCTTCCTGCGACGCAGAGACCCGTGCCCCAGCAGTAGGGACATACAAGGGTTGATATCGATATCGATTTATTCTTCCCTTTTGAGGGTCTTATTTTTTATAAGTTTATTTTACTTTGTTAGGAATAACAACAGCGTAACAGGTTATAATTTCTTATTAACTAATAGCTAAATACATTAAACAGTTGTGCACATTTTATCAATTAAATAATAGAATGAACGCGTTAGCGCAGAGAACTCTCTGGACAACGCTTGAAAAAATGGTCGATAGCCAAATATTGTTTGCGTTTTAGAGTACATCTATATTATTAACTTTTCATCATCTATAGTATTAACTATTGATGTATTAAACATGAAAATTAGCACATTTATGTACAGATATGCATTTTTTTACAACGTTACGTTACGTTATCAACCATTATATGTCCCCACTGCTGGGGCACGGGTCTCTTCCTGCATCGCAAGAAGGTTAGGCCATACTCCACCACGGGGGCCAAGTCCAGGTTGGTGGAGGATTGTGAGACAGTGGCCGGGCCTCACTGTCAGAAGTTATCAAGCCGCCCATAAGGCCGCTGACATGGCTTAACGACTGCCATTATATGGCAGCCGGCACCAACGGCTTAACGTGCCTTGCAAAGCACGGAAGCGCTCGGAAAAATGCCACTAGCGGTAGTCACGGGACGCTCACCCATCCCTTACCTGGCCGCGCCTGTTGTTGCCGCGCCTTTTTTTACAACATTACGATTTAAAGTGTGGGGCACGTTGCGCCTGCGCCCGCCGAGCCCCTATTAGCGGCGTTTCGCAGGACACGAGCCTTCGCCCCAGTCTTATCTGTACCTCTGTGTCTATACTAACATTCTTTTGCTAACGCATGTGGATCTCTCAAAGATGGAGTATGGGCTTATTACCACGCGTGCCCACCTCTGATAAACAATTTCAAGCGCTGAGGTATTTAAACAACTCTGACACTCAGTTTTCCTCACGATGTTTTCATTCACCGTTAGCGAGTGGTATAGAATATAATAGAAACCGTTTATTATTACACACAAAACACACGAAACAATTTTAACACAAAAAACTTATTGCTAGTTTAACTTCACAAATGGCAGTCGTTAAGCCATGTCAGAGGCCTTATGGACGGCTTGATAACTACTGACAGGAAGGCCCGCCACTGTCTCACAATCCTCCACCAACCCGGACTTGGCCCCCGTGGTGGAGTATGGCCTAACCTTCCTGCGATGCAGGAAGAGACCCGTGCCCCAGCAGTTGGGACATACAAGGGTTGATAACGAAACAATAACGAACTTCACAAATGTATAAAGCTTAGAAGACAAAGTTATTGGTACATCCCTTCATTAGGATTTGAACCTTAGTCTCTCGAATTTGAGTCCTTTTTCCACCCTCGCTACCCTCGCAATGTTATACCTTTTATTTATGTTTTTCGCGGTACACGGACCATATAATTGGGGTACTAAAACAGAGTACAATAGGCTAGATTTATTCCTTTTTTTGCCCAAAGAGTTACCGTAATAAATATAAAGAAGGCTAAGGCTTACTAAGTTGCATAACTCATATTAAGAGACGTCGTAGTAAAATAAATAAACGTTACATATTCACAAAGATTGATTTTTATTTTAATAATTTATCAAATCCCACAGCACAATGTTAATATTGTCATTATCAGCACATTAATAATGACAATATTCACTGTTTGTTAAATAACAAACAATAAATGAACCCTCGTATTGTAAAAGGTTACAAGCACAAGGCTGCCAAACTAGGATTCTTGTGCTATGGGTAGCCAGGAGTATGCGTTTTACTAAAAATGTCGCGGGAATAGGTACACGATGTTGTATATTATTTCTAATTGGACTGCGACTCTTGTAATACCCTTGATTTTTTCACAAAACCAAGGTTGTTTTATGTAATCCAATACTGTTAGTTCTTATTGATTTTAATCTTACCTTACCTTTTAGTTCGTTATCAACCCCACTGCTGGGACACGGGTCTCTTCCTTGATCGTAGGAAGGTTAGGCCATACTCCACCACGGGGACCAAGTCAAGCTTGGTGGAGGATAGTACTCGTAAGACAGTGGGGGGCTTTACAGTCAGAAGTTATCAAGCCGCTCATAAGGCCCTGACATGGCTTAACGACTGCCATTACATGACGGCAGGCACCAACGGCTTAGCGAGCCTTGCGAAGCACGGAAGAAATAAATAAACATCTCGAATTCAAACGAAGTCGCAGACGAAGAGGTATAGTATAGGACAGAAAGGGACATCACACGAGAAAGGACAGGGTAAGTAAGACAGTCAGAAGTTATCAAGCCGCTCATAAGGCCTCTGACATGACTTAACGGCTAAACGTGTCTTGCAATGCTCAGAAGCGCTCGGAAAAAATGCCACTAGATGTAGTGACGGGACGGTCAGTCATCCTGCATCTGACCGCGCCTGTTGTTGCTTAAGTCAAGTGATTGATTCCAATTACTGGAATCAATCTCTTGACTTAAGCAACAACAGGCGCGGTCAGGTGCAGCGCTTCTCGATGCAAAGTTAGGCCAAAGTTGTTTAGATATATTCACTAAAAACTAGTTACAGTATAGTCTGTTTCATGTGTTAGGTTTTAGAATATACCTCGGGCTCTAGAGTAGGCTCCGGTTTTCGCCAATTTTCGCCGGTTTTCGTAATGATGATCGAGTTCTGATTTCAAAATTAAGTGTCACATTAGTTCCGATGTTTCTAAAACACGAATATATCCGATTGTATCCGATAGTAGCCGAGGTGTATTCTAAAAGCTAACAGACTATACAAGGTTTTCTTTTCAAGGTCACACCTCAGAAACTTGTCTCTTTTATACTGTTTTTTTTAATGCACTAACCCGTGCTAAGGAACAAATTTAAAAACCTATTTAGAGGCTAAAAATTTCACCCATGCCGGGATTCGAACCCGCAACCTCTGGCTATCCGTGCCAGCTTAATTGGTAGAGCGCTGGCATGGATAGCCAGAGGTTGCGGGTTCGAATCCCGGCATGGGTGAAATTTTTAGCCTCTAAATAGGTTTTTAAATTTGTCTCTTTTAGTCAAGGTCCTAGAGATACGAAGTGTCTGAAGTACCTTAGGCAGCTTTTGCTGCCACAGCTTTTATTGAAGTAAAGTGGCCGTCGAATTTTGCGAGTCAGCAAATCGTTGCATCTTTAGGTCGCGTTGGTTTAATGAGCGAGCACACAGAAGGTACGCCGAAATACGTGTAAAAGACTCTGACGATCTCTGTGACGCAGAAGTAACGCATCTGCCTACCATGCGAGAGGTCTTGGGTTCAATCCCCGGCTGGGGACAAAAAAACCCACGTCTTGGATGTTTACATGTTTGTGACGTCGTTGTTTCTGGTTCCCACGCCACAGGGTATCCTAGTGTGGGGCCAGAAGCAATGTATGTGCCAGTATGTAAATGTTATGTTTTTTTTTTACGTAGCCTCTATGTTTGTGTCCCACTGCTGGGCAAAGGCCTCCCCCAATTCAGTCCAGAGTTTCCTGTCCTGGGCCACCTCAGGCCACTCCGGCAGATGGTTGTCGAGATCATCTCTCCACCGTCTTCTAGGCCGGCCTCGATTACGATGTCCATCGTGTGGCACTCATGGCATGTTATGTTATGACTCCCAAATACAATATAGTTTATTAAAAGAAACAATTTACAACTGTGAGATGTTAACATGGATCGATTTCAGTCGCTAAGCAACAAAATATCAGCGGGTTCTTCATGTGCATCTTGTAAAATTCTACAAGATCAGCCACCAGCATCAACATCATGCCTCACCACACGACTGCATGGCCCCACTGAGGATACAAGTCCAGCTGCGTTGCGTCTACCTCCAAGCACTACTGAGATAACTCACAGCCAGCCTGAATCAACCACCATTAGCATGACTGGCCCGGCAGTAAAACAAGAAAGGAGGACTGTAATCTTCTCTGATAAGATAGGTGCAGGGTTAGGTCCTTTGTTGAATGACAGGCTGACACAAAATGTGCTGAATAAATGCTATCCCCATTCAAGTTTTACTGACATTGTTAAAGAGCTGTTCAAAAGCCCAATACAGAACGACACAACCTACATTTTATTAGTAGGAAATAGCCAAGGTGTTAAAAAGACTGATATAAACAATATATTTGAATTATATGGTCAAGCTAAAGATGTCCAACCGTGGATGGGAAAATTAGTGTTTTGCGCTTTCCCATATTCTCAGTCCCTGTCAGCAAAAGAAAATAATGACATCCATAGCTTGAACATACACATTCACCATTTGACATGTCGTCATAGTGACATATCATTTTTTGATCTTAACAAATTTGTTAAGAATTACTTTTTGACGCGAGATACTGTGTACCTCACGAAAAATAGTCGACGTAAGTTAGCTACTTTGTTAGCTTACAATATTTTTGACTCTGTGGTTATAGGAATTATAACACAACCTGATAGGAATGACAACCGTGTTACTAGTATTAGTAATAATTCAACAGCGGGCTCAAACACACAGTCAATGGCTTTAAACTGCCATCGCAGACAAAGGAAAACCCTAAGTTAGGTATCAATTTAGTTGCACAAAATATACAGGGTTTTTCCGGCAAAGACAATTTAATTGAACTATTTTTAGCAGATTTCAATGTAGATATTTTGTGTTTAACAGAACATTGGCTGAAACATTCTGAAATGTCATTTACTTTAAAAGACTATTTAGCAGCAAGCACTTTTAACCGACAACACTCAATAAGAGGAGGTTCAATGATCTTTGTCAAAAGTAGTTTGAAAATGAAAGAAAGAAAAGATATTGTCAGTCTATCTGTTGAACGTTTAATTGAGATATCGTGTGTGGAATTGGATAGGTATATAGTTATGTGTGTTTATAGGCCGCCACAATCAAATTATAATGAATTTGAATTACTTATGGAGGATGCCTTAAAACGCCTATTCAGTACTACGAAGAGCATAGTGGTGTGTGGGGACTTCAATATAGATTTCTTAGTTCAAGGTCCACTTAAAACTAAACTCGCAAGCCTTTTCAGGTCATATAATTTAGATAATTTATTTACAGAACCCACTAGGACAACTGCTACTAGCGCTACCTGCATAGATAATGTCTTTTGCAATTGTGAATATTTAGAAAAAGAAGTCATACATAAATTACAGTCGGACCATAGCGGGCTATGGGTAGTCCTACCGTCAGTACTGGAAGCAAAAAAATGCAATGAATTAAATTGTAGGCCAATAACAGAGAAAAAAATTGAATTATTTAAAAAAAATATAAACATAAAGTTAAATTCGTTGAATTTCGATAGCAATGATCCGAATACGTTATATCAAGTATTGTTTTCAACCATATCAAAAGAATTTGAACATGTTTTTAACGTAAAAAAAATTACAGAGTTAAAAAGCGGGTTTTCAGAATGGGCAACGCCAGGTATATATAGAAGTAGGAAAAGGCTTTATGAATTGTATGAAGAAAAACAATTCAATCACAATCCGACGTTCAAAGAGTACGTAAAAAAATATTCAAAAACTTTTAGACAAACTTGTTTAACAGCCAAATCGATAAGTATAAGTAAAAAAATTATGGCGTCTACTAATAAAATAAAAACAGTCTGGCAAGTAATTAACAAAGAAACAGGTAAAACGAGACCTAAGGACCAGGGATTTGCGTTGAAGATCGAAGGTAAGTTAGTTAATTCGAAGAAGGACATAGCAGAAATATTTCAAACTTTTTTTAAAAACATGCCACTGCATATAACGGCTAGCTTAAATTCTTCCTCCCAATTAGCCGATACCTTACTTTTGGAAAGTACAAATCCATGTAAAGTTGACTTCCAATTCTCCCATATAACTACCTTAACTATTGTCAAAACATTTAAAGAGTTAAACTTAAAAAAGACTGAAGATTTGTGGGGGTTATCGGTTAAATTAATATCCACTATAATCAATATTCTAGCACCTTACCTTGCTTTGATTTTTAATAAATGTGTTGACCAGGGAACCTTTCCTAATCTATTAAAGTTAAGTAAAATCGTACCCTTGTTTAAATCTGGTGATAGTGAAGATCCAAATAATTTCAGACCTATAGCAATACTGCCGGTGCTAAGTAAAGTTTTTGAGAAAGTAATATTACATCAATTGCAAACTCATTTTAGTATAAATAAGCTCTTCCATAAGAAACAGTTCGGGTTTACAAAAGGCCGCTCAACGACGGAAGCAGGCATAGCGTTAGTAAAGCATATCTTTGAGGCGTGGGAGGAGTCGCAGGATGCCATTGGGGTTTTCTGTGACCTTTATAAGGCGTTTGACTGCGTTGACCACGAAACACTTCTCATAAAATTGCACCGATATGGTTTAAGTAATAAATCACTAAGTCTTCTTCGATCTTACTTAACAGACAGAACTGTAAAGGTTGATATTAATAGAGTTAAATCCTCGGGTTCTGATGTAAAAGTAGGAGTCCCTCAAGGTTCTATACTGGGTCCGTTCCTTTTTTTGGTATATATAAATGATTTGCCCTACCTAGTAGAAAAGCTTTCGCAGATAGTGTTGTTTGCAGATGATACTTCCTTAATTTTTAAAGTAAAGAGAGGTATAAGTAATGTAGACGATGTAAACAATGCTTTATCTACTATTCTAAACTGGTTCACTATAAACAATCTGATGCTAAATGCAAAAAAGACAAAATGCATCAAATTCTCACTACCCAATGTTAAAAATGTTGACACGAGTTTAAAAATATCTGGTGAGAGGCTAGAGCTGGTAGAGTCCACGCTTTTTTTAGGCATAACGATAGACTCAAAACTGCAATGGGGTCAGCATATTGGAAAACTGTCGGGTCGGTTGAGTTCAGCAGCGTTTGCAGTCAGAAAAATTAGACAACTTACAGACGTGTCGACGGCGAGGCTGGTCTATTTTAGTTATTTTCACAGTGTCATGTCGTATGGTTTGTTATTATGGGGACGGGCAGCAGATATAGAAACCATATTTGTCTTGCAAAAAAGAGCAATAAGAGCTATTTACAACTTAAACAGTAGAGAATCGCTAAGGGAGCGTTTTAAAGAAATAGGCATTCTTACACTGGCTTGCCAATATATATTCGATAATATAATGTATGTCCGAAAAAATATAACAATGTTTAAATTAAATAGGGACGTTCATAACGTAAACACAAGGAATAGAAACAAGGTTGCTTGTACTAAATCCCGATTAGCCAAGGTAGGCACATCATTTGTAGGTTACTGCGTTCGTTTTTACAACAAAATTCCAGAACGTGTTCTATGCTTGTCTGCAAATAAATTTAAAACTTTTATTAAAAATTCGCTATGTAAAAAGGCATATTATAGAATAGACGACTATATAAACGATCCTAATCCGTGGTAGTAAACCAATTCCACCGCGATTTTATTGTTAAGTATAACTAAGTATAACATATTTTATAATACAAGTGTGTACAGACGACGTGATTGCATATTAATAACTATATGATACCTTATATAACTGACAAAAACTTAACTGCAAGTTTGCTAAAGGTCATTCGAATGGTAGCGTGGTGTTCGGGTCATCTATCTCCCTCCAAAATGGTTGAGACTGATGATGGCTGAGCACTGCGTTATGCTCGTGAACGAGTGCTGTTCGTGTGTATGGCCGCAGCACTTATGTTTTCCCCTATTATTGTGAGACATTTGACTAATGCTTTGGCATTTAGGGTTGTTAATGGCAATCATGAAATCTCATTAGGTTTACATATGGCAACTGATGTATTTGGTTTTAAGATGATTTGAGAAAAGATGGTCAGTGGAGTTTTTTTTTCCGCTGCCTTTTTCTCCACTACAATTACGGCCCGAAGGCGGCGGCTTACACTTTACATTGTACATTGACATTCAGCAAACAGAATGTAAATTCTTTACGTTGAAATAAAATTATTTGAATTTGAATTGAATTAAAATACAATATTTAATTAAATTTCTGGAGTATTATATGCACTGGTTTCAGTGCAAGTAATACTGCAGAAACATAAACTTTCTGCAATGCAAGAAGAGACCCATGCCCCAGTACCCCACTACTGGGGCATACATATTCAACCATCTCAAATAAAAAATATTACCATAACTTCACAAATGTACGTAACTTAGAAAACAAAGTCATTGGTACAGCCGGGATCTACCGATCCACTACCATAATTATCTCATAGTTTTCATACAACGTGGACACGCGTGGTAATTAAGCCCATACACTTTCTCAGAGAGTTTATAGGCTACATGCCATCTACCCTTGTATGTCCCCACTGCTGGGGCATGGGTCTCTTCCTGCATCGCAGGAAGGTTTGGCCGTACTCCACCACGGGGGCCACGTCAGCCGGGTTGGTGGAGGATTGTAAGACAGTGGCGGGTCTTACTGTCAGAAGTTATCAAGCCGTCCATAAAGCCTCTGACATGGCTTAACGACTGCCATTACAAGACAGCCGGACGGCTTAACGTGCCTTGCGAAGCATGGAAGCGCTCGGAAAAATGCCACTAGCGATAGTCGCGGGACGGTCATTCATCCATCCAGCCATAAAAAAATATATTAATCACTATCCTAGTCTACAAGTAGAACAACTACAGATAGAACAACTACAGATAAGTAGACAACTACAAATATGAAAAAAAAAACCCAGAACCAAACTACTTGCAGGCTGACTGGTTGCGCCAGTTTACTATAACAGATCCCTCTGGCCTCGTTTCCGCATCGAAAACTGACCTTAATTATTTACCTTAAGTATCTATGCTATAAAACAGCTAACAAAGTGCAAAGTAAGTCATGCGGCCCATATTAAATGTGGAGCAAAAAACGGCGCACCATTCTCTCCTACGCACGATGTGAAAAATTAGACAGAAGATGCACTGAATCGATCGTAGTCCCGGCTGCCTGAGTCATCTTGAACAATCACGAAGGTAAAGCAACACAGTGCGCGTTCAGTGCATGGATAAAACCGTCTAATGGCATTTTTACGAGCGATTCCGTCCTTCGCAAGGCACGTTAAGCAGTTGGTGCCGTCTTCATCTATAGATGGCAGCGTTAAGCCAAGCCTGAGGCCTTAGGGCGGCTTGAAAACTTCTGACAGTAAGACCAGTCACTAGTTTTGCAAGCCTCCACTAATCCGGACTTAGCCCCCGTGGTGGAGTATAGCCTATACCTTTCCTCAGGGAAGAGACCCGTGCCCCTCGGTGGGGACATAATAGGTTGATGATGATGATGATGACGATACACTGCCTAGCTGAGCCACAGATGCACCTCGATATACTTGTTTGTCGATCTTAGTTCGTTGGAGTAAACGTGTTCTTGAGTGGAGACCGCGACTTGGCAAACGTAGTGTAGGACGCCCTCCGACCAGGTGGGATGACGTTCTGCGAAAAACTGCCGGCAGATGCTGGATGCAGCAAGCTGAGGACAGGGCGTTATGGCGCTCATTAGGAGGTGGCTATGTCCATTAGTGGACTAATAAAGATTAAAGAAGAAGAAGATCTTAGTAAAGTTATACAAAGTGTTGCAGAAAGGTTTGCCATAGTTTGGAAGGTTACGAAACTCACGTTTTTTCCATTACGGTTAGCGGGTGGAGTTGCGACTACAAAGTGACAAATGTAAGTTAATTTTGATAATAAAAGTATATGTCTCGTGGCCTAGTCTAACAGAGTGATTGGAATCAATCATTTGAGTTAAGCAATAACAGGCGCGGTCAGGTGCAGGGTGGGTGACTGTCCCGTGACTACCCCCAATGGCATTTTTCAAGTGCTTCCGTGCTTTGCAAGGCACGCTAAGCCGTTGGTGCCGGCTGTCATATAATGGCAGTCGTTAAGCCATGTCAGAGGCCTTGTGGGCGGTTTGATAACTTCTGACAGTAAGTCCCGCTACTGTCTTACCATTCTCTACCAACCTGGACTTAGCCCCTTACGGAGTATGACCTAAATTTCCCGCGATACAGGAGTAGACCCGTGCCCCAGCAGTGGGGACATATAAGGGTTGATATCGAGTCGAATGAAGAGGGCCTTCTGGTGCACTATGGCGTCCACACATATTTCACGTGAGCCCGTGGACAGCAAGTTATTTGTGGGCGAAAATAATTTGACACTTGCTATTTTTCACCGGCAATTTGGGGGCGTTTTTAGCAAACTAAGTGATTTACACTCTTTGCTGGCTAGGAGAGGTAAGCTCCTACAAATTAGAGAGGCACGGCTCCGTGCACTCGTAGCTTCACAAGCCTGAGGTTTCCAGTGGAGGTTGTGAGGTCTACGTATCTTAGCAGCTGATATCGATTTAATGTGGCAATTTAAAAGTCATCGTTATCGTAAACCAATGTGTCAAATGGTTCTAAAACAGCTTTAAAATTTATCTAAAGTTGAATCTTACGAACGATGTTCGGAACGATATACGCAAAGTTCTGGGTGATTTTAAAACCGAGGTTATACAGGCTGCATCTGTGTAACTGAAAAAGCCGAAAGTAGTTTGTTCAGAATCGCGAGTAGAATACATTAAAGTAATTTTAGGCAAATTGAAAATGAAATTTACTTGTTTAAATCTTAATCTTCCTTAAGCCTGTGGTCAAAAGTTTGGCACAACTTTGCATGTCACTTTTAACAACATTCCCATTTGTATTTACAGGAATTCTACACTTACTTCGTCGTGAATTTGAATAAGTCCTTGGCTTAGTTTGATAGTATTGATTGCATCAATTTTACACGGTTAAATGATTCGTAGATAACACATAGAAATCAATTTCATCTTTGGTTGCATCTTTCATAGTTCTATGGTGAACTTAATTGCATTAAGACCGTCTATTTTTTGTTTAGTTTGTCTTGTTATCTAGGTGTACTGTAACCCTGATAACAATATTGTAATCTTGCTCAGTCGCGTTTACTTTTTAAAATGACGTTATCGGTTTACTTTTTATGTCTGCATGTAAAAAAACTGCCTCCTAGGTAAAGTTGTCCGTATAGATGAGAAAAATCCTGTGGTAGGCAAGTTAAGGGGAATTTAATTCATCTTGTCGAAAGACAGCAGACAACTTTTTTATGGCTTCTTAATAAAGTTCCAAAGCTACCGCTGGTAATTTTATTACTTCCTTATTACATTTTCCCCTACTAAATGGCGAAAAGTTGTGTCTGTTAAGTAAGTGTTTGATTTCATCTTAATTACTTAATGTAATGCGTGTAGCTCTCGTGGCCTAGGCGAACCGAGTGATTGGAATCAATCACTTGAGTTAAGCAACAACAGGCGCGGTCAGGTGCAGGATGGGTGACAGTCCCGTGACTGCCGTTAGTGGTATTTTTTCCGAGCACTTCCGTGATTTGCAAGGCACGTTAACCCGTTGGTGCCGGCTGTCATGTATTGGCAGTCGTTACGCACGTCAGAGGCGGCTTGATAACTTCTGACAGTAAGACCCGCCACTGTCTTACAATCCTCCGCCAACCCGGACTTGGCCCCCGTGGTGGAGTATGGACTAACCTTCCCGCGATGCAGGAAGAGACCCGTGCTCTATCAGTGCGGACATACGAGGGTTGATATCGGTCGACTTAATGCATGAGGCACGATCCAAGATTATTAGTCAGTTCGATCGCAGTCGCAGTTGATTATTATTATTAATACGTTTGTTGCACATAAGTTAAAAAATTCAATGGAAATGTGGCGGACTTAATGCTATAAGCATTTTCTATCAGTCAACCACAGATGGTGCCAGAGATTAAATGCATTCGAAACAAAACGGAAGAAATACTTAGTTAAAATTAGATAAGCTGACAAATACTCAATATGTACATATCATATTTAAGTAAGTAAATATACAATATATATACTTATAATACATAATAATTGTATATAAAAAGACATAAAATATATATATAAAAATATATATACGAATAACTATCACAACATAGGTATTATAAATATATATTAAAAAGGAATTAAGACAGTAGTGAGATTGTTATTACACACAGCTGAGAACCTCCTCGGGAGGGGATCAAGGGAGCTCGGGATAACACAATGTCGAGGAAGTGTTCGCGGACAAGGGCTTTGAAAGCATATTTTGTTAATTAACAGTGTGCACAGTGGCACGGCCGATGACCCCCAATAGTGGCGGGAAATCGTACTACTGATTCACAGAGTATGAGGCGGCTGTTCAGAGCCATTACAGCAGGATAACATCGTCTTCTTCTTCTTCAGGCTATACTAGTCCACTGCTGGGCATAGCCCTCCCCTAAAGAGCGCCACGTACTATCATAGGGGGTAATGCCCATATTCCCTACGCTGGGCATGGTTCGGGATCGCAGTTCGGTGGAATTGTACTGCAGGGGGCGCTGCCACCCGCCGGCTTGTGTCCCTTAGTCGCCTTTTACGACACCCGCGGGAAGGTTTGGGTTAGTGCTACTCTCTAGGCCGATACTACACAGGATAACATGTTTGTTTCTAATAGACGTTCGGTTAGACAAAAGTACTCGTAGGTCAATATCTGTAGACGAGGCAGGAGGTATTTTTAATGACTTGAGATGTTCCTACGTAGACCAGTCTATTTGACCACGGCAAATCTTTAAGGTAGTTAAGTACAGTGCTACACAAGAAATAAGCCTCGCGGATGTACCTGCGCAAATGACCAAATTTTGGATGTGCGGCAAGTTGATCGACCAATCAAATAGTTTCATTTTATAGCAGGCCGCGCGCCTTTGTTGCTATTGGTTGATTCAACGTCATCGATATAGGTGACTACTAGTTTAGCAATATTAGCTTGAGCGAAATATGTAGCGCTACTGCGGCAATCAATTCTGCACCTTAACTGTATTGGTTAAAGATCACGTTGAATGTACTTATAACTTCGGGTACTTTCGTTACACTTCTTCCTAGTCTGCGCGAACGTAGATTCCCGAAGGGACTTTTATCATGTGTAGTACTGTACGTGTGGGCAATATTGTTTCTTTACAAAAAAAAAAGACAAAAACCTTTACTGTCATAAAAGTGTACAAAAATAGTGCCTTTCTCACTTCGTTAGCAAATAATTCGTATACGACTCTTAAGGCTTATGAGTTGAATTCTACATTAAAAATCGAGCGGCAAAAAGCGGCACGTCGAGAAACGATTTTGAGTCAGCATTACCTTGTGTGTAAACGAGCCTTAACAGTGCTTATGTTATAGTTGCCCAACAATAAATAAACAATTTGAACACAAAATACTGCCAATCAAATCAATTCAATTTATTTCAACGTATAGAATTTACATTCTGTTTACTGAATGTCAATATTCAATGTAAACATGTAAGCCGCTGTCTTCGGGCCGTATTGTAGTGGAGAAAAAGGCAGCGGATAAATAAAATCCACTCTGACCATCTCTTCTCAAGTCATCCTAAACCAAATACATCAGTTGCCTATACCTAACAAAATTTCATGATTGCCATTAACAACCCTCAATACCAATAGTAGGGAAAACGGAGCGGTGGTAGGGGAGCGGTGTAGAACGCCGGCTCCTCAATCGGTAGGTCGTGGGTTCGAACCCCGGCATGTACCAATGACTTTGTTTTCTAAGTTATGTACATTTGTGAAATTATAGTAGCAATACTACTCGCTGACGGTGAAGGAAAACATCGTAAGGAAACCCTAGTGTCTGAGGTGTTAGCGTACCTCAGCCCTTGCTACGTACAATGGCCCAACTATGAGGCTAAGTGCGGAAATCTCAGGTCTAACTAACTAGTAGGGAAAACATAAGTGCTGCGGCCAGACACACGAACAGCGCTCGGTATAAAAAATGCTTATACTATTTTTATTTTTAATGCACTAACCCGTGCTAAGGAACAAATTTAAAAACCTATTTAGAGGCTAAAAATTTTCACCCATGCCGGGATTCGAACCCGCAACCTCTGGCTATCCGTGCCAGCGCTCTACCAATTGAGCCAATGGGCAACTCACGGCATCAGTGTTTCGAACCTCTTTACACTATTCTCTGTATTACGTACAGGCAGCGACATCTGACTTAAGCAAATTGCATTACTTACAGCCCCGACTACCTACTTTGCAGTTAGGTTTAACATTGGAACGATATCACTGTACCCACATGATTATACTATTTTTATTTTTAATGCACTAACCCGTGCTAAGGTACAAATTTAAAAACCTATTTAGAGGCTAAAAATTTCACATATGCCGGGATTCGAACCCGCAACCTCTGGCTATCCGTGCCAGCGCTCTACCAGCGATTTTATATAGCCTATGACACCCGCGCAAGGATGCCGAATCGAATGACACCTTATTTAACAAAATCTGACCATTGGTTAAGGAGTTATGAGGGAACATAGAATCGGACATACATACATACATACATACATACATACATACATACATACATACATACATACATACATACATACATACATACATACATACATACATACATACATACATACATACA
Source organism: Yponomeuta sedellus (assembly GCA_934045075.1). Taxonomy (NCBI): domain Eukaryota; kingdom Metazoa; phylum Arthropoda; class Insecta; order Lepidoptera; family Yponomeutidae; genus Yponomeuta; species Yponomeuta sedellus. The sequence continues at coordinate 1,327,848 of OW203733.1, forward strand.
TACATACATACATACATACATACATACATACATACATACATACATACATACATACGAACTAAACACATTACCCTCCTTTTGGGCTTCGCTGCAGTCGGGTAAAAATATCTACTATATTTATAAAGTTTTATGATGATCACTTCTTCCAAAGACGCGTTATAAGTGATGATATGTTTTTTCCATTGGTGGCGGTAGTGAGCATCCCGTAACGCCTTCAACAAAAAGGGTCTAACCTGCGGCGAGGTCCACTGTACCCATGTAGAATTACAAAAGCTTATATTTGCACTGTAAACCGACCGCAAGTGTTTTCTCTTTGCCGCGACAGGTAATTTTATACAAAAGCTCATTAGACTTTAACTAGAGTGCTTACTGTAAAGTAGGTTTAGACCACAAGACAGAAAATTATCACAGAAGATACACTTCCAAGGTTACTTTTATTCTGCTTTCCATGACGTCCTCGATTTTTTTATGTCTTCTGATATAATGTGTTCGCGCGCGTACTTTCAAATCAACCAGTGGCACCGTCTATCTATGACAAGTAACAACAAAAAATTACCAAATGACATTCTAGAACCACTTATTGAAGAATTCCCCTCATTAGACAATTCAGTGTTCTTGAGTGGAGACCGCGACTCGGCAAAGGTAGTGTAGGACGCCCTCCGACCAGGTGGGATGACGATCTGCGAAAAACTGCCGGCAGATGCTGGATGCGGCAAACTGAAGACAGGGCGCTATGGCGCTCATTAGGGGAGGACTATGTCCAGCAGTGGACTACATAATATAGCCTGAAGAAGAAGATATTCATTCAATCATTCGTTCTGTTCGTTGAAGAAATTGTTGAAGAAATGTCAACGTTTGCGCATAAAAACCGTGATCAAGAAAACAAAAATTACTATATTGAAGAAAGTATGTGAAATTAAAGACGCAGGTACTTGATTTCTGCACATGGTCCTATGAGCCGCATTTAACGCACTTTCTTACCATTGAGATAACATTTTATTCTTTATCTTTTTATATTAAAACGACATAATCCACTTCTTGTTGTTGTCCAGCATTTGTTTTTCCACTGTTGGACAAAATCCACTTAGTTTTTATCGGTCGGTCAAACGATCGGAATCCTTCAACCCTCAAGAAAGGTTTCACGCGCCATGTTTAGTAGACTGTCTGTACTACTTGTTTTGTGCCACTAATGTTCCTCTAAGTGCCCCAGAGTGATAGCGTGCTTTGCCTGACCTGCTCTAACGTGCCTTTTAAATGGTTTTTAATTTAAATTCTGCTTTTGTCCAACGACTTCATTCAGAGCTTTTTAACCGGCTTCAAAACAAAGGATGATGTTTCAATCCGTCGTCGCGATCTTTTTTATGTTTGTTCCACGGTTACTCAAAGACGTGCAGACCGATTTGAATAAACCCTTTTTTTGTTTAAAAGAGTAGAATTCACAGATGGTGCCATAGTCACCAAGTCAGGATGTGATGAGATGGGTTTTCGGAGATATCGAGGAAATTCTTCACATTTTAAAGGCTTGAACCGACTTGTTTTTTTACAGTACATTTTGCAGAATCTATTTTTAATTTTATTTATTAGGTACGAGGTAAATACTCAGCAATTATGCCAATTAAAGGTATACTGCTTATATAAAAACTAAGATATTTTAGGGAGTACTTATATGCTTAGAAATCTTTGAACTAAAACTTTCGTAAGCACAACACATTGTAGACTATTGCCCGTAGTGTGAGACAAGCAACCGACGACGCGAGCTCCGTCTCTGCTCACCATGATTAAGCTCTGCGAATCGGAGCGAAACCTGGTCGGACTTTTCCGATATAACAACACCCGTAAGTAAATCCGGACTAAAAGTCTACAACTTAGAAATCTAGTGATAATTACAGAACATCGAGAAGTATTTTCTATATTTAAAAATAAAAACCGATTTGAAACACAACAGCACTAACAACAGAGAAATAATTTTAACGATGACCTTATTGTGACCCTTAAATTCAATGGTTCCAAACTATTTTGCTACAATAACTACATTTGGGTTTAAATGTATATTTTACTAGTTTAAATTATTTCTTTAGTTTTAGTGCCGTAGTGTGTTGAGGTCGGTTTTTTTTTTTAATATATACTATACTAATGACTCTTAGGGCGAGATAAATAGTCGTTGCTTAGCCCAAGTCCGTACTCAAGCTTCCCTAAGCATTACTTCAGGCTAACTTAGATAAGTATCAAAGTAGACGTTTGCTTAGCTAAGCATGTTCTTAGGCGAATGCTAAAAATTAGACCGGGTTTCGCGACTTAGGGAGTGCCAAAGTACTGTCTATGAAAGACAAATCGATTCTTAAGCAAGTGCTTTCGCTAAGACTCGTTCTTAGAAGCGACTATTTATCTCGCCCTTAATAATCACTTTGAGCTCGACTGTATATTTTACTAGTTTAAATTATTTCTTTAGTTTTAGTGCCGTAGTGTGTTGAGGTCGGTTTTTTTTTTTTAATATATACTATACTAATGACTCTTAATAATCACTTTGAGCTCGACATCCGTAGGATTTGTTTAAGTTGTATTTTTATTGTAAGCGATATTTCTTCACCTTTAGTCACGCTAAAGGTGAAACGTTCTTCACCTTTAGCGTGACTAAAGGTGAAGAAAAATCATCGTGAGGAAACCTGAGTGCCTTTAGCAGGACCGCATCATTGGCCGAGCGGTATCACATCAGATTACCATACCGGGGGTGGTGGTTCGATTGCTACTTTGGGCCCCGACCGCGATATTTACTGACCAGTGACGTCGTTATTGATCTCGATAACAGTTTTCGATAAAATGAGGTTAAAAGCTGAAAGCTCCTTGTAGTTGGCAGCACTGTTGAGTGTTCCAAAGAACCGCCATCTTGTATTGTTGTTTAATCTACAGGGTGCCTTCTATACTTTGCGTAGAGATTGATCATATGTATATGAATTGCGTCCATAGTACTCGTAATCTTCAGTTTGAAAATGGGCACCACATAGTCTTGACGAAGTACTAACCTAATTAAAACTGTTTTTACACGGATTTCACTCGTTTATTATATTTTTTTACAATTTTCCAACGTTTCGACACTTTTACAGGGGCCGTGGTCTCGGATGACTGACCTTCCTCGGAAGTTCTAACCTTCCATTTTTTTCTACGAAGAGCTTTTTCCCACAGTTTTCTTCTTTCACGTACCTTGGGAAATAAATGAATTCCCGTATTTTTGCAATCAATCAAAGATAATGAAATAATTCACAAAACAATTAATTTGTTTACAAAAATACTATGGAGAACTGTCAAATTAATGATACACACAACAGTGGTGACATCTGTAGTGAGCATTAGGCAGTTTTTAAGCCCATTCCTACAGCTACAAAATTATCGAGTATTTCCTGTTTTCTACAGAAATGATATTTTGTTTTTTTGGGCACCGATCTTTATGTTTGCTTATCAGTGACGTCATTTTAGTTTTGACTTTCATCATAGGCCTTTGCGTCCATCACGGACGATTCAAACAGTGCCTAAGGACACAGGACTTGACACTTTTTTGAGTGACTGAAAAGTCCAATTCGAGAGCGGCAGCCCCTGCCGCATGTAGGACATATAAAGAGAAGGTCCGGAGTCGGGTCATTTCGGATTTGGTGCCTCCTGGTTCTCTTGTCCGCCAGTGCCGAGCACCATACTTCGTCGCAGGTCTTGCGGCCCTCCAGAATCTTTGCTCTCCAGGCTTCTCTGTCCACAACGAGTTCCTCCCAGCTGTCGTGGACGATCCCGAATGCCGCCATGTCACGCTTAGCGCAGTCTTTAAAGCGCAGTAGTGGTCTGCCGACACGCCTTTTGGCGTGCGCTACCTCACCAAGCATGACAGCTCTTGGCAGACGAGTAGCGTCTATGCACTGCACATGCCCCAGCCAGCGCAAACGGCGCTCCTTGAGTAAGGCTGTGAGACTGGGCAGCTGTGCTAGTTCCAGGACTCTCTCGTTTGTGACTCTATCCTCCTATGTAATGCCTAATAGTTTTGACCAATCCTGGCCGTTTTCAATAAAATTGCTACAGCTACAAAATTATCGAGTTTTTCCTGTTTTTTACAGAAATGATAAATAAATAAATATTCATGGACATATTACACAGATCTCGTTAGCCCCATACTAAGTACAACTAAATGACTTGTGTTATAGGTGCTAACTCGACGATAGATTTAATACAATAAATACATAGCTAACATCCAAGACCCGAGACAAACTAGAAAAGTTCGTTTCCTAGTTTGACCCGGCCAGGGATCGAACTCGAGACCTTCAGTTTTACTGTCAGCATGTTATACCGCTGCGCCACCGAGGTCGTCACACACAAAATTTATTTAATTACTACTTTTTTATCACACTGCCAACAGTCTAATATAGGAGGTGTAAATTGAACTATTATAGTAAGATTTCTTGCTGGGCGTGTCTACACATAAGCCAGTGGGAACCGTTGAGGCAAATTGGAAACTACACGTACGTAATCAATACTCCTCAGGAATACCTTTCGTCAACATGACGTTTAAACTCGATGATTAACGACAACCCGTCAGGATACACTTGGCTACTCATTCGCCACAAAGATACCTCTCGGGGCACCATTCATACGGCCTCGCACGAGAAACAGGCGAAACTCACCTGTGTTCTCTAAGTGGTAAGGTGTACTTCTCCGTGGAAGCGAACGCCCTGCGTGTGTTGTCAAGAGGCGGGCTGTCAGCCGCCTGATGGACGGTAATGAATCAAAGCGCACATGTGTTGTAACAGGAATGATTGATTGTTCTAATACGAATGAGATTCGCTTTGCGACTGTTTTTGCGTTGGAGTTGCAGATCTAATTTAAAATTTGAACGACGACGGCCGTCGGTTTAGTTTTCTGGTGGCGTTCAAGATTTTTGGCCAGTCTCCAAGCGGGGGAAAAACCTTTACTGTACTGTTGTTGGCAATTGTTGAAAATGGCTATACTGAAACAAAATGAAATCTTAAATGTAAACTGTTCATTTCATAGAAAAAAATGCACAAAATATTCTGGCTATAGAGGTATATGGAAGTTTTTTAAAAATATTAATTTGGGACTTAAATAAAGTATATAAATAAATTATATATATAGGACTGCGATGAAAAGTCAGTTGTAACTTGTGACCATATGGCCCGCCATTGCCTTACAATCCTCTACCAACCCGGATCTGGCCCCCGTGATGGTGTGTGGTCTAACCTTTCTGCGATACAGGGACATACAAAAGGTGGATACCAACTAGTAATTGATTTTTACTGGCGTATGGTTACAATGGAATGTGCAATTTATTGTAATTTGTTTCTATTTTTTAGAACAAACGCGGCATCGTAAGCCCCGAAAAGGTCCAGCCTAATAAACGAGCCCTAACGCCGCAAGATTAATGAAATTTTTACTTGAAGAAGTGCTCGAGCTTATTTCGGGCTTTGGCGTAATTGGAAAATAAATTAATTTCCTCTTCTTGATCAAATTTTTTCCGACCTCTAATTTGTGAAGTAAATTCGACGAATTAGTTTTATTTGCTCAACTTGAAATCACTAATGGGATTTAAAATCTGCTATTCTAGCTACTGTGCTTGCTACTGGCATCGCAGTTCGGTGGATATTGGAAGCATACTGATGCTTCCAATATCCACCGATTTGCGATGCCTAGCGTGGGGATTATGGGCATCACAACCTGGCGCTCTTTAGGGGAGGGCTGTGTCCAGCAGTGGACTAGTATAGCCTGACGACGACGACGATGATTGAAATATCCGAAAGAGGGACTGCGTCTTGCAGTATGGAGTGTACCTATACAAGGTGTAACTTATATCTCACAATGACATCCAAAATTTGAGGACAGAGAAAAATAGAATCAACTCAAAACTAAATTTAATTGAAACTTGGAAAAATGTGACTTACAGTTTTGTTAATCATAGTACCTGGATGCCTATATAGGTTTAAAAGTTTTCTTTTTACAGATCTTGGAAAGTCCACATTTTGTTTTACAAACGAACCCTACTTCCTCAATTTAGTATGCTACAAGATATCATGGTACATTATTTCTGAAAAAAAAAATGTTTTTATTTATCTTTGCTTCCATACTATGAATTTCAATTCCAAGTTGTAATTGCAAACAATAAAACAACAATAGAAATGCGCTACATCTAATTTAAGGACGAATTTTACATCTATCACACAGTGCGGGGTATCATTAATTTGGTTCGTTATCAACCCTTGTTTGTCCCCACTGCTGGGGCACGGGTCTCTTCCTGCATCGCAGGAAGGTTAGGCCATACTCCTCCACGGAGGCCAAGTCCGGGTTGGTGGAGGATTGTAAGACAGTGGCGGGCCTTACTGTCAGAAGTTATCAAGCCGCCCATAAGGGCTCTGACATGGCTTAACGACTGCCATTATATGACAGCCGGCACCAACGGCTTAAGCCTTGCGAAGCACGGAAGCGCTCGGAAAAAATGCCACTAGCGGTAGTCACGGGACGCTCACCCATCCCGTACCTGACCGCGCCTGTTGTTGCTTAACCAAGTGATTGGTTCCAATCACTCGGTTCGCCTAGGCCACGAGCGCTTCTAACTTGGTTATTTGACAAGATTTTACATACACAATTTTTCTATTAAACGTCTGCGAAGTATAAAGCCTTAAATAGTAATGTTTTATTAGTAACAATATTTCATCTCCCAGCTGAACAGATGTAGATCATAATGATGAAGTTTGACTACATATTTATTGAAAATGTCACATGCAAACAAAAGAATAACATAAACTATATAAATCCACAACAGTATCGTCATCCCTCAGAACGAAAGAGGCCTAAGTAAAAAATAGTGAAATTGAGTTACAATCATAGAGTCATAAAAAGGTATGCCGTGGACGGAAGATTCGCTATGCTCTTTTTTTACAATAAGTGCCTTTGTTTTACTATTCATTGGATAGAGCGTACCTTTTTATGTCTCTCTATGATTGTTAGGTACTCAATTTTTTGAGAATTTTTTTGAGTATTTAAACTATTTTTTGACTTAGGCCTCTTTCGTTCTGAGGGTGCGAATTATGATGAAGTTAAAAGTGAAACTATCAAAGCTAAGTAGGACCTATAAGTTAGTTGACCAATAATTGATCAAAACTTACAATGTTGAAGTTCAAAGTTGTGAAAAACAAACAATCAAGAAACTATACTATTTTTATTTTTAATGCACTAACCCGTGCTAAGGACAATTTTAGAAATCTATTTAGAGGCCAAAAATTCCACCCATGCCGGGATTCGAACCCGCGATCTGTACGTAATACAGAGAATGGAGTAAAGAGGTTCGAAATTTTACTGATGCCGGTGAGTCGCCCATTGGCTCAGTTGGATAGAGCGCTGGCACGGACAGCCAGAGGTCGCGGGTTCGAATCCCGGCATGGGTGGAATTTTTTGGCCTCTAAATAGGTTTTTAAAATCAAGAAACTCCTCTTACTATGGAACCGTACAATTTGCGTGATGCACCACGCTACCTTTAAACTGGCCCTAGGAAGATTTTGAAAATTTGGTATATCTTTTGTCCCAATTGTTAAGGTATAGCTTTAAAAAATTTTTTGCGACTTCGGTGTTAACAAGTAAGGAAAAGTTTTCTAAACTGAGTAGGCGCTTAGGGTCTGTAGAATTTTTTAACGAAGACTCGTTTGGTGGACTGTGTAAATTAAGTACTACATAGATAGGTAATTACAAATACCGTTAAAAAGATAAAAACGAGGATGTTTAATTAAGTCTTTTTGAGAAGAAATTCCTCTCATTCATTAGTTAAATCTCATTATTTCATTTAAAAAAAATAACTTTCAATTCACTTGTTTGGCGAGCGTTGAGGCGGAGATTATTAGTATAATTAGCTAAATGTAAGACTAGCATTAAATTTTTAACAAGGCTCATTGATTAAAAAAAATAATTTATTTCCCTTTCACATAATACGGTTGTGTAATGTTAAATTATGGATGTGATATAACACAACCTATGTCAGAGTGGCTTCAAGAATCAAACCGACCGAAAATGTTATCCGACGTTCATTTTTGCCAACTCATTCATCTTTTATTTCCACTCTGTACTTTCGATCTAAAAATAAAATGCGGTAAAATATACCGCACTTCCCAACTCAAATGAAAAGGATACTGTAATACTGGCAATTTTTGACGGTAATTCCCCTTTCACTTCATTGCGGCTTGCTGACCAGCTCAGTTTTTTTTTTTGGAAAAGGAAAACTACTTTCTGTTGTCTTTTTTCTCTTCTTACTGTCATGGCTATCCAAAATGTAGTAGGCACATGAAATTGATGTTTTAAATTGATCGCACAAACGATTTTTACTAAACACCTTCCCATCTGCCCGTTCTCGCCAATTACCTACGATACATGCCCAAATAAAAACAACAAACATACATACACACAAATACACAGACAAACTCCCTCTAATATACATACACACAAAGGCACGCACGCACGCACGTACCTACGCACGCACGTACACAACCCACGCACGCACGCACCCACGTACGCACGCACGTACGTACACCTGCCTATTCGGGTAAAATTATGCAAAAAAATAAATAGACTTACATACGGTAGAGCCCTTAAACATTTCTCTCGATGATAGTACTCTCTATTACAATCCATTCCCGCACTGAGTACTCTCTCAAATGCCAGTGGACTAAAAAGGGTTTTCAGCTGAAAGCCTCAATATTGTGTACTCATTTATTCCTTTTGTTCCCACTGTAAATGTTTTGTTGCTACGAAATTGTTCCGCGAAGACTTTTAAGTATTCCGCCGGAATTGCTCTTTTGTTTTGGCGGATTTATAGGTTTTATTTCAATAGAGGTTGAGAGGTATTTACAAAGTTAGGGTTCTTACCGTGGGCCTTTTGGTTAGGCATTTTAAAAAAATATAGGCGTTGAATTGTCTACATATTTTTCCTAGCAGGGTTATTTTTGGCGCTTATTATTTCAAGCATTGATAGCCCTTAAGATTTCCTCTCAAGGAGCATTAACTAAGAGGCGCGTTTCACACGCCTTCAAGGGGCAGTCCCCATACAAAACAAGTTCGGTATAGGTTTTATTTCAATAGAGGTGGTGTGATATTTACAAAGTTAGGGTTCTTACCGCGGGCTATTTGTTTAGGCATTTGAAAAAAATATAGGCGTTGAATTGTCTACATATTTATCCTAGCAGGGTTATTTTTGGCGCTTATTATTTCAGACATTGATAGCCCTTAAGATTGTTCCTCTAGGAGCATTAACGCAGAGGCGCGTTTCAAGCGCTTTTAAGGGGCGATTCCCATGAAAAACGAGTTCGGTTTAGGTTTTATTTCAATAGAGGTTAAATGGTGCTTACAAAGTTAGGGTTCTTACTTAGGCAATTGAAAAAAATATAGGTAGGCCTTAAATTGTCTACATATTTTACCTAGCAGGGTTATGTTTGGCGCTTATTATGTCAGGCATTGATAGCCCTTAAGATTTTCCCTCAAGGAGCATTAACGCGGAGCCGCGTTTCAAGCGCCTTCAAGTTGCAGTCCCCTTACAAAACAATTTCTGTTTCTATTTACAAAGACATGCGATACTGAAATGAAACTTTGCCAAGACGTTGAGAGGAAATAAGTTTGATGGTGCCTTTATACAGCCTTGAGAATAGTTTATTTTTTTATATAGCCTATAAACGTCCCACTAAAAACGTCGTAAAAGGCGACTAAGGGACACAAACCAGGGGGTGGGTAGCAGCGCCCCCTGCAGTACAATTACACCAAACTGCGATCCCCAACCCGCATGCCCAGCGTGGGGATTATGGGCATTACCCCCTATGACAGCACAACGTGGCGCTCTTTAGGGGAGGGCTATGCCCAGCAGTGGACTAGTATAGCCTGGTGACGACGAAACGTCCCATTGCAGGGCACAGGCATTCTCTCAGAGAGAGAATATGCGATTAATTACCACTAGGGTCCGCCGCGGATTAACAAATTCAAGACTTTGAAAAAATGGTGTAAAGATGTTTGCTTACAGCCTGACGACGACTCGTTTATTCGTTGAACAAGAAGGTGGATCTTGTTCGCACCATCAAGCTGCCATGGTGCGAAGCCATGTGCTGCATCATTTCAGTAACTGTATATGGGTTCCATATCGTTACCGTTATCAACCCTCGTATGTCCCCACTGCTGGGGCACGGGTCCCTTCCTACATCGCAGGAAGGTTAGGCCATACTCCTCCACGGGAGGCCAAGTCCGGGTTGGTGGAGGATTGTAAAACATGACATGACAGCCGGCTTAACGTGCCCTGCGAAGCACGGAAGCGCTTGAAAAAATGCTACCAGCGGTAGTCACGAGATGGTCACTCATCCTGCACCTTACCGCGCCTGCTGTTGATTAATTCTAGGGATTGATTCCAATCACTCGGTTCGCCTAGGCCACGAGCGCTTCGACAGCCTGACGACGACTCGTTGATTCGTTGCACAAGGAGGTGGATCTTGTTCGCACCATCAAGCAGCGGCACGTAGCATACTTAAGCCATGTGCTGTATCATTTTAGTAACGGTATATAGGTTGCATATTAAAATATAATTAAAATAAAATGATTTACTTTTACTTTTAACTCAAAGTTTCAAGTTTTCAAATTCAGTTTCCACAAACTTTTCGCGGAGCCGTTTATGTAACCGCTTATCAGCAATTTATTTAAAAAGTTCCCCCTTAAAACAAACTCTTGGGGAACTCACGATTTTATTTAATATTCTAACTCAAACTTTGATCTACTAAAGCACCGTAAGAAATTTCTATAGAAATAGCTTGTCTATGTGCTCATTTATATACATTTTCAAACTTATTACATGTAAAACGTTTTTGTTATATAATATATACCTTTACTTGTGAAATAAATAAGTATGATTTTTTTATTTTCATTACGCTGATCGTTCGTTATCAACCCTTGTATGTCCCCACTAATGGGGCACGGGTCTCTTATGTTTACGCTTAATTATAATAAAAAAAACACATTTGTAATTGCTTCATCACCTTTCACACCAATTATGTTCAGATCTATAGAGACGAGCGAGAGGCAGAACACCCATGCGCTGGTCTGATGCCATAAACAAGGCAGCTGGGGGATCCATTCAGCACGCATCTCATTGCGACAAATGGAGAACTATTTTATATGGTCACGGTCCTCAGAGGACCGATTAAAAAGAAGAAGATATTTAGATCTAAAGACGACGTTGTTGCCGGCTCTCATGTAATAGCTACCCTTAAGGCGTGTCAGAGGCGTTATGTGCGGCTTGATAACTTCGGACAGTAAGGCCCGCCACGGTCTTATAATCCTCCACCAATGCGGACTTGGCCCCCATAAGGCCCAACCTTCTTGCGATGCAGGAAGAGACTCGTGCCCCAGCAGTAGGGACAAACAAAGGGTTGATTTCAAAGAGGCTGAGAATTGACCAATTTTTTATCTGCTTACGTATACAATGCACTGATTTTCCTTGTCCGTGAATCCCTTCTAGTCCCGCCGAGACATAAAACAAAATGGTTTGTAAGGCCAACGCTACACAGCGAGATGAGTTACAGGGATATAGCGCTATACTAATGGATAGACGTAACTTTGAACGTTCCAGGCTCATACCGAAGAAAAACATCGTGAGGAAACCCGCGGCTTGGTTGGCTCCGCCTCTATTGACTTGTGTTTCCTGTAAGCTAAGCCAACTAAGCTGTCAGGATGGTATAAATACTAGGCTAGCCTACTTAATCTAAAAAAACAATGACCCAGGCATTGCAAAGTCTGAGTGGTTTCTTCACCCATCTAGTGTGAGTGAAAGTGCCACTAAACGTTGTAGAAATCATCTCATCGTAATTATCGCAAGTAAGTATTTGGCCAGTACAATAATTTCGATTTATCTCGAAGAAGGTTGTAAAAACATTGCTCAAAATTACAAGCATGTTCTAGAAAAGTCTATCACTTACGTACCTTAAGAGACTTCTAACCTTTACTGCAATACGTGGCCGAGAACTATTAGTGTCTTTCTCTAACATGTAAAAAGGAGAGGGACATCAATAGGTGCCGGCCACAGTCATATTGCAGTGAAAATATGGCCCGTTTAAAAGCCCCTTTATAGATAGGCCGACTAAGCTGTCAGGATGGTGTAGTGCTGGGCAAGCCTACACCAACTATAAAACCATGTCCCAGGCACAACAGCGTCGGAGTGGTCCCTTCACCCATCTAGTGTGAGTGAAGATAGGTACCAATAGACACTGTATAAATCATTAAGTGGATGCAAAAGGCCAATATTATAAACGGGGCATATCTGAATGATGTCAAAACTAGTCGTGAAAGCCACAATAAATCCTTACACACAAGCAACAGGTCGAAATAATTTTGGCAGCTACTAGTAACAACTAACAGCATACGGTGAAGGAAAATACGGCGAGAAATCTGCGTATCTGCAGTACGTACAGTACTACACATCATAAAAGTCCCTTCGGGAATCTACGTTCGCGCAGACTAGGAAGAAGTGTAACAAAAGTACCCGAAGCTATAAGTACATTCATCATGATCTTTAACCTATAGGGTTAAGGTGCAGAATTGATTGCCGCAGTAGCGCTACCTATTTCGCTCACGCTAATATTGCCAAACTAATACTAATAGTCACCTGCATCGATGACGTTGAATCAACCAATAGCAACAAAGCGGCCTGCCATAAAATGAAACTATCTGATTGGTCGATCAAATTGCCGCACATCCAAAATTTGGTCATCTGCGCAGGTACATCCGCGAGACTTATTTCTTTTTGTAGCACTGTAAATGCTTGATAACTGTGTATGGTGAAGCCTTTACATCTAATGTGCCATGCCTTTCTTCGTGTTACATTATGGGGTAAATCCAGCTTTAGGGGGTTTCCTTATCAACATCAAGACGTGTTTTCGCGGTGTTTTTCCATGTTGTCTGTTTGTTGTTTGTTTTAAGGTGTTTCGGTAGTAACAGATGTAACGCTGCAAACAGCTTTTCACCATTTTTTGTATTTCTTTAATTCTATATATTTCTTTTAATGCAAACCCGTGCTGAGGACAATTTAAAAACCTATTTAGAGGCTAAAAATTCCACCCATGCCGGGATTTGAACCCGCGACCTCTGGCTATCCGTGCCAGCGCTTTTTCCAACTGAGCTAATGGGCGATTCACTGGCATCAGTGAAATTTCGAACCTCTTTAGAACATTCTGTGTATTACGTCGCGGGTTCGAATCCCGGCATGGGTGGGATTTTTAGCCTTTAAATAGGTTCGTTCTCTGCCTATCATTTTCAGAAATTTAATATAACGTCACCCATTTTTGAGATTTACTTTAGTTTTCATCATTACTACTTCAAATTTCGACAAGACCTGACTATTTTTACCTGCTTATTCTGTTTTTATCCAGTTTTGTGTTTATATCATCGATGAAATAAACAAACACATTTAAAATAAAGTACAAAATTGAAGTCGTCCAAGTTTTATCTTCTTTATAATATAAAAATGAATCGCTGAATGTGTTGGTAAGCGCAAATTTCGAGAGCAGGTAAAACGATTTCGCTAATTATTTTTTTAGAATATTCCTTGAAGTACGAGGATGGTTCTTACGGAGATAAAAAAAATTAAACAATCGACTGTTAGGCGATGCGAAGTTCGCTGGGTCAGTTAGTTATTATAAAACGTTGTAGACTTTTAGTCCGGATTTACTTACGGGTGTCTACAATGTGTTGTGCTTACGAAAGTTTTAGTTCAAAAATATTATAAAACGCTTTACAACACACAGTACCAATTTTTCACATGCTACAACATAATAAGAGCTCTGCAAAATCAACGCTGAGAGCCGCAGTAAAACGTAGCCTATGTGTTAATTTAGGGTGTCAGCTAACTCCATACAAAATGTTATTAAAATTCAGCCGTTTCGACGTGAACAAGTAACAGACAAACACTCACAAAATTTAGCTTTCATAATTTAGGGTGATTTATTGTCAGTGTATTTAGCCGTTTTGGCTAGGGTTGTTTTTAAGGTGTGTGGGTAGTACAAAACCAGTTTCTCGCATGCTCCAAAGATAAATATATAGCACTCAAAATCAGCGTTAAGAGCTCACTCAGCACAAAGCTGAGTCAGCAGCCTTCTGTAGCAACTTAGATATAGTCTGTTTGCTTTCAGAATATACCTCGGATAGAATCGAATATACGAGTATTCGTGTAATAGAAATATCGGAACTAATATGACACTTAATTTCACAAATCTTTTCAAAATAGTAAAGAAAAGTTTTATACAGAGCAGGAAGTAGTATTACACTCGTGTGCTTTCGGCGAAAACCGAAGCCTACTCTAGAACCCGAGGTATATTCTAAAAGCTAACAGACTATACACCACAGGCTAAATTTATGTTTGTTTAATTGATCTGTTGTGTGTTTCGTTTTCTTTCTCTTTTCGTACAAATTATGATAGTGCTCTGTTTACTAACTGAAAAAAGGAAAAAACACGCGTCAATATTGTAGAAGAATAATTTGAAGTTGGTGCCCAAAATGTGCTGGTCTGGCAATTTTTTGCTGGTAGTTTGTATTGTGAATTGCTGTGGAGAACTAGAAGAATGTGGATGATAGTAAAACGCTCGAGATGTTGTTCGGTTGATATATTTTCTGCAATTGTCACACATAACAAACAAACAATGGTAACCTAGCGATATTTTAATCGGTAACAGTCATGTATAGGATTACAACCGGCCTATACATGTGTAAATATCACCTCCAATCGCTCGTAGCCCCGGCTGCCTGAGTGATCTTAAACAATCACGAAGGTTAAACAACATATTGCGCGTTCAGTGCATGGTTGGGTGAACGTCTATGACTAGCGCTAGTGGCATTTTTCCGTGCGGTTCCGTGCTTCGCAAGGCACGGCTGCCGTCGATAGATGGCAGTCGTTAAGTCAAGTCAGAGGCGTTAGGGCGGCATGAAAACCTTCCGACAGTAAGACCAGCCACTAGTCTTGCAAGCCTCCACCAATCAGGCCCCCGTGGTGGAGTATGGCCTATACCTTCCTCAGGGAAGAGACCCGTGCCCCTCGGTGGGGACATAATGGCTTGATGATGATGATTATGATATCACCTCCAATAGTCTTTAATGAAATTTACGACTTAAATAATCTCAGACATGCGGATATAATTCACAAGTGACAAAGAAAGCCATTCCAAGTTCCAATACGAGACCGACGTCGTGCGTGCACGCGGGGCACGTTCTCCACAGTGCAATTTAATTCCACAGACATTTTCATGCGAAATTACTTTCGCTACGTGCGTTGACAGAAACGGAACGAGTACCCAGTTACTCTGAAGCTAATGGCTTTCTCTTATCTGACCTATTTTGTGTCACTTCTGCCATATCGGCCAGGCGAAATTAACGTGCATTTTATTTCACTCAGTGTTTTCCTTGTAAGCAAACAATAAGTTTGTCTGGAAGAAATTGGCTTTTAGCAATAAGTCTGCCAATATTACTACAGTCTATTTATTCTTACTTATCCAATCTAGTAAACAAGATTATAACCTTAAAATTGAGATTAAGTGCCTAACTAGACATTTTCTCGCAAATTCATGAACTATCATGAACTATGTTTATAAAATTGGCAGCGTGTTATCTAAAAGAGTGTTCCAAGTTACTTCATTTATTGAAATATGGCAGTTTTGGACTAAAAAGTTACAATACCTATTTAGAGGCTAAATTAGTCCTTAGCACGGGTTAGTGCATTAAAAATAAAATAGTATAAAAAGTCACAGTTTACGGGTAGAATCTTGTTTACTAAATTGGACAAGTAAGAATAAAAATTGACTGTATGTACACTTGTATTTAATTTGTACTTGTTGTTTTTCCAGTGTACAATACAGAATATTCTTATCTTATCTTATTGGAATGCAGTTTTATTGGAATTTACAAGATGAACCTATATCTTCACAAATATACATAACTTAGAAAATAAACTCGTTGGTACGTGACGCAATTAGAACCTACTAACTCCCATTTCAGAAGTTTACTTAAATTAATGAATTTTGCTTAAGTCAAAGGCTATAAATCAATAAAATAAATAAAAATATTTAAAAACCTATTTAGAGGCTAAAAATTTCACCCATGCCGGGATTCGAACCTGCAACCTCTGGCTATCCGTGCCAGAGTTTGCGGGTTCGAATCCCGGCATTGGTGAAATTTGTAGCCTCTAAATAGGTTTTTAAATTTGTCCTTAGCACGGGTTAGTGCATAAAAAAAAATAGTAAATAAAAATATGTTTATTTATAAAATTGATTACATTAATTATGATCTATTGCAACTCCCACACTAGGTTCAGCCTGTGTCGTGGGTGACGGGTAGATTGCGCTCTTTATTTCAGGTCTCTTGTGTGTCGCTCTTTATGTAAGTCAGTGTTCTACCGCTCTACTACCACCAATCATAGCTGACGATGATGGTAGATGCTAACACGATATAGAAGCCATGTATTTGTAATAAAATACGTAATAATACGCGTGACGACAGTATCAAATAATCAAAGATTTAACATTATTAGGGAAAAGTGCATATTAAAAGGATTTAAAATGCAGATTAAGTTTTTTAAAAAGAGATTATCAATATCTCTATAGTATACAAAATGAATCGCTGAATGTGTTGGTAAGCGCAAATCTCGACAGCAGCTGAAGCGATTTCGCTTTTTTTAGAATATTTCTTGAAGTACCAGGATGGTTATTATGGAGAGAAAAATTTAAAAAAAATAAAGAATTGACTGTTAGGTGGTACGAAGTTCGCTGGGTCAGCTAGTTTTTAATAAAACATAACATTATAACATTATTTTCAGCCATTTTGACTGAAACACCCATCGCACCGCGTGACGTCACGCTTAGGTAAACATTGGTAAACTTCACCCGTGCTTCGTTGTGACTAATAGTGATTATGATGTGGCGTGTTGTCAGATTCGACGCCATACATTTTTCCCACTAAAATTTATAATAATTTTAGAATAATGGCTTCAACCTTCTTTAAACTTCAGTTTATTATTGAAATATAGGGTAATTTGTAAATATTAAATGTTTAAAACCTATTTAGAGGCTGAAAATTTCACCCATGCCGGGATTGGAACCCGCGACCTCTGGCTATCCGTGCCAGCGCTCTACCAATTGAGCCAATGGGCGACTCACCGGCATCAGTGAAATTTCGAACCTCTTTACACTATTCTCTGTATTACGTACAGGCAGCGACATCTGACTTAAGCAAATTGCATCACTTACAGCCCCGACTACCTACTTTGCAGTTAGGTTTAACATCGGAACGATATCACTGTACCCACATGATTATACTATTTTTATTTTTAATGCACTAACCCGTGCTAAGGAACCAATTTAAAAACCTATTTAGAGGCTAAAAATTTCACCCATGGATTCGAACCCAGATAACCAGAGGTTGCGGGTTCGAATCCCGGCATGGGTGGAATTTTTATCCTCTAAATAGGTTTTTAAATTTGTTCTTAGCAGGGGTTAGTGCATTAAAATAAAAATACTATAATAGTAAATGTGTCCACACATTGTGGAAGAGATTTAAAAAAAAAATGTCATGCCCATTATAATCAAAATTATGAATAGAATAGAAAAGGTTTATTCCAAAGACAAGACACACACAACACAACAACAAAAGTACAGTAAAGGCATGGTGCTCACCTCAGATCATAGAAAGAAGGAGATATGCCCTCGCCGCGAAATAAGTCCGGTACCGCTGTCGCCACTTTTGAATATGTGTGCGTTTTCATCACATGCACAATATTGTAAATATAAGGTTCACGCACACGTCTGTCCAGTCATTTACTAGCGTTCTAATCTTTTAATTGGTTCGCACACTATGAAAAACAATTGTACGAATACACTCGTACACGTAAACAACAGCGTCGGTGAACTCCTTAGGGATGGAACACTTGTATCAAATAATACATCTATCGATAAAATTATCCGATGAGAGGTTATTCATTTATTAACAGTATACTTCGTGTTGGGATGATACAAAAAACAGAGCATGTTTAATTTACAAAAACAATATTATTAAAACAAATAATCCTATTTTAATTTACTGTCCTGTGAAATGTAAATATTTATTAAAAACGTGTCTTTTTGACAGTATTTGTGGCGTCAGTATATGATAAAGACGCAAACTTGGCTTTCTACTGATATAGAATTTGATTATTTTGATAATGATGATGACCCCTGTTCTGTATACTAAGACGATATGTTAAATTTGTTGGACAGAACACCACTGAAGCATACTTGGTAGTGACTCTGTCCGGAAAGCTAGGTCTCCTGGGTTTAAATGCTGGTAATGGAAAGAACTAATATTTGTGTGAAGAGCATGTCCACGGTCAGGGACGCATTTGTACCTGGATCTTGGATATTTCTTTGTATTTTATTTAGTATATGAATCCCAATGTAACGTGAAATGCACTTACATTACCATTTACAAATTGGCTTCAAATATTGGTAACTCTGTTAGGACTCTGTAAATTAACAGCAGTTTTTGTTGGGTGAAAGAATGAAGTGCTGACTTTTTAAGAATACGATAGCAATTACTTTCTCATTTTCTGAAAATAATTCACCCAGCTATATAAAAAATAGAATAAACACATGTATAAACTCAAAAAACAACCATTTTTCTTAACAAATTGCCACTTGTCTGAGTAACAGCGATATATTGGAAATCAGTACCCATGCTTAGATTATAAGGATTAAGTAAAGAATGTGTTTATGGCTATGATTGAAATGTATCATGGGCCTGTAAATAAAGTAAGTTCCTAATTAAAAATACAGTAAATAGGAAGAAATTTTGTAAGCTTGTCAAAAAAAATTCAATGAAACTTTCGAAACATATACGAGTATATATATATATATAGATTAAAAAAGAAAATCAGCATGCGACTGGAATCCTAAAGAGAATATTTTCATTATCGTCATCATTCAGCCACAAGATATCCACTGCTGGACATAGGCCTCCTCTATGGATTTCCAAAAAGACCAGTTGAAAGCGGCTTACATCCAGCGTCTTCCTTCGACTAGGATGAGATCTTCTCTCCATCTTGTCGTCCGTCGCTGCACTTGCCGATATGACATATAAGCAAGTACCGACATACCATATTGTGGTCTCCATTCGAGAACTTGACGGATCTAAAATGGTAAATAAATTATTGAAATACTGAAAATGCTTTATTTAACTTGTTTTTCATTACACAATCGAATTTCATTTATAACATAACGCTCATAAAAAAATAAATATATAAGACTATGATTTAGTACCACAACCACATCACATGATTTGTTTCTTTAGAAACACTTTCTTTTGGAGAGTTGTGCGTCGTCCATATGAAATGAAGATTAAAATAAAGTGATAATTGAATATTCTAAACCATGTAAAATTTTATCGTTATTTTAAATATACTGGTACCTCAACCTTTATGGAACTCGTTATTACTGGTATTTTCAAAGTAGGAACTGCCCAAGGAAATATTTTTTCCCCCACTTTAGCATCTGGAAACACTTCTCTGTAAAATAGATGGAGCAAATGGTACTTTATTTGAGAGGAAATCAGTTATACCCTCTGTATTTTGATACATTTTTATTTCGTATTTTTCTTTATCTTTATTAGAAACTTTTTGATATACATGATCGAAGCTAAGCCTGTTTTTAATAAGACAAAATCCTTCTACTAAAATAAAAGCTTCCTTAGCAACGCAAGCTGAAGTCTACGCAGATAGAGTCGCGGGCAATAGTCGACGATAAGACTAGATACCTAGTCTTACAATAAATTGGTTCTAGTAATTTTGGAAGTTTGGACGAACGATTATAAATGCCTCAATAATATCGATACTTAATCAGTCTGAAAAGAAAGGTACTACCCCATCACTATGTCTCCAGCTGACCTACTGGTGAATTTGACATTTCGCGGCAAACACATGCGGCCGTACCTCGAAACGTCGCATTGAACAATGATCAGTTTTGCGTGACGGTTCACTGCGGGCTGGCTTTTCCTAGTTAGCAAACCTCCACGAAAATCCTATATAGAAACAGCAGTGGAGTAACTACAATGTAATAAATACGTCCCATTTATGTTCTTAGTAATGTGATGCACATTGCACATAAAATTATTATAATTATGATTTTTCGTAGTTTATAAAACGAATATAGTGAGTAAAATAAGTTTACCGGTGAAAAGACACTCCCCTGTTTCTGAATAGCATGTATCACAGCGATTTCTGCAGGTAATCACTGCACAATTAGGCATTTTTCTCAGATGTTACTACGACGGCTGGCGCGAAGCGATTGACGGCCATATTTTAAAGTTTCGCAGAGGTTAGCCCAAATGGGCTAACGTTGGGCGACAGTGCCACGCCCACAAGGCACTTCTCCTTATTTTTGTGTTCTGAGGTGCTCACACTAAAACTCCGTTTTGTGAGTTAAAATTAATATATGAATGAATATTGGCCTTTTTGCATCTACTTAATGAGATGATTTATACAGCGTCCAGTGGTATCTTCACTCACACTAGATGAGTGAAGGGACCACTCCGACGCTGTAGTGCCTGGGACATGGTTTCATAGATGGTGTAGGCTTGCCCAACACCTATACCATCCTGACAGCTTAGTCGGCCTAGCCCACAGGAAAGACTAGTCAATACGTGCGGAGCCAACCAAGCCGCGGGTTTCCTCACGATGTTTTTCCTTCACCGTTAGCCTGTGGTATTGCGACTACAAATTCGAAAATGTACGTAACTTTGAAATTAAACAAAGTCATTGGTACATGCCCGCACTCGGGATCGAGTCTGGGGCTCTCGCTTGCCAGTCCATGGTTCTACCCACTGAGCTACCACCGCTAATTAAAAATTAAACATACACATAAAACATTATTACAAACTTAACTAGAAAAGTGGATAAATGAAACGAAGTTTAGTTTAAATTCGGTATGACGATGTGTGTCATGGCTTTAAAAAAGGAGTCTGGACTCAGCATGTGTTACGGCTAAGACCCGTAACGCTGGTCTTCCGCCAGACCCTAAGTGACATCACGAGCATCATTAATAATGGCAAAATTATGTAACAATCTCATTCAGAAACATTAACGAACATTGCTTATCCCCAAAAGACGGCCTCTTCAATGATATCAAAAAAAAATGTGGCCATTCTCCATTGTAGTTTTCGTGCACAGCGTCGTGTTTCAAGCGGTCTACTCTTTTCACACTCACTGCACTTTATTCCACTATAAATTCCAGACGCTGGAACCGATTCAAAAGTGTGTTGTGCCTTTAGAGGCCTTATATCACCTCGAGTAGTGTCACAGTGTAAAAGTACATAAACTGCAATTGTGTTTTTTGGGTTCCGTATCCAAAAATGCCAAAGGGGACCTTATTTTTTTTTTATTTCACCTTCTAAGGCCCAATGTCCTCAAGTGATCACAATAACAAGTGTTATTTTCAAGGATAAGAGGTAAACTCACTAACTTCCCTGGACAAGTAATAATTCAATTCCAGTTCCCTACGTTCACAGTTGGATAGTTGAATGCCCGAAGATGTGATGAAATTCAGTCAAATGTGACTCATAAACTCATATACACTCCTCTGAGTCATATAAGACTCTTGGACAGGGAAACAGGTAACAACCACAGGGGTATTTGTAAAAAAATCTTAATTAGCCGTGAACTTGGCTGCCACCCAAAGGCACTTATACAGCATGATAATTATCATTAAAATTATACATAATTAGTATCATTTAAACATTTTACAAAGCGCTCGTGGCCTAGTTAAACCGAGTGATTGGAATGAATCACTTGAGTTAAGCAACAACAGGCGCGGTCAGGTGCAGGATAGGTGACCATCCCGTGACTACCGCTAGTCGCAATTTTTTCGAGCGCTTCCGTGCTTCGCAAGGCACTTTAAGCCGTTGGAACCGGCTGTCATGCAACCGCAGTAGTTAAGCCATGTCAGAGGCCTTATGGGCGGCTTGGTAACTTCTGACGGTAAGGCCCGCTACTGTCTTATAATATACAAACCCGGACTTGGCCCCCGTGGAGTACCTGAACCTTCCTGCGATGCAGGAAGAGACCCGTGCCACAGCAGTGGGGACAAATAAAGGGTTGATATCGATTAATTAATCCAAGGAGTCTTCAACACCAAGTTTTATCCGGATGCTTAGTACAAGTATTTAATGCTCAGTAGTGCGGTGTGTTGATGTTGATTTATTTCATTTTTTCTTTCGCTATGTTGGACTAAATTCACCATAAAAACGTGTGGCTCCCTCTATCGCCTGCCACTGTTTTCGTCAATTTGCCATCGGATGCGGCCATCGCGCGTTTTTATCGCGATCATAAATTCTCCGCGCAGCAAAATGTGTTGAACAGAATCTTGACTCAGAAATTGAGCATGAAATGAACAACGAACAACAATATAGTTCAATATATATTAAATACGAGTATTACTATTACTGTATTACTGTATTACGTACAGGCAGCGACATCTGACTTAAGCAAATTGCATTACTTACGTAATACAGAGAATATTGTAAAGAGGTTCGAAATTTCACTGATGCCGTGAGTCGCCCATTGGTTCAATTGGTAGAGCGCTGGTACGGATAGCCAGAGGTTGCGGGTTCGAATCCCGGCATGGGTGAAATTTTTAGCCTCTAAATAGGTTTTTAAATTTGTTCCTTAGCACGGGTTAGTGCATTAAAAATAAAAATAGTGTAATCATGTGGGTACAGTGATATCGTTCCGATGTTAAACCTAACTGCAAAGTAGGTGGTCGGGGCTGTAAGTAATGCAATTTGCTTAAGTCAGATGTCGCTGTCTGTACGTAATACAGAGAATATTGTAAAGAGGTTCGAAATTTCACTGATGCCGTGAGTCGCCCATTGGCTCAATTGGTAGAGCGCTGGTACGGATAGCCAGAGGTTGCGGGTTCGAATCCCGGCATGGGTGAAATTTTTAGCCTCTAAATAGGTTTTTAAATTTGTTCCTTAGCACGGGTTAGTGCATTAAAAATAAAAATAGTGTAAGAATAGCTATCACAAAAAGATTTATGAAGTACTTAGGTGAACTGCTGGAAGTAATTTTCTCTGAATCTCTGAAGAATTCTTTTTTCTCGCGGGGGTGATTTGAATTCGCGTTATGAAAGTGTAAGCGTTTGTTTTTCCTTCAGGCAAATAAAATTGTGAATTACCCGTGAATATTTTCCCCCTATTAGTAATAGAATAAGTTGCGCATCAACAAATTACGTTTATACTCTTTTTAATGCACTAACCCGTGCTCCGGACAATTTTAAAACCTATTTAGAGGCTAAAAATTCCATCCATGCCGGGATTCAAACCCGCGACCTCTGGCTATCCGTGTCAGCGCTCCCTCCAACTCAGCTAATGGGTGACTCATCGGCGTCAGTGAAATTTAGAACCTCTTTACAATATTCTCTGTATTACGTACAGGTAGCGACATGTGAGTGAAGCAATTTGCATCACTTGCAGCCCCGAGTACCTACTTTGCCGTTAGGTTTTCACATCGGAATGGTATCGCTGTACCCACATGCACAGGTTAGTGCATTAAAAAGAGTATACTCAAGAGCGCTGGCACGGATAGTCAGAGGTCGCGGGTTCGAATACCGGCATGGGTGGATTTTTTAGCCTCTAAATAGGTTTTTAAATAACGTTTAGTTACTTGATTATGTACTAATATCTCAAAATTCTGAAATGAAATAAAAAGGTTTTAATCAAAATAGCGCAGAAACTGCGGCTTAATGAAAGTTACAATTCAAACTAGGTGTCCATGATTCGTTAATTTAGAACGTCTGTAACTTCTTACGCAAACATTCTGTAACTTATATCTGTTGGGTCACATTATGTCCGCCTGGGACGTCCCTTGCCAGGTTTTCCAGCCACATTTATTTATAATTATTTACAGAATCCGGATGAAAATTTTCATATTTGTCATTGAATGTAATATTTCATTGCAGATTTATTTATGTCACAGCACGTAGTTGAGAGCTGTCACGTTCTGCAACTTTGGATGACGGTATACATAAAAAGCGTTGTTTTATCCTTTTTCAGACAAACATTATTTATCTCTAAGCGCACGATCCACTGGAAGCTTTTATCAGCTTTCTGGATTTGCATCAAATACAGAAAAGGACAAGATAATACAAACAAAAACAAATCGATACAAAACACCTACAGGTTTTTTTAAACGTTATTGTTAAATCTATTTTAAATTATACTACAAATTGTATAGCGTCATCATTAGAAATTATGAAAAAAAATTAAGATAAATTATTTACTTTTTCTGTTTCCAATTTGATTAGATTAATGCTCTTTATTACACACCCCGCATGAACGAGTATTGAAAGTTGACTTGCCACGATCTGGTCACGCCACCTCACGTAACGTCATATATCGTCACAGCACCTCACGTCACAACACGTCACGCCACGTCACGCCACGTCACGCCACGTCACGTCACGTCACGTCACGTCACGCCATGTCACGCCATGTCATTTCACGTCAAGTCACGTCACGTCACGCCACGTCTCGTCAGGTCACGTCGCGTCTTATAAAGCATTGCTCTAAATGCTTAACGGACTTTGTTTTTAAGCATCTTAGTTATCAACCGGGTCCTGATGAGTCACACTTACACTAATAAATAATTCAATTACCGTCCAAGCGTTAGCAAAAGGGCTTTTTTCCATTGACAAAGGATCCGAACGGTAATTTACTGGCATTTTCTCTTTATTTTCCTAATTGAATGGTCCACGAAGGCTGCCGAGGGAAAGTGGACCTAAATAAAAGGGAAAATCTTCGAAGGATGGTTTAGGCTGATTGCCAGTCGTCAAAGTCTCATCTTTTGTCATCATATTACGGGCGCAAGGACTGGCAGAGTAAGCGAATTGCCCACATGACAGTAAAAAATAAATAAAATCTTTACAACTGGAGGCTGTTTATGCTCCTTAAAAATTTGCACTGAGATCGTCAATGTGACGCTAAAAAGACGCTTAGATACATTTTTTATTTCTACTAATTTCTGCTCTTAGATAAACAGAAAGCTTTGTGTAGAAGCGCTCGTGCAACCCGGACATTGCCCCCATGGTGGAGTATGGCCTAGCCTTTCTGCGATGAGACCCGTGCCCCAGTACATACAAGGGTTGATATAGATAGTAAGCAAATTGCCCCCATGAAAGTAAAAATTCCCACGACACAGGGTATCCTTGCGCTCGTGGCCTACGCGAACCGAGTGATTGGAATCAATCACTTGGTTAAGCAACAACAGGCGCGGTGGTACGGGATGGGTGAGCGTCCCGTTACTACCGCTAGTGGCATTTTTCCGAGCGCTTCCGTGCTTCGCAAGGCACGTTAAGCCGTTGGTGCCTGCTGTCATATAATGGCAGTCGTTAAGCCATGTCAGAGGCCTTAAGGGCGGCTTGACAACTTCTGACAGTAAGGCCCGCCACTGTCTTACAATCCTCCACCAACCCGGACTTGGCCCCCGTGGTGGAGTATGGCCTAACCTTCCTGCGATGCAGGAAGAGACCCGTGCCCCAGCAGTGGGGACATACAAGGGTTGATAACGAGGGTATCCTTGTGTGGGGCTAAAAGCAATGTATGTGCTTGTATGTAAATATTATGTTATGTTATGTTAAATAAATAAAATCTTTTCAACTTCTGCTGATCTATGCTCTTACATAGAATATTCTTTATTGTATGCGTGTAGTGTAGGACGCCCTCCGACTAGGTGGGATGACGATCTGCGAAAAACTGCAGGTAGATGCTGGGTGCGCCAAGCAGAGGCTCATTAGGAGAGTGCTATGTCCAACAGTGGACTAACATATAGCCTGAATACGAAAAACAATTATGTACAGTACAATAGGAATTACATAAGAGACTTCAAGAATAGCAACAACTTAAGCAACTTTAGTATTTCATAAATACTAATACGCCAAGAGGTATTAGTATTCAGACCCCTCAGACACTCAGGTTTCCTCAAGATGTTTTTCTTGACCGTCAGCAAGACGAGAGACTCGTTAGACTGTTGTTTTAAAAATATATTTAGCTAATTTGGTAAAAAGGACACACGGATGCGGTTTAGTACGTAAAGGGCAAGATAAAAAGCAACCGGTCCTTGTATCACCGAAAAATGCTACATGCATTGAACAAAAATGCTAAAATGCTACATGAATGAAGGGAAAGAGGTGTGGTCAAGATCGCGGCAGTGCCAAGCCCTGATCTCTGCTTACCCCTTCGGGACAAGCGTGAATTTACGTGTTTATACATACCTAAGTACGTATTTTATACAAACATTCCTAGGAGAAAGTGCTTTTAGTAATAAGACCGCCAATTGTACTATATTTTAAAATATATAATTTATGTTACTCTAATTTCCGTGCTCAATAAAGAATAATAATATTCTATCTATATAAGTATAACTGCGATCTTTTATAAAAGTATAAAACTATTTACTACTAACAAAAACTATGAACACTAGAGAACGTCAGCAACACTACCAAACATTACCAAACATCATCAATACCACCAAACACTATCAACACTACCAAACACTATCAAAACTACCAAACACAATCAAAACTACTAAACACTATCAACATTAGCAAACACTTACACTACGATCAAAATACAGAACATTTTTTGATGGTCATTTTAGAATGTCGTACACTTGGATTATGAAGTACAATGTTATATTGGTGGCTTGTGACATTTTCTCATTGAAACCAATGACGATAATTTTAACAAGCATAACTTTTTGTTTCAGGTACGTGCAGTTACGAATTTTGAAGACAATAAAGTAAGCTTACACTCCTACGAATCGGCAAAGTCTAGCATATCGTCGTTCTTAATTGCAAAATGTATTGTGTCAAAATAACATGATGAAGAGATTTAGGATTTGCAAAAGAGATTTTGAAAATTCTCGTATACGACGAATAAAAACGAGTAGCATTTGCTTGCGCAAATATTTTTACCAGGAGAAAAAACAAAAGACGACTTATAGAAAAAGAATAAGTTTCAAGTGGCAAGGAGGTTGCTGCATACTTTTGGCGGGAGCAAACACTTGATTTTAGTTTTTTCATGTAAATTGAAGAAACACTTGATTCTGAATGTAAGTGTAAGACATTGTAATATCAGCTTCAGTAGGTAAGGCTTACAATGTCTTGCTATCTTCGTAATTTATAAATTTTTCCTAAAGATTTGTTGAAAAAAAAAACGCAAAAAGCTACATTCCAGTAAACTTATGTCAATTTTTGACACTTTAACGCAACTTCTCCACGGAACCTATGGTGAAATTAACAGCTTTGACGTTCACTAAGTAGACATTTTGTTTTTATAGTGAATAAAATTCTTTTGACTTTGACTGTATTCACGGTCCAGGCTTATATATTTAAAAGAAGGTTCACTCGTATCATTCTCAAAAGAGCTTTTACCAATTGTATTGTTCACTCAAACGTATTTCAATGGCCAGTCCCAACTGAACTCGATTTTTGTGAGCTCATTTATGTCCTTGCCACAGATCAAGAAGGTAAGAACGGTTATTCTATTCGGTAATTTAAGGTATGTCTTCGGACTGGCGGGCTGGGCTACACGATTTTAATCTATAAGACTCAATGATTATAAGCTAGGCAGGAGAGATTCGTTAAGAGATTTCTTTAAAGAAACAAACACCTCAACAGTTGCCAGCCAGTATATCTATGAAAATAATGTATGTCAGGAAAAATACTAGCAACTTTAAAACTGCAGGTAGCCAACACAATGTAAATAGTAGAGTAAAGTAAAGTAAAGTAAAGTAAAGTATCGTTTATTCATGAACATGGGTATTTAAAATAGTTCTTTATTATACAGTTTCAGTGCATTCCATGTGCTGCCCATCTGGGCGTATGAATATTTGTGCAAGCATGCAATAATTATATTAATATTTCTATGTCAAAATTAAAATATAAAATTATTTAAATTAAATGTGATCAATTAAGTATTTCTATGTCAAAATAAAATTGTATAATTATTGTAATTAAATATCAATAAAAATTAAATTACACATTAAATTGTTTTATCCTCTAAAAAATCAATAATTCTGTAGTAACATTTATCAACCAATAACTTAAATAATCTACTTTTAAATAAATTTAAATGCATGTCCTTAATATCGTTTGGCACTTTATTGTATATTTTTGGGGCCATAAATAAAACGCCTTTTCTCATCAAAGCCGTCCTACATTGTGGTAAAACCAGCCGGTGGCGATATTGCGTGCGAAGACCTTTGTCACGTACTGTGGAGATCGCAACAAAATATTTCGGATTTGTCTTTACAAAGACTGCTATCTCAAAAATATAAAGCGATGGCAAAGTAAGTAGGTTGAGTTTCTTAAAAAAAGGTCTGCAACTATCAATGGTCTTAAGTTTACACATTGCTCTAATGCAACGTTTCTGTGTCTTAAAAATCATTTCCCTGTCCGTAGAATTTCCCCAAAAAATTAACCCATAGCGTAGTGTGGATGCGACAAAGCCATGGTAGGCTGTGAGACAATTGTCCTCGCTTAGGATGTTCGATAATTTGGACAATAAATAGGCATATTTACATAGTTTTTCACTCACTATCTTTGTATGTTTTTTCCAATTCAATTTACTGTCTACAGTGAGACCTAGAAATTTTGTAGATTTAACCTCGTCTATTTTGGTTCCATTGTATTGAATATTTAAATGGTCCAATTTTGATACATTTTGATAAAAATTCATCAAGTATGTCTTTTCTAGATTAACTATTAAATTATTATTATTCATCCAGATTATAATTTCTTTTAAAGCGTCATTAATTTTCTTTTCATTATCGTCAAATTCATTACATTTTATTGCTAAAGTACTATCATCAGCGAATAATGTCATAGGATGTGATACATTTTTTGGGAGGTCATTTATGTAAATGATAAAGAGGAGCGGTCCTAAAACACTACCTTGTGGTACGCCATATTTTACAAGCCTTGCGTTTGACAGATATATTGATTCGCGCTTACTTTTAGTGCATATTTTAGATATTTCTGTTGATTGTGTCCTATTACTCAAATATGACTCGATTAAATTTAGTACGTTTCCTCTTATACCATAGGCCTGTAGTTTTCCAATGAGTATCTTATGATCTACATAGTCAAAGGCTTTCGTCATGTCCATATAAAGCGCAACGATTGGTTTTCTTTTATCAACACTTGTAGTTATGTGCTGTAAGAATTCGTAAACCGCCATGTTGATCGATTTACCCTTACGGAAACCTTTTTGTTCCTCTGTCAGTATACCGTATTTTTCCAGGTAAGTCAAAATCATGTGATAAATATACTTTTCAAAAATTTTCGAGATAACAGATACTAGGGCTACTGGTCGATAAAATTTCATTAATTTTTTGTCCTGTTTTTTAAAAAGAGGTTTTATAATTATTGGCTTAAGCCTTTCTGGGTATTTACCGGACTCTATACAAGCGTTCACTACATGGCTAATTGGGTGAGCTAGAATATCACTGACATATTTTAATACCTTTGTATGTATACCATCGTATCCAACACTGTTCTTATTTTTTAGAGATCTTATAATTTTCGTTATGCTGTCTGAAGTCGCAGGTTTAATGAAAATAGATTGACTTTGACTGTTAATTTTTATACAGGTATCTAAATTAGGATTTGTTGGTTTGATTTGGTCAATGAAAAAATTATTGAAAGCTTCTGCAATTTTTAGAGGGTCAGTTATTTCATTGTCATCTACATTTAATTTTGAGATAGGCTCATTTGGAAGTGATTGCTTACAATTATTTATTATATTCCAAGCACTTTTAGATTTATTAGTTGAATTCTTGATAACGTGATTATTTTGTGCTTTCTATGTCAACTTTATGATCCGTTTAAGCCGTTTAGAGTAATTTTTGAATAATTGTTTATTGTCTGCTGTTGGATTTGAGCGCCACTGCCACAGAAGTTGTCTTTGTCGCCTGCTGCATAGCTTGATTCCTTTTGACATCCATTTCAGTTTTTTCCTAATATTTATTTTTACGCATATATACGGAAAACTTAGGTTGTATATGAGAAGAAAGGATTCCAAAAAACTACCATATGATTTGTCTGGATCATTAGATTGATATGTTTCTGAGAATGACAAACATTTGATATGTTCTCTGAATTTTTCTAAGTTTTCCTTGCTAAAGTCTCTTTTCTGAGTTCTCCAAAAATCGATTATGCATGTTTTTTTGACGGGACATTTTAATAATTGCGCTGTGTGATCAGAAAGGCCCAAATCAAGTATCTCACATTTGCATCCACGACTTACATTATGGGCAAAGTTGTCTAAGCATGTACCACTTTCAGGTCTAGTTGGTTGAGACAGTGCTAAAGTAAGATTGTAACCTAATAGAAACTCTTTGAATTCTCTAGTATGACAATTATTTTCCAATACATTTATGTTAAAATCTCCACATATAATAACACGCCTATTTTTTCGAATACATCTCTTATTAAGTAGTGCTGTCATTTTCTCGTAAAAAACTTCTAGGTGTGCAGCTTTTTGCATACTTTTGGGGATTCTATACACGCAAGCTACTATAACTTCGTAGTCAGTGAGCTCTACAGCACAGCATTCTAGTACACCTTTAAGAGACAATTTAGATATGTCCGGCAGATTCCTATATTTTATGCTTTTCTTGACTAATATGCATGAGCCACCTTTATTTTTATCATCTCTACAATAATGTGATGCTAACTGATAGTCCGGTAGAGCTAATAGTTCTTCTCTTCCGGATTGCATGTTATGTTCCGTAATACATATGACATCAATCGTTAATGTTTTTGCATCAAGTTGATTTAGATGTAAAGTTAACAAGTCTGCTTTGCTTATTAATCCAGCTATATTTTGGTGCAAGACATGTATAGTATTAGTCACGAAAAAACTGCTCAGTATCCTTTGTTGAAGTCTTGATCAATGTCTGGCTTTCCATGTTCTGAACTGCGGTCGGCAATTTAATGTCATTAATCATATGTTTTAAGTCTTTAATCATTGTATGAATACCGTTATTATTAATCTTGCCATTGTGTTTTGCAAACATAGCGTAATCGTATGTTAAGTGAAGATTTGAGTCAAGTATGTAAGCGTATTGATGCGTAGAGATGTCCAAGCACAGCAAAGCATTGAACGACTCTATCCTCCAATTAAACATGTCGCTATAATCTGTGCATTTGAATGTTGGCAGACACAGTATAACATTGGTATGATTGAGTCCTTGAACTACTCGACGGATAAAGAAGATCAGCTCAAAGTAGTTATTGGTCGTTTGAAAATCTGTCTCGCCTATCATAACTATGCAATAATCATTCTTGGTAAAAGATTCGAGTGTCTTGTCAATTCCGTTCGATAGTAGGCATTTCACACCGACCTGAGGAATGACTTTGTGACAAATGGAGAAGTTTTCAAAAGTATTCTCTGAAATACTTAAGATGCTATTTACATTATTGCTGCTTATTATTTGTATCTTAGGTAAAGCCTTCTCAGTTTCTTTTTTCTTCATTCTATGTATGTTGGTAGTATTTTCCACTCTTGATTCTATCTGTTCTTTTTGTACAACTTCCGTTTCTGTCTGTGTTTGTTTTTCTTTGTGAATTTTCTTGGAATTCTTAGGAGCAGGTGTTTTTTGTCGTTTCGATGGCGAGTATGTCACTTTTTTGTATAGCTCATTCTTTTTTATTAGGTCTTCATTAGTTAGCCGCAAATTATTATTTTCCAGGTTCAGCGCTGTAATTTCTTCATGAGCACTGTTGAGTTCCGAAGTTAGTTTTTCAATTGTATATTTAAGTTCTCTAACTGTGTCTTGAGTTTCATCATCGTCATCAGATATATTTGGTAGACTGTTGCTGGTACCGTCAAGAGTGCGATTAATTACAGAACTCTCGTTTATATCAGAGTCAGAGCGATTTCTTTGGCGCCGAAAGGTAATATTTTCAATAAAGTTTTGCATTATTACGTTTTTCTGTGCGTATATTAAAAAAAAATAAAAAATTGTTTACACCAGACGACTTCGCCTTCTTAAGATTCGAACTTGGGTCTCTTGGGTGAAAGGCAGTCCGTTATACGGCTCAGCCAAATCTATCTTGAAACAACTTGCAAAAATAGTGGTCTGTTTCAAGGACAGTCGCTTGGCCGTTATAAATTATGATCCATAGGGAGGGTATTTTTCAAATTCAATGGTAGTACCAAAAGTATGGAAACTTTTTTTTTTTTACTTATTTCTCACAAATCGCTTATTCTTCTTGATCACTGTTTACTGTTTTGTAGAGGTTCACTCATCTATGTGAGGAACTATGCTATCACACAAGTTTTACTGTGAGAAATATTACGTTTAATTAATATCACTTTTATCACTGTGTTTATCGTATGATTTTATTGACGTCACTTTCACTGCTTTATTTCACCTTTATGTTTTAGAATAATACACTTTTAGGGCAAATAAACTTGTTTGACTATTTTTAAAGATTTTTGTTTACGGAGCTACTCGTGCGTGGTTGCGGGTACGCAGCGCTTTTTTCGCAGCGCTTTTAGAAATAAACATACACTTTGGATCCTAAGATTTAGGCTGGCAAAGGTCCTTCCTTCATGAATCCTTTATGAGGCATTGTATACGTTTTTATAATAAAATCCCTGAAGATATTTAAAGTTTGACTAACGTGGTTCAAAAATTGTGTAAAGTACACTTTGTGCCAAAAGGGCTACTATAATTAAGGATTATTCAAATAAAAGTCATGTCTGGAATTAAAGCATGTGAAATGCATGAGTTTTGTAAAAATATTGTTAACTCTGTTAACTAAGTACTTTGAAAAGACTACGTTTGTAGTTTTTTTGTATATCTTTTCTCCAAATTGATCTAGATTTTGAAATGGACACCTAGTTTGGCTTGTAACGTTCACTAAGCCGCAGTTTCGGCGCTACTTTGAATAAAAGCTTTCCATTTAATTTCATTTCTAAATTGATTTTTTTTATTTATTTTAGTCACCAAACAGAAAGTTAAAGTATGAAAATTAAACATATCAGTTGAGCACACGAGTGTTACAAAACTCGATTGTAGTGTACAGTCTGTTAACTTTTAGATTATACCTCGGCTACTATCGGATAGAATCGGATATATTCGTGTAATAGAAATATCGGAACTAATATGACACAGAGTAGGAAGTATTACACTCATGTGCACTTTGAAAGCCTACTCTAGAGCCCGAGATATATTAAGCTAACAGACTGTACTATCGACAGGCAGGTGATCACAACACGCATTACATATATTTTTAAATTAAATACTCGTAAATTTAGAGACTACAATGCAAGTGTAAAAATAAGCCTACTTCCTTGACAGTGATGTAGGGTCACCTCAAAAAAAAAATGCGCTTATTTCATCTCCAAATCCTCAATTCTGACACCAAATGTTACGGGCTAGGGTTCTGGATTTGGATGTAAAGCGCCAATGACAATTTCTTAGGATTAATTCACGCAGGGTCTGGTCTGCAGGTCTTCACGACACGAAGTCCACACGTAGATTCCAATCGCAGGTCCAATCGAAGTCCAATAGTATCGCTGAGGTCGTAGGTTACATTAACGTTTAACTTTTACATGTATATAGGCACAAACATTGTTTCTGGCCCCAACTAGGATACTCTGTGTCGTGGGAATAAGAAACAGTGACATCAGAAACATGTAAACATCCAAGGGGTTTCACTACTGGCTAGAAGGCAGAGACTAACATAGAACACTCTTAGCGTGTCAATGACAAGCCATAGTGGTGGAAGGATCTACAATCAGCCTTAAGGACTCGCTAGTACATACTTCAATTCAATTAATTTTTTCAATTCATAGTACATTGACATTCAGCAAACAGAATGTAAATTCTTTACGCTGAAATATATAACTGATTTACTATTTGATTGGTATGTACCTGGATTCAAACCCACGACTTCCCGAAGGTGAGTTTTTAAACATTAGTATTACTGAAATAAGGTAATTACGTATTACCTAATAAATAGTCGCGATTTGACCCGTTTCATATATAACTATAGAGACTTAGCAAAATCCTCAATTTAGAAACTGGCCCTAAATCAGCTTATTGAGAAAAAAAAACAACTGGTAAACTTCTGTGCTTATTTGTAATGGAGGCACCTACTGATTTAAATGGGACTCTATTTGCTTCCTCGACAAGTAGGTAATTTTCCGCTTAAAAAAGATTGGGTATTCCGGATAGCACGGCTTCTTTATTAATTCAGATTCTGAAGGTACTCTCAATAACAAGGTTAAATCTCGGAGGAATCCTCATAATTATCTTGCGAATAAGAAATATATATTACGCAAACTTTGTTTTGCCAAGTTAATAGCCTACCACCTATTCTTAGACCTACCAAATATACACATATTTTGTAATAAAACTTGGTAGAGCCGTTTTGAAGGAGCTCGATAACTAACGATGTCACTTCTAAAAACCTATTTAGAGGCTAAAAATTCCACCCATGCCGGGATTCGAACGCGCAACCTCTGGCTATCCGTGCCGGCGCGCTTACATGGCGCCTACATGATTATACTATTTTTATTTTTAATACACTAACCCTTGCTAAGGACAATTTTTTTAAAAACCTATTTAGAGGCTAAAAATTCCACCCATGCCGGGATTCGAACCCGCGACCTCTGGCTATCCGTGCCAGCGCTCTATCCAACTAAGCTAATGGGCGACTCACCGACATCGGTGAAATTTCGAACCTCTTTACAATATTCTCTGTATTACGTACAGGCAGCGACATCTAGCTGAAGTAGATTGCATCACTTACAACCCCGACTACCTACTTTGCAGTTAGGTTTTTACATCGGAATGATGTCGCTGTACGTAATAAGAGAATAGTGTAAAGAGGTTCGAAATTTCACTGATGCCGGTGAGTCGCCCATTAGCTTAGTTGGATAGAGCGCTGGCACGGATAGCCAGAGGTCGCGGGTTCGAATACCGGCATGGGTGGAATTTTTAGCCTCTAAATATGTTTTTTAAAAAATTGTCCTTAGCAAGGGTTAGTGTATTAAAAATAAAAATAGTATAATCATGTAGGTACGTTATAAAATTTAAAAAATCAACTTTTTGATAAGTTTTTACAACAATTCCCGAAGGTAGCGGTTAGATTCAAATCAAATCAATGTATTTCAACGTAGATAGTTTAAATTCTGTTTGCTGAATGTCAAAGTATAATGTAACATGAAAGTGAAAGCCGCTGCCTTCGGGCCGTAGTGTAGTGGAGAAAAATACATTATAAATTTACATTCAGCAAACATAATGTAAATTATTTGCATTGAAATAAATTTTTGATTAATTATTTGATTGGTACACGGCGGGGTTCAGATCAGCTAACAACCTAATAAGAACAAGAAAAACATCTTGAGGAAACCTGAGTGTTTGAAATGTTAAACTACCTTGGCGCTCGAAATTTTTAATGAACGGTGAGCACGCTTATTATTTAAGCCCGTACTCTCTCTTTCCGAGAGAGTGTCTGTGCCCCGTAGTAATACGTTTATAGGCTACATAAAAACAGTAACTTGTAATATCTAGCTTAATATCTACATTTACTTGTAATTTTATTTCCCATTCGTGTACGTTATAAAGATTTCTATCTTGATTAATAGCTTCTACGATGTTAGTACTTAATGCTACGTTTATGTTTCCTAACTGTTGGTTCCTATAAAATTATTTTTAAACAAAGATCGATGGATACATATTAGCATACCGAAATTTTATGTACACCTACTCTCTTCATCTTTCAGTCCTAGCCATCCTTAGGTTGTCTAAAGGAGATCGCTTCTAGCGATAAGACCACCAAGGTATGCTAGATAACTTAGATATTTAAGTTTTTCACGTACACTCAAAATTTGTTAGTGTGCAATACAGAGTATTAATCTAATCTAATCACGATAAAAAAAACAAGAGATCAAACAATTAATTACTTTTGTCTCGCTCACTTTAACTTTACAATGCGACACCCTAGACACTTAAGGTAAATATGACCACGTTTCCAGCTTTCGCACTCAGCTAAATTGGCTAAACATCTGTTTCCGTAGGAATGCTCACATTGTTACGCTTCTCTATGGCGTATTACATGACCCGTCCTCCCCCCATTATCTTCGTGAACAATTCGCCCCCCGTGGCGCGCATGGACGCCTTCAGCGTTCATGCAAAGACTTACTTCTTCTGATCCCCGAGAACAGTATGGCGGGCTATTCGAATTCCTTCACTGTGACAGCGGTTCGTCTGTGGAACGCTTTGCCACTGACCATTCGCCAGTCTCCATCTGTAGACGTGTTTAAGAGTAAGGTTCACGATCATTACTTTGGGTTTTAATAGAGTTATCCAGTATCTATGAAGTATTATTATTAAAGAGTATTGTATGTAAGTAATATTGATTATTAGTATGTTTGCAGATTACAGTAAATATGTATTTGAGTATCATTTTATATTTTTCGTACTACTTTATATACGTTTGTGTATTTAAACTAAATTTGTATTATTTAGGGCCTGTTTCACAATATGCAAATAAAGTTCCGGATAAGCTATCCGCAACCAGGGCTGTCGTTTGTTCTAAATTTGAAGCCATAAACAAACACACGCAATATAGGAATATTTATTTAAATTTAGAACAAACGGCAGTCCTTGCGGATTGCGGTTGCGGACAGCTTATCCGGAACTTTATTTGCAGATTGTGAAACAGGCCCTT
Source organism: Yponomeuta sedellus (assembly GCA_934045075.1). Taxonomy (NCBI): domain Eukaryota; kingdom Metazoa; phylum Arthropoda; class Insecta; order Lepidoptera; family Yponomeutidae; genus Yponomeuta; species Yponomeuta sedellus. The sequence continues at coordinate 1,364,660 of OW203733.1, forward strand.
AGTTAATCTAGTTTATGTAATAAATCACTCCTAAATTATATTGTTTACTGTCACTACCCCAATATACCTTTGTCCGCATCATTGTGGGTTAGCTGGAACAAAATACAATCTTGTATTAAGCTCGCCTTTGTACAAATAATGTTTTAGTGCAATAAAGAATTTATCATTTCTTATACTCGAAAAGTAGTGTTGTTTTGATCTGATTATTGGGTGGAAAATGCTGCTTCCCTCCATAGGGAGGGAAAAACTCATACAAATTACTTCCCACCCAAGGGCGGGAATGAAATTTATAAATGGAACTACTGTCAGTTGTGAAGAGTCTTTGTAATAAATAGGCTTTTAAAAAAAAATTATAAAAAAAAATGCTGCGGCCATGTGAGTTTTTAAACAACCAGTGTGAATTTAGCGCAAATTTCTTTGAGCGGAATAAGCCGCAACAATTACGCGGTGAGTTCCAAATTTAAAATTTACATAGTCGACTTTAATTTGCGGATACTAATCTGTTATAGTACCTATATGTGACGGAATTAAAAAAAATAGGTAATAATCTTTTATGCTAAGATTTGAATGTTAAAAATGAGTGTTTATTTTCCTCATATTCGAAATGAAAACTAGAGTGTTTAACACGGGTAAAACAATCAATTCCTACTCGTACTATAGCCTAAATAACTCGGGAACTGATTCTTTCTGCCCTAGTTAAGCAATCTACTATTTCATTCATTCATTTACTCCTCCGTGGAATTTGAGGCTGACACAAGGGCTTTCCATTTATCTCTGTTCATGGCTAGTTATGGTAGCTCCAGCCAAGTTTTGCCCTTCCCCTTCGTCTCAGAGAGGTGGAGTAGGCTCCCAGTAACCTGCCGTTAATATTCAGTACTTGACTCTTACCCTACTGTTAAGGATTCTATTCTCCAATCTCGCCCTTTAGACCGTCAATAAAATTTTACTCGCCATTTCACTAAGGGGCCTCGGACAGTAAAATTCAAATTGCCATAATAATATACCGATTGTGAGGAAGGGTTGTACCGGGAGATTTTGGATAGATATTATTTGTGAAATAAAAGAAAGATGTTATCAAAATAATGACAAAGATGTTCAATGAATTAATTATTTTGTACATGCACGTGCAGTCTCTTAGCTTTCAGAATATACCTCGGCTACTATCGGATAGAATCAGATATATTCGTGTAACAGAAATATCGGAATTAATATGACACTAACTTTACATAACTTTCAAAGTAGTGAACAAAAGTTTTATACAGAGCAGGAACTATTACACTCGTGTGCTTTCGGCAAAAACCGAAGCCTATCTTGAACGCGAGGTATATTCTAAAAGCTAACAGACTGTACCGACTATATTTTTCATGCAATCCACTCCATCCAAAGGTTTTCTGGTAGAGATCGCTCTTAGCGATAAGATCGCCAATTGTATAACATTACTTAGATTTAAAAAATCATGGTTGTATCCTTTTTTCTGGTTGTGCAATAAAGTGTTCTCTATCTATCTATCTATCATGTAGTACTAGGTTTTAGAATGGTAAACTCTCTTAATCAAGTGTCAAAAGACTGTTTGGATTTTTTTCTATTTTTTCTCATAAATGGTCAAGGTTTGGTTATGGGCACCTATTTTTATTTGTGATTGTTGGGTATAAGACCCACCTAAACATTAATACTTAAAAATAATCAAAAAACAAGGCTTACAAAGTCTGTCTTCTTCGACGCCTCTCGACTTGGCAGCCGGTGCCGTTCGGGATGGGTGCACGGGAAGTTTTAGGGATCCCTAGACTTCCCCGTCTATCTCATAGGAACTCATCCGCGAGCGCTAGTTAAAGAAAGACGTGTTGTCGTTCTGTCCACACTAATCAATTGAATAAATGTGTTAAAAGTGCTTCCCTAAACTTCAAACTTGTGTCATATTAAACCTTGTTAAGTGACAAATAGAAGGAATAAACTGCTTTCTCGCAAAGTGCGCTAAATTGCTACAATAAAGGATAAAACGTTGAAAGTGAACCGTTAAAATAGTATGTGCTATCGTAAAGTGAGAGACAAAGAAAGTGCAAAGTCCACCGCTCTGAGAATTTGCTTCTCGTCGTCCGCTAAAACTTTCGGGCCGTGTGAGCAGTTCAATATTTTCGACCACTAAAGTAATCGGCGTACTGGATTGTCGGTTAAGAAGGCGCTTCAAAGTGCAGTCAGTTGATTGAGACTGAGTTCGAGGCCGACTAAAATCGTCACTTTTATTTTGCTTTATTTTTGCTACTGATCGCCTTTTTTATTTTTTTATAATGAATTGCCAAGTGTGCCGCAAAATAATAACACTCAGTGACCTGCTTAAATGCGCCGCATGCAAAAAGCAGTTTCACTATCAATGCTTAAACATTGCTTCTGCTAAATACTCAGCTTTGTATCCAACGAAAAAACAATGGAAGTGTGAGCCATGTACGAATATTACAATAAGCCGTGGAAAGAACTCTAAGAAGAACACAGGAAAGAACATGTCAGTCAGCTCAGAAATAGTATATTCAAACACCAGCCTGACAACAAAAACTACTAAACCTCCTACCACGAACCATCCGAGTCCACTGCTGAGAACTGCTTCTACGGAAGATCTTTCTACTTGTGATTTGGATAAGAGTTCAAGTTTTTTAGATACAACTTCAAGAAGCCTTCCAAATGCAGTAAACATAAACGATTCTATCGTACAAAGTTTAAAAGAACAAATTGCTGATATGACCATTGACTTAAACAGCGCACACGAAGAAATTGTCAGCCTTAATGAAGAAAATACTAGATTGAAAATAGATGTTGAAGAACTAAAGAAGAAAATCGCCATATTAATGAAATTAAGTTCGAGCATCACTACTTCTACTCCAAAACAAACTTCCCTGAACTCTAGCTCATCACAGGCTAAGTCAAAGAAAAAAATCGTGTTCGACAAACCCTCTACTCCAAAGTCTGGTACCGAAAAAATCAGCCCTAAAGAAACAGGTAAACGAAGGGTGATATTGTCTGATCAGGGGGTTGTCGCAGCCGAGAGAGAGATAATTAACGAACCTTCATCAAATAACAAATCAACGACACCTATAGAGAAGCCAAAAAGCAAACACTGGACAACTTCGAATACAAACAAGCCTATTATACATATTCTAGGGGACCAAGGTGGACGTGGAATTGCTCGAAAGCTCTGCGACTTGAGAAGTAACAATTGGAACAATAACTATAGAGTCTCTGCATTTATAAAGCCAAACGCTTTGTATTCAATTATTCTTAATGATTTTAAGGAATTGATCACACGGGTCGCTGTAAATGATGTTATAATCCTCATAGTAGAGCCTAATGATAGCTCTACCTTTAAAATTGACGTAGAGAACGTGTTGCAAAAAAGAAACACCCACAGTGTCGTATTTATGTGTGAAATCCAACGTAATCAGTCCCTAGATTCCAATATTTTTTACAAAAAATATATGCCTATTATTTACAAATATCAATACAATCATTTTGTAGAGTTGAAAAATGAGTTGGATCTCGCTCAGAAGTTGAATATAGAGATTGATTATTTGCGTTATGAGGAAGAATTCATAACAAATTTTGGAAAACTAGTAAGAAAGCAAATATCCCAACAATCCTGCGGCAATTTAAAGGTGGGAACCATACCTTTTTATTTTCACCAACAGAAATTGAAAAACAAACAAAGAATACAGGAAAATAATTCCAAAATTCCCAGAAAAGGTACAATACCCTATTACTTCAGCAAAACAACCCTAAAACGCGTGTCACATGACATTACCGCAAACAAGGGAGATTGTTTTTTTCGAGTCTAGCAATAAACTAAACATAAACAAAAAAATCCCACACCTAGGCATAGCGGTGGCACATTTAAATATACAAAGCTTAAATGATAGAAAGCAAGCTTTACTTGAGACATGGCTTCACTCGGAAGATGGGCGCCATATCAAAGTTTTATGCCTGACGGAACACCACCGAGTTAAGGATGATCTCGAAAGGATGTCATTTAGGGATTTTCGTCTAGCCTCATTTTTTTGCCGTAGGATTCGAAATAGTAGAGGTGGGACTTGTATTTTTGTACACAATAGCTTACAATTTAACGAACTTCCCTCAATAAAACAATTTTCCATTTCGAACATTCTAGAAGTTTGCGGAATTAATGTATATGGAGCTTACATAATTTGTGCATATAGACCTAAAACAATGAACAATGATAAATTCGTAGACAACCTTGAAAATATCTTAAATCACGTAAGTAATAAATTGGGCAGAAACTTCATACTGTGTGGAGATTTTAACATTAACTTATTGGTTTATGGAAGAGAAACTAGCGAGTTTTTATGCCTTCTAAACTCATTTGGTGCTAAACCTTTCGTTCACGAGCCCACACGTATCACAGAGCATAGCAGTACCTGCATAGATAATATCATCGCAAATATAAATTTACGCAATGTTAACGTGATTGAACTAGGTCTATCCGATCATTCCCTTCAGTGGGCTACGTTAGATATGGATATAAAATCAAAACCTAATGGTATTCATAGGCATATAAGAGATATAAATAAATCAAATATAGAAGAGTTAAAACATTTTTTGAGTAGTGTAAATTGGGATCCGGTGTGGACAAATTTTGATTTGAATATATCTTTCAATATATTTCATGATGTGCTTATCAGTGCATTGGATAGATTTTGCCCATTGAAAAAGGTACAGGTAGATAAAAAATATGTTAAGCCAAAATGGATCACACCAGGTATAATGAAATCCTGCGAAACAAAGCGTGACCTTTTTATTAAGCTTAAGCATTCGAAAGAGAAGTCCGCGCTCTCTCAACATTATAAAAAATACTGTTTGATTTTGCACAATGTTGTAGCATATGCAAAAAAGAAAACCAATGAATATCTTATTACGAATTCGAATAACAAAATCAAGACTGTTTGGAACATAGTAAATAGAACAGTCAAAGGGCAAAAATCTAAACCAATCGAGAGTTTTGTGGGACTTACAGATGGTGTCAAAATAGTCGAAAACGAGTTGGAGGCCCCTGATTTGTTTAATTCCTGCTTCATTAAAAATAGTTCAAATCGTGATCAAAATCGACTTATAAATGTTGAACTTCCCAGTTTTCATGAAAACTCGCTATTCATTACTCCCATTACCAAACAGGAACTTTCAAAGCTTGTGTTAGATCTAAATAACAAAAGATCTTGTGGTTATGACGGTTTACCAATTACCATAATTAAAGACGTCATTGATGTTATTGCTGATATTCTTGTCTACCTAGTTAATCTGTCAATAGCCACAGGAGAATTCCCGGAACGACTAAAAAAAGCGCATATTAAACCTTTGCACAAAGGTGACAGTAGACTGGATATTCAGAATTATCGCCCTATAGCGCTATTGCCTGTTTTGTCAAAAATTTTTGAAAAGTTTTACGCAATCCGACTATCAAATTTTTTGGTGAAATATAAAATATTATCCAAAAATCAATTCGGTTTCCAACAAGGCAAATCAACCGTAGATGCGGTATTTGACATGATGGATTTTGTGGCGAACTCTCTTAATAGTAAATCAAATGTTGTAACAGTCTTATTGGATTTATCCAAAGCATTTGACTGTGTAGATCATCAAGTTCTGATAGCTATTCTTGTTCGTTATGGTATTAGGGGGAATTGCTTGAACTGGCTTAAATCTTATCTGACCAATCGACGACAAAGCGTGATACTTCCTTTGGTGGATTCTCGGACTAAGCTGCTATCAAACGCAGAGTCTTTAAGCACAGAGACAACACAAGGAGTGCCGCAGGGAAGTGTTCTGGGACCCTTGTTATTTTTATTGTACATAAATCATCTGCCAGAGCTCGTTGATAGGAAACTTACTATGTTTGCAGATGATGTATCGGTCTTTTTCAAATTTGAAAGAAAAAGTGTAACTCAATTATCTGATGAAATATCTGATACTATAAACGCCCTTGTTAAGTGGTTACAGTCTGTAGGATTAAAAACTAATGCAAGTAAAACCAAAATGATACATTTCCGAAACTACAACACTCCTCGTCTTGAACTTGATTTAACAATCGATAATACTAAAATTTCACTTGTAGACCACGCAAGATTCTTGGGCATTTGTGCAGACGAACATATGAACTGGAAGAAGCATATTGAGGTCCTTGCGGGGAAACTAAGTAGCTTTACGTATGCACTAAGATGTTTCTCAAAAATTACAACGTCACATGCATCACTACTGGCGTATTATGCTTATTTTCACTCCAGGGTTTTATATGGTGTAGCTCTGTGGGGAGGTAGTGTTGAGGTGAACAAAATTTTCATTTTACAAAAGAGATGCATTCGTATTTTAAGCGGAGTTAATTCAAACAGGGTGTCATGTCGCGGTCTGTTTTTGAAGTTAGAAATACATACGGTTACAGCGCTCTATATAATCGAATTGTGCAAATTGGTTAGACGTTTTCCAGAGCGATTTCCAATCAGCACTGAAAGGAAATATGGTAGGTTGAGAGAACGATTTAAGCATCATCTCGAAGTTAAGTTCTGTAGAACAACAGCTTACAGTAAAAGTACTAGTCATGTAGCAATTTGCGTTTATAATAAATTACCAACAGATATCAAGCTGCTCCCTGGTGATCGATTCCTCAAAGCTTTGAAACAATATTTACTTATTATGTGTCCATACAGTCTAAATGAATATTACGAAAATTGTAAATAGATTTTTATATGTAACTTGGCTATTATTGTGTCGAAATATTAGTTGACTTCATATTTAATTGATTGATTTATAAATGTTACGAATGTTAATTTCTGAATTTATGAAATATTAGTGTACTTATTTAAGCATTCTAAATATTAATTTAAAATTTCAATAATTTTAAAATTGCTATGCCAATATCGGTAAAATTACATTAGCACTACAATTTTATCCATGTAACATCATAATGTACTGTAATTTATGGCAATAAATGATTGATTGATTGATCTCAAGAGCTATTTCCCCAGAAAGCTACCTACCTTCAGTGCACTTTAACGGCACCACGTTGTCACCAAAAGATGTGACCACTATTTGGGCGATCTGTCGCCCGACAACACAACACTGGGATCCGTCCCTGAATTTATTTTGCACTTCACGCGAAGATATATAAGCCCGGAAATCTAATTGCCACACAATTTTGGGAAATCACGTTTAACAAGCAAGAAACAAGAGGGCAATTGTTCAGCTAGTCTGACAGATGTCAAGTAGTTCCGCCCGTCATGGGTGCGTTCAAAAATCAAACTTCTATTCTAAACAGTAACGTTCAATAAATCACGGGTTCTGTGTAACTTTGTATAAAACACTTTGATATGATTTGAACTAGACAGAATTTTCAGTAACTCTTAAATACATAATTTGAAACGTTTTTAGAAGAGTATTTTAGGATGTTTTGAAGTGTTTTAGGATGATTTAGGAACCTGGGTCTCTTGCTTCTGAGTCCATTGTTCTTTCCATTGGGCTACCGCTGTTTCTTACCCTCTTTCCCGCTGTACCTAAAGATAAATTTTCAGCAGATGTAACGGCTGGGACGCCCGGACCAACTGTTAATAGTCGGACATTGTATTTACGCTAACTTCTGCAAAGTTTTCGTCGACGTTATGTAGAATAATGGACTTTTAACTCGCAGTGCGCGGGCTGACATGTTTTATGCTCGCTACATAGTAAATTCTAAAACACTAAATTGCACTATAATTACACCAAGAGGAATAATGCCCGATAGAGAAGTGAACGAAATGCTTGGAGTCGGGATAAGTTTGATAGATGCATTATGAAACATTCTTTAAAACTTTTCAAAAGTTCCTCTATTTATACCTAGAGAAATGATATAATATCAACTCTTTGTATATCCCCACTGCTGGATATTCATATTCGTATTCGTGTTCGTGTGAACCAGCCCCCAGTGTGGACTCCAGAACTGATTATTCCGTCAAATCATATCAATAACTATTTAATCCCTTGCGGATCCATCAACATGGTTCTTGCTGAAGTTAGCTTTTACAACCTTCGAAAAGTGAATGGAGTCGCGACTCACAGCTTAGTTGCTACGAGTTCTATCTAGCGCCACTAACGGAAAAAAATATATTTCTAGTTTTTTTTATTTAATGATTCGCGACACTCATATATAGTTATAGTACTTTTTTGTTTGTACTGAAAGAGAATGTAGTGACTAGAATTGAGAAAGGAATGTTGAGTTGGTTTGGACATGTGGAGAGGATGAGGGAAGAAATATTGACGAAACAAATATATTGCGAATGTGAGTGGAAGGGCTGGTAAGGGACGTTCCAGGCGGACGTACATCGACCAAATAGGTGATGTATCAGCAAAGGATAAGATAAAAAGTACCCGGAACCGGCATTCGTGCATGCAACGACTTATGAACATTGAAGCGAAGGATCGTGGCAAGTGGGCGTCCCGTGGGTTATATTATGTATGTATGTATTTTATTTATTTATTAAATGAGTACAACATATTATATTATATTATATTAAAAAGAATTAAACATATTAAATTAAAAAGTTCTATGTATTAAATTAAAAACTTTTTAATTTAATATCAACATATTAAATTAAAAAGTTATGTTTCTGAGCTGGACTGCCCCCCAAAACATAGGTACGCAGATATTCGTTTAGGTATAGAAACAAAACATAAACACAATATTGTTTAAAATAAACAAAATTTAAAACAAACAGTTTTATAATTATACTATTTTTATTTTTAATGCACTAACCCGTGCTAAGGAACAAATTTAAAAACCTATTTAGAGGCTAAAAATTTCACCCATGCCGGGATTCGAACCCGCAACCTCTGGCTATCCGTACCTGGTACGGATAGCCAGAGGTTGCGGGTTCGAATCCCGGCATGGGTGAAATTTTTAGCCTCTAAATAGGTTTTTAAGTTTTTATTATGTCTAGTGCTCGTGTTAACCTTAGAAAATACTATAGTTGTGCAGTGTTTTGAGCAAAACGATGTGTAGGCTTAAATGACGACCTCTTTGGCGTAGCGGTAGCGGTAGCCTACCATGCAAGAGGTGCCGGGTTCGAATCCCGGCTGGAAACAAAAAAAAAAGTCCAGGTCTTGGATGTTTACATGCTTGTGATGGCGTTGCTTCTGGTTCCCACGACACAGGGTATCCTAGTGTGGGGCCAGAAGCAATGTATGTGCCAGTATGTAAAATGGTAAATTATAATCAGAACATGTGTCCATTGCGGCTTGGCGCCCGTACCCAAATAGAATATTGATGCCTCATTCAGGACTCGCATTTGGATCCAAAACAACCGCAGACCTCCGGGTTAATCCAGAATAATAAACACGATAGTATGTTTTTGTATAAGCACGCTGTATTTTTTAATCTTAACCGCATTAGGTACGCGTGGCAATCAAGCCCATAGAATGATTAGATGTACTATGGGGCACACACATACATAGTACATTAAAGTTGACATAAGAAAATACATTTCCAAAAGCGAGCATTTATTGTTGAGATAATGTGCTAAATATTGAGTTAGATTCGGCGATGCAAGAGAAACCACGAAAGACCGTTTTTCAGAGATGTAATACTTGACAGATGAAAGGGAATAGACAAGAAGGATGACAGCGCTTGTGCGTGGCAATAAAAAGGTTGCGTTCCAAATTAACTAACATTTATCCTCCCCCGAAGTGGGACTTATAGAGACTATATAAATATACATACACTTTTACACTAAGTTACCTGTACATACGTACCTGAAGATAGTATTTCTTAATGGATCGCGATACTCGTACATAGTTATATATTAAGCGGGTCTAATCGCGATTCTTTATTAGGTAAAACGTAATTAAACGTAATACAGAGAATAGTGTAAGGAGGTTCGAAATTTCACTGATGCCGGCGAGTCGCCCATTGGCTCAATTGGTAGAGCGCTGGCACGGATAGCCAGAGGTTGCGGGTTCGAATCCCAGCATGGGTGAAATTTTTATCCTCTAAATAGGTTTTTAAATTTGTCCTTAGCACGGGTTAGTGCATTAAAAATAAAAATAGTATAAAACGTAATTACTTTATTTCCCGACGTTTCGGCAGCGTTGTTAATTAGGTTTTACCTTATGAAGAATCGCGATTAGACCCGTTTGATATATTATAATTATACCTGGAGATGCCTGCGCACAAACGCTACTCGCTGCTTCTTCTTCTTCTGCCATATTATGTAGTCCACTGCTGGACATAGCCCAAATAACTAATCACCCTATAATAGTCGGATCTACCTACCAGACAAATACACACAGACGTCAACACTTCAACAAGGGTTGATATCGAGTCATAGCCGAGTCGACACTGCTGGACATAGCCCTCCCCTAATGTGCGCCATAGCGCAAGGTCGTCCATCAATGGGGGGGTAATGCCAATAATCCCCACGCTGGGCATGCGGGTTAGGGATCGCAGTACGGTGGAATTGTACTGCAGGGGGCGCTGCTGCCCATCCCCCGGTTTATGTCCCTTAGTCGCCTTTTACGACACCTGCGGGAAGAATTTGGGTTGGTGCTATTTTCTAGGCCGAAACCACACAGCATTGGGGAAGACGCTTAACGTCAAAATAATGTTTATATTTTGTTAGGGGAGCCTAATGAGCGCCAGAGCGCCCTGTCTTCAGCTTGCCTCATCCAGCATCTGCCGGCAGTTTTTCGCAGATCGTCATCCCACCTGGTCGGAGGGCGTCCTACACTATTTGCCGAGTCGCGGTCTCCACTCAAGAACAAGTTTACTCACTGCTTTATTCAAAATAAATACACTCTCTTTGTTTCTTTTACGCTGCATTTAGCCCCTAAATATTTACAGCACATGTGATTAATTGTGTTACATAATAATAATATAACAATTGTACACTTTCCCCCCTCGTTTGTTATGTCCATATCACCACATCAAGGGTTGGCTGATAGAGATTTCTAACAAAATTAACTGGCCATGTAAACTGAAATAAAATGAAATGTTTATTTCTCATTACACTAAAGTTATGTTACAAGAAGTACATCTAGATTTAACAATGATTGTGGTGGTTGTGGGTTTGTGTTTTATAATTTTCTGCTTTCGTCGTGAGAAAACGTCGTGAGAAAACCCTAGTATCTAAGGTATTCACATACCTAAGCACTTAAAATAGACAATCAGCGGTAGATTCGTAAGCCTAAACTCTCTGTCTGATAAAAGTCCAGTGCCCTGAAGTATTTGTTTCACTTAACGATATATAAATGAATTGTACACAAAACGACTAGTTACAGAGTTACAGTCCTCACCGCTTAGAAGCGCTGGTTTCCTAGTTGAACCGATTGATTGTAGTCAATCAATTGAGTTAAGCAACAACAGACGCGGTGAGATGCTGGATGGGTGACCGTACCGTGACTGCCGCTAGAGGCGTTTTTCCGAGCGCTTCCGCAAGGCACGTTAAGCCGTTGGTGCCGGCTGTCACGCAAAAGCAGTCGCTAAGCCATGTCAAAGCTCTTATGGGCGGCTTGATAACTTCTGACAGTAAGGCCCGCCACTGTCTTACAATCCTCCACCAACCCAGACTTGGCCCCCGTGGAGTATGACCTAACCTTCCTGCGATGTAGGAAGAGACCCGTTCCCCAGCAGTGGGGACATACAAAAGGGTAGCTATCAATAGCAATAACACTCCCTCAAAGTACTGATAACTCTCTCTCTCTCTCTTCAGGCTATATTATGTAGTCCACTGCTGGATATAGCCCTAATAACTAATCACCCTGTAATAGTCGGCTCTACCTACCAGACAAACACACGCCATCAACTAGGGTTGATATCGAGTCATAGCCGAGTCGACAGGTTTTCGTTGGAGGCGGTGTTAGCAAGAAGTGACTCCATCTACCGAGCTTGAAGACGCTTTTTCTTCTTCTCCAGGCTATATTCTTCCACTGCTGGACATAGCCCTCCCCTAAAGAGGCGACACCCGCGGGAAGAATTTGGGTTGGTGCTACTCTCTAGGCCGAAACCACACAGCATTGGGGAAGACGCTTTACGTCAAAATAATGTTATTGTAACGCGCCATAATCTAACCGAGGATCTCTCGAATGTGAGGCAGGCGGGTGAGGTCGTTCAGCCAGTCAATACTGATCCGGGGTTAAGGTGATTTGCATTTTATATCGACGCGAAGTCTAATCGAGTTTTTCCAGCCATCTTGGTAATAGGCCCCTCGGGATTGATCGTGATTGAGTCCAATAATTATTCCGCTGGAAAAAGCTTCGAGTAAATGTCCAAATAATGAATGAATGAGGTTAGAAAGGAGGACGTTAATTAGTTTGGAGTTCTGGGAATTGATAGTTGGTATTCGGTATACAAGTCTGAATACGCAATATAGTTCTAAGTAGATGTTTATATAAGACTAGCGGACTTAGGCTTAGGAGGAGTTCAGTGAGAGTAAAATTACATAATATGATGATAGAAACCGAATTCAGAACACTAAGATATTAAAACCGCAGAAATAATTGAAATCAATATGACCTCTAAATTCGAAATACGTCTACGAGTAAAAGTAGGTATTGTAGAAGAGTATTTCGGAGTCGATGCCCAAAATGTATGTGCTGTCTGGAACTTGGCACCGACTCCAAGATATACAAGATAGACATGTAGATCTACAATAACTACATGCATGCACCGACTACCCGTCTCTCATTTCCTTCAGCAACGTTCCGCCATAAGGTTGTCTGGAAGAAATTGCTTTTAGCAATAAGGCCGCCATTGTACTTTGTATCTTTACATGTGCTCTGATGTACAATAAATTTATTAACGGTTGGCCATACTCATACCTAGTTATATGTTAAACGGGTCCAATGGCGATTATTTATTAGTTAAAACGTAATTACCATTTCCCGACGTATCGGCAGTGTTTCATAGTCTCGGGTAGACTGAAGTGGCGAGAGCAGTCATTTATTGTTGGTAGTCACTTCTAGTTTTTCGCAGCTGGCCGACGCACATCAGTCACTACGCCCGCGGACAGGTCCGGTGATAAGTCGCGTGATTTGTATTTATATAACACTCGATTCCACGTACATTAGAGCTTGAAACATAATCTTTGTTGAAATTCTTGTGTTTTTTAATTTTAATTGCTTCCCGAACGATAATACTATCGATCGGTCGAGAAAACTTTCGTGAGATGTATGATGGTTTTACCTCATAAATAATCGCGATTAGACCCGTCTAATATAAAACTATCTAAGAAGATTTACGTTAAGCCATGCCAGAGGCCAAGTGGCTGGCTTGATAACTTAGAGCCTCTGATAGTAAGGCCCGCCACTGTTTTACAATTCTCCACAAACCTGGACTTGGCCCCCGTAGTGGGGTATGGCCTAACCTTCCTGTGATGCAGGAAGAGACCCGTGCCCCAGCATTGGTGACATACAAGTGATGAAGAAGAAGATTTACCAACTGGAGAAAAACAGCCAAGAATCGTCGCGCATGGCAGTCAATCGTGGAAAAGGCCATGACACACAAAGGGTTGTAGCACCGAAGAAAGTGAAGTAATTGGCTGGATGAGAATGGCCAAGGACAGAAGGAAGTGGCGTGCCTTGGAGAAAGCCTATGTCCAGCAGTGGACAAGTACGGGATTATTGATTGATAATTCAATTTATGAAAGGGCTTAGCTGAAAATCTGAAACTAGCACGCTGGCCGACATTTGTGCCATAACTACTATCTGAATAGTCCTTAACCTCTTAACACCTGGAGGCAAACAATGTTTTATTATCAACTTTTGCTGGGGCACGGGTTTCTTCTTGCATCGTAGGAAGGTTAGGCCATACTCCACCACGGAGGCCAAGCCCGGGTTGGTGGAGGATTGTAAGACAGTGGCAGGCCTTACTGTCAGAAGTTATCAAGCCGCCCATAAGGCCTCTAACATGGCTTAACGACTGCCATTGCATGACAGCCGGCACTAAGGCTTAACGTGCCTTGCGAAGCATGGAAGCGCTCGGAAAAAATGCCACTAGCGGTAGTCACGGGACGGTCACCCATCCTGCACCTAATTACGCCTGTTGTTGCTTAATTCAAGTGATTGATTCCAATCACTCGGTTCGCCTAGGCCACGAACGCTTCAAATACTTTGAATCTCCTAAAACTACGTCGATTTTAGAAGAAAGGATTCCAAAAAAAAATTTTCAGAACTCCGAAAATTTTTCGTTAAGGCGGTGAAGTCGAGTCAACATTTTTTGTAACAGACACGTAATAGCAAACCCTATGAATCAATTCTCTTAACTGCTGAAGGCCGTCGTACAACATTTGTACAAATAGCCTCAGTCTAGGTGTTTTTTCATGTTTGTGATGTCGTTGCCTGGTTACCATACACATAACATCCTATTTAGGGTCAGGATATGCGATGGTATTATGTAAAAGTCATTATACAGGGTGTGTCGTAAATAATGGATAACCCTGTAGCTACTGACTGGCCACATAATCATCTATTACATGTCCCACTTTTATCGACATTTGGCCATGCATTTATGAAATATAATTTTTTTTTATTTTCAAAAGAAATATTGCTATTTGTACAAAATTGGCTACCATTTCCACAAATAAAGAGGTTTTTTGGTTCTGTTTTCTGTTTCTAATTTCTAAATATCTGTACTATTACTTGAATTAGAATAAAATAAGATAGTATTAACAATTATTTAAGAATAAATAGTTTTTTCCTAATTTTCAAGGTAATTTTTGCCGGACTATGTAACTTTGACTGAATTTTCTTAAAAAAAATGTATGGCACTCAAGTGGCCCATTATTTTAAAAAGTTGTCCACTTCATACAGATTCTAAAATGGTGTCATAGTAAAAGGTACCTTGTCGCAATACAGAGTTAGGTTTAATCACAAGCAATTCACAACGATTTTAAAACGTTGAAATTTAATACACGTAACTTTTAATTTTAGCTCTATTTCTGGATAAATTGTAATAACTCTGTATTGCGACAAGGTACCTTTTACTATGACACCATTTTAGAATCTGTATGAAGTGGACAACTTTTTAAAATAATGGGCCACTTGAGTGCCATACATTTTTTTTCAAGAAAATTGAGTCAAAGTTACATAATCCGGCAGAAAAGACCTTGAAAATTAGGAAAAAACTATTTATTCTTAAATAATTGTTAATACTATCTTATTTTATTCTAATTCAAGTAATTGTACAGATATTCAGGAATTAGAAACAGAAAACAGAACCAAAAAACCTCTTTATTTGTGGAAATGGTAGCCAATTTTGTAAAAATAGCAATATTTCTTTTGAAAATTAGAAAAAAAATCATATTTCAAAAATGCATGGCCAAATGACGATAAAAGTGGGATATGTAATAGATGATTATGTGGCCAGTCAGCAGCTACAGGGTTATCCATTATTTACGACACACGCTGTATACATACATACGTATACTGACTGGTTTAGCATCCTCAAGGGTGAAGACAGGGTTGTGTCGCATCCCCGTGGTTATTCAATTTATTCATGGATAGTTGCCTGATTGATCTGAAAGAGAATGACTGTGGGATAAGGATGTGTGAGCTACTTGTGAAATGCTTGTTATACGCCGATGATCAAGTTGTGTTTGCGTCGTCGGTCGAAGAACTGCAGAAACAAGTCACAATAATGGATCATCATCTTCATCATCATCATTTCAGCCTATTGCAGTCCACTGCTGGACATAAGCCTCCCCCGATAATGGATGAGGCATTTAAAAGGAAAGGTATGAACATTAATGTGAGTAAGACGAAAGTACTGGTCTTTGAAAAAGATGATGAAATGACTAAGTGCAAGATAATGATTAGAGGCGAAAGAGTGGAACAAGTAAAAGAATTTGTCTATTTGGGGAGCCTGCTTACGAGGGATGGAAAGTGTGAAGGTGATATAGAAAGAAGAGTAAAAGCGGGACATTGTGTAAACGGTTCCTTGAACTTGATTGTGTGCAGCCGAAACATCTGCAAAAGAGCTACATTGGCTTTTCATAATGGTGTGCTGGTCCCGACACTAATGTATGGTAGCAAGTCTGCAAAAGAAGCAAGAAAGTAGAATTAATGAAGTAGAAATTAGGTCCTTGAGAAGTATGTGTAGTGTTACTTTGAACGACAGGATACGCAATAGTCTTACTAGAGAACATTGTGGACTGAAAGAGGATGTAGTGACTAGAATTGAGAAAGGAATGTTGCGTTGGTCTGGACATGTGGAGAGGATGAAGGCAAAAAGATTGACGAAACAAATATATGTTGCGAATGTGAGTGGCAAGGGCTGGTAAGGGACGTACCAGGCGGACATACATCGACCAAATAGGGAATGTATTACCTAGAACTGGCGTGCGTATGCAACGACTTATGAACGTTGATGAATCGAAGGTGATCTGTCAGGATCATGGCAAGTGGCAGTCCCTGGTCTCTGCCTACCCCTCTGTGATACAGGCGTGAGGTTATGTGTTAATGTATATATCCGGAAAAGACCAAGTTTTTCCAATTCATCTTTGAACAAACCCTTTCGATGAGGTTTCGGCGATCCCTTATTTGATCAGCATATTTCTTTCTTGAGGGCTTGAAAACTTCGGACTATAAGTCAGTCCCGCCATCTTTCACCAACCCGGACTTGACCCCCGTGGAGTATAGCCTAACCTTTCTGCGATGCAGGTAGAGACCCGTGCCTCAGCAGTGAGGATATACAAGGGTTGATATCGATAAGTCATAAGAAAAACTTATGAAATGGCAAAACACAAACTCATACGCCTAATATCCCAGAGAGGTATATACAGATTTATGTAAGTGTAAGAGATCTATCAGGACCGTGGCAAGTGGCATACCAATACAGGCGTGAGCTTTTGTTAATATTAATTTTCTTCTAGATTCGTTTACTTGCTCTTGACTCTTCCAAACAAAAAAAAAACAATTAAATGAATCCGGCATTACAAGGTAAACATGTATAGTGCTCACTCATTGTGAAGGATAACATCGTGAGTAAACCTGAGTGTCTCAGGTGTTCGACTACCTCAGCGCTTGAAGTTGCCAATCCAGTGGTGATTGAGACCACTCACTCTCTCTCTCTCTGAGAGAGGGCCTGTGCCCTTCAGTAAGACATATCTTCTTCAGTCTAAATTAGTCCACTGCTGGACATAGCCCTACCCTAATGAGCGCCATAGCGCCCTGTCAGCTTGCCGCATCCAGCATCTGCCGGCAGTTTTTCGCAGATCGTCATCCCACCTCCATGGTCGGAGGGCGTCCCGTACACTACGTTTGCTGAGTCGCGCACTCCACTCAAAAACACGTTTACTCCAACAGTTGTCGGACGTATATGGCCTACAAAAATACTGCTTACGAAAGTTTGAGTTACAAAAGACTTTGTTATGTTAAGTGTGCTTTTAGTAATAAGGCCGCCATTCGTACTATAATTTTATATAATTTCTGTTACTGTCGTCATCGTCGTCAGGCTATACTAGTCCACTGCTGGACATAGCCCTCCCCTAAAGAGCGCCACGTTGTGCTATAACAGGGGGTAATGCCCATAATCTCCACGCTGGGCATGCGGGTTGGGGATCGCAGGTCGGTGGAATTGTACTGCAGGGGGCGCTGCTGTCCGCCACCCGGTTTGTGTCCCTTAGTCGCCTTTTACGACACCCGCGGGAAGAATTGGGTTGGTGCTATTCTCTAGACCGCCACTACACAGCTGTTACTGTAATTTATGTGGACAATAAAGAATATTCTATCTATGTGAAGCGCTCGTGGCCTAGCCGAACCGAGTGATTGAAATCAATCACTTGAGTTAAGCAACAACAGGTGCGGTCAGGCGCAGGATGGGTGACCGTCCCGTGACTACCGCTAGTGGCATTTTTTCCCAGCGTTTCCGTGCTTCGCAAGGCACCACAAGTTGCCGGCTGTCATGTAACGGCAGTCGTTAAGCCATGTCAGAGGCCTTATGGGCGGCTTGATAACTTCCGACAGTAAGGCCCGCCACTGTCTTACAATCCTCCACCTGACCAGGACTTGGCCCCCGTGGTGGAGTTTGGCCTAACCTTCCTGCGATGCAGGAGGAGACCCGTGACCTAGTAAGGGGTTGACAAGGGTTAATATCGATGTAAAAGTTTTAAACCAAACAAGTTTTGACTCAACTTATAGCAAATTAGTTTGCCACAAAGCAACAGATTTTCTAAAACATAAACCTTTAGTAAAATTGCCGTTATAAAAAGCTCTATAAACCCTATGACATGGGTAACGAGGGATGAAATCCTTGATTACCCACCTACACACACGCAAACAACACGAGCCGTACTTAATATCGTTCCAAAGCACCCTAAAATGACGGGGCATGACCGTGCACACCCTATATCAATTTAGAATAATGAGCTACGGGCAACGAGGTACCGTAAACCTGACTCTTATGCCTTAGACAGCAGGTCATAGGGATCAATTTGGCTTGCGAAAAAGTTGTAGTGAAGTTAGTTGAAGGAGTTCATAGGAATGAGTGGAGAGAAACTCATATAGGGCTGCATGCATAGCGTTGGGGGCAGGCGTGGCTCCATCACCCTGGGGAGGTTTTTGGCCAGTAATGGGTCACAATCAAGAACCGGCCGTCCCCAGGCATATGATCTGCCTGGCGGGAAATTTCCCTTTATAGTGGAAGAGCACGATCACCCGCTCTTCCCTAAAGTCCATGCGTGGCGCTGGGTCCCGGCGCGCACGGGGATCAGGTCGAAAAAAGTGGACCTACAATATTATGACCCCATTTTTTTTGTAGTGACTCCGTCTATTGACAATTTTGAAAACCTATTTAGAGGCTAAAAAATCCACCCATACCGGGATTCGAACCCGCGACCTCTGGCTATCCGTGCCAGCGCTCTTTCCAACTGAGCTAACGGGGGGAATTTTTAGCCTCTTAAAAGGTTTATAAAATTGGCCTGAGCGTGGGTTAGTGCATTAAAAAGAGTATAATCATGTGGGTACAGCGATATCATTCCGATGTAAAAACCTTACTGCAAAGTAGGTACCTACTCGGGGCTGCAAGCGATGCAAATTGCTTCGGTCAGATGTCGCTGCCTGTACGTAGTACAGAGAATATTGTAAAGAGGTTCGAAATTTAACTGTTGCCGGTGAGTCGCCCATTAGCTCCGTTGGAAAGAGCGCTGGCACGGATAGCAAGAGGTCGCGGGTTCGAATTCGGCATCATCAACATCGGCATGGGTGGATTTTTTAGCCTCTAAATAGGATTTTAAAATTGTCCTTAGCACGGGTTAGTGCATTAAAAAGAGTATAATGCGTCTATTGAGTCAATTTCAGTAAAAATGGGAACAAAATACCCTAAGTCCACTATTTTTTAATCTTATCCAAGTGTCTGGTGTGGCTCCGTCGCCCTGAGGCCTCCCCAGGGCGATGGAGCTTTGCCTTTGCCCAGCAGTGGGACACAATCAAGGTTACATAAAGAATTATCAAGGGAGAATTAGCTTGCGAGGAAGTTGAAGTGAAGTTAGTGGAAGGATTTTGCAGGAATGAGTTGAAAGAAAACGGTTACAGGGTTTAATGCGTGGCGCTGGGTCCCGGCGTACACTGGGATCAGATTAGAAAAAAAGCGGACTTAAAGTATTTTGACACCATTTTTTTGTAGTGACTTAGGTACGTTATTTCAATAAACATTTACTACAAAATGGAAACAAAATAGTGTGTGGCTCCGCCGCTCTGGGGAGGCCTTTGCCCATCATTGGGATACATTCGCGGCTACATAAAAAAATCAATGGAGAATAACCTTGTGACGAATTTGAATGAAATGAAATGAAAAGGTTTTATTCAAAGGCCAAAAGGGCTACTATAACATAGATAATTATTTAGATGACAATGATGTCTGGAATTAAAGCCAGTACAATGCACGAGTTCCATGTTTTATAAAAATTATGTTAATTGTTAACTGATGTTAATTAAGGACTTTGAAAAGACTCAGTTTGGAGATTTTTTTGTCCATTATTTTTCCAAAATGATTTAGATTAGAAATAAGTACCTAGATCGACTTGTAACGTTCATTAATTTGCAGTGTCTGCGATACTTTGAATAAACCTTTTCATTTCATTTCAATCTAGTGGAAGGATTTCGCAGGAATGAGTTGACAGAAAACACTGGATACCTCTGGGATCTTCAATGTTATAATGCCTCTTTTGGCACAATGCGTGCTTTACACATTTTTTGAACCACGTTTCTTGCAATCTTATATCTTCAGGAATCCTATATCTTTCTTTCTCACTTTTCTCTTTCAAAGAATGCCTGTACTTAGTCGAACTGTTATGGTTGTCATTCAATTTGGGCCGCAGGGGATCCTAAAACTGCTGATAGAAGACAGTATTCACTTCTAATGAGCTTTCTAGCAAGTTCCCATTACAGGTAAAAGCTCACATAATAACGTAAGCGTTTTAGCGGGCATTAAAACGAGCGCTGTTCCGCTGAAACTACAGTAAAGCTTCGAACTTTTTGCCGGCCCAACCAGTTTTGACATTATTCCGTCGACAGTCTTCTACCTTGACGACCTCTGTGACACAGCGTAGCGCATCTGACTACTATGCGAGAAGGCCCAGGTTTAAATCCCGGCTGGGGACAAAAAAAATCCCAGGTCTTGAATGTTTACATGATTGCAACGTCGTTGATTCTGGTTCCCATGACACAAGGTATCCTAGTGTGGAGCCACAAGAAATGTATGTGCCTGTTGTTATATTAGGAGCGTGACGACAATTCACAATTCACTAACGATAATATTATTTTTTTAATGCACTAACCCATGCAAAGGACAATTTAAAAACCTACTTAGAGGCTAAAAATTCCACCCATGCCGGGATTCGAACCCGCGACCTCTGGCTATCCGTGCCAGCGCTTTTCCCAACTGAGTTGCCCATTAGCTCAGAAAGAGCGCTGGTACGGTTCGAATCCCGGCATAGGTGGAATTTTTAGCGTTCAATAGAATGATCGTGGAACCTTGTGAAAATGTTCTTAGCGATGTGTGGCTCTAACAAGGTTTAAAGGGGCTCCAGGATGCTAAACAATGGGGTAAAAATAATATTTTGTTTTTAAAAATAACATCGATAATCTTTACACTATTTTTATTTTTAATGCACTAACCCGTGCTAAGGAACAAATTTAAAAACCTATTTAGAGGCTAAAAATTTCACCCATGCCGGGATTCGAACCCGCAACCTCTGGCTATCCGTACCAGCGCTCTACCAATTGAGCCAATGGGCGACTCACGGCATCAGTGAAATTTCGAACCTCTTTACAATATTCTCTGTATGACGTACAGGCAGCGACATCTGACTTAAGCAAATTGCATTACTTACAGCCCCGACTACCTACTTTGCAGTTAGGTTTAACATCGGAACGATATCACTGTACCCACATGATTACACTATTTTTTTTTTATTTTTAATGCACTAACCCGTGCTAAGGAACAAATTTAAAAACCTATTTAGAGGCTAAAATTTCACCCATGCCGGGATTCGAACCCGCAACCTCTGGCTATCCGTACCAGATATCCTGGTACGGATAGCCAGAGGTTGCGGGTTCGAATCCCGGCATGGGTGAAATTTTAGCCTCTAAATAGGTTTTTAAATCGATAATCTTGTAGACTTTTAGTCCGGATCTACTTACGGGTGTTGTTATATCGTTAAAAGTCTACAATGTGTAGTGCTTACAAAAGTTTTAGTTCAAAAGTCAGCCTTTACGGAGAGGAATTGATAATCTTCATATCTGAGATAATCTATTTTTAGAACCTAAATCCTAGGATCAACATCGTAGAACTTTAATTATAAAACAACTTATGATTTTTATTCCTTTGGTGGTGCTAGTAAGCACCCTAAAGTGCCTTAAGGCTTTACATGGCACTTTAAATACTGTACTTAATTTTTTTTATCACCATCCGCCACTGAATTCACAGTAACATAAAATCACACACTCCGGGACAAATAACAGCGATCGCGAGCTAATACGAGGGCAGTAAACTGAATTTTAAGAGTCATAAAAGAGAGAGAGAAGATTTATGAAGGGCTGACATGACTGGTTGACCTTTTGTACCGAGCTCCCTGTATAAGGAAGGCGCCTCACGCTTTTCTCCTAGAAATCGTAGTAGATAAGTTTTTTTGTAATAAAAAAAAACCGAACACATTTTGTAAGTACTTACATTATTATTAAATAGTTTAGGAATCGACTTCGCAGTTTTTTCCGAGTGATTTTTTTAATTTAAACTAACTTTTACTCGCGACCTCGTCCAAATGACATACGGATTTTTTCTAGTGAATTTTTCAGTCTCGAGTTATAAGTGTTCAAACAAACCCGACCATGTTTTATATGTACATTAAAAGATATCTAGTTTTAAAAACCTATTAAGAGGCTAAAAATTCCACCCATGCCGGGATTCAAACCCGCGACCTGGCGAGTCACCCGTTAGCTCAGTTTGGTAAGAGCGCTGGCACGGATAGCCAGAGGTCGCGGGTTCGACTCCCGGCATGGGTAGAATTTTCAGCCTCTAAATACTCGTAGGTTTTTTTCGCCATTTTTTTTTGTTGTTTTAAAACAGCGGGAAGTACAAGGATCCATTTTTCCTTTTGAGGTTTAAATCCTAAATCCCAAAAATCCTAAAACCTAAAAACTACTGTCAATATACAAAAGTTTGGTTGGTTTCACTCTTCAAGTGACACGTCGGATTATAATAGGACTATAATAGAGGTTTGTTCAATGCAATCAATAAATCAGTTTAAAAGAAATTAGAGCTTTGTGAGACGTTCCTACGAGAAGGCAAAAGACCTTACAGTTTAAAACCTATTTAGAGGCTAAAAATTTCACCCATGCCGGGATTCGAACCCGCAACCTCTGGCTATCCGTGCCAGCGCTCTACCAATTAAGCCAATAGGCGACTCACCGACATCAGTGAAATTTCGAACCTCTTTAGCCTCTAAATAGGTTTTAAATTTGTCCTTAGCACGGGTTAGTGCATTAAAAATAAAAATAGTCTAACCTTACTGTTTGTTAATTTTTTTTCTTATTCATAATCAGGACACATGATTATACTATTTTTATTTTTAATGCACTAACCCGTGCTAAGGACAATGTTAAAAAACCTATTTAGAGGCTAAAAATTCCACCCATGCCGGGGTTCGAACCCGCAACCTCTGGCTATCCGTGCCAGTGCTCTATCCAACTGAGCTAATGGGCGACTCACCGGCATCAGTGAAATTTCGAACCTCTTTACACCATTCTCTGTATTACGTACAGCCAGCGACACATGGACACATAGACAACTATAAATTATTTTAATGATTCCTTTGCAATGATTTCTATTGTTGTGATTAAGCATATATTGAAATCTCGTTTTATATTATTACTGAAATTCTTAAATTATTTTAATGATACCTTTTATAACGATTGTTGTTCATTAACTCTTTCTCACTGACACATAAAATTAAAAAAAAATGTATTAATTAATTTAGCGCAGTTTAGGGCATAATTGTATATTGAGAGCATAATTTGGCTTAAAAACTATTTCTCTGGTTTTATTGTAAATATGTATATACTAAACAGTTACGTGTATTAGTTTAGAGCGTGCAATTAGTTATTGTAGTAAGTACAGCAATACCGAAGCGCTAATGGCCTTGTGGAACTGAGTGATTGGAATTAATAACTTGGGTTAAGCAACGACAGGCGCGGTCAGGTGCTGGATGGGTGAACGTCCCGTGACTACCGCTAGGGGCATTTAATCTATAATATAAAAATGAATCCCCGAATGTGTTGGTAAGCGCAAATCTCGAGAGCAGCTGAACCGATTTCGCTAATTAATACTTTTTTAAAGAATATTCCTTGAAGTACTAAGATGGTTCTCAAGGAGAGAACAATAAAATAAAATTAAGTATCGACTGTTATGTGGTACGAAGTTCGCTGGGCCAGCTAGTCTTCTATAATATAAAAATGAATCGCTGAATGTGTTGGTCAGCGCAAATCTCGGGAGCAGCTGAACCGATTTCGCTAATATTTTTTTTCTAATATACCTTGAAGTACCAGGATGGTTCTTACGGAGAGAAAAAAAAATTAAAGAATCAACTGTTAGGCGGCACAAAGTCCGCTGGGTCAGCTAGTCTTATGTAATAATCGCTTTGTAATCAACAAGCTTTGCAAATTAGAACGGAACGGTCGGACTCTTTCGCCAATAATTCACGTTAGTGTCTTCGGTTCAAGTTAATAACGCGTCGTTCGTTGCAGCCTTGTCTGCCATTTTTCTACGTAAGTTACAGACAGGGAAATTTATGAAATTCGACATGCCATCGACTGAACTGTGTCTTTTAGGGATCCGTAGTCTACTAGGAACCATTACAGTTTTATCATGTCTATCAAATTTACAAATATCAAACTACAAATACTAATTTATATACTAATTAATGCTATTTCTTGTACCGACTACTGCATTGACCCGCCTACTTGTCTTGTTGTTAAAGCTGGTTGTTGCTTTATTGTCATTTTATTAATACAGGTCTACCTGTGTAATACTTGATGTACGCACAACCTCACCGAAGCTCAGAAGCAGGCCCGTGTGGATTGGTGCCGTAATATGTTACAAAAATTTGATGCTGGCTCGTCACGGCGCGTTTACGACATTGTCACAGATGACGAATCTTGGATTTATCAATATGATCCAGAAACAAAACGTCAATCGACAGTTTGGCTGTTTCAAAATTAACCAACGCCTACGAAAGTGAAGCGATCGAGAAGCGCAGTAAAAATTTTCATGGCTATTTTTTTCACTTTGACGGGGTACCTAATTTCAATTCTACATCGAGACCAAACCAGCATCAACGCTGAATGGTGTAGCACAAAATGCCTGCCAGAAGTTTTTTTTTGAATTGAGCAACAAGCGACCGAACACCGGGCTCCTCGGGGCGTTCTTCACCACGACAACGCGCCCGCGCACTCGGCGATCAACACGAGGGACTTCCTAGACTCCACACCGGTCAGAGTCTTGGGACACCCTCTTTACAGTCCTAATTTGGCTCCGTGTGACTTCTTTTTACTCCCTTAAATTAAAAAACAGCTCAAAGGGATACAGTTTCCATCGTTGGAAGACGCGCTAGCAGCGTTTGAGAAGGCCGTGGAAGAGATGTCTGTGGAGGACTGGAAAAAATGTTTTGAAAATAGGTTCAGACGCATGAAACTTTGTATAGAGGCTGGTAGAGAGTTCTTCGCAAAGATTTAATAAAAATATTTTTTATAGAAGTTAGTTTTTTAGTTTCTCAAAAGTTTCTGAGTGTCCCACGTATAGGCTATATAAAATGTATTGAACAATATACTCCCTTTTTCCCTCTTATTTGGTATATTGCAAGCTTCGCCTTTTGGAATCAATTAAAAAGCGATTGTAACCTCCTTCCAACTTAGAACTTCCAAACTGGCGAGAGAGCGATTCGTATTCCTTATAACCATTAATGTTGGCGTGAACCGACATAAATTGTGAGATATCTCATCGGGAATAGAATTCCTTTTTCACACCTTTACGAACTCCCAGATGTTACTGTAATTTAGTCATTTACAGCCTACGGTTTTTGGGTACAGTAGTTGAACGAAAATCTTATAAAATCTTATTACTAACTCCGTTGCAGTGGCTTTGGAGAAGTAAAAGTTTTTTTTAAATATTATTAGGCATACCAACAGCATGCATATCGAACTTAGTAGAAGAAGATAAAAGATAAAAAAATATTTATAATATTATTTATTGCCGCATCAAAAAACAACTTAAGATAAAATAAGACCTAGGTTGTAGACTTTTAGTCCGGAATTACTTACGGCTGTTATTATATCGGAAAAGTCCGACCAGGTTTCGCTCCTTGTGTGAGACAAGCAACCGACGACGCGAGCTCCGTCTCTGCTCACCATGATAAAGCTCTGCGAATCGGAGCGAAACCTGGTCGGACTTTTCCGATATAACAACACCCGTAAGTAAATCCGGACTAAAAGTCTACAATGTGTTGTGCTTACGAAAGTTTTAGTTCAAAGACCTAGGTTGTTGCAGTATAAAATAAGGCAAACGGTAGTGATTCAGCTGGACAGCGCTGGTTTTCGTAAAATTACGTGTATGTGCACCACTGATAGGTAAGACCAGCATTTATGTAAATTAAGCTCACATCGTAAATGAGCTGATCGTACAAAAATTATAACTATGAAATTAAATTAAAAGTTTTATTCAAATTAGCGCAGAAACTGCGGCTCAATGAACGTTACAAGTCAAACTAGGTGTCCATTTCAAAATCTAGATAATTTTGGAGAAAAAATGGACAACAAAACTTCAAAGTTAGTCCTTTCAAAGTCCTTAACTAACAGAGTTTAAACAATTGCAGACATCAATATCATCTTAATAATCCTTAATATTATAGTGGCCCTTTTGGCAAAAAACTAAACTAAATAATGAATCCACTATACTACCGAATCTAATCTCTGAACGAAGTGGTTGGCCACTTCGTCCTTCGCACCTGCGTGTACTCCAGGCGGGTGACTAGTAAGAGACAGGACAGAGACAAGTGGTGACTTCTTGCGTCGGAGGCCAAGACCCACTTCGGGTCCTTGAGCGGAGTTTAAAAAAAACTTACCAGAAAAAGTTTTTAAATTAAAAATCCCTGCACGCTGAAACCCTTCAAAATCTAATCTACCCTACCGCCCAGTTCTTGTCAAAGAAGTACTCGTAGTTCTCCCGAAACTTTTATATGCCAGTACGTTTTAACTTTATTTATCTGTCTTTTGTACGAACTTGGACATTTCATAAAGTTCTGGCCAAGTAATCGCGTCGACAAGGTTACCCTTTATCACGATAGAAAATCAATATTCGGTTACGTTAGGTTTGATTCAATGTAACGGGTAGGTTTATGGATGACTAGCTGGTGTCTGCGACTTTGTCTGCGCAGGATTACCGCCATATCAAGTATGGATATCAACCTTTATAACTATGGTCCTCTACTGGTGGGGCGCTCGTGGCCATTCACTTGAGTTACGCAACAACAGGCGCGGTCAGGTGCAGGATGAGTGACCGTCCCGTGATTACCGCTAGTGGCATTTTTCCGAGCGCCTCCGTGCTTCCCAAGGCACGTTAAGCGTTAGCTGTCATGTAATGACAGTCGTTAAGCCATGTCAGAGGCCTTGTGGGCGGCTTGATAAGTTCCGACAGTAAGGCCCGCCACTGTCTTACAATCCTCCACCAACCCAGACTTGGCCCCCGGAGTATGGCCTAACCTTCCTGCGTTACAGGAAGAAACCAGTGCCCCAACAGTGGGGACGTATAAGGGTTCATATCGATCGATCGACTGGTGGGGCACATTGACAACATTAATGCTGGCGTGCTGCCGATTGTATGGAAGTATTAAAAAAGTGATCAAGTGCCGTAGTAGGCGTCATGCTAACAAATCGGCCATACTCCACCACAGTACAAAACATAGAACACTACAAAAGAATTTGGGTCATTTTTGTGTCATGAGATTTGTGTTATACTTTGGTTTAATAAATAAATGAATATTCATGGACATTGGACATATTACACAGATCTTGTTAGCGCCACACTAAAAACAACTAAAATGACTTGTGCTACAGGTGCTAACTCAACGATAGGTTTAATATAATAAATACATAGATAACATCCAAGATCCGAGACAAACTAGAAAAGTTTGCACTGAATTAGACAAGCCGGGGATCGAACCCGAGACCTTCGGTTTCACAGTCAGCGTGCCAAACCGCTGCGCCAGCCATCTTAAATCTATTTTTTCTTCTTTTGAGTGTTTCTAAGGTAATAACTCAACGATTGGTTTAATACAATAAATACATAGATAACATCCAAGACCCGAGACAAACTAGACAAGTTTGTACTGAACTAGACAAGCCGGGGATCGAACCCGAGACCTTCGGTTTCACAGTCAGCGTGCCAAACCGCTGCACCAGCCATCTTAAATCTATTTTTTCTTCTTCTGAGTTTTTCTAAGGTAATAACTCAACGATAGGTTTAATACAATAAATACATAGATAACATCCAAGATCCGAGACAAACTAGAAAAGTTTGCACTGAATTAGACAAGCCGGGGATCGAACCCGAGACCTTCGGTTTCACAGTCAGCGTGCCAAACCGCTGCGCCAGCCATCTTAAATCTATTTTTTCTTCTTCTGAGTTTTTCTTACCAACTCGGCCACAGCTTTATTATTTCATTTGCAGAAATGATACATCATAAAAACCAATGGTACGGTGCAAGGCGTCGCGGACATTAGAATTAATGAAACGTTCCCGTGAAACTATCCCGTTAATTAGGGAAAGAGCGGCGCGGTCACAGATATGGGACGTGCTAATGGCCGGACCATTTGTTACGGCACCAATCTTCCGTCATAGGTTAAAACTAGGGGTTGTGGGGGCTGGCTGTGTCAACCGAACCCACCAAAAGCATTCTGTAATAACTAGCCAAGTCCCGATGGAGCTGCTCGTCAAACCTCGGCCTCTCATTCGGGAGTTAGTGGGTTCGAACCCGGCATGTACCAATGACAGTGTCACAATAGATAGATAGAGAACACTTTATTGTACATGAAAATGGAATTACACATATATTTCTTAACCTAAGAGTACAGACTGCGGCATTATAATTAATATTTTTTAGTTACGTACATTTGTGAAGTAACAGTAGCTTCACTACTCGTTTGACCTGGCTATCCAGTAAAGGAGGAAACCTGAGTATCCTCGGTTACTCAGAATAGCTCAGGTACTCAGGTTTACAGGATTCTCGGGTACTCAGGTTTCCTACTCCACCGGATACTCAGGATATTAATGATACTCATGTTTAAATTCTTGGTTATCCTTATATTTCTGACACTATGTTATTAACTTATGATGAAGCCTTATCAGTACAGGGTAATTTTGTTTCTCGTATAGCGGGTTCAATTCCGGTTCATCCATTTTATTATAAAAAAAACTATTAATGCAGATTAGATTCTTTTTTAAATTAAAATAACGTCGTCTTTCAGTAAAATGTTCCATTTACAATATTAAAATTATTTTGTATAATACCATAGACCAAAAAATGGAAAAATACACTCTTCTTTCATATAATATAATCATGCCACGCATTGTCTACATAATATAGAATGACAGCGGTGGTAGTTCAGTTTGTAGAACAATAAACTCGGAAGCTAGAAACCTAGGTTCGATCCCCAGTGCTTGTACCAATGACTTTGTTTAATTTGAAATTTACGTACTTAGCGAATTTGCAGTCGCAATACCACACGCTAATTGTGAAGGAAAAAATCTTGAGGAAACCCGCGACTTGGTTGGCTCCGCACGTATTGACTAGTCTTTCCTGTGGGCTAGGCCAACTAAGCTGTCAGGATTGTATAGGTGCTGGGCAAACCTACTCTATCTAAAAAAACATGTCCCAGGCACTGAGGCATCCGAGGGGTCCCTTTACCGAAATAGTGTGAGTGAAGATGCCACTGGACGCTGTATAATCATCAAATTACGTAATGAAATGAAAAGATTTTATTCAAAGTAGCGCAGAAGCTGCGGCTGCGGCTTAATGAACGTTACAATTCAAACTAGGTGTCCATTTCAAAATCTAGATCATTTTGGAGAAAAAATGGAGAAAAAACTCCAAACTTAGTCTTTTCAAAGTCCTTAATTAACAGAGCTTACATAATTATTTTAAAACATAGAACTCATGCATTGTACTGGCATTAATTCCAGACTTCATTGTCATCTAAATAATCCTTTATGCTATAGTAGGCCTTTTGGCACAAAGTGTACTTTACACATTTTTTGAACAGCGTTTCGTTATCAACCCTTGTATGTCCCCACTGCTGGGGCACGGGTCTCTTCCTGCATCGCAGGAAGGTTAGGCCATACTCTACCACGGGGGCCAAGTCCGGGTATGGTGGAGGATTGTAAGACAGTGGCGGGCCTTACTGTCAGAAGTTATCAAGCCGCCCATAAGGCCTCTGACATGGCTTAACGACTGCCATTATATGACAGCCGGCACCAACGGCTTTACGTGCCTTGCGAAGCACGGAAGCGCTCGGAAAAATGCCACTAGCGGTAGTCACGGGACTCTCACCCATCCCGTACCTGACCGCGCCTGTTGTTGCTTAACCAAGTGATTGATTCCAATCACTCGGTTCGCCTAGACCACGAGCGCTTCAAACCGCGTTTCAGGCAAGCTTAATCTTTAGGGATTTTATTACAGAAGCGTATACAATACCCCATGTAGGATGTATTTGCCAGCCTCAATAGTGGGAACGAGAGTTTAAGTCTATTTCTAATATTTACATTGTGTTGGCTACGTCGTCAGGCTATACTAGTCCACTGCTGGACATAGCCCTCCCCTAAAGAGGGCCACGTTGCGCTATCATAGGGGGTAATGCCCATAATCCCCACGCCGGGCATGCGGGTTGGGGGTCGCAGTTCGGTGGAATTGTACTGCAGGGGGCGCTGCTGCCCACCCCCCGGTTTGTGTCCGTTAGTCGCCTTTTCCGACACCCGTGGGTAGAATTGGGTTGGTGCTATTCTCTAGGCCGACACCACACAGCAGTGTTGGCTACCCAAAGTTTTAAAGTTACTCATATTTTTTCTGACGTACATAACGTAGATGCAGAGGCCAGTGATATTAGTCACTGAATGTTCTATGATTACATCATAAGTCGTGAGTCACCTCAGATTAGAGACGTTTTTTTAAAAGTAAATGTGAAAGTCAACATTTTGAGACTCATTAGTTCAGCCTAGTTGAATAAACTAACTAAACTTATCAAGTGTTCTTAATCTTCTCAATCTCATCGTACAAAGCTTCTTAATTATAAGCCTTATTCCTTTGAGCAACAATATAGCAAGTGTTAGTTACCCATCATTAGTTTCAGATTACATCTTTCGATCTGACTAAACTATGATTCCTTCGTTATTCCATGCTCATAGGTAGGTATCTTTTACAAGGTGTAACAAAACTAAAAAAGGGGTGTTCTGCACGTCAATCCAAAAAAAGCTGGCCCACGCTAAACTTATGCTATGCTATAATTTTATTTTGTCATAGAAATACTTTATTGTTGCATGCTTGCATAAATACTTAAACGCCCAGATGGGCAGCATATGGAATGCACTGAAACTGCATATCTATAATCTGCAATCTCACATCAACCCACTGCTGGGCATAGGACTCCTTTTTACTGCGCCACTCCTCACGGTCTGTACTAATCTGAACCATTTCTGACCCGCAACCCTCACGATGTCGTCCGACCATCGTGTCGGTGATCTGCATACCAACCTCCTTCCCTCCCTTGGCCACCGCTCCGATACTGCCCTGGGCCACAGGCCGTTTTCCCTGCATACAAAGATCTATTTTATACCATAAAGATTATGAATAAACGATACTTTACTTTAGTTCTAACTTACTATTCAAAAATAGATCAGCAGGCAGTTTTTCGCGTATTCGTCTTGGGTGGTAATGGTCAAAAAGTATATTATAACCACTAGCAATCAAATAGTTGCATGAAACTAAAAAACGAAATGGCGGATGTCAGCTGCCATAGTGTATGAAATAGGCCACAAAAAGTACAGAAACTAAAAACCGAACTTCTTATAACAAACGACAAGGCTCTAATGTGTCTGTCAAGTTTTCAAAGTAGAACAAACCTACAAGATTTAAAAAAAAAACCTATTTAGAGGCTAAAAACTTCACCCATGCCGGGATTCGAACCCGCAACCTCTGGCACGGTTAGCCAGAGGTTGCGGGTTTGAATCCCGGCATGGGTGAAATTTTTAGCCTCTAAATAGGTTTTTAAATTTGTCCTTAGCAAGGGTTAGTGCATTAAAAATAAAAATAGTATAAACCTACAAGATATAAAACTTTCGTTTCCGTCCGCTGAGGTTGAAAATCGGGCTCTTTCGGACTAGTACTTTTTGGGTACAATGGACTGCAATTCATAGAAGGCGCTTACAGGCGCGGCCATAGAAGAAACGGCATACGGGTGTCAAAATTGATCTGTGTTAAGCGAAATTTAAGGCCCGCCACTGTCTCACAATCCTCCACCAACCCGGACGTGGCCCCCGTGGTGGGGTATGGCCTAACCTTTTAGCAATGCAGAAAGAGACCCATGCCGCAGCAGTGGGGACATACAAGTATTGCCATCGAAGCAAAATTTGAAAAATTTGCCATACTCCACCACGGGGGCCAAGTCCGGGTTGGTGGAGGATTGTAAGACAGTGGCGGGTCTTACTGTCAGAAGTTATCAAGCCGTCTATGAGACCTCTGACATGGCTTAACGACTGCCATTATATGACAGCCGGCACCAATGGCTTAACGTGCCTTGCGAAGCACGGAAGCGCTCGGAAAAATGCCACTAGCGGTAGTCACAGGACGGTCCCCCATCGTGCACCTTACCGTGCCTGTTCTTGCTTTACTTAAGTGATTGATTCCAATCACTCGGTTCGACTAGGCGCTTCATCGAAAACGGAAAATTTTTAAAAGAAAAAAATTTGAACCTAAAAAAATGTGTCTCTAAAATTTCTGTAATGTTTTTATTTGGCAAAGTGAAAACAAGAATATACAGACCTGACGGCAAACCGCCAGTAATGGAAAAGCACTGGCATGAATAGAACAAATTAGAAAAAAAAGTCATTGGTACGCGACGAGACTTAAACTCAGAATCTAAACAATTTAAAGGTGCATGTCCAATTGTCCATGGATAGCACATCTTATCAACCACTTCATAAAAGGTAATTTCGCCCACCTTTCGCTGCAAATTACGAGGTTTTTTATCGCACAGAACGGCCTCAATTTGTCATTCTCACAAAAGAAATAACATTAAGATGTTAATCAGAGAAATTGCTAAGCGTGTAACCTTATTAATTTTATTTTACTTTCCACAAATACATACCACTCCAGGCTTAGGGCTGGTTTCTGAATTAACATTTTTACTAAGTAAATACTTAAGTAATATTCTGTCCCGCTCTTTGCTGAAAAATTCAAAGAGACAGCACTATAGTCTATTTATTCTTACTTGTCCAATTTAGTAAACAAGATTCTACCCTTAAACTGTGACTTTTTAGTCCAAAACTGTCATATTTCCATAAATGAAGTAACCTGGAACACTCTTTTAGATAACACGCTGCCGATTTTATAAACATAGGTCATGAATTTGCAAGAAAATGTCTAGTTTAGGCATCTAATCTCACTTTTAAATTGGACAAGTAAGAATAAATGGACTGTACTGTTAAGTATTTAAAAACCTATTTAGAGGCAACAAATTTCACCCATGCCGGGATTCGAACCCGCAACCTCTGGCTATCTGTGCCAGCGCTCTACCAATTGAGCCAATGGGCGACTCACCGGCATCAGTGAAATTTCGAACCTCTTTACACTATTCTCTGTATTACGTACAGGCAGCGACATCTGGCTTAAGCAAATTGCATCACCTACATACAGCCCCGACTACCTACTTTGCAGTTAGGTTTTACATCGGAACAATATCACTGTACCCACATGATTATACTATTTTTATTTTAATGCACTAACCCGTGCTAAGTATTTACTTAGCAAAATTCTCAATTCAGAAACTGGGCCTTGGCCTAATGCAATATGTATGCCACTTCTCATACTTGACAATAACATCAAAATAATTCTTAAATTAGTTTCGAATTCAATCGTCGTCAGGCTATACTAGTCCACTGTTGGACTTAGCCCTCCCCTAATGAGCGCCATAGCGCCCTGTCTTCAGCTTGCCGCATCCAGCATCCGCCGGCAGTTTTTCGCAGATCGTCATCCCACCTAGTCGGAAGGCGTCCTTCACTACGTTTGCCGAGTCGCGGTCTCCACTCAAGGACACGTTTACAGCAACGGTTGTCGGTTCTTCGCGAGATATGGCCAACCCACTGCCACTTCAGCTTGCTGATTCTCTGAGCTGTGTCGGTAACTTTGAATTCAATATTCGAGCCATTTTCAGCACAATTTCACAAAGCAATTCTCAGATGGCGCTAACAGACGTGGCCATACAAGAACCGGAATACGGCTGTCAAAAGTAATCTGCGGTGAGCAAAATTTTACAGAAGTGACCCTGTTCTTAATACGCATATTTATAAGCGCCATCTAAATCTATAATATAAAAATGAATCGCTGCATGTGTTGGTAAGCGCAAATCTCGAGAGCATCTGAACCGAATTTGCTAAATCTTTTTTTAGAATATTCCTTGAAGTACGAGGATCGTTCTTAGGGAGAGAAAGAATTAAAAAATTTAAAGAATCGATGGTAGGCGGTACGAAGTTCGCTGGGTCAGCTAGTATATTTTATATATAATACATCATCCACTTAAATCATATTTGTAACAGTGAATATTTATTAACTTGTGCTGTGGGTTTTGTAAATAAATAAAATAAAATAGAATAAAAAATCTATGGAGTGCTTTGTGAATTTGTACTGAGAACGGCTCATTATGATATCTATGATATAAAAATTGCATGAGTTGGTAAGCGCAAATCTCGAGAGCAGCTGAACCGATTTTGCTTATTCTTTTTTTAGAATATTCCTGGAAGTACGAGGATTGTTTTTACGGAGAGAAAATTAAAAAAATCAAAGAATCGACTGTCAGGCAGTACGAAGTTCGCTGGGTCAGCTAGTTATTAATAAAATAAAATAGTTCTCAAATGTCATTAAACTTAAATCATAACATAGACGGGTATATGTATTAAACGGGTGTTATTGCGATTATTTGTTAGGTAAAACGTAATTACTTTATTTCCTGACGTTTAGACTCCGTTACTGTTGCCGTAGTCACGGTACCGCCATACAAAATCGGGCTCACCCTATGACGTCTAAACTTGCTCGTAACGCCCTATAATGTGTGAAACGTTTATCAACATTTGAGTTGTCTTGTAAAATAATGTTTTTATGTATATATTTTTCAACAAAAACCTTTAAAATTCAATAAAAACTTTTTTTTACATTTTTTGCAATTTAGAAACCCTCAAAAAAAATATTTTAGCGTTATTTCATAAAACTTTTTACACGTCTCCTGTGAAATTTATTACAAAATATGTCACTCCAATCTAACTTACACGCATTTCCCCATTGTGTCGGGCGGGTCTTAACGCAATCACACAAACGAAAGAAAACTAACGATTCAGAATAAGCTTTAAGCCCGTTACACACGTAGCTATAATATAAATTTTAGCAAGGCTTATTACAAAATACTTTCTATACAAATCTTCAAGTAACCGGACACGCAGCTATAATATAATATATTTGTAAGACGTCACCAACTTAAACCGTAATTCATACTACCGTTTAGTAATATAAACTATTGCATACTATGGTTTGTAGCCGACCGTCACTGGGTACAATGTACACTGGGCTCTCCCAACTGAGCTAATGGGCGACTATCCGCCCATTAGCTGCCTGTACGTAGTACAGAGTATGTTGTAATAAATAGGTTCGAAATTTTACTGATGTCGGTGGTCGCCCATCAGTTCAGTTGGGAGAGCGCTGGCACGGTTAGCCAGAAGTCGCGTTTTCGAGTCCCGGCATGGGTGGAATTTTTAGCCCCTAAATAGGTTTTTAAAATTGTCAGTAAAATTTTGTTTGTTACCATTTTACAACAAAGTTTTTTTCTTTTACAGTAGGTAACAGAAAAAATATTGCGGACATCACCACAAGGTTCGGCACTCAGGATTACGGCAGGAGTGGTGAACTTACTCCCGTAACTAATGTAGAAATACGAGTACACCCATACTTCCGCCTTGGAACTCCGGACTACGATCTGTGTATGCTGAGGTAGAATATTTCATTTCATTTGTCGTATAAAAAAAATAGTTTTGTGCATACCCTTGATCCATGAAAGAGTTTCAAAAGAAGATTTTATATTCTGTATTGGAAACCAGCTTCGAAAACAGAATGATTTTTCTTTATTCGAAACTAGGTTTCCTAAAAAGAAAAATAATTCTCTTTTCGAAACTGGTTTCGAACCTTTGGTTTCGAAAGAGGCCGAAGCCAAAAAATGGACAAAACAACTCCAAACTGGCTTTGATTCCAGACCTCATTATCATCTAGATAATCTTTTATGTTATAGTAGAGCCCTTTTGGCACAAATTGTGCTTAACATATTTTTTGAACCGCAATTCAGGCAATATATTATAGCTATGTGTGTGACGCCCTTTAGATTTGGTACAATTGTTGAGCTAAACCTAAGATGACAGTATTTCGTAACACCAACTATCCGCAAATCCCGAACTCAAATAAACTTAGTCCACAACTAGGTCGCTATCTAATATTTACGCTTGAGTGAAGTCAAAATAAACATCCTTACACTTTTGTGGTAGCTAACAGATGCCATTGGAAAATAATGAGTTTTGAAACCGATTTGTCACAACAAAATAGAACTAGGTTTAGTAAATTATATTATCATTGTAAGTATCGTTCTGTCGCGCTGTTTCCTAACAAACTCGAAGAGACAGCCCTACAGTTAACTATTTAAGTAACATTCTGTCTCGCTCTTTGCTGAAAAATTCGAAGAGACGGCACTACTGCTGAATTCAGATTTAATTTACTTTATTTAATACAGAAAGTTTGAATTTAACAAATAATTACAGTCTGTTAGCATTTAGAATATACCTCGGGCTCTGGAGTAGCACTTCGAGTTTCGCCGAAAGCACACGAGTGTAATATTACTTCCTGCTCTGTATATAACTTTTCTTCACTATTTTGAAAAGTTATGTAAACATTTTTAAAAACCTATTTAGAGGCTAAAAATTCCACCTATGCCGGGATTCGAACCCGCAACCTCTGGCTATCCGTGCCAGCGCTCTATCCAACTGAGCTAATGGGCGACTAACCGGCATCAGTGAAATTTCGAACCTCTTTACACTATTCTCTGTATTACGTACAGGCAGCGACATCTGGCTTAAGTAAATTGCATCACTTATAGCCCCGACTACCTACTTTGCAGTTAGGTTTTTACATCGGAATGATATCACTGTACCCACATGATTATACTATTTTTACTGTTAATGCACTAACCCGTGCTAAAGACAATTTTAAAAACCTATTTAGAGGCTAAAAAAATTCCATCCATGCCGGGATTTGAACCCGCGACCTCTGTCTATCCGTGCCAACGCTCTATCCAACTGAGCTAATGGGCGACTCACCGGCATCAGTGAAATTTCGAACCTCTTTACACTATTCTCTGTATTACGTAAGACTGGCGTGCGCTGGCACGGATAGCCAGAGGTCGCGGGTTCGAATCCCGGCATGGGTGGAATTTTTAGCCTCTAAATAGGTTTTTAAAATTGTCCTTAGCACGGGTTAGTGCATTAACAGTAAAAATAGTATAGTTATGTAAACATGTAAATAACAATACAAAATAAACCTTACCTTCTTCTTCAGGCTATATTAGTCCACTACTGGACATAGCCCTCGCCTAATGAGCGCCATAGCGCAAGTTTGAGCCATAATTGGGGGTTAGTGCCCATTATCCCCACGCTAGCCATGTGGGTTGGGGATCGCAGTTTGGTGAAATTGAACTGCAGGGGGCGCTGCTGCCCACCCCCCGGTTTGTATCCCCTGGTCGCCTTTTACCTTACCTTACCTTTCCTTGTTGCAATATAATCAATTCTTTCAAAAAAAAATTATCAGGAATGTGCGTTCAAACTGTCGCAAACGTGGGATCCGGTCAGTCTTCTCGTGACCACGATGACTGTAACGTCGTCGAAACGTCGAGGTAAAATAACAATAAATTACTACGCGATTAAGCCCCGAAAATATTCTGTGTGTACAAGTCGCGAAAGTTTAAAATATGTTATAATCAATTCTATCCGATAGTAACCGAGGTATATTCTATCAGCTTACAGACTGTAAATGACTATCTGACCCCGCGTTTTACTCTAAAAATTATGACGAAAAAACATAAAAATCGCTGAATCAGTTTCGGCAACTAACACTATGACACGATATTTCCATGTGTTGATGGAGCGAGTCAATAAAAAAGTTTACTTTCTTTCTGTTTTGTTTTGTCACATTAATTAAACCATCAAAATACAGAAAAAAAATTAGTGAATCCGTTAGAGAGGAGTTCGATAACAATTATACTGTGACAAGAGATTTTTATACATTAATAATACATACATACATACATACATACATACATACATACATACATACATACATACATACATACATACATACATACATACATACATACATACATACATACATACATACATACATACATACATACATACATACATACATACATACATACATACCCTCACGCCTGTATCCCAGAGGGGTAGGCAGAGACCAGGGACTGCCACTTGCCACGATCCTGACAGATCACCTTCGCTTCATCAACGTTCATAAGTCTTTGAAGGCACGCACGCCGGTTCCGGATACTTTTTGTCTTACCCTCTGCATCCCCATTAATACATCCCCTATTTGGTTTGTTTTGGACAAACTTTTGCCTTTATAATATTAGCGTGGTTAAGATTAATTACCTACATGAAATCAAATTAATTTAGTCGAAAAGTTTCTCATAAAAGACAATAAATTTTCAGTTGCAAAAGGATATTATAAATCTTGTGTTCAAGGTAGAACGCTCTGACTGGAAGGGTCGGAAGTCATAAAATCGTGCCTAACTCTTTTGCCTTTTGCAAACTTAATCATGAAATAAATGTCTCTTAAAAAACGCCCGCAAAACTTCTTCTTCTTCTTCAGGCTATATTATGTAGTCCTGGAAATAGCCCTCCCCTAATGAGCGCCACAGCGCCCTGTCTTCAGCTTACCGCATCCAGCATCTGCCGGCAGTTTTTCGCAGATCGTCAGGTGGGATCACCTGGTCGGAGGGCGTCCTACGCTACGTTTGCCGAGTCGCGGTCTTCACTCAAGAACACGTTTACTCCAACGGTTGACGGTTCTTCGCGAGATATGGCCAGCCCACTGCCACTTTAGCTTGCTGATTCTCGGAGCTATGTCGATAACTTTGGTTCTCTGTCGGATGCATTCGTTACGAATCCTATCTTTCAGAGAAACTCCGAGCATAGCTCTCTCCATAGCTTGCTGAGGGACTTTAAACTGGTGGACCAGCCCGCAAAACTAAGATAGTAAATTCATCATGACTTGTTATGAAACAAGAATTTGAATTTATTCAAAAACTAAGTTTGCAATGACTAGGAAGTGGCCTAGCCGAACCGAGTGATTGGAATCAATCCTTTGAGTTAAGCAACAACAGGCGCGGTCAGTTGCAGAATGCATGACCGTCCCGTGACTACCGCTAGTGGCATTTTTTCCGCGACTCTCCAATCTGTATAAATAAATAACTTTACAAATGTACATAATTAGAACTGTTTTTATACGGATTTTAGTCGTTTATTACATTTTTACAATCAGTCATCCGAGACCACGGCACCTGAAAAAGTGCCGAAACGTCAGAAAATGGCAAAAATTTAATAAACGAGTAAAATCCGTATAAAAACAGTTTAATTATAGTGCTCGTGTTAACCTTAGAAAATACTAAATGTACATAACTTTGAAAACAAAGTCATTGGTACCTGCTCGCACTCGGAATCGAACCTGGGTCTCTCGCTTCCGAGTCCATTGTTCTACCAACTGGCCACCGCCGCTTTAAGTACTTGATAAATACTATTTTTTACACTGATATCATTCCGATGTAAAACCTAACTGCAAAGTAGGTAGTCGGGGCTGTAAGTGATGCAATTTGCTTAAGCCAGATGTCGCTGCCTGTACGTAATACAGAGAATAGTGTAAAGAGGTTCGAAATTTCACTGATGCCGGTGAGTCGCCAATTGGCTCAATTGGTAGAGCGCTGGCACGGATAGCCAGAGGTTGCGGGTTAGAATCCCGGCATGGGTGAAATTTTCAGCCTCTAAATAGGTTTTTAAATAGTTGATAAATGTATTTAAATAGGTAAGTAAACAGTTATACCTGGAGGTAAAACGAACCACAGCATGTAAACTTTATCCCGGAGCCGCCCTATTTCCACCTGACCTGGTTCCTAGTGACATCTGTCAATAGTCAACAACACCCGGGGCGGCTCCCGACCGACCCGCCACTTGGCTACTACATGAAGAATTATTTACCGACCGGTCTATTGCAGATCACGACTTGTGGCTTGTAGCGTCCGCTTATAGTGTTGGCAGGCAACGGTGGCATTTTCTATCGATAGAATTCGATATAAAGTTTTAAAACCTGGATTTGCAGTTGGAGGTTTTCATAGGTGTGGAAATAAGTATTTTTCGCAGTTTAAGGTTTTCATAGATTTACGTGTGTGAGTAAGTGTGTTTCCTTGTAACGTAACTAAAATGTATTTTGGGTAAAATAAAATTATTAAACAATAATTTTATTTATGACAAAACGATTACAAGTCGGTCAATGACATCACCCAAACTAAAAATAATGAGAACCTACCCTTTTTTCATTAAATAACTATCGGCAAATCTCCCTGTTATTATAGGTAATTTTTTTTTTTTTGCATCCAAAACAATTGAGTTTTAATTTGTTTAGTTTCGGTCAAAATTTTCCGCCATAACTGATTCGAGAATTAAGTTACGAAAGTATGAAACTTCCGAGTTTCTATAAAAAAGGCGAGATTGGAAAAAAAATATGACAAGACTTAAGTGTACGTAATACAGAGAATAGTGTAAAGAGGTTCGGAATTTCACTGATGCCAGTGAGTCACCCATTAGCTCAATTGGAAGAGCGCTGGCACGGATAGCCAGAGGTCGCGGGTTCGAATCCCGGCATGGGTGGAATTTTTATCCTCTAAATAGGTTTTTAAGATTGTCCTTAGCACGGGTTAGTGCATTAAAAATAAAAATAGTAAGACCTAAGTGATTTAACAATCAACAACTGTTCTAATTTCTCTTATACATCAACAAATCTAATCGCCAGTGACGTTAAAAAGCGTCGTCGGCCAATTAGGTTAAAAATTTCCCACCGACCATCCCTGCCACTGACGATCCCTACCTGCCAGTCTACCTGCTTCCTGGAAGCCATAATTTAAAAACCGCAAGTCAGCTTGCAGATGTATAAAAAAATGGAGTAAAGTCAAACACGTCCCAGGCGGAATACTTTGACAAAATAGGGAATTTAAAACCTATTTTTTAAAAAAAAATTTTAGCCCCTAAATAGGTTTTTAAATTTGTCCTTAGCACGAGTTAGTGCATTAAAAATAAAAATAGTATAAAATAGGGAATGTTTAAACAGAGTTTAAGATAATACGTGCCCGAAATCAAAGTGCGTGCAAGTAAAGACTTTTAAATTTTGAAGAAGCAAAAGAGGTCTTTCAATCGTGGCAAGTGGAGAACCCTGGTCTTTGCCTACCACCCTAGTATATAAGCGTGAGTTTTTATAATGAAATGTAGATTTTACCTAGCCACAATCTCAGCACCTCAAAAAAGTCACACGTAACCGGCTTCGTCTGAGTTTGCTCTATGGTTCTATGGTCCTAACAAACTTATGGTTGCAAATGTTTTAAATATTTGTTTGGGATGGATTCTAAACCCAACCAAATATACATACATATATACATAACCTCACGCCTGTATCTTCTCCTTTGCTAATACATTCCCAATTTGGTCGATGTTTGTCCTCCTGGGGCGTCCTTTAAAAGCCCTTCTACTCACATATAACCAACCTTCCAACCAAAAGTTTGTGGGATTTTTGGCGGAATGTGGCAATGTAATTTTCACATTTTTTGCGGGAATCTTTAGTTTTCACATTATTATAGATTTCCGCAATGTAACGCCTGATTCCATACAATATCTTCCAACCAAATATAACTCACTCAATTCGTAGGTCTTTGGATTTCACCACAATCCTTTTTAACATGTCTCGGGTCGTTGATTCTTTTCTCTGCACGGATAGATAATTTCATCGATAGCCAATATCGGCCGCACTACAACCTATTGATATGGAATTCGCGTCCCGACAACGCATTATTCAAATTTATTCGGCGCGCGGCAAGCGGCGAAACGCTGTACTGATTCCGATACGATATTTATGCCGGGTTATACCATTGCCATTCGGCTGGGGAGACAGATAGTTTACTTTATCATTTATTCCGAAGAGCAGTATTTTTACAGAGTTTGGTAAAACTTTTTTCAAAGAAAGAGTGGTGTTTCTAATGCAGGGGCACGGGTGTCTTCCTGCATCGCAGGAAGGTTCGACCATACTCCACCACGGGGGCCAAATCCGGGATGGTGGATGATTGTATAACAGTAGTGGGCCTTATTGTCAGAAGTTATCAAGCCGCCTCTAAAGCCTCTGACATAGCTTATCGAATGCTTGCGTGTCTAGCAAAGCACGGAAACGCTCGGAAAAATGCCACCGGCGGTAATCACGGGATGGTCACCAATACAGTACCTGACCACGCCTGTTGTTGCCTAACCTTTGTAATTAAATCCAATATTGACGGCCTCGGTGGCGCAGCAGTTTGGCACGCTTACTGTAAAACCGAAGGTCTCGGGTTCGATCCCCGGCCGGGTCCAACTAGGAAACGAACTTTTCTAGTTTGTGTCGTGTCTTGGATAATATCTATGTATTAAATATATCGTCGAGTTAGCACCTATAACACAAGTCATTTACCTAGTTGTAATTAGTATAGGACTAACGAGATCTGTGTAATTCAATTCAATTCAATTCAAATTATTTATTTCAGACAATTAGTCCATATTTACATTTTACATTTTAAATTATAATATACGAGTAATATTTGTGTTAGTAAAAGTCTTATATCTATGTTAATACAATAAAAGGGTAACGAATATCATTATTATTATTTATCAATTTCACTCCCCGCTGGGCGACACTGTTAATACAATATGTGCGCTGCCACCCAGTGCCTTATGAATGGATTATCCACCTTGGCTGCAATAATCTTCAGTAAACTATTGCTACTGCCGCGGATCCTATACAGCAAGGACGCTATCCGTTTGCGTATGATGGCGTGGAAGCCATCAACCCGCGCCTCCGCAAACATCCCCGATGCACTACAGAACCGCGGCAGCCCCAGGAGCACCCTGAAGGCATTGTTGTACTGAATGC
The DNA here is from genome assembly GCA_934045075.1 of Yponomeuta sedellus. Classification (NCBI taxonomy): domain Eukaryota; kingdom Metazoa; phylum Arthropoda; class Insecta; order Lepidoptera; family Yponomeutidae; genus Yponomeuta; species Yponomeuta sedellus. The sequence goes on from OW203733.1 coordinate 1,407,745, forward strand.
GCAGGGCGCTGTAAGATCTCTGCGTATATCTAACCCACAGGCTGCATGTGTAAAAAGATTGACAAAATGCTCTAAACAGGGTTATCTTAACACTCGTAGTACAATTCGCAAACCTGCGAGCCAGCATATTACATCTTACCGACAGCGCCCTGCGTTCCCGTTCCATGTCCAGGTCATCTGTGAGGTCGTCTGTTACCCAATGGCCTAGATACTTGAACTTAGTAACTTGCGCGAGAGGAGATCCGACTAGGGTTAAAGGGCGCGGCAAAGAATACGTTTTATTACCCGCTTTAAATATCAGAATCTCACTCTTTTTTGCATTGTACTTAAGTCCATGTTCTGTCGCATATGCCTCGCAGATGCCCAGTAGTGTCTGGAGACCACGTATCGATGGGCTCAGCAGCACCATATCGTCAGCGTAACTAATATTATTAATAAACTTGCCGTCAACAGAACAGCCGACTCCGGTGCCGCTGAGCTCACCGATCAATCGGTTCATATATATGTTGAAGAGCCTCGGCGAACTTAATCCCCCCTGCCGCACCCCACACTCCAACCTATATACGTCCGACGCCGATCCCGCCCATCTGACAGTATTTTGCTGATGCTGATGCCAGTATCTACATACATTTATTAGTTCCACCGGTAAGTCAGTTTCGGTGCCCAATTTGTCCCATAAAATGTCATATGCTACGAGATCGAAAGCCTTAGAAAGATCCAGGAAACAAGCATATACGGGTGTTTTCCTTTCCGTGTAGTAGCGAACCGTGTGCTTCAGACACAGCACTGCAGTTTCAGTAGATAAGCCAGTACGGAAACCAAACTGCCCGTCATGCAAATCACTGTGTTGTTCCAAGCTAGAGGCGAGCACACTGTCAAACACTTTTGCTATTATTGTCGCAAGTGAAATAGGTCTATAGTTACTCTTATCTGAAGCATCCCCTGTTTTGTTTTTTATTACAGGGACCACGATAGTTTTCATAAAATCTTCAGGCAAATAAGAGTGTCTTATACAAAAAGAATAGAACATCGCTAACACACGCGGTAGGTGAACACCCGCATGTTGCAGATGCTCGATGCTGAGCCCGTCATGACCTGGCGACTTGCCTCTGGTCATTTGTCTGACTATTTTTGACACTTGCTTAGGAAGTACACGCACAGGCGCGCCACCAGTGCAGCGGGCACAGGCATCCAGCACCCGCTGTGCCGGCCCTGGACCGAGCGGAGACTCCACTCTAAAGTTATCTCTGAAGAGATTGGCGATATCTTTTGGGTCGCTAACACCCTCAACGCTCACAGGCAGGCTCGTTTTTGGGTTTAATTTATTTGTTTGCTTCCAAAATTTACTAAAATCTTTCTTATCGTGATGTGTTGCCATTATGTCCATTTTAATTTGGTGTTCGTTGTTCTGACACCATTTTAACTTATCCTTAAATTTTTTCCTAGATAAATACATATCTTGATAAATACGCCCGTCGCGAGGCTTGCCATTTAAAATCCAAATTTGGAAATACAGTCGAGCCTCCCTATGCACGCCCTGAACATGTTTATTCCATCCAATAACACGTTTGGTTTTTACATTTCGTCTTACTTTATTAGTTAAAATTGCAGCTTCACTAAGTATATTAACAATATCCTTGTATATTGCGTCAATTATTTTATGATGCTCCGTGTTATTGCACATGCCGTCACAACAATAATAAAGTTCCTGTGGAAAATTTATCTCCCTGAGTCCAATATTACACTGTTCAGAATACTTTTCTATTTGCTGAATCTCTCTTTCCCCCCAGATAGCCTTATTCTGAATATGATTAGAATGTGATATTTTCTGTTTAATCATGTTAATGTCGCAAGTAAGCTCTAAAGGAAAGTGATCGGACCAGAACACGTCATAACGTACTTTCGTACTCACCACAGACTGCCAGGCCGCACGAGTTACCACGCAATGGTCTAACCAGCGCCTACATTGATGTGCATCACTTATAAAAGTGTAGGTATCAGTCGGTAGCAATTCCATGTCAGCACATAACCAGTTCTGCTCCGAGCAAAAATCTAACATTTCGTTACAAAACAATGCGCCGGGGTGGGAATTCCAATCACCTAGAATGTACACAGATTCTATACCACAACTATCAATTACGGCATTAATTTCACTCATACAGTCCAGATATTCAACTAAATTATCGGCTGAGTCCGTAGGCATATATACAGAAAAAATCAACAGAGAACGGTCACAGGTATCGACCTTTATTGCAACTAGACGCACACTGTTACACTTAATTACCGTCACGTTGGGAAATACTGTTTTTCGCCACATTAACGCGACACCTCCGTGTGGCCTACCACGAAGAATCCCGGAAGCTGTGTCCATGGCTGAGCTACCAGTGAACCCGAACTCAGGATGTATGCTACCAAGGAGATCCAGTTCATGCGGCATAAGCCATGTTTCTTGAAGAGCTATGACGTCACATTTTTTACATAACTCCGAAATACTTTCTATAGATCTCTTGACCGATTTACAGTTAAAAGTACACAATGTGCATGGATGTGTTATTTTTGTTGTACTATCCATACTTTACTTTATTTTCTCCTTGGTCCGGTGACTCTCACCCGACTTATATTTAAAAATATTGTATCTCCTAAAAAATATACCCTCGGGCCATAAGGAGTCTTCGTCAAATAAAGTCAGCTTATTTCTCGGTATGTTCATTCTGTATGAGTCATAATTTTTATCCTCAGGCACGGGCACCTTAACCGGGCTAACTTTTACCTCAGTTTTTGAGAGAACGTAGTTAACTATGTCTTTCAGGCAAGCTTCTCTGTTGACATTGTAGATATAAATCGGGATGTAGCACTCAGCAGCTCTGAATTTACAGTTTCCCTCCACAATTGCCTTTCCTTTCTTGCCTACGAATTTCTTGATTTTCTTTCGCTGTATTAACGTCCAGTCATTCTCTTTGCTGCTACGGGTGTTCCTTATGTCCTCGGATTTAGAGTTCATATTCTTTTGTTGTCCCATCGGTAAATCCTCCGCCTGCTGAAGCGATATTTTCTGTTCGCACGGGACCGAACTGGCCATTCTGGTGGCCTCTAAGCACTCTTGGAGTGTAAGAGACTGCGTATGAGTTTCCGTGTGTGGAGATGAGACAGTTATATTTCTCGCACCTGCCGTGTAATCTCTCAATAGGTCACTTCCCTTCTCACTCGCTTGCAACACATTAGCGTAGGTCTGTTGTGGTGTGTTGCTGGACAGCTGATCAGCCGTTAGAACTTTTTTGGAAGTACCCTCCGGTGAAAGCTGGGAGATATTCGTTATTGGAAACATTCCCATGGGCCCACTATCGTATAGAAAACTCTCCTGTAAGCAGATAGCACCTCTTTTCGTATTGACATGCTTGTCGTGTGGTGTTGTTGTCGATTTACTAGACAGATTCTCCACTTTAGCTTTCAGTAAATCGAATTGTTCTACCGTTACATATCGGGACTGGCTTTCCATTTCATATTTACACTGAATATCCTTTAGCTCTTTTTGGATAATAAGGATATCTTTTAAGAGTCGCGTCACATCGATGTGATCAAAAGTAACGGGTGGAAGTTTCTGAAGATCTCTGGCGACGAAAATCGGTAGAACCTCAGGGTCCGTTTCCTTTAATAGACTTATCATGTCATTTAGGTCCCGTTGTGACTTGCCTTCACGTTTCCTGATGGTTTTCTTTTTTGTTAAACTGCTAAAAAGTAGACTTTTGGCAGTTCCAATTTCCTCATCGGCGAAGGACGTAACGCAGAGTCTTACTAGACTTTCTTCATCCATAACATCACACTTGTTCTGAAGGAATGCGAATGCAAGCACTTCATTTATCACAATATTACAAGTGCTACATTTCACTACTTGTGAGGCCATTGCCTGTTTTGTCACGGGCTTATCACAACACGGCGCAAATGTATGCGCGCGCGACGACGTTTCACACGAGACTGGTAATATGTCCATGAATATTTATTTATTATTTATTTAATAACTTGGTTCCACCAAGCCACGAGCGCATAGTGCCATAGTAAAGGCCTGATAACTAGTTTTACCCTTCGCAGATTGCTGATGAGTAGAAATTATAGTGTTAATTAGAATTACAAGAGGACAAGTGGCCGCCAATTGTGCCTTATCTTCTGTATCTGCTGATTCTGTAATAATTTTCCGGCATACAATAAAGAATATTCTTATCTTGTCTTATAAGTGTGACAAGAGTACATTGTGGGCTGAAACAGGATTTATCTGCCTATCCTATTTGAGTGAGTTTTATAGTTATATTCTTTTTGTTGCACTAACCTGTGCTGAGGACAATTTAAAAACCTATTTAGAGGCTAAAAATTCCACCCATGCCGGGACTCGAACCCGCGACCTCTGGCTGATAAATTGGCAATTACCGGCATCAGTGAAATTTCGAACCTGTTTACTCTGTATTACTTATGGGTGGATTTTTTAGCCTTTAAATAGGTGTTCGAGTTTTATTATGTTACGTAAACCTCGTCTGATGACGAGCTGAAGAATGAGGTAACTTTCTGTTTCTTATTATTTCAATACTGCCGTTCACTGGGGTCACAGATAGTTCACTCCATCAGTTATTCCGAAGAGCATAATTTTAATAGAGTTTTGTAGCCCCATTTTCGAAGAAAAAATGCCATACTATAAACCTGATAACCAGGTTTACCCTAAGAGCCGATTTGTAATAAGAATAAGAGCGCAACGCCCACAAACTGCACTTTGTTTGGCGAAATTTGTATATATATATATAAGTGTAAGAGTATTTCACTGAGTAAATACATAAGTAGCGTTCTGTTACGCTCTTTGCTAAGAAATTCGAAAAGACAGCACTACAGTTAATTATTTACTTAGCGAAATTTTCAATTCAGAAACTGGCCCTAAGTATTGATATCAAACCTTGTCAGTGGTATGTCCCCGCTGCTAGGGCACGGGTCTCTTCCTGCATCGCAAGAAGGTTAGGCCATATTCCATCACAAGGGCTAAGTTCGGGTTGGTGGAGGATTCTAAGACAGTGGCGGGCCTTACTGTCAGAAGTTATCAAGCCGCCCATAAGGCCTCTGACTAGATTAGTGAGAGGGGATACTTATAGTTTATAAAATATGGATGATTATAATAAACATTCTCTTCCTCTGATAGGATAAGTGTTTTAAACGAAAGTTGTAGACTAAAACAGGATGACATCAGCCCGTCGATATCCACTGTTGGACAAGGTCTTCCTCATGCAAGCGCCAGTCGTTTTTTCTTCTTCTTAGTCTTCAGGCTATATTAGTCCACTGCTGGACATATCCCTCCCTTAATGAGCGCCATAGCGCAAGTTTGTGCCATCATTGGGGGTAATGCCCATAATCCCCTCGCTGGGCATGCGGGTTGGGGATCACAGTTTGGTGGAATTGTACTGCAGGGGGCGCTTCTACCTACCCCTCGGGTTGTGTCCCTTAGTCGCCTTTTACGACACCCGCGGGAAGAATTTGGGTTGGTGCTATTCTCTAGGCCGACACCACACAGCAAGTCGTTTCTGCTTTGCGCTATTCTTCTCCAGGTCTTTCTTACTGCCTGCCTTTGAAAACAGGATGTAGTAGACATAATTGAAACACAAATGTTAATTTGACTTTCTGTAACTTGTGGTTCTACTAGCCGCCAATTGATTCTTTTCCAAGAGTTTTTGTACGTTGTTCAGGTAATGTTATTATACCGAGCTGATGAGTTCATGTTACGTAGGCAGGAATGATAACAAGGGCTCCGGGGATTTCGGTTAGGTACTTACTTTTTCTTTTGGGAATATTAAAATTAAAGGATGGTTCTTACTGGGCGCGAGAAATTTTTACACTTTTAAATTTGAATTTACTATTTGAAGTATCAAAAAACATCTGTACTACACATTTTAATGCTGGATGTTGTAACTTTAGCAGCCAAAATATAGGCTTTCCGTTTTTGTCTCTAAGGACATTTTTATATTCAATTCAATTCAAGTCTTTATTTGTCAGCAAACACGGTACATGTAGGTTGTATATAATACATAAATACGGACAAGCGTGTAGCACCATTATATGGTATACAAATATAATGATTTAAAATTAGAAGCTATATTATTTACAAAATTATTATACAATGTTAAGAATTTAAGATGTCATTATTGGATTTGAAATTCATTATGGTTTAAAGAAATCATTTACACTGTATATACATTTTTGAACCAACCAGTTAGAAAGCGCTTTGTCGAATCTATTTTCTGGGAGAGAACTTATGTCTTTCGGCAGGGAATATACGTAACCTATATAGTGGGACATTACACGTTACAATAAAAAAATGTCCTTAGAGGTATATTATCTTACAGTCAAAACACTTAAACGGTCAAAACTAGTTTTGACTGCTAAAATAAGGAAGGCAGAAAAATTACGTAAAATTTTAATATGCATCCAACAATGTCGAGTTGGTTTTCGGTCTGACGTGCTCAACCTAACACGCCCCTTCGCGCTCCGCTACGCTACGCGCTTCGTCGCACCTATATTTTTGCTGTCGCAGATTGAGTGATGCATCATATTTCAAATGTAGGCTTTGGACAAAAGCACTTTTGACTGATTTTAGCAGTCAAAACTTGTGACCGTTTGAGAGTTTTTACTGTGACATTTTTTTTTTACGTAGCCTCGTTTGTGTCCCACTGCTGGGTAAAGGCCTCCCCAAACTCAGACTAGATGCTTCTGTCTTGTGCCACCTCAGACCACTCCGGCATGTGTCGGTCGAGATCGTCTCGCCAACGTTTTCTTGGCCTACCTCTCCTGCGACGACCACCTTGTGGCACCCACTCGGTGGCAAGTCTTGCCCACCTATCCGGGTGCATGCTGCTGATATGCCCTGCCCAGCTCCACTTCAACCTTGCAGTCTGGACACCCACATCAGCTATGCGTGTTTTTGGGCGTAGCGTAGTGTTGCGGATATGGTCAATCCTTCTGACGCTCAACATGCTACGCTCCATAGCTCTCTGGCAAACCTAAACGATGCTAAAATTAAAAAACTAAAGTTGTATCCCCAAAAAGTTATTCAACCCTAACTGTAGCCTTCTCTACTATCTAGCCGCAGTATCCAGTTACTTCTTTGCATGTTAATTGCCCTCGTACTGTAGAAACTGAGTTAATTAATGTAAACTTACAGTTTAGTGTTTATCTTGGGCTTGTAGCACTTGAATTCACAATTTAACTCCCGGCATCGGAAACCGGGGATTGTTATGATTCTGTTAGTGGAATCGCAGCTCTTAAATAGATGGACTGATTTCGATTCGGTTTCAGGGTTCCGTATCTCAAAAGGAAAAACTTTTTTATCTATCCGTCACCGTCAGTCTGCTTCGCAAGGCACGTTAAGCCGTTGGTGCCGGCTGTCATGTAATGCCAGTCGCTAAGCCATGTCAGAGGCCTTAAGAGTGGCTTGATAACTTCTGACAGTAAGTCCCGCCACTGTCTTACAATCCTCCACCAAGCCGGACTTGGCTTTCGTGGTGGAGTATGGCCTAATTTTCCTGCGATGCAGGAAGAGACCCGTGCCCCAGCAGTGGGGACATACAAGGGTTGATATCGAGTCAGTGAATTTGGTGGGATTTAATTTCTCCGATGATGTTGGGTTGGCAAAGCAGGTTTTCGATTTTCTGGTTTCTTTTGACTCCCCAATTACCATTTTCACTCTTCATTGGAACGAAAATCATCCTCATGATCTTTCTCTCTATAACCAGTGGATTGTTACAAGAATAAGATTGAACAAATTGAATCGCTACAAACAAACCTGCTTCCATAACAATAATAAAAACTTTTACTTAATCTCTTTTGATTGCTCAGCGATCGCGCGATGTAATTAAGGGTTAACAAGTGGCTGAAACTAAGTATACTTTTTAATTTTTAACGCTGTGTGTTTTTTTGCAGTTTGCTTGTTAAGAGCTTAGTTTAATTTCTACATAAAACGTTGTGTTGCTATCTAATGAGAAATCTTTATGCCTTGTACACATGACAGCCAATAAAACTTTACTCTGAACCTTGGATTGTGTTATTGATTAGTATTTTTAAAAACTTATTATGATGCACGTGAGTCGCCCATTAGCTCAGTTGAGAGAGCGTTGGCACGATTAGGCAGAGGTCACGGGTTCCAGTCCCAGCATGGGTGGAATTTTTAGGCTCTAAATAGGTTTTTAAAAATTTTCATTACCACGGGTTAGTGCATTAATAAATTTGTCGTTGCAGTCTCTTTGTCTCAGGTAATTTTTATCCGGCCGTTCGCTAACACATTCCTTGTTTGATCAAAGTATGTCCACCTGGAGCGTTCTTTACCGGTACTATTGCCCACGTTCGCTCGATACATTTTAAATATCGTCAATCTTTCTAATTTTTAAGAATCTTTCTTAGGCTGGCTGGAAGAAATTTCTTTTGAAATAGGTCCGCCTTTGTACATCAACACTTACCTGTTATTTAAGTTATTTTTCTGTTTCTTAATTTTTGTGCAATAAAGCGAAGCGTAATCTTCCTATCTGTGTACCCTCCATATGTCCAAACCAAAGCAAAATTTCTTTCTTTCTTCTCTGTCCAGACATTTTTCAGTCCACAACGTTTTCTAATTAAACAATCGAGTAGCAGAATATCGTGTCTATTTAGGTAGAACTCAGTATAATTTCCCACACACACACACACACACACACACACAACCTCACATACACACCCACACACACACACACACACCCTCTCTCTCACACACACACACACACCCTAACATACACACCCACACAGCTTTTAGTTGTATGAGTGCTACTGTCAATCTGTGTCAATCCGTGAAGCTACACACGAGTAGCAGCCGCGTAGCACCCGCATAGCAACCGCGTAGCACATTCATTTCACAGTCTCAGCACACGCGTAGTACACGCGTAGCACTCGCGTAACACCCGCGTAGCATACGAGGAGCGTCGCGTAGCATTCTTGTAGCATTAGCGTTAACGCGACATTACTTTGTAGCAAAGTCGATTTTTTTATGGATGTTTATGTCAATAGCCATAAGTCCATCAAAAATGTAAGGAGAAAAGGACATTAAACTTTCTTATTACTATCGTGAGTAAAATTCGAAGTAAAATACTTAATCTAAGTAGCATTTTTTTTCAGTCAACTTTTGGTTTATGGATAATGCTTGAGTGGTTAGTACTTACACAACATACTAAAAGTAAGGGAGGGGGGAGATGGCATATTAATATATAACACACGATATATTACTATGTTAATTTCTTTTTTATAAAAATAATTCAATACTCTAAACTGAACTGCGTAAGTACTTTGTAGTAAATAGTAGACGGGATAAAGTGAAACAAAAGACCGTACTTTGAAATTAATTTGCAGACCCTACTTTATACCTAGTTTGAAGCGACTAATGAATATTGATGAAGCGAAAGAGGTGTGCGAAGTACGTGGCAAATTGCAAACTCTGATCTCTGCCTAACCCAGTGGAGTCCAGATGTGAGGTTATGTATGTACGTTCCGTTTCACATCCTTCAGTCTGTAGCTCATTAAATAAATCAGCGATCTGTTCTACCGAGCAGATAATGACGCTGAGATACGACCATTTTGTTCTGCTGCATCACACGCACGCCATACTATGGTTCTCATTTTTGTTGTCTTTCGTCATGCATGCAGAACTTTTACGTATTATATTAAGCTTTTGTTTGTTTTGAAAAAGTGTGCGTGTGACAAAAATTGCAAATAAATAATTATTTTATCTTATGTTATGTTAACATAACATAACCTGACGGCTTTATCACGGAGAGGTAGGTAGACACCTAGAACTGCCACTTGCCACGATCCTGATAATTCACCTTCACTTATCAACGTTCATTAGTTGATCAATTCTTCAATGCCTCTAAAAGCGGTAATCCTATACATAAAAACCTATTTAGAGGCTAACAAACGCTGGCTATCCGTGCCAGCGCTCTATCCACCTGAGCTAATGGGCGACTCACCGCCATCGGTGAAATTTCGAACCCCTTTCCACTATTCTCTGTATTACTGAATAGGCTTTTAAAATTGTCCTTAGCACGAGTTAGTGCATTAAAAATAAATAAAGTACATCCTATACATTTAATTTAAAATACAGAGAAGGAACACTGCCAGCGTCCTGGGAACTCCCCCCCTAAAACAGCGGTCTAGACTTTTTTGTAGACCTTATATTGTAAATATGTAAATACTATTAAGTTTATTAGTAATAGTTTAGATATTGTATAATTATTGTCATAGGTACATAAATATATAAGTAAATAAAATAATATAAGTAAAGATATTTGAAAGAATTCTGACATTTCATAAGTGTTGCTACTATGGTGATTGTGTTGAGTGAACCTAATCAGGTTCACTCAACACAGTGTGAGTGTTTGAATTAATCAATTAAAACACTCACACTTTGCAACTGACTTCACTTTGATTTGTACGGAAACTCGAGGTACGGAGCCACGATAGGCTGATATACACCACATTGAAGCGCCATCTAGCGGGTTTGTGTAACAAACAATTGGCGCAGCGGTTTGGCACGCTGACTGTTAAACCGAAGGTTCCGGGTTCGATCCTCGGCCGGGTCAAACTAGGAAACGAACTTTTATAGTTTGTCTCGGGTCTTGGATGTTATCTATGTAGATAGATAGAGAACACTTTATTGTACATAAAAAAGGAAATTACACAGGTATTTTTTAACCTTAGAGTACAGACGGCGGCCTTATCACTAAAAGTGATCTCTTCCAGACAACCTTTGGATGGACTGGAGCAATATACTGGAGAAGGAAGTAGATGTACGAGTACATACATTTATAGGCATAACAATATATGTAGAGGACATAAATAAAATACCAACAATAGCAGGACAGTACTAAAAATAACAGCAAAAGTTTTACATAACACTAGCGAGATAGAATTCCTTTACCATAGTTTTAAAAATGGGTAGGGACTTGGCTCTCCGTACTTCCACCGGCAGACTATTCCAGAGACGGCCTGCCTGCACGGTGAAAGAGCAGCTGAAGATGGTGGTGTGATGGGAAGGGATTTTTAGGAGAAGGTTTTGGGAGGAGCGAAGAGTAAGGATATGAGAAGAGTGAAGGAACTCAAAGCGCTCTTTGAGGTAGGAAGGAGTATGTATTTATTGAATTAAATCTATCGTCGAGTTAGCACCTATAACACAAGTCATTTAGTTGTACTTAGCTTAGGGCTAACGAGATCTGTGTAATATGTCCATGAATATTTATTTATTATTATTTATTAATTTTGTGAATTAAAGATAAACAGAACCTGTGTGGAAGTTATTATTATTATTAAAAAAACTCACCACTGTTAATGGGGAAATATTTGACCCATTTAAGGGCAACAAGAAATAAAATGCTATAGATAATATTTTATATTTTACCTACAAAAGTCAAAAAATGATAGGTGTCAGAATTCTACGAAATAAAAATGTAAGTATACTAACACTATTTTTATTTTCAATGCACTAACCCGTGCTAAGGACAAATTTAAAAACCTATTTAGAGGCTAAAAATTTCACCCATGCCGGGATTCGAACCCGCAACCTCTGGCTATCCGTGCCAGCGCTCTACCAATTGAGCCAATGGGCGACTTACCGTAGTGTAAAGAGGTTCGAAATTTCACTGATGCCGGTAAGTCGCCCATTGGCTCTATTGGTAGAGCGCTGGCACGGATAGCCAGAGGTTGCAGGTTCGAATCCCGGCATGGGTGAAATTTTTAGCCTCTAAATAGGTTTTTAAAAATGTAAGTATAGTATCTATCAATTGAAAAAATCTTCTTTCTACGGAACCATACATAAATTGCGTGTAGTCCGATGCGCAGTTGTTTTACATTGGCGGTGCCAATGAGACTCATAGAACTTAAAGACACTAGCGGTTTCTTGCTCTACCGTTAAATGGCCGCACTTATGGAATTTACGAAAATTTGCTGAAACTCCAGCACTTAGAGTTGGAACTTTTTCGTGAAATTAGTAGATACTGGAAGGAGTCTTCGCGGGAAAGTGCCCGCGAGTTCCGTTTAGAGCATTAGGGACTTTCTTACCTAAGTTTTAACTTAAGCAGAAAAAATATAGAGTACTTAAAAGGTATAATCAGCCTATTTACGTTCACTTTAAGGCACAGTCGTAGGCTTTTTCTCGAAGCGAAATAGAGTATGGGCTTAATCGCTACGCGTACCCACCGCGGTTTTGTATTTTGGCACCTCAGACACTCAGATTTTGTCACGATGTTTTCCTTTGTAGTGAGCCAGAGGTATTAATTGCTGTTATAACGTTACAATCGTACGTGACTTAGAAATCGAAGTCATTGGTGCATACCGGGATTCGAACCAACGACTTTCCGAATGAAAAGCTACCACCACTTGTCTTATATATTTTAAATGTAATATAAATTATCTGAGGAAATGAAACTAGGTATACAAACAAAGCATTATAGTTTTTTATCTTAATTTTTTGCATATACGTTTAATCTTAGCACGTGTACCTATTTTCAACATTTCAAGTATTTGTTCAAAATTGTTTATCAATGAACGCATTTGCATTCCACATAAAAGTAAATTGGAGATAAACTTCTACGGACTCGTTGTTTCAAGTCATAAGTCTCTAACTAGAGTTTAAGTTTGGATTAACTTCGCTGCAGGCCGTCGTTTAGTTTAATTGCAATCGGGATGAACTTTTAAGCGGCTTTTCAACTCGATACTGGCTCCGGAGTTTCCTTAGTAGCTGCTTGTGCAGAGGGGACAATAAAAACTATGCAACGTTTAGCTGATGAAAACAAAGAATACGATTTAAAACAAACATTTACAATTTAGAAGGGCATTGTATCTCCGCAGCCACAAACAGGTAGCTGACTCAGCATTTGCTGCAGGCTGGGCCTGCAACACTGATTTTCAGTCAGCACCTATTCTTCAATTTATACATACATTAAGTAATATACCTACATACAGAAATAGAAACTAGATTTTAATGGATTTTAAAAGGTGTACAAAACAGATGCTTGCGCTACGCGTTAATAAATCTTACAAAAGTGGCCGGTAGTCCACGCAACGAGCGTATAGAGAACGCCTAAAATAAAGATAATAGCAATTACTTCACTATTGTATTTGGCAGGCGCTAACACCCTACTAGCAGAGTGTCGATGATAGTAAAACGCTAGATATGTTGCTCATAGATAGATAGAATATTCTTTATTGCATGTACACAAAGGATTACCTTCATAGCAAGTTCATAATCATTATCATAGTGGCAAGCACGTCCAACATTCCTGCATCGCGCAAGCAGTGTTTCAATGACATACCATAAATATAACGTCCGACTTAAAATAGTTGGGACAGCCGTCCCCAGGCACACGATCTGCCTGGCGGGAAATTTCCCTTTATAGTGGATGAGCACGATCACACGCTCTTCCCTATAATCACCATCAGCCATTTGACGCCCACTGCAGGACAAAGGCCTCCCTCATGGTTTTCCAAGCTTCACGGTCTTGTGCCGCCCGCATCTAGCGACTCCCCGCCACCGTAACCAGATCGTCAGACCATCTGGTGGGGGGCCTGCCCACGCTGCGTCGTCCGGTCCGTGGTCGCCAGAGTGCTTAGTGCGAGTTTTTTAACTACTCGATCGCATTAACGTAAACTCATATTTCTATGGCATCGAGGAAGCGCCACCTAGCGACAAGTATGGAAATAAAAATTGCTGAGTGCGAGTTGCAATGGTTTACGTTGAGAAATGAACACGTTTGCCAGCCAAAACACGAATAAACGCGAGTGCGAGTTGTACTGTGACAGCGTTTTGCCAGTTCGAACGGTTAACTTACTCATACTCACTACTCAATGCTCGATTAACGCGGTAGTAAAGTTATTCAATTGGATCTGTCAAACTCGCACTAAGCACTCTGGTCAGATCTTTTTCGCCCCAACGGACTTCAGTTCTTATAGCTACCCACACACAGCCACTTCAACTGAGCAAGTTTTCGAACTATATCAGTAACTATCAGTATCTATATTTGATATATTTTTTGCAAGTGTCAACACCACAACAAACAATGGTAACCTAGCGATATTCAAATCGGTATCAGTCATGTATCGGGCTAGGATTATAACCGGCCAAAACTAGAAATAGACATTCGATACCAAGATTTACGTTGGCAAAGGTTAATAAATCCTTTATGGGGTATTGTATATATTGTAGCTTACCTATTAAGCTTGCCCGCGATTCAAACAGTGTGTACATTATTTGGCACTTTGCGCCAAAAGGGATACTATAACACAAAGGATTATTTCAATGACAATAATGTCTGGAATTAAAGCCAGTACAATGCATGAGTTGTATGTTTCATAATAATTATGTAAACTCTGTTAATTAAGGACTTTGAAAAGACTAAGTTTGGAGTTTTTTGGGCATTTTTTCTTCATAATGATCTTGTTTTTCAAATGAACACCTATCTCGACAGCAGTTTCTGTGCTACTTTGAATTAAACCTTTTCATTTCAATTGAATAGGGTCTTTGCTCAGTTACAGTATTTTAAATGTAGGGTACGTACCATAAAAAAATCGTTTATCACTTTTGACACCGTTTTATCGGCATGATGGATGGATCGACGGAACCATAAATAATCAGAAATTGGAAACGTATTTATATTTCATTACATAAACTCAGGCATGTAACTCGGAAAGGTAAGCAGATACCAAGTTTTGCCACTTGATATGATCGTGATGAATATCTTTCTTTCCATCACATGTTTCGAGTATTTTTTCAATCTCAGAGATTCGATATCGATATCAAGACGTGTATGTCCCCACTGCTGGGGCACATGCCTTTTACTTCACTTCAGAAAACTTTTCCATACTCCACCACGGGGGCCAAGTCGGGGTTGGTGGAGGATTGTAAGTCATTGGCGGGCCTTATTACATGAATTACCTATTACTTATTACCTATTACATGAAATCTCAGAGATTATATTTGGTATATTTACGTAATTTATATGGAGTGTAACGATTGTTTATATCTTTTTTAAAACTGTTTTTAAACGGATTTATGCTCGTTTATTACATTTTTATAATTTTCCAACGTTTCGGCAATTTTTCAGGTGCCGTGGTCCCGGATGACTGAGTCAAATTGTAAAAATGTAATAAACGAGCATAAATCCGTATAAAAACAGTTTTAATTATGTCTACTGCTCGTGTTAACCTTAGAAAATACTATATCTTTTTTGTACATCTGTCCATCGTTGGTTGCTGGCGCGTTTCTCTAAAATGTAATCTTGTTGTCACATAATCGAATTAATTTTATTTTGGTTTCAGGTAAGTAAGCTGCAAACTAATACAGGCTAAAATAAGGGTATAAAACAGGTTGTTAATGGCGAATTAACCTAAAACTAAGATTGGAGGTGTGTTATGTTTATTCTATGGAGGTCTTAAAAGAAACGCACATTAATATATAAACAATAACAACATAAAATATGTTTTTTTGGTATGTAATATAAACAATTTATTTATTATTATTTGTTATTTATGTTCGGAAATAAAAAAAAATATAATAAAAAAGTTCACACGCACAAACACGTGAAGTAATTTTGGTGTTCTTGTATCAATGGCATTTTTTAAAATCATTGGATTTCTACGGTCTTCTAAACCTTTGTCTTAACAAAATAAGCTTCCGATAAAATACAGGCGTGACGTTATGTCATGTTATTTTTATTTACTAGTACGTGCCGGTATAGAACCCTGAACCTCTCAAATGTGAGGCCAGCACTCTATCCGTGATTGCAATAACTTCGCTTTAATGAAGCAAAATTCTCACTTTCACAATACGCAACACGTAACATACGTTATTAACATCCAAGCATGCCGAATTTTGATGTAAAAATATATACTTTTTTAATAAACCCGATAACGTACTGGCTGAAAAACTCGCTTCATTTCATTTGATTAAATCTAACTAATATTAAAATAAGACTGGCAATATTGCTACCGACAGCTGCAGCGTCAGATTGGCTCTTATCTCGCAAAGCATAAAAGCTATTATGGAACAAATAATTTTAGGTTCCGAGAGAGTTATGAGGGAGCGAAATGTCGAAAAAATAACATTAATAAATGAATCTTTAAGTAACCAATGTGTCCCACTACTGGGCAAAGGCGTCTCGTTTATATTTGACGGCCTCGGTGGCGTAGCGGTTTGGCACGCTGACTGTAAAACCGAAGGTCTCGGGTTCGATACCCGGCCGGGTCAAACTAGGATACGAACTTTTCTAGTTTGTCTAAGGTCTTGGATGTTACCTATGTATTTATTGTAATATATATATCGTCCAGTTAGCACCTATAACACATGTCTTTTAGTTTCAATTTAGTTGTACTTAGTATAGGGCTAATGAGATCTGTGTTATTGTCCATGAATATTTATATTTCCACTCCTCTTTGTCGGTGGCTTACTCTTCCGCCTCAGGTAAATATTTGGTCGGCGCCATATCTATGTAACATTACACGTATATTTTCCACGTATACGTGTGCGAAAGCGAAATATTTACTCAGCTCTGGCGTGTGCGGTGGAATATGTATCAAACATAGTGGATATCGCATTTCAATGAATATCTGATAAAGGACAGGGATCTATTGACAAATTCATACAATATTGAACTCTCATCAATTTCAACTAAGTACAAATTCTGGCCAAAGTGGACCAAGGTGCCAAATGACCGAAAAATGTCGTCTAAATAGGGAGAAGCCTTTGCGGACACCCATATTATGGAGGCTATATAAAAACACAGAAATTTATTCTGCCGAACTGCGTAACAGTCTGCCAAATGACGAAACAGGCTGTCAAACTGCATACCAGTCCAGCAAACTGCATTAAAGTCTGCCAAGCTGCATACCAGAAGGATGCCCGTGTGGGACACCCACATTATGGAAGCTACATAAGAAAAATATAGAAATTGATTCTGCAAAACTGCATAACAGTCTAATCAGCCAGTCATGCGGATGACGAAGAGCAGCTCGTGTTTTTACCCCTTTGTTGACCGCGTCTTCTTTAGGCCATTTGATCCGTGTACGAGTTTTACCTTTTACCCCTAGTTCTTACGACCCGCTCGAAGTGACTAAATCAGATTAGAATCTGAAGACGCGAGAGCCTGAATTCTCACTTCATTAGCAAATAGTTCGTATACGTCTCTAAGGTTTATATGACTTGAATTCTATATAAAAAGTCGAGCGGCAGCCAAAATCTTTATTCTGAACGCCATGCTAAATTGAATTCGAATGGGAAAATAATTTATTTTAAACTTTCGCGACTTGAACTTATATTAGAATATTTTTGGGGCTTAATCGCGTAGTGGTCTTCTCGTGACCACGGTGACTGTAACGTCATCGAAACATCGAGGTAAAATAGCAATAAATTACTTCGGAATTAACCCCAAAAATATTCTAACTATGAGAAAATGATTGTCTAATGACTCTGTCGAGTTATCTCATATTATTTGTATTCAACAAATGTCTGAGCCTTCGAATATTTTGCGTTTACGCTTTCAATTCGCATGGACGAGAATCGCTTCCTAGATCCCTGAGAAACTAACAACAAATCACTCTTTGACAAATAAACACTGCTTTAAATTCACCCACGCGTCTCACTAAAGCACAATAAAATGTAGACATTACAAACAACCCGGTTCCGAGTGGGACGATTCGGATTGAAATTATATGTAGGGCTTGTAGGGTCAGAGTGCTTAGTCCTAATTGTGATTATGCAAATCATACAAGGGTGCGAGAACACTAGCAAATAGAGCTGCTTTTGTAGGTGATTCGTTTTACGTTGGGAGTATTAGTGGTTAATGGGCGAGTAACGATGCTTGCTCACTATTTATTCTTTATGTCTGGTTAAACAACCAAACACAACCGGTAGACGGGGATTACACGTTCAGTCTGGCGTTAGTTTGTGACGGTGCAAACCGCTTTACACCATTTTTGTTTCTTTTCTATCTATCATTTTCAAATATTTAAATTACGTCACACATTTTTTCGATTTCCCTCATTTTTCATCACTACTACTTTACCCTTCGACCAGATCTGACTATTTTACCTGCTTATCCGTTTTTATCCAGTCTTTCTGTTTTATTATAAAATATCTGTCTACAAATGAAACAACACATGAAGTCGTTCCAATTCTTATTATTTGTAAAGGATATATAACGTTCTAAGTTCAGTCCTTGATCAAGCTCGGATGGATGCCAGACTGATGAAGCATCAAAATATCATGAAGATGTTAAGACGCCAATTGTATAACATTGCTTAGATTTAAGAAATCATGGTTGTATTATTTTTTCTGTTCGTGCAAAAAAGTGTTATCCATCTATTTGAATATCCGTTGAACTTGTGCATTTGTCCACTAAATAGAAAATTGGTCAGCCATCATTCTAACCAGACTGATGAAATTGACTGACGCCAGCCTGAACGCGTAAACTTCGTCGTACGGGAACGTTGTTGATGATATCAAGTCTTGGTACGTCTCCACTGCTGGGCCACGGGTTTACCGTAGTTGACACCATTAGATTAAATTCAGGGTGTATCTTCATCGATATCGATAAGTACAAAAGTAGTAATTTAATTACAACCCGGATTAAAATTATTATTTTTTTTTTTAAAAAATATAAAAAAAACCAACACATTTTTTCAGTGTAACAGGGAGAATTGTCCGATTTTTAAGTACTACCATCTTTTTAACTTAACGTGTTTAGTACTCGCATATTTTCGTCTATTTTCAAAATTATAAGATTTTCAGCAATGAGGCACGTCCGGAAATCGGATCTCAGAACATACTGTGATATCTAAGAAATATGACTAAAATATTTTTTAAAGCACGACCGGAAATTGGATCTCAGAACATAGTGTGATATCTAAGAAATTTAAGTAAAATATTTTTTTAAATTTTGCACGAAACCCTTTGAAGCTCGAAACGCAGACCATAAATGCATCATATATCTAAATTTAAATAAAATAATATGAACTATTTCGGTGTGTGGTGTCGGCCTAGAGAATAGCACCAACCCAAATTCTTCTCGCGGGTGTCATCAAAGGCGACTAAGTGATACAAATAGGGTGGTGGGCAGCAGCGCCCCCTGCAGTACAATTCCACCAAACTGTGATCCCCAACCCGCGTGCCCAGCGTGGGGATTATGGGCACTACCCCCCAATGATGGCTCACTCCTGGCTGGACATAGCCCTCCTCTAATTTCGCTCATCAGGGGAGGGCTATTTTCAGCAGTGGACTAATAAAGCCTGAAGGAGAAGAATAAGAACTATTACTGATTTATCGCAATATTCCCAAAAAAAAATAGGAATGGTCACAAGACTTAAAAAATAAATTTACAGCTTTTCTTAAGAAACCCTACTTCATATAAAATAAATTTTCCCAATCGCTACAACGTCTGTGGTTCACTATTGAAGAGTAGTTGCCTATTAATAACTCTAGATGCTATAGAAATCATCTAACATACATCAAAAATAACAAACAAAATAACTCTGAACCCCAAACTAAATGAAATTGTGTCTTGGGGCACGGTATTCCATTCGGGGCACTGTAAAAGGGCTAGGTAAACAATATTACAACATCTACTCTAAATTAGGACTGGGATTACGACAAATGAAGGCAAAAGGAGACGGTCGCAAATATAAATTAACTAACTTCGCCATCTTGACTTATTAGTATACAAAACAAGGCTCAGATTGACCCTCAACCCAGACTTGGGATCCTAATCTCTTTAACGAATAGAATAAGGGTCAATATCGTTTAGCAATGTTAGAATTCCACTTAGAAACTGTGGTAAAAACACGTCCGTCCGTTGAATTTTAAAATCTGCGCAAAATTGTTGGGAGCCGAGAGAGAATTCATATTTCGGTGATTATGATAATTTTTTACTGGCTTTATAGTTGGGAAAAGTTGGGTGATTATTCAAAATAAAAAGATTAGGGTCCATTAGTCCATCTATTGTCAACCTCTGTGGCACAGTGGTAGCGTAACTGTGTGCTGTACGAGAGATCACGGGTTCGAACCCCGGCTGGGAACAAAAAAAATACCCCAGGTCCTATATGTTTACATGTTTGTGATGTTGCTGTTTCTGACCCCACGACACAGGGTAGCCTAGTGTGGAGCCAAAAGCAATGGATTTAAATACATACATACATTACCTCACGCCTCATTACCTGACGCGGTGGTAGCGGAACGGTGTAGAACGCTTCTCAATCGGGAAGTCGTGGGTTCGAACCCCGGCATGTACCAATGACTTGTAGCGAAATTATAGTAGCAATACCACTCGCTGACTGTGAAGGAAAACATCGTAAGGAAACCCTAGTGTCTGAGTTGTTAACGTACCTCAGCGCTTGCTACGTACAATGGCCCAACTATGAGGCTAAGTGCGGAAATCTCAGGTCTAACTAACTACCTCACGCCTATATCCCAAAGGGGTAGGCAGAGACCAGGGACTGCCACTTGGCACTTGTATTTAAATGTTATGTAACATTTTAAAAACCTATTTATTTATTTATTTCTTTTTGGGAAACTTGCAGCTTACATAAGCATGGACAGTTCTTAATGGCTAACTATAAGCTAAAAATAAGTTTCCGCATATGGTAACTAAGTATAAAATATGTGCAAGTTATATAAAATGAGTTTAAACTACACTACAGCACCGAGGAGGTTAGAGGCTAACATGTAACATGTTATGTTATGTTATTGTTATGTAACATGTTATTGCATCGTAAACTTATAGTAGCAACACTATAAATTCTAAAATACTTCAGGCTGTCTGTGAAGCAAAACATCGTGAGGGAACCTGCGTGTCTGTCTGAGGTGTTAAAATATCTCATCGCTTGAAATCGCCAATCTACGGTGGGCACGCGTGGTAACTAAACCCGTACTTTCTCTCAGAGAGAAGGCCTGCGCCTTGAGTGGGACGTTTATAAGCTACATGAAAATGGTCCATTAGTTTCAATTCATCACGACACAAAAACTGGGAATTGTTGAATATAATTGTAGTCGCGAAAAACAAAGAAACCTTTTTTTTAAACAAAAAAAAAAAAGGGCAAGTGGGTGTCGGACCATGCGCATTGAAAGTTTCCGTACAACGAGGGGGAAATGATAGGAATAAAACATAATGTTTTTATTTCAGACCGAGATCCATATTCATTTACATAAGTTAATGGTTCGTCATCGGTTAATTCACAAAATTTTAATATCTGAAATAGTTAATCGAATCGTCCATTAAAAAGTCAATTATATGGTTATTACAAATAATAATGTCAATTAATAAGAAATAAATGTTTTTAAATTCCCCTGAAATGTTAAAAATGCAAACACAAAATTTCATGGGATTTGAATAAAAGTAATTTTAAATTACGTTGATGAAGCGAAGGTGATCTGTCAGAAATGAAATGAAATGAAAAGGTTTCATTCAAAGTAGCACAGAAACTGCGGCTTAATGAACGTTACAATTCAAACTAGGTGTCCATTTCAAAATCTAGATCATGTAGGAGAAAAAATGGACAAAAAAACTCCAAACTTAGTCTTTTCAAAAGTCCTTAATTTTTACTTAATTTTTAAAATTTTAATGAATCAGGATCTTGGCAAGTAGCAGTCCCTGGTCTTTGCTTACCCCTCTGGGGTACAGGCGTGAGGTTGTGTATGTATGTATTTATCTAATTTTAAATTGTTCGCCTTCACTCGCTAATTTGAGAAGCCTAGTTGCTAAACTGTTCTAGTTTTCATATTTATTTAATATTGCCCTGCTATTGCCCTGAGTTTTTGACATTTCAATGTGATTTGTACGAAGATTTCCTTTTTAAAGTTGATCACCGATTTATTACTCGTTAAATTCTGAAGTCTACTTGTCGGTGTGAGTTTTCCTTATGAATTTATTAAGTATGCTACTGCCGTGCGTTTTTCACGTTTCTACTATCCACCGTTTAGCCGAGAGAGGGGGTACCCCCCTGTGAAAAATATGCGTCAAAAAGCTTAACATCTCCGCACTTGGCACTATGGTGTAGGAGACAGGAAAAGAAGAAAAAATGGATCTCTTAGTTAGAATGTAAAAATATAAACTTAAAAACTGAGAACACCACGAACTGAATATGGTCAAAGAAATGTCATGTATAAAGGTGTCCAACTGTATAATAACTTACCACCTGAAGTAAAGGATACAGAAAATATGAATGCTATTAAAAATAAACTAAAGCTACATGTCTTAAATTTATAATTAAGATTGATGCTACCTTAATGCATGCCGTATCTATCTAAATATCTATCCAGCCCATAAATGAAGCCCACTGCTGGGTATAGGCCTCTTCCATTTCACGCCAACTCTCCCGGTCCCTAGCCAATCTCGACCACTTACCCCCGGCCGCTTTTTTAATGTCATCCCTCCAACGGGCAAGTAGTCTACCCACCGAACGACGACCGGTTCTTGGCCACCACTCCGTGACTGCCCTTGTCCACCTTCCGTCATCCCGTCTCATCAGGTGTCCCGCCCATCTCCACTTCAACTTTGTGATCCGTGTGCCCACATCTTCGACTCTGGTCTTTTGTTGGATTGCAACGTTGCGCACTCGATCAAGAAGAAGAAATGCATGCCGTATAATTTAAGGTAATTTTAAGTTTTTGTTTTTCTCATTATTTAAGTGAACTGTAAGTTCTTTATGAGAAATAAATATCTTTGAACCCAGATGCGCTCATGGCCTGGCCAAACCGAGAGTGATCGAAATCAATCACTTGAGTTAAGCAACAACAGGCGCGGTCTTGTTATACTCCATATGTGTAACATTTGACACGATTTAGATTTCAACCCTGTATGTCCCCACTAAGGCGACTAAGGGATACAAACCGGGGGGTGGGCAGCAGCGCTCCCTGCAGTACAATTCCACCAAACTGCGATCCCCAACCCGCATGCCCAGCGTGGGGATTGTGGGCATTACCCCCCAATGATGGCACAACCTTGCGCTAATTAGGGGAGGGCTATGTCCAGCAGTGGCCTAATGAAGCCTGAAGAAGAAGAAGATGTCCCCACTGCTGGGGCACGGGTATCTTCCTGCGTTGCAGGAAGGTTAGGCCATACTCCACCACGGGAGCCAAGTCCGGGTTGGTGGAGGTTTGTAAGACAGTGGCGGGCCTTACTGTCAGAAGTTATCAAGCCGCCCATAAGGCCTCTGATATGGCTTAACGACTGCCATTGCATGACAGCTGGTACCAACGGCTTAACGTGCCTTGCGAAGCATGGAAGCGCTCAGAAATAATGCCACTAGTGGTAGTCACGGGACGGTTACCTATCCTGCACCTGACCGCGCCTGTTGTTGCTTAACTCGAGTGATTGATTCCAATCACTCGGTTTGACTAGGCCACGAGCGCTTCTAACACGATTTCTTTCGAGCTTATTACACGGTCTGTCTAGATCTTCGGCTTTTTTTTGTTGATAGGATTTAGTAGACCCAACAAAAGAAAGCCGTGTCCTTTTTGCCCAAACGTCTGGAGTTAAATTAATGATAGTAAAACTAATTGTCTGTGTAATTGCCTTACACTGAAGGGCGCTTTTGCCAATAAACAGAACGATAAAATTGAATGATGGTTTCTTTGATTTAAACCCTTCAACATGAAATGGATTTTAAAACTTAACGACCATTCTCTTTTAAAACGTAATGGCCGGGCTTCAAATGTCATTTAAAAATAAAAAAGGATACAGATTTTTAGGATTTCAGTTATGACTAGCTGTGCCACGCGGTGTTACCCGCGGTTTATCGATTTTCCCATGAGAATAAGATAATTCATCCTAGTAAAACATAGCCTATGTAAACACATTTTATTATGAAGTTAGCTGACACCCTGGATAAACAGATAAACTGACTGGAGTTAGCTGACACCCTGGCTGACATCCAGGGTGTCAGCTAACTCCATAATAAAATTAAAAAAAATTGCTTCAGCTGTTTAGACTTGAAGAAGTAACTAACATACACACAATCTTTCGCCTTAATAATTAAGTTTGATGTGATAAAATGTGATGTGGTTATACTAGCTGACAGCGCCAACGATGTTTTGCCATACTCATTAGCCTACGAGCTATTCTAAGATCTACCAAATATAACCAAAAAAAATCATAAAGATCGGTGGAGCCGTTTCAGAGAAGTTCGGTAACAAATACCATCAGATGAGTTTTTTGTATATTCGACTAGGTGACCGTTATATAGACACTAAAATGCTCCTTTCTCCTTTCTTTCCTTCCCGGACGCTACCGTAACTAGGATATTGTTTTTTAGATGAAGTAAGCTTGCCCAGCATCTATACTATACAGACAGCTTAGTGGGCATAGCCCACAGCAAAGACGCAAGTTTCCTTATGATGTATTCCTTCACCATTAGCGAGTGGTTGCTTCTATAAATTCATAGATATACGTGGCTTTGAAAACAAAGTGCTTGCACTGGAAACGTGTGAGAACCTGAGTCTTTTGCTTCCGAGTCTATTGTCCTACCCATAAGGCTGGTAGCCACGAACGACGGTTAGGAGCCTCCCCAAACGACGCACTCACTGAGCTCATACTTCTGGCGCAGACTGTGCAACTATCAGCAGGTCCCTTATATGTCCCCACTGCTGGGGCACTAGTCTCTTCCTGCATCGCAGGAAGGTTAGGCCATACTTCACCAGGGGGGCCCAGTCCGGGATGGTGGAGGACTGTGAGGCAGTGGCGGGCGTTACTGTCAGAAGTTATCAAGCCGTCGATAAGGCCTCTGACATGGCTTAACGACTGCCATTGCATGACAGCTGGCACCAACGGCTTAACGTGCCTTGCAAAGCGCGGAAGCGCTCAGAAATAATGCCACTAGCGGTAGTCACGGGACGGTTACCCATCCTGCACCTGAACGCGCCTGTTGTTGCTTAACTCAAGTGATTGATTTCAATCACTCGGTACGACTAGGCCACGACCGCTTCAATGTGTGAAAAGTGTCTTCTAATCTGCGTTAAACGACCCTCGATGAAAGCTCTCAGTATATATTAGACGAGCGAGTGCTAGTACATCACATCAATATTTCCATACCGTCCGGGATTTTTCATTTCCCGGGCATCGCGTAAAAAATAATGTAATCGATGCTCCTATTCCCACTCACTGAGCTTTTTCATAACGCGGGCTGATATTATGTAGGAGTCGCGTACAGACACAGACACCGAAGTTTCGCTGAGAATATTCCCGACTCAACCACCCATCCACCTAAGAACTGGTTCACGGGTCATTTGTCTATAAACTACTTTAAAGACAAAACAGATTTTCTGACATATTTTGTGCTTCGTCGTCGTCGTCGTCAGGCTATACCTACAAATCCACTGCTGGACATAGCCCTCCCCTAAAGAGCGCCACGTTGTGCTATCATAGGGGGTAATGCCCATAATCCCCACGCTGGGCATGCGGGTTGGGATCGCAGTTCGGTGGAATTGTACTTAAGAGCTTTTTGTGCATATGTATATATATTTTATTTTTATTTTCTTACTTTGGACGAAACCTTTTTGTGGATGTTTATTTTTATGCTCGTGTAAAATTGTGCTCTGTATTTTACTAAAAAAAGACAAAGACAAAATTACAGTAAACTAATTACTCTCAAATAGCTTCTCAAACTTCTTATGAGGATATTTTATTAGACCTATCCCGTCACGCAAAAGTTGACTGGAAGAGATCTCTTTTAGTGATAAGGCCACTGTATTTACTCTTGGGTTAAGAAATATCTGTGTAATTTTCTTTTTATGCAGAGTAGTGCTCGTCTACTCGTGAATATATTATTTTGGTTGTCAAAGAATGGATTCGAGCTATTTTGGTTAAATTGTATTGTAAAAATTAAATTAGACGAGCTAATACTTAATATTTTCTTTTAATATTTTACATCATTTAAAGAAAAATCGATAGTTGAGCTTAAAAAGTAATTTTATACCCCATGTATTTATTTCAGAAAATATATATATCGCGCCGTTACAATTATTGTAAATGGGCAACTATCCATCTCTTTTGTATTAAATAGTGCTAATTTGTACGGGTCATAGTTGTAATACCCGGCCATATTATTTGCGCTATTGCCGGATAACATTGCATCAATAGATAAGACGTCGTTTTTAATAAAACTGTTAACATTAATTTAACTCCTGAATCACTTACTCGAAGATTTTGCTGGTATTTGACGAGCTAAGTAACAGTGAATACAGTTTGTTACCTTTTAGAATATACCTCGGGCTCTAGATAAGGCTTCGGTTTTCGCCGAAAGCACACGAGTGTAATACTACTTCCTGCCCTGTATAAAACTTTATGCCACACCTGGCAATAAAGTGGCTTTTTCCGCATCCTGCGCGTACGGAAAAAGCCGCTTTCTGGCCAAGTGTAGACATAAAAAGATGTACACAACACGGGAGGTAATAAAGAAAGCTCTCGATCGCATATTTACGTCCCTCGCTTGCAGAGTGATTCGTGCGAGTTTTTTACTACTCGATCGCGTTAACGTAAACTCATATTTCTATGGCATCGAGGAAGCGCCACCTAGCTATAAGTATGGAAATTAAAATTGCTGAGTGCGAGTTGTAATGGTTTACGTTGGGAAGTGAACACGTTTACCAGCCAAAACACGAATAAACGCGAGTGCGAGTTGTACTGTGACAGCGTTTTGCCAGTTCGAACGGTTAATTTACTCATGCTCGATTAACGCGGTAGTAAAGTTATTCGATTGGATCTGTCAAACTCGCACTAAGCACTCAGCTCGGGCCGCAAACCTCTGCGATCTCGGTCTTTCTTTGTATTACCACCCTAGTTGTGTAATGTACTATTTCTTCGCTATTTTGAAAAGTTATCTAAAGTTAAGTGTCATATTAGTTCCAATATTTCTATTGCACGAATGTATCCGATTCTATCCGATAGTAGCCGAGGTATATTCTAAAAGCTAACAGACTGTAGATACGGAGCTTGAGTCGCTAGAAGCTCTGTTAGTTAGTTAGAACTGATATTTCCGCACTTAGCCTCATAGTTGGGCCGTAGTAGCAAGCGCTGAGGTACGTTAACATTTTAGACACTAGGGTTTCCTTACGATATTTTCCATCACAGTCGGCGAGTGGTATTGCTACTATAATTTTACAAATGTACATAACTTAGAAAACAAAGTCGTTGGTACACGCCGGGGTTTGAACCCACGACCTCCCGATTGAGAGGCCGGCGTTCTACCCCACTCCGCTACCACCACCCTCGCTCGCTAGAAGCTCGTCGCGGAATTGAAGTAAATGATTCCGGAATGAAGTTAGTCACAGGCACAACGAAGGACGACGCGTGGCGCGTCGATCGATCATCAGAGTGCTTAGTGCGAGTTTGACAGCTCCAATCGAATAACTTTACTACCGCGTTAATCGAGTAGTGAGTATGAGTAAGTTACCCGTTACTGGCAAAACGCTGTCACAGTACAACTCGTACTCGCGTTTATTCGTGTTTTGGCTGGCAAACGTGTTCATTTCTCAACGTAAACCATTACAACTCGCACTCGGCAATTTCAATTTCCATACTTGTCGCTAGGTGGCGCTTCCTCGATGCCATAGAAATATGAGTTTACGTTAACGCGATCGAGTAGTTAAAAAACTCGCACTAAGCACTCTGTGTTTGAACGCACTTCTACGCGCGTGGCTGCTTACACGCCATGCATGCCATTAGAATAATAAATATTTTCACGCCCCAGTTCCCTGGGGGTAAGGTTGAGGCACCGAACGTGAAGATAATGTTTGCCAGTGTTAATAATGTTTTGCTTGTTTGATGGGAGTTATTCCACTATTCCCCATTGGAAATCCCCAATTGCGTATCTTAGTATTGGCAATGGGGATTTGTGGAGAGAAAATTCATAAATCCCCATTGGTAACAAATATTAAAAACAACACACTTATGAATCACAATAAAAAAATAGAATTTTAAATAAATTTAATTTACTATTATACAATGTACATACATACTAACACAATATGGATGCCATGTATCTGAAATAAAAAATATAATAATAATTTATTTTTCAATAAATAAAAATATTAGTGAATATTCATGGACATAAACAGATCTCGTTAGCCCTATACTAAGTACAACTAAATGACTTGTGTTATAGGTGTTAACTAGGCGATAAATTTAGTACAATAAATACATAGATAACATTGAAGACCCGAAACAGACTAGAAAATTTCGTTTCCTAGTTTGACCCGGCCGCGGATCGAACCAGAGATCTTCGGTTTTACAGTCAGCGTGCCAAACCGCTGCGCCACCGAGGCCGTCAGTAAAACAACCCATACTGTAATACGTTAAATACTCATACATACAATACAATCAGTTTTCGTCTCGCACTTTGCTGTTTTCTATTGGAAGTCAAATTGCATGGTTAGCTGGCCCAATCGCTATTGGATCTGCAGTGAAGTTAAGGTCGCAAGGAATTTCCAATATCGGAGGATTGTAAAGTCTTCGGCTTTTTCTCTGCTGCAAAATCGATTCGAAGTTAGCTAACACGATCGAGATGAGAGGCTTAAGGTTTATTCATAATCTAGGCAGTAGAGATACGTTAAAAAAATTAAGTCCTAATTTAATCTAAGCTACTTAAAACTATCATCATCATCAGTATATTATTTTTAATGGACTAACCCGTGCTAAGGACAGTTAAAAAAAAACTATTAACCTGTACGTAATACAGAGAGCATTGTTAAGAGGTTCGAAATTTCACTGATGTCGGTGAGTCGCCCATTAGCTCAGTTGGAAGAGCGCTGGCACGGATAGACAGACGTCGAGGGTTCGGTTCCCGGCATGGGTGGAATTTTTAGCCTCTAAATAGGTTTTTAAAATCATCATCATCATCAACCTATTATGTCCCCATCGAGGGGCACGGATCTCGTCCCTAAGGAAGGTATAGGCCAAACTCCACCACCACTTAAAACCATACCCAACACAAATTACAGTCACAAGAATACTGCAGCATACTGCACATGCCCTGACCAAGAACGCCACATTTTAAATTACGGACATTTAGTAGCCATTTTTACCCATTGGCAGTTTTTACCCATCGCTAAAAGGTCGCCCTAGCCGCCAGATGGCTCTTATCAAGCGATTGAAGACTGAGCCGAAAATAAACCAAACATTTTCGTTAAACAGACGATTTCGTGAAAGGACCGAAGGTTCATCCGAGAGGGGCTGAGAGTTTCAAAGATTTTTGAAAATAAATCGCAGGTAAATGTTAAACGCAGGTTATATTCTTTTTTTTAAGAGCACTAACCCGTGCTAAGGACAATTTAAAAACCTATTTAGAGGTTAAAAATTCCACTCATGCCGGGATTCGAACCCGCAACCTCTGGCTATCCGTGCAAGCGCTCTTTCCAACTGAGCTAATGGGCGGCTCACCGGCATCAGTGAATCATCCCGGCATAAGCGGAATTCAGCCTCTTAATAGATTTTTTAAATGGAGGTGTTGGATTATGAACTAACCTTCCTGCGATACAGAAAGAGACCCATGCTCCAGCAGTGGGGATATACAAGGGTTGATATCGAAATGTTAAATGTGCATTAAATGGTAAACGCACCGGGTTCAAGGGGCACAAAGAGCTATGGAGCGGGCCATGCTAGGCCTCAGACTAGTGGTTTGAGTCCCAAATGCCGTCATTCGACGTCAGCCGAAAGTCGACGATATTGGTGACTGAATCTCGTCTCTGAAGTGGCGATGGGCAGGACATCTAGCGAAGCGGGAAGACGGCGGGTGGACCAAGTCCTAGAGTCTAATTTAGTTCTAATTACATAGTTTTTCAATAGAATGGTATAAGCACGAAAATGGTTGTTAGTTGCCTCAATTTGGTAGTCTTTAAAGCAGTACAATGTCATTCCAGGCGTATAACCCGCGCGAATTAAATAGGCATTTCTCGCGAAGAAGATCGAATCGCGCGAGGTGCCGAGTTAAGTAGCACTGGTTCTACCATTGCAATGCGATTGGATAGTGTGAATAAAATTACCATTACCAGACTAATATGATTCTATTAAACAACTAAGAATTTTAGAGACTCGCCCCCCAAAGCAGTAACGTAATATTGCAAAATGCCATAATGTCAAAAAATCATTATTTTCGTTTTCTGTCATTAAAATTGAAGGAAAACTTGCTTCTCAAAGTGTAAAACACTATAGGGATCACCTTTGATTAAAATTTTTAGTAAACATATTTTATGAAAGAAGAGAAAGTATTTTTTTTGACAAGTGAAACGTTGCAATATCAACGACGATACAGTACCAGGTACCACCTATTTGCAGCCGGTTTCTTTCAAGAGAAAAAAAGAGATTGAACACGGATAGAGGAACAATCACCACGCGTATCTGCCGGGGATATGTATACAATAAATAAAAGTTTGAATTTTACAACTAATTACAGTCTGTTAGCTTTTAGAATATACCTCGGGCTCTAGAGCAGGCTTCGGTTTTCGCCGAAAGCACATGAGTGTAATACTACTTCCCACTTTGTATAAAACTTTTCTTCACTATTTTCAAAAGTTCTATATAATCCGTTCCAAAAATTCTATATATCCGATAGTAGCCAAGGTTTATTCTAATTTCGGTTGTGCCATTATTGGGAGGTAATGCCCATAATCCCCACGCTGGGCATGCGGGTTGGGGATCGCAGTTCGGTGG
Source organism: Yponomeuta sedellus (assembly GCA_934045075.1). Taxonomy (NCBI): domain Eukaryota; kingdom Metazoa; phylum Arthropoda; class Insecta; order Lepidoptera; family Yponomeutidae; genus Yponomeuta; species Yponomeuta sedellus. Next base: position 1,438,470 of record OW203733.1, read on the forward strand.
AATTGTACTGCAGGGGGCGCTGCTGCCCACCCCCGGTTTGTATCCCTTAGTCGGCTTTTACGACACTCGCGGGAAGAATTTGGGTTGGTGCTATTCTCTAGGCCGACACCACACAGCCGAAAAAGGAATATAATTATTGTTATTACGTTTAAGAATATAAATAAATAAACATATTTCAGTTCTACCAGTACTTCGCTGTACTCACTCTGTAGTCACTGAAAGGTCCAATCCTTATCCGCAAGCCCTTCGAACACTCTTTAGAATGGTGCCTTTCACTAAATGCTTTGGGTGAGGAAAATTATTTTCGCCTTTTTGTACGCGGAGAATGGTTCGCGGGAGCTGCTGGCGTGTTTACAAGGGGTTTTTGTCACAAAAATAGGTTAAAAATGTCGAGAAAACGAGTGGCTTTTTTGCTATAACACGTCAGGGTCTGAGACCTAATAGGTAGATAGATAAAGGACACTTTATTGCACATAAAAATGGAAATTATGCAGATAATTATTTCTTAACCTAAATGCCGGACTCAGAGATGTCCATAAGTTAGTTAGAGACCTGAGATTTCCGCACTTAGCCTCATAGTTGGGCCATTGTACGTAGCAAGCGCTGAGGTACGCTAACACCTCAGACACTAGGGTTTTCTTAAGATATTTTCCTTCACCGTCAGCGAGTAGTAATGCTACTATAATTTCACAAATGTACATAACTTAGAAAACAAAGTCATTGTTACATGCCGGGGTTCGAACCCACGACCTCCCGATTGAGAAACCGGCGTTCTACACCGCTCCGCTACCACCGCGATTAAATTTATGTTTTTTTTTATTTTGATTAACATTAAGAGATGTCCATTAAATTCAATGTTTGTTGAAATATCGTTATCTATCACTTATTATCAATAAAACAGAAAAAGACGTTTTATTTTATTTATTAGGCACACCAACAGCACACATACAGAATATGGTACAAAGAGTTACAGGGAGATAAAATTACATGTATGTACACCACTTATAGGTAAGCACAGCATTTATATAAATTAAGCTTACATCTATTTAGAGGCTGAAAATTTCACCCATGCCGGGATTCGAACCCGCAACCTCTGGCTATCCGTGCCAGCGATCTTCCAATTGAGCCAATGGGTGACTCACCGGCATCAGTGAAATTTCGAACCTCTTTACACTATTCTCTGTGTTACGTCTTAAATTTACGTTTTAAAATTTGTGCTTAGCACGGGTTAGTGCATTAAAAATAAAAATAATATATTTAAGCTTACACGATAATTTAATTAAATTAAGTAACAGATCAATTGAACTGTCTTTGTATACACCAATTTTTTAAAAGCTTGGAATGTTTGATGGGTAATGTCAAAGTCATTGCTCAGATCATTGTAGAAACGACACATTCTAGAGATGGGTCCACACATTATTGATTGATGTAGGAACTTGGAATAAGCGTACTTCAGATCAGCATACTTAATCGGAGACTAACTTTAATTGACGTTTCTGAGTGCGGCGGTTTGAGTACAGATATTAACCTAAAAGTGATCTCTTCTAGACAACCTTTCAATGGACTGGACTAATATATTGGAGAAGGAAGTAGATGTACAAACGTACAAGATTGTTGGGTAAAGGACCCACCTAAACACAAATACTTAAAAACTAATGGATACAAGGTACTTACAGTCTATTTATTCTTACTTGTCTAATTTATTAAACAAGATTCTACCCTTAAACTGTGACTTTTTAGTCCAAAACTGCCATATTTCCATAAATGAAGTAACCTGGAACACTCTTTTAGATAACACGCTGCCAATTACATAAACATAGTTCATGATAGTTCATTAATTTGCGAGAAAAAGTCTAGTTTAGGCCTCTAATCTCAATTTTAAGGTTAAAATCTTGTTTACTAAATTGGACAAGTAAGAATAAATAGACTGTACAGAGTCCGTCCTCGTCGACGCCTCTCGACCCGGCAGCCAGCGCCATTTGGGATGGGTGTACTAAAGGTCTGGAGATCCCTATACTCGTACTTCCCCGTCTATCCCAAGAGTTTTTTCCCCAGAAAGCTACATATAATGCACCTTGACGGCACCACATTTTCACCAAAAGAGATGTCTACTATTTTGGGCGATCCGTCGCCCGACTACACAACAATGTCAACACTGGGATCAGTCCCTGAACTTATCTTGCACTTCACGCGAAGCTATAAGCCCGGCAATCTAATTGCTACATTATTTTGGGAAATCACACGTTTATCAAGCAAAAACAAGAAGGAAAAATTTCAGCTCATCTGACAGCTGCCAAGTAGTTCCGCCCGCCATGGGTGCGTTCAAAAATCAAACTTCTATTCTAAACAAAGATTATAACAAAAGTATTAATGAATACATGCGTAAACAACAGTGCCTAAAAATAAAGTTTCGATCATCAATCAGTCAGATTGTACTTGTCCACTGCTAGAGATAAGGCCTTGCCCAAGGCAAGCCACTTTACTCTGTTCTCGGTCATTTTGATTATGAATATGTAAACATTAAGCCAACAAGCAATAAATAGTTAAAGCAAAGGGTAACCGAGTGAGATTTGAAAGTGGCTTCACGTCGCACGCTAGTGGCGGGAAGCCATTACGTAATGAAAACGTTGCTGATCGGATCTCCCAAACAAACTTCATATTACTAATAATAGATAGAAAGATTGAATAGTGCTGTGTGGTGTCGGCCTAGAGAATAGCACCAACCCAATTCTTCCCGCGGGTGTCGTATAACGCGACTAAGGGACACAAACTGGGGGGTGAGCAGCAGCGCCCCCTGCAGTACAATTCCACCGAACTGCGAACCCCAACTCGCATGCCCAGCGTGGGGCTTATGGGCATTACCCCCCATGATACCACAACGTGGCGCTCTTTAGGTGAGGGCTATGTCCAGCAGTGGACTAGTATAGCCTGACGACAGATAGAATATTCTTTATCGTACAGTAACGATACTTCTTTATAGTAGCTGGCTGGCGTAGCCGTCTAGGCAGAGTTTGAATTATTTAAAGAATATCGTTACGTTTTGTTTATGTAGGTGTCAGTCGTGTTGAGACTCGCAGCTAGGCAGGTTTGGTGATAAAAAATATAATTAAAAGAAAATATTTTTGCCTAATCAAGAGTTTTAATAACTACAGCGCTACAGTACACAGAATAATAATGATGTGTTCACTGCGTTTTAGCACTTTCATTTAATAAAAAAATATACTCACACCTGTCCACGCGCTCCTCACAGGCGCGCCTAGGCGCCTAGGCGCACATGCTCCGAAGTGGCAAATACGAGCCTCTACCTACCGAGACAGAGGTCCTTATTGGCCCAAAATTTGCCACTTGTCACAATCCTGATAAATCTCTTTTGCTTCGTCAACAAGTCAAAATGTTGCAGTCGGGACCCATTACAGTTTGTTTAAAGTCCTCTAATGGGTCCCGACTGCAACATTTTATATAAAGTAATAATCGCAACAGTTTGAGCAAATAATGCTTATAAAGTTGTATCAATTGGTCCCTCAAATAAAGCAGCATCATCTCTTCTGATTTGAGGTTAGCATTTTAAAATAAAATTATCTTGATTTTGCCTTTTCAGTTGATTCGTCACTGCAGTCGGGTTCTTTTATTTTTTTAAATATTTTTTTTAACACTAAAAAATCTTTTGAGCTACAACTTTTGGAAGCACTACACAATATATAAACTTAATTCCGGACGGAATAAATCCGGAATTTTATATATTTTATTTATTTCTTCACAAATTATATGTTTAAGAGTACAGTAAGTGCCTGAACACTTCACTAGGCAAGCCCGTGATGAAGTAAGAAGAGGCAATGCTACATATCGTATAAAAAACACATCAACAAACAGCACACCATATAGGTTAGACAAAGTGACATATAAATACGTAAACACAATAGACTATAATATCAAATAACATAATATTACATAAATGCTATACATAGAATATTATTATATAATAAAACAATAATAGGTAAAATAATAATAATAATAAATATTCATGGACATATTACACAGATCTTGTTAGCCCTATACTAAGTACAACTAAATGACTTGTGTTATAGGTGCTAACTCGACGATAGATTTAATACAATAAATACATAGATAACATCCAAGACCCGAGACAAACTAGAAAAGTTCGTTTCCTAGTTCGACCCGGCCGGGGATCGAACCCGAGACCTACGGTTTTACAGTCAGCGTGCCAAACCGCTGCGCCACCGAGGCCGTCCGAAAGAATACATTATACTTATCATGTCACTATATCCATTACTAGCTTTTCCGCATCTGTAATACCCATGTTACAAATCCAAGATTTAAGTGTCTCATTAATCCTCCGCAGACACACCTTTATATCCTCTGGTACTTTATTGTATAATCTGGGTCCCAGCCAGAAATGAAATGTCTGACCAAAGCTTGTTTGCACCCTGTCAAGCATTAAACGCTGCTTATGCGCTGCCCTTTCTCGTCTGACATTATGTTGTTCCTTGTGAGAGTGAAAGTATAGAATTAAGCTGTTAATAAAAAAATCCAACGATAAAAGTGAACTAAACTTGTTTGCAGTTCCAACGTTTTAAGTAAAAGGCTTACAGTATCCGATGTTTCCACTCATGAATTTTCACAAAAAAATGCACCCAAAAGTGAAATTTTAACTCCCGGATTTTCGTACGATAACAAGCTGTTCACAGCCATTATGGCACATAACAATTCTAAGCCTAAAAAATGGTTCGTTTAAAACGAAGTTCGTCGATATCAACCCTTGTATGTCCCCACTACTGGGGCAGGCACGGGTCGCTTCTTGCATCGCAGAGAGGTTAGGCCATACCCCATACTCCACCACGGGGGCCAAGTCCAGGTTGGTGAAGGATTGTAAGACAGTGGCGGGCCGTACTTAAAAGAAAGATAGTAAAATAGTTTAAATTCATTGTAAGTATAGACTCCTTAAGACTCGCGATGCTCATACATATTTTTAAATGATACGCGTCTAATCGCGATTATTTATTACGTGAAAAGAAATTACCTTAATTGCATTAATATCACCATTAGATGCATTTAATATCTTGCAATTTTCCGCTAGGTACTTCGTAGCAATATATTTTCGTTTTCTTTATTAATGGTACCGACTATATTGTTCATGCAATCCACTCCATCCAAACGTTGCCTGGAAGAGATCTCTCGAAGCGATAAGACCGCCAATTTCAACACATTACTTAAATTTAAGAAATCATGGTTGCATTCTCTTTTTCTGGTTGTGCAAAATAGAATAAGATAAAGATTAATTTATTTGCGTAAACATGTGTGAATAGTACCTACAAGTAGATGCATCACTAAGGTGTTAAATGTCATGTTAGTTTTGCTTCAACATGTTTCGCCACAAGGTGGCGTGCGAATATGAGAGTTGCGCCATTAATATAATTATTTCCATGAATAATAATAATAATAATAATAATAATAATAATAATAATAATAATAATAATTATTATTATTATTATTATTATTATTATTATTATTATTATTATTATTATTATTATTATTATTATTATTATTATTATTATTATTATTATTATTATTATTATTATTATTATTATTATTATTATTATTATTATTATTATTATTATTATTATTATTATTATTATTATTATTATTATTATTATTTGTTAATATAATAAATGGCGCAATAAAAAGGAGGCCTATGCCCAGCAGTGGGTTGATGTGGGCTGATTATAGATATAGATAGAATATAATTAATAATTATTATTATTAGTAGGTCGCAAAATAAAAGCTATAATAGTATTTTAAAAAACCTATTTAGAGGCTAAACATTCCACCCATGCCGGGATTCAAACCTTAATAGGTTTTTTAAAATTGTCCTTAGCACGGGTTAGTGCATTAAAAGGAGTATAACTATAAAAGTATGTAAAGATAATGTAAAAAAATTGCATATTCTTATTATCAAATGTCAGGGTCAGAAGTAAGCAGTTAGGTATATGTTAATGCTTCAGGCTATATAAGTCCACTGCTGGACATAGCCCTCCCGTAATGAGTGCCATAGCACACGGTTGTGCCATAATTGGGGGGTAAAGCCCATAATCCCCACGCTGGGCATGCGGGTTGGGGATCGCAAGTCGGTGGAATTGTACTGCAGGGGGCGCTGGTGCCCACCCCCCGGTTTGTGTCCCTTATAGTCGCCTTTTACGACACCCGCGGGAAGAATTTGGGTTGGTGCTATTCTCTTGGCCGACACCACACAGCAAAAGAGTTAATAATAATATTAATATTAAATTATGATCATATATGATGGTCGGTTAGTTTAAATTAAAATGTATAATCCAGGGATTCATTGAGATCGTAATAACATTTGTCAATAAGTATTTTTTTAACTTCGTCTTAAAAACATCTGTGTTAAATTGTTTGTAGATTGTCGGATTTTTATTATATACTAGCTGAACCAGCGAACTTCGTACCGCCTACCAGTCGATTCTTTGAAATTTTTTTTATTATTCTCTCCGTAAGAACCATCCTCGTACTTCAAGGAATATTCTAAAAAATGAATGAGCGAAATCGGTTCAGCTGCTCTCGAGATTTGCGCTTACCAACACTTTCAGCGATTATTTTTTCTATTAGGTATACTTGTAAACTACAGGAGACATACATCCAATGCTTTAGCCCAATATGGCTGTTTTTACACGATGGAGACGTAATTTACTTTCGTCGCGCCTATTTCTTTTTCCGGTAGTTGAACAGCAACAAAGTGTTCCCAATCCACCTATCTATATAACTATGCAATTTCGCAGCTTTCTGTAGCCCAGTGCAGTTCCATGGCCGACCGTCGCCAGTTATGTCGCAAGTACCAAAATGCTGTCTTAATTAGCGTAGAATCTTTATAAATGAGTGGAATTTGGTCCCACCCAGCGTAGCCAGCCATTTGTCCGAGACCGCGCCCAGCTTTCTGCCACGGGAAAGTTATAGAGCCCGCAGCTAACCAACTGTAATTAATTTGCAACTTGTTATGGGGTATATTGTTAGTTTATTATGAGATGTTTTGTCTAACAATTCAAAAACATATAATAAGCTGCCTCTACACGATTTTCTATTTAAGCAAACATTAAATTACATAAACTTTACCACCAGACGATCGGTTCCGCACCAAGTGTTGAATAGTATGTAAATATATCAATAACTGATGTTTAATGGGGTTTTCAGTAATTATTAAATATATATGTACAGTCTGTAAGCTTTCAGAATATATCTCGGCTGAGCAATCAAAAACCATTATTTTGCAATAATGTAACTTTTCAAAGGTATTCACGCACACGTTCGCGTAAGCAAGCATCTATGGTGCATTTTTCTAAAAAAACATATTTTGACATCGGTAGAATCGTGTTAGCTTTTAGAATATACCTTGGGCTCTAGAGTTATCGTTATCTCGTTATGAACCCTTGTATGTCCCCACTGCTGGGGCACGGGTCTCTTCCTGCATCGCAGCAAGGTTAGGCCATACTCCACCACGGGGGCCAAGTCCGGGATAACTTCTGACAGTAGTGGCCGGCCTTACTGTCAGAAGTTATCAAGCCGCCCATAAGGCCTCTGACACGGCTTAACGACTGCCATTATATGACAGCCGGCACCAACGGCTTAACCTGCCTTGCAAAGCAGTAATAATATAAAAAAAAAACTGTCCAGTAATGTACAATGTAAAATGTAAGTAGACTTATGTACTTAAATGAAAGTGTGCAATGTAAATTTAATTACTCGTACGCACAAAAAGACGTTCGTACATCAAATTTCAATTCAAATACCTAAAGTAACTGGCAACCGGTTTTTGAATTGAGAATTTTGCCAAATAAATACTTGCGTATTTGTAAGCCTCGTTCTTAGTGAGGCAGAAGAGACTTCTTTGGTAATTACTTTGTAAAATTCTCGGTCCAAATCGAGCCGGTAAAGAAAGATTTGACTTTAAATTGTAAACACAAGAAGTAATTCAATACGCATTTCAGAGAACAAATTCTTAAGACCTTTTTTCTATAGCGCAAGGAGCGTTTCTTATGTAGATGTATCTTTAATAACATATTAAAAGCACCAGAACGGAATTCGTGTGAAATTTCTTGCATGCCTCCAAAATCCTGATATTACTAAATGAATAAATAATTAAGATATACATACATACTGATAATTAAATTATAAATACGAAGAGGAAATAATATAATATAGGTACCTATGTAAAATTTTGGTTACTGCATCAAATTTTCTGTTTTCAAATTTTTAGCACGTTGTAGACACATACATAACCTTATGCGTTGTATCGGAATGAAGCGTAAGCAAAACTAGCATAATAGTTCTTGTTGGATTGGACTTGAATCAGAGTAAATTGCGCGTTGAAAATGTTTACTAGTCTTTCAAAGAGAACTTGAAATTTTGCGATTGGGTTACTTGAGAGGAAATTCCTCTTCGTTTAAGAAAAATACGGAGTTGTAGTGTCCAGTACGCGTAGCTTTTAGTTCAGGCGTCAGTTTCTAAGCACCCTTATATGTAGCTTGACGTTTAAGTCCTTATATTCTTTTTTTGTTGCAATAACCCGTGCTAAGGATAATTTTAAAAACCTATTTAGAGGGTAGAAATTCCACCCATTAGCCTCCAAATAGGTGTTTTAGTCCTTATTCAGTATTATGTACCATTCAGAGACTTGAAAAACGGTAGATTGGAACTGGCGTGCGTGCATGCAGTGACTAATGAATGTTGACGAAGCGAAGGAGTTCAATCAGGATCGTATCAAGTGGATTAAATGCCACACTCTGGCCTCTGCTAACCCCTCCGGAATACAGATATTTGTATATTGCATAGTTTAAATTGTAACGTTCATTGAGCCGCAGTTTCTGCGCTACTTTGAATAAAAGCTCTTCGTTTCATTTCTTAATGTCACATTATGTAAATTTGATTCCCCGAATTTAGAGAGTAAAACATTTTCCTGTATGTATTAAAAACGTGAGGTTGCTGTCAGATATTCATAGACATTGAATAAAAAAAGATATCGTGCGAGCGCATGAATACAGTTTGCACGCAGGCGATCGGTAGGCGACCAAAAAATTATTTAAAAAAACAAAAGAACCCGACTGCAGTGATAAATTGACAGTCGAAAATTCAGTCAAGAGTTAAATCTCGGTTATGTGCTATTTGGCGATAAAAATTATTTGAGAGATACTTGACGGTGGAAAAATCCCAAGAAGTTTCTACAAAAAATACACGGATAAATATGTAAGAGCGAATCAAAACAAAATATTATGTTCCAAGCAACTCTCGATAAAATTCAAAGTGAAGATTGAAAAATATTCCGAGGTTGATGGAACAGATAATATTATTATAACTTGGCGTAAAAAACATTTTCATACCTCTCAGGATATAATATTAACAGAAAAATCTCGGTGTTTATCTGAAGCGTTACCAGACTTTGAGGAGTAAGGCACTTTGAGGCAGGTCTAGTGTTAGCGCAGGGTCTGATTGTTGAGATAAATAAGCAAGTGGACTGTAACTATATTGTATTTTTTTTTCTTTCAAGTAGGACAGGTTAGACTTGACCCTATTCACGCCTGATGGTAAGCTAAGACGAGGTCTACTATGAATTGATGGTTTAATTGGAAATAAAGGAAAACATAAAAATTGTGTAGGGTGGTGTGATGGTGCGAAGTGCCGCGGTGCGCTTCGCTGACCCGCCCGAACAAACAAACAAAAAAAAAAAACAAACAAACAAACAAACAAACAAACAAACAAACAAACAAACAAACAAACAAACAAACAAACAAACAAACGAACGAACGAACGAACAAGTTAATTCTATAGAACCGCTGTCTAAAACAAAGCAGTATTTATGGCGTAGCAGTATTTTGAAGAAATCGGTCGTTGTTTTCGACACATGGAGAGGATGAAGGAAGAAAGATTCATGAAATAACGATATCGAGCGAATGTGGGTGGAATTGCCGGTAAGGGACCTTCGATCACACATTTCGATCAAACAGGGGATGTATTGTAAATGGCAAGATAAATAGTGTAATGATTGTTGATGCAAAGGCAAAGGAGGTCATGCCAGGATCCTGGCACGAAGCAAACCTTGGACTCTCCTACCCCTTTTGGATACAGGACTGAGTTTATACATTGTTATATTACGTGCAAATTGATTGTGTCGAGTTCAAGATTGACGACCGCCATTTTATTTTTCATTTATCGCTTTAGCAGTCAAAATCTGTGAAGGTTTCTTTGGATTGATTTTGCTAAGCTTCAAAAGAAACATGCAATGTAAGTACATACTTACTTACTTACATACATACATACATACATACATACATACATACATACATACATACATACATACATACATACATACATACATACATACATACATACATACATACATACATACATACATACATACATACATACATACATACATACATACATACATACATACATACATACATAAATACATACTCGTACATATTGGCTAAAAACATAAACCTCCTTTGTTTTTAAGTCTTCTGTTTTTACAATAGTTACGTAATTATTGTTTCTACGAGCAGTCATGTGAAAATAATTTAGTTTCTCGAATTGCTCGAGTAGTACCTACACCACCCGTCACTGTAGAAACTTCCCGCGAAGGAAAAGGGTGAAAGTTTCAAACAGTGGAAGTCAAGGTTACAAAGTAGACACGTAGGGACTGACTAGCGGTGTGCGTCACAACTAGATGTAGACAGTGTGAAACCGAACACTTTTTCTTTTTCTTTAGATGTCACCCATCTTACCTTTCAGGGTTGAACCTAAGTAATAAAATAACTCACGTACATGTATTCGATATCAACCCTTATGTCCCCACTGCTAGTACATGGGTACTTCATGCATCGCAGAAAGGTTAGGCCATACACCACCACCGGGGCCAAGTCCGTGTTGGTGGAGGATTGTAAGATAGTGGCGTGACTTACAGTCAGAAGTTATCAAGCCGCCCATAAGGCCTCTGACATGGCTTAACGACTGCCATTACATGACAGCCGGCACCAACGACTTAGCGTGCCTTGCTAAGCACAAATGCCACTAACGGTAGTCACGGGCGGGTAGTCACGGGCGGTCACCCATCCTGCACCTTCCCGCGCATGTTTTTGCTTAACTCAAGTGATTGATTCCAATCACTCGGTTCGGCTAGGCTACAAGCGCTTTTTGTACATATAATAAACGAGTCTAATTGCGATTATTTATCAGGTCAAACGTCATAGTCGTCATTAGAAACTAGTCTTGCAAGCCTCCACCAATCTGGCCTTGGCTCCCGTGGACCTTACTTAGAGGAAAAACCCGTGCCCTTCGGTGGGGACATAATGAGTTGATTATGATGATATTGATACCTATATAATAGTTCGCGGGTTAAAACCCTACAGTCTTAAAGGTCCACGTCTGCTCAAACGGTCTCGCCGAAGGGCTTGTAAGGGCAGTAATGAAGATGAACGGGTCCCAACACGTACAGCGCCCAGTTCCGGCCTTGACCGCCCTTCCCGTCGAACTTGCCAAGCGTGGATATTGTTATGGACACAAAAAAGGTTTTCTAAGAGAGAACAGCAATCGGAAGATGAATATCTCGCCTAAAAAGCCTTATCAAATCTTCGGAATCCTCTAAATGCGAGATGCTGGAAATATTGCCTCGAACTTCGAAGCGCCTGACCGAGTTTGGTAGGCTTTGAAAGATAATATGTTTGTGGGAGGACGTGATAAGCGCCTGCTAGTTTTAGTTTCAGAGATAGATTACAGAGCACATTGGTACTTTTCTCCTCGAAAAATACACATCAAACTTTCTACGCGAACGGTGTTACAGGGAATAGCAACTTTTTTAAGTAGCCTAGGTATACAAGTATTCCTGTAAGGAACAGGACTTTTCTCAAAAAGGGAGTACAGGCTTAATCACCACGCGTACCCACCGCGGATCGGCCATTTCAAGTGGAGGTATTTGAACACCTCAGACACTCAGGTTTCCTCACGATATTTTCCTTCACCGTTAGCGGTTGGTACTGCCATATAACTTCATAAAGGAGACGGATACACTTTCATACATTCTTGGGCCTGGGTGTAAAAAAGTGAAAGAGATGTCAATTTAGACCTTATTTAGGTATTAGCAAACCATCTCGGAAAATTCTGCGGATTTTGGCAATCGGAGAGCAGAGTTATAAGAGATTTATAAAAGTAAGGCGATCCCCAACCCGCATGCACAGCGTGGGGATTATGGGCATTACCCCCTATGATAGCACAACGTGGCTCACTTTAGGGGAGGGCTGTGTTCAGCAGTGGACTAGTATAGCCTGACGACGACGACGACGAAGGCTATGCAACAAGCTGACAATGAAACTTATACTAAACTTATCCGTGTCCGTACAAGTTAAGCAAGATCGTAAGTCTGTAGAAAGAAAGTACTGGTCGGAGAATTATAATTACAAAAACAACAGGAAACACACTCAAAACGCACTAAACGATACGAGAAGACGAGTGATCATAGATTGAGTCAGGGAGCTGTCACGCCTGTCACTGTTAGGTGTTAGCACAGACACAGATTAAAAATACAGTTGCCAAAAACGGGTTTATACTCGTACATGCAGACTAATGGATTAAAGTAATCGGCATCCTATTTTATTAGGGACATAAACTTATTTTTAAGTTTTCTCGTCTTCCAGATTGTGAATCGAGCTCATTTTTTTATATTTTAAAATAGAAAAATTTAACGCCTTTTTTACACTATATCACAACTATTTACAATCGGGCCCAGAAATCCCCGTCCCCTTTACAACAAAAAAATAACAAATAATAATTATTGTCTCATTCACATGTTTGTGGTAAAAAGGAATGCGCTCAGCTTTATTGTCGTGACTGCATTCGTAGTCTCGGCGCTGGTTTTTAGCCCGTCCCTTTTAGAAAACAAAGTACAAGCCAGCACTTGGAATGGACCCTAAGTCTCCCGTTTCCGAGTCCATTGTTCTCCCCACTTGGCTCCTGCCGCTCGTTATAATATATCTATCGTTTATATCAACTAACTGTGCCCTGCAGTATTACCCGCGGTTAATCGATTTTCCCAGGGTGTCTGCTAACTCCATACCAAATTTTATTAAAATTGCTCTGGTCGTTGAGACGTGAAAAAGTAACAAACATACACACTCACAAACTTTCGCATTTGCAATATTATATATAGTGTGATGAGATGGTGTCATATCGTGGTGGTACTACGTTCAAGTTGTCACTGAGTTCTGCAACTAGTTTGTACTGGATAACTCGCACTAGATTCTGCAAACGTCCCGTGTTGCCAAAGTTTAAGTCAAAATTGACGCAAAACGGAGGTACAGAGTTGGGTCCACAATCCTCAAGTAAACTTAACTGGTCTGTAAAAGTAAAATCAGATAATTTTGCTCGAGGGAACGTTCAATATCAATTCAATTCAATTTATTTCATTGTAAAGAATTTACATTCTATTTAAAAACCTATTAAGAGGCTAAAAAGGTTGTGGGTTCGAATCCCGGCATGGGTGAAATTTTTAGCCTCTTAATAGGTTTTTAAATTTGTTCCTTAGCACGGGTTAGTGCATTAAAAATAAAAATAGTATAATTACATTCTATTTGCTGAATGTCAAAGTACAATGCAACATAAAAGTGAAAGCCGCTGCCTTATCAACCCTTGTATCCCCACTGTTGGGGACCGCTCTCTTCTTGCATCGCAGGAATGCTAGGCCATACTCCACCACAGGGGCCAAGTCCGAGTTGGAGGAGGATTGTAAGACAGTGGCAGGCCTCGCTGTCAGATGTTATGAAGCCGCCCATAAGGCCTCTGATATGGCTTAGTGACTGCCTCAAGAAATACTATTCAATGAACAATTCAAATGAGTTCACTAATAAATTCACTCAGCATTCACGTCCACTTTACTTCTATTTCGCGTGAAATTTTCCAATTTCGTTCAGTAAAAACATCATTCAGACTTTTAGGTGATGCGCTAACTAACGAAGCAAATTCAATTTTGAGTTTACTAATACAAATTCTTCATTTACGAATAAACATTTTCTATTTCCATTATTTAGAATACATTTAATCAGGGTAAATCAATAAATTACAATTTTGCTTCGTTTTCCAGTTCGAATACAAATTAAAAACTGTTCAAAGTAACGCAGAAACTGCAACTAAATGAACGTTACAAGTTAAACTGAGTGTATAGTTTATTAGCTTTTACACCTTGGCTACAATCGGATGTATTCGTGTAATAGAAATATCGGAACTAATAGGACACATAACTTTTCAAAAGAGTAAAGAAAAGTTTTATACAGAGCAGGAAGTAGGATTACACTCGTGTACTTTCGGCGAAAACCGAAGCCTACTCTAGAGCCCGAGGTATATTCTAAAAGCTAACGACTGTAATTTAGATTATTTTGGAGGAAACATAGACAAAAAAACTCCAAACTTAAAGTTTTCAAGGTCCTTAAAAACGAGTTTACATAATTACTCATGCGTTATTATTTATTTCTTTTTGGGAAACTTGCAGTTTACATAGAAATGGACAGTTCTTTTTTATAACCTATAAGCTAAAAATAAGTTTCCGCATATGGTAACTAAGTAAAAAACATGTGCAAGTTAATATAAAATCAACACTACAGCACTGAGAACGCGTCCTTGATCTGGCTTTAATTCCAGACACCATGGTCATTTAAATAATCATTTATGCAATAGTAGCCCTTTTGGCGCAAAATGTACTTACACATTGTTTTAAAACGCGTTGTTATCAAACGTTATATTTCAGGGATTTTATTGTTGTAACGTAAACAACGCCCCTTAAGAATGTTTTGATCTTTGCCTAAATATAGGCAACGAAACTTTATGTTTATTTCTAGTAGGTATTAACCTGTGCCTACAGTTTTAAATCAAACGATATTTCAAACGAAAACGACTGTCTGATTTTGCTTTCAAGCGAAGGTATTGAATTCCCTAGTCACAATTATGCACCGATACAGAGCTATACTGGTAAAGCGCCGTTGAATAGCTGCTATCTGGTTGCGTGCGATCCACTTTTTTCAGTGAAACACCGTTGGAAAAGCTTTTCCGAACTTTTACTCAGGTGTATACGGTGAATCCCAATTGCCTTAGTTTCTCTAAAGCGGCAATGGTAGTCATCAATACTTTTACTGTAGAGACTACTTCCAAATTGAGAAAACAATATGAACATAGCTCGCCAGCAACTGGATAGTACAGCCAATTATATTTTTGTACCGCTAGCTATCGAAATCACTGGTGTATCGCATTGCATTGAATATTGAACTGAATTGAATTGATTTACATTGCATTGCATTGGATGAAATTGAACTGAATTGATTGAATTGCACGCCATGGCATACATTGAATTAAATTGGATTGAATTGAACTGAACTGGACTGGGCTGGGCTGGGCTAGGATGGGTTGGGCTGGGCCGGGCTGGGCTGGGCTGGGCTGGGCTGGGCTGTCCGGACCGGACCCGACCGGACCGGACCGGACCGGACCGGACCGAACCGAACCGAACTGAACCGAACCGAACCGAACCGAACCGAACCGAACCTAACCGAACCGAACCGAACCGAACCGAACCGAACCGAACCGAACCGAACCGGACCGAACCGAACCGAACCGAACCGAACTGAACTGAGCTGAATTGCATTGTATTTTATTTTATTGGCACACTTTGCAAGTCTCGATGCCATGTTCCGTGAATCATTGAACCAGGCCCTTGCTGAAATTCAATGCCGTGGGCAACAAACTCGCAGCAATTACCGAGCCCGAGACCGTATTAGGCCGGCTGTAGGCAGGGAGGTAGACAGAGACCAGGGACTGTCACCTGTCATCAACATGCTTCATCAACTTTCACTAGTCGTTGCATGCACGCACGCCGGTTCCAGGTACTTTTTATCTTACCATATCTTACCCTTTCGAAGTTTGTCCGCCTAGAGCGTCCCTCACCGGCCCTACCACACACTTTCGCTATATTGTATATTTATTTCGTCGATCTTTCCAACTTTTTCCTCTCCACATGTCCAAACCAACGCAATGTCCCTTTCTCAATTCTATTCACTACATCCTCTTTCCACAACGTTCTTTAATCAAATTATAGTCATGGACATATGCATAAATGTATTTCTTCTTTTTTTTCTTCAACTACAAATGAGATTTAAAAACCTATTTAGAGGCTAAAAATTTCACCCATGCCGGGATTCGAACCCGCAACCTCTGGCTATCCGTGCCAGCGCTCTACCAATTGAGCCAATGGGCGACTCACGGCATCAGTGAAATTTCAAACCTATTTACACTATTCTCTGTATTACGTACAGGCAGCGACATCTGACTTAAGCAAATTGCATTACTTACAGCCCCGACTACCTACTTTGCAGTTAGGTTTAACATCGGAACGATATCACTGTATCCACATGATTACAGTATTTTTATTTTTAATGCACTAACCCGTGCTAAGGAACAAATTTAAAAACCTATTTAGAGGCTAAAAATTTCACCCATGCCGGGATTCGAACCCGCAACCTCTGGCTATCCGTGCCAGCGCTCTACCAATTGAGCCAATGGGCGACTCACCGGCATCAGTGAAATTTCGAACCTCTTTACACTATTCTCTGTATTACGTAAAGGCACAAATGCAAAACAAATGAGAGTCGATGAAGGGGATGGCGTCTGTCAGGATCTCGGCAGTGGTAGACCCTGTATGCTTGGCATTTTGTCGTTTTGACTCTCTCTTGACGTCGAGTAAGGGACTTGGAAGTAATTGTCATTTCGAAAGTACAGCCGAGTTTCGAGATAGCCAATAGACAGCAGTCTTGTCAAGCTAATACTACCATCTATAGTTCGTCTATAGTATACGTCTATCGTTACTACCATCTATAGTATAAAAATGAATCGCTGAATGAGTTGGTAAGCGCACATCTCGAGAGCAGCTGAACAGATTTCGCTAATTCTTTTTTTAAAATATTCCTTGAAGTACGAGGATGGTTCTTTAAGAAAACTAAAAAAAATTCAAGAATCGACAGTTAGGCGGTACGAAGTTCGCTGGGTCAGCTAGTATTAAATAAAAGTGTTATGTTTTTACTATCAACAGTGTAAAAATAGTCAAATTAATAAACTTAAATCAAAAAGAAATGGTGATACAACAAGAAAACAATTTTTTTTAACAAAATTTGTATTTTTCCTGTCAATTCTATGCCTTCGAAATCTATGACTTTGTCTTCACTTCCGTAGCTAACAGACATAATCTCGGTCTTACGTGTCAAAATTAGTGTCTAACTCGGCCAAAATCATCTCGGAAATAGGTAACGCCTTATGTCATGCAGTTATAGACAGCGACCGAAGTGAAGTCGACCGAGTCGACCGAGCGCGATTGCCATGTTAGCGTCGAGACATTTCGAGCTCTACAGAGAAATTGATATTTTTGCATAGAGAAGGGTATTTCTCGAGGCAAAATATGCTAATCCAACTGGTCTCAGACAACGTGTCCGGGTTAGAGGCGTGAGCTTATGTATCGTAATGTAATGAAGAACAATTATACAAATTGGCTACGTAATCATTGTATACGCTTCTGTAGTAAAATCCCTGAAGATATATTAAGCTTGCCTGAAACGCGGTTTAAAAAATGCGTAAAGTACACTTTGTGCCAAACTTTGTGTGACATAAATGATTATTTAGATGACAATGATGTCTGGAATTAAAGCCAGTACAATGCATGAGTTCTATGTTTTAAAATAATTATGTAAACTCTGTTAATTAAGGACTTTGAAAAGGCTAAGTTTGTAGTGTATTTTGTCCAATTTTCTCCAAAATGATCTAGATTTTAAAATGGACACCTAGTTTGAATTGTGACGTTCACTAAGCCGCAGCCTGCGCTACTTTGAATAAATTTTTTTTCATTTAATTTCATAATCTACTTAAAATTGTCGTAGGGGTTTTAAAACGCGGCCTAGCGCATTTTATATCACCCTGTATCAGTCCCGAGAGACCATCAATCGTGTTTCCGATATGATGGACTTTGCAGGTGCTTAATTAGGATTGGGCTAAAGTTCCGATTGACTAAGGAAAAACTTGGGACGTTTCCTCTATTAATAACTTTTGGGATGGGATTAAAACAACGGTCTTACGGCTGAGATTAATCTTGACAAGATTCCAAGTGGAACAGTCTTGACAGCGTATTGAAGATCGATCTGAAATTGAAAATTTAAATGGTCCATTTATATAAATCTGAAATTAAATTTAAAGAGTTTCGCTATGAGATAAGTATATTATTTGTAAAAAATACTTATTATTATTAATAATAAGTATTATTATTATAACATATTTTAAACTTTCGCGACTTGAAAGCATTGTTAGAATTAATTTTAATTGGAAATGTGGTTTCAAACCGTCGCAAACGTGGGATCCGGTCATCAAGAAGTGTTCGAGTGGAAAAAAGTAGCATAGCTTATCGTCCGACATTGTCAGTGTAGTGTGTTGCCACCCTAATAGTGCTTTGTGAAGGCTGATTGAGGGTAGTCTGAAACTTTACCAGCGAAAGATGCGAACGGGTACCAGCCATTAGTCTTTTCGTGACCACGATGACTGTAACGTCGTCGAAACGTCGAGGTAAAATAGCAATAAATTTGTAACTTTGTTAGAATATTTTCGGGGCTTGATCGCCACGCGATCAAGCCCCGAAAATATTCTAACAAAGTATTATTATTTGTATAAATTACCGCCATTTGACGCACACTGCAAGACATAGGCCTCCCTCATGGTTTTCCAAGCTTCACGGTCTTGTGCCGTCCGCATCCAGTGACTTCCCGCCACCTAACCATCCTAAACATTCAGTACTAGCTTATAAGTCTAATGGCCTGCCTAAAAATTGATTTTTTTAATTAATGTAATCGATTAATCGGTATTTAATCGCTCAAAATCTTTCCCACTGTTTGTCTAAAACCCTTCTTAACTTCTCGTTCTTTAATTTAAAACAAAAATATATATATTTGTAGATGGAACAACTTAATTTGAGCCAGTACGATTAGACACATGTTCTGAGTAGAGTATAGGGGCCATTACTCAGATCCTTTCATTCTTACCGCTAGATGGCAGAAGTGGCGCGTAACACATTGCGCAGATTGAGCTAAAGATTAACAATTACTCATAGTTAACCCGACAGAGCGTGAAACCCACCCCCTTTTTAAGTCCCGCTTCTGTGTAGAAGGCACGATCGTCGTATGGGTCGAGCTTATGGATAATTAATTTATCCATGCACCAGCTTTTGCTCAGTAAATGAAGAGTAGAATTAGCGAATCGATATAATAACGTTTTCTTATGCGGAGGGCGAAGGGAGGTCGTGGTGTCGAATCCTGTCCTATACCAATGATTGAATTAAATTAATATTCATGGACATATTACACAGATCTCGTTAGCCCTATACTAAGTACAACTAAATGACTTGTGTTATAGGTGCTAACTAGACGATATATTACTAGATTAATGATGATTAATACTTGATTATGTTTTATAGGTTACATATTTTTTTGTGAAGTTGTATCGTAACATCGTAAGGAAACCTGAGTGTCTTGAGGTCTTCACACACATTGAAATTGCAGTTCCGCGGTGGGCACGAGTCTTAATGAAGCCCATACATACTCTGAGAGAATCCCTGTGCAATAAGAGAGGCAATTTCAATATCAACCCTTGTATGTCCCCACTGCTGGGGCGCGGGTATCTTCCTGGCAGGAAGATCAGGCCATACTTCACCATGGGGGCCAAGTCCTGGTTGGTAGAAGATTGGCCTTACTGTCAGAACTTATCAAGCCGCCCATAAGGCCTCTGACATGGCTTCACTACTGCCATTACATGACAGCTGGCACCAACGGCTTAACGTGCCTGCCCTATCGCACATTGGTGAACGGGTCGGAGACAAAGAGACCTCATATATTCAGGCTCTTCCCTATAAATTTATTCTGTATTTATTTATTTGTCACCACTTAATAATTTATTTAATTTGATTGTAGCGTCGTCGGCGAGTCCACTTTCTTTCAGTCATCGCCGCTGAAAGTGGCCAACCGACTTCGTCCGTGATTAATAAACTTTCCTTAAAGAGGGAATTCGGTCCCTTTTTGAGCAGAATCTCGTTATCGAATTTCGGTTAATCGAATTCACTATAGTCCTTTGTCTCCCGAGACGTTGTTCCGCGCCAACTTACTTTTATCAGTACAGCCTAGAGATTTGCATTGAAATCGCGTCGTCTACAAATTTCAAAATTGTTTTAACAAAATATCGGGGCAGAGTTTGAAGGCGCCAAAGACTTACTCGCATACAAAAGAGGGTGCCCTAACTGCTGGGTCTGTCCAAAAGAGTCATAGTCATGTAACACTTTTAGCCAGAAGGAGGGTTACGTTTTTCGAGTGTATGTATTTATGTAGGTATATAATTATATCTTTAAAAACCTATTTAGAGGCTAAAAATTCCACCCATGCCGGGATTCGAACCCGCGACCTCTGGCTTTCCGTGCCAGCGCTCTTTCCAACTGAGCTAATGGGCGACTCACCGGCATCAGTGAAATTTCACACCTCTTTACAATATTCTCTATATTATTGTCCTTAGCACGGGTTAGTGCATTAAAAAGAATATAATCATGTATATCTTTGTTACCCTCTGTTGCCTAAACGGTTTGATGGATTTGAGCTTGAGAGGTGTCGTTGGAACAAAACGATTCCGACACGATTTTTTCGAGGACGACCTCTGTGGCGTAGCGGTAGTGCATCTACCTGCCATGCAAGAGGTCCCGGATTCGAATCCCGGCCGGGAACAAAAAAAAACCCCAGGTCTTGGATGTTTACATGTTTGTGATGTCGTTGTTTCTGGTTCCCACGACACAGGGTATCCTAGTGTGGGGCCAGAAGCAATGTATGCGCCTTTATGTAAATGTAATGTTTATGTTATGTAATGTTTTATATACCCACTGTAAAAATTACAGTGGGTATATAAAAATATTAAACCCAATTAAAATAAACCTAGTTTACAATTATTTACGCAATCGTTTATTTAATTTTGCTGCCAATTCCAAGGATTGCTGAAAGAAATCTCTTGCAGAGATAAGCTTGCCTTTGTACATGTTATTTCTTATGTAATGTTCTGTCCAACGTTACGTGTGTAATAAATTATAATAGCTTATTAATCAATTTTTCTAAGGGCCTACTTCTTTCTTCTTCTTCTTCAGGCTATATTATGTAGTCCACTACTGGACATAGCCCTCCCCTAATGAGCGCAATAGCGCCCTACTTCATTACAGGTCGTTTTATATATCTTCTTTTTGTTCTTTCTTTCCTTTTGTCTTTCCTTCTAAAATGTGTTTCATCAAGTTGTCTTAAAACAAAGGCTTATTCACCATTCTTGTTTCTATCATCCCTTTCATCGAAATTTTCCCCTTGATTCTCTTCAAAAGTTGTTTGGCAACTTTTCTGCCTAGCTTATTTTCTTCATTTTTCTCCGACACTACGTCTCGAGTGCCTCCAGCTGTATCAATCCATTTGTCATTGTGCATGTTTCACACTATCGCGTATAGTGCAATGTACTGTACTAGACGTTGTATATTATTTGTGACAGTGCAAGGGATCTGAAAATACTCGTTGCTGTAAGGCGCGTTGCCTGAGTGCAGTGCGGGGTACGTGAACAAATTGGCAACTTCAAGAAGTGCAGTGCTTGAAGCACGTGTGGTCTCAATTTTCTTACTGAGAGAAGAGCTAAGCTTCATTATTAACGCGCATAATTATCCTAGCCATACACTTTGGTATGTACCATATAATTTTATTATATCCTTGATCCGAAAAGCAATGACAGCGTTTTAAATGTCTAATTCTGACATTTAATCACCCCCAAACCCAGACTCGTGCTTTCGTACCCATGTTGAACTAAAATTATAATATGTGAAATCTGTCACAGATTATCCTAAAAATTAGTTTATTAAAAAACAAACAATTAAATTCGATGGTGCACAATAAAGAAAAATCTTATCTTATCTTATTTTAAGCAGTGGTCCCCACACCACACTAAGCCGAGCCAGTCCTGTGAGGGCCGCGATTTTAGAAGTATCACATATATTTTCACTACAAAGCTTTGTGTTATGTGCTGTACTGTGAGTGTTCGTGTGAGTGTCCGAATACCTACAAATTATACAGAACCCTCGGTGTGTGAAGCTTTTTGTGAATTTTAAAAACCTATTTAGAGGCTTTTTGTGAATGTTTGTATTTTGTGTTGCCTTTTGAATTACTTTTACTATCTATAAGAAATGTCGATGTTGGAGCTGCAATGGGCCCAGAGAGGTGGGCAAAAATCGTCACTGACTGGGTTCCGCGCGATGGATATCGCAAACGTGGCCGACCCAAGCGGAGATGGCGGGACGACCTCACGGCTTTTTTGCCGGGCTGGCAAAAGGTGGCCATAAACAGGGAGGAGTGGAAGGCAAACGGGGAGGCCTTTGCCCAGCAGTGGGACACAAACGAGGCTGTCTCAGAGGTTTTCTCTTCGGAAAGTCGGTCTTGAGAACAAAGTGACGGTCGTAAGGCTCTTTGTAATGGAAAACGGCGACCCAATCGATGCAAAGCGCCCCGAAGGTTGGAAGAAATTGGTGTGCTTAGTGAAAATATGATAATTGAGAATGGGAGCTTAGAATTCTACTGCTGGAGGCTGCCACGGAGCGTGAGCGCATGCTCTAATAAGACACGGCACGGCCAACGCCATGGAGTATAATTTCGTATACTGGCGGAGTAATTAAAGCATTTAAATTTGGAATTTCAGACAAGTCCAATTAACAACATTTCATATATTACAACGCCTAAAACTAAAAATTCCGTTTCTTAATTTTGCTATCCTGATTAAGATAAAAATATTTAGAAATTTTATTAATGCTTAATTTTCGAGAAAATAAATATTAACCAAAAATTGTGTGATGACGTCACACATACTGAATGGTGGAATGAGGAGATACTGTTGCCTGATATTAGAATTGTTATGACAGATGTCATTTTCAATTTCATTCAAATGTCATGTCGGAGTAACGCCTTTTCCTTTTCTTAATTCCATTGGTTTTGAAAAAGTCGGCAAAGGTGTTAGTATTCTTAAGCCGTACGTGTGACGTCATATGGCGTTTACGTCCTCATAGAATAAGACGAAATTCAAACAGAAAAATATTAATGAATATCATCGAACTTCCAAAAATAAAAAAAATATGGGTAGTTTTATTTTGCATCTAGGTTCCTTTAAGACAATAAAATAGGTACGTATGCTAAAAAAATTAAATGTTGGCGATTCTTGTTTCGACACTCAGTTACGAAAACGGCCGGAGGGTTCGATTATTTTGTTTTAAAGTCAAAGGCAAAAAAAATTCACTACAAAACAAAATGTTAATGAAAGTCTAAAAGTTAGTTTCACTATTAATAGATTATAATGAGAAGAAGCAACTTCACTACTTTTCAAAACATCTTTTTACTTTTCTACAAGAGTTTTCAACTTAAGGTGGTTCGGGTTGCTAACTAGCACGACCAATGGAATAAAAACCATAACTTGTACTTCAATAAGTTTTCACCTAAAAGTGAACGTGAGAAGTCTTAACAACTGTGACAACTATTTTTGGAACTTACAGTCTACGGGCCGTTTTCTCCATAGAACCAAATCTAGATTACGGCAAGCTAAATCCGGTTGTGGACTCCTAATCGAGACTACAATAACAAATTGGATTTCTCCAACATCGTAAACCAAAGTTTAAACTGAAGTCTCTGAACGGCCGATATTGGACGATTAGCTTCTAAAACCAGATTAACAGTCAGACAAATGTCAGATATCAGCTGCCAAAAGACGTCAAAGGTTTTACTCCCTCTACGGTTTTACTTAACCAAATATTGGTTTTTAAAATCGAAATAAATCTATTAGAGCATGTTTTTCACTATTGGTGAATGTTGGATCTCTTTTTCGTTTTAACATCATCTTTTATGAGAGCCGTTCAAAATTTATTTCGCACAAAACAAACCGCGCCATAAAAATAATTCAAAATTGCCGAAATTACATTGAAATTACACAGAATAACCGGAAATATCACAGAATTCACGACATTTTTGACAGCTGCGTTCCAAAATAATAAAATAAATAAGTGTTACCACCCTCAAATCTTAGCGTTTTTTGTCTAATCTGTAACAAGAACTAGATTTCATGAACCAGATTAAAAAGTTACGGGAGAAATCGGATGGTCATAAATCTATTTTCTAAACTTCGTTCAAGCATGATCCAGATTATGAAATCCAGTTTTGCGCAGCAAATGGAGAAAACGGCCCTAAAAGTCGTACAGTCTGCTGTGTGGTGTTAGCCTAGAGAATAGCACCAACCCAAACTCTTTCGCGGGTGTCGTAAAAGGCGACTAAGGGACACAAACCGGGGGGTGGGCAGCAGCGCCCCCTGCAGTACAATTCCACCGAACTGCGATCCCAACCCGCATGCCCAGCGTGGGGATTATGGGCGTTACCCCCCAACGATGGCATAACCTTGCGATATGGCGCTCATTAGAGGAGGGCTATGTCCAGCAGTGGACTAATATAGCCTGAGGGAGAAGAAGAAGGCATGTTCCATGCAGTGGGATGGGTTTATAAGCTATCAAAAAAAACACATAACATTTACATACTAGCACATACATTGCTTCTGGCCCCACACTAGGATACCCTGTGTCGTGGGAACCAGAAACAACGACATCACAAACATGTAAACATCCAAGACCTGGGCTTTTTTTTTTTGTTCCCAGCCGGGATTCGAACCCGGGACCTCTTCCATGGTAGGCAGACGCGCTACCGCTACGCCACAGAGGTCGTCGATGACGATGAAAAATAGTGAGAAAGGTTTACAATATGTGCAGATAAATCCGCAATGAACGCCACAAAGCATCTTATACCTAGTCTAGGTATAACATGGGCCTTAGCTTTCAAAGTTAAAAAAAAGTTCTGTGGTCTCATTATCTTGAAGATAAAAAAACCGTTGACAGAGAAGAGCGAAGAAAAGTAATATCTGAAGTTTTAGATAACATAAAGAGGTTCTTTTTCGGTCGAAACTCAAAAGTTGTTAGTAGCTTGTTCGGAGAAGATTAACGGCTTGTTGCTCAGCGGCTACTTTAGGCCGACTTGCACCACGGGCTTAAATAACATTTAACTTTAAGATAAACAGAACTTTCAATTTATATCACTGTTTTGTATTGCACCACAAAACGTCAGTGCTATATTGTTAAACGTTACTTAAGCACCGTTACCGCTTGACAATTACTGTCAAAGTTAAATACCCGATATCGGCTATTTGGCGAAGCTAAATCATCACTAGTGAAGAAAACGACCAATTAATTAGGCTGTCAATCCGTGACTCGTAAGCTGTCAAAAAGTTGATCACGTTTCAACTCACGCAGACCCTTGTCATGAATTCATAGACAAACTAAACGTGTTACGTTGAAAAGGTACCGCCAGTTTTTATCATCGAAAGAAAACGTATAACCAAAAATTCTGTGCTAATTTACCGACAATTTTTTGCTGTTAGATTTCACACAATGAAAAAAGAAATTCCATCCATTAACAAGATACTTTAAGATACTTTTAAAATAATCCATTTAGTAAAATCACTGCTTATGTGGGTATATTGTTGTTTATATACGTAGAATAGAATAGAATAATCTTTATTTGGCACATAAAATTACAGTAAGACAAACTCGGTTATGTACCAAAAAGTTCTCCGCTCAGCTTTATGCCATGGTTGAACCACGGCGCTGATTTTCAGCGCATGCCTTACAATTATATACTAAACACATAAAACATTATTTCGAGTTTCGGACAGTAGTGTATTAATATATTCATATTTGCACCGACTACCCGTCTCTTAGTTCCTTCAGCAACTTTCCGTCGTAAGGTTGTCGTGGAAGAATTTGCTTTTAGCAAAAAGGCCACAAATTGATTTTTACATGCACTGGTGTATTAAAGAATATTCTTATCTTATCTTAAAATCACTATTCTTGTGAATCAGCTAACATCAGTCCACTGCCTTTTTTATTATTGATAAACAATTTATTTACATAAGACACACACACGTATACAAAGTGAAGCCATAAGAATCTGGTTACAAGTCACAGCACGAAGAAATAATGAACAAACAAAACAGTAGCATTGGTACATTGGCACTGCTGCACATACTCGTATGCTGTAGCATTTGCTGCATTGCTGCTTCAAGCTGTAGCTATATGGACGCTGCAGGATGTGGAAAGCTGAGGCCTATGTATATAAACGACTGTAAATTCCCATAAAAGATATAAAATTTCAATGACTGGTAACTCTAATTTCACACCCACGCCCTCCTGTCAATGTCATCCAAGTGCCAAATAACACATACAGTGCGTTCACATTAACTTGACGCGTGAGAGAATTGGTAACAAGGACATAACATGTGAATTAGCTTTTGGACCTAATCGGAAGATGGTAAAACAAGGCCTCAATCCTTTTATTTTCCCCAAGTAATGGGAATGATTTCTTATTTAACATGGTAACAGTAAACATCTCAGTGCTACCAATTCTCTCACGCGTCAAGTTAATGTGAACGCACTATAATACAAGTGCCTTGTAGTTGGCAGAAATAGTCGTCCAAATTAGGACCGATTTGAATTGCCATTAAAAAAAGTGCCTTTTAATCATATTTATGCCAAACATGTTTAGTGAGATCATGTTTCGTTATCAACCCTTGTATGTCCCTACTGCTAGGACACGGGTCTCTTCCCGCATCGCAGGAATGTTAAGCCATACTCCACCACGGGGGCCAAGTCCGTGTTGGTGGAGGATTATAAGACAGTGGGGGGCCTTACTGTCAGAACTTATCAAGCCGTCCATAAGGCCTCTGACATGGCTTAACGACTGTCATTATATGACAGCCGGCACCAACGGCTTAGCGTGCCTTGCGAAGCACGGAACCGCCCGGAAAATGCCCGTCCCGTACCTGACGCGCCTGTTGTTGCTTAACCAAGTGATTGATTCCAATCACTCCGTTCGCCTAGGCCACGAGTGCTTCATGAGCGAGATCATGTTTAGTTAATTGTATTTAGTAAGCTGTTTAAAGGGAATGTGGTGCAAGTCACCCTAAGTGTGACTTGAGCTCAAGTTTACTTCCATAATAATAATTCAACAGAACACATTAGTGTGCATTACAATGTAAGTGCCACCTGCCAGCTCCGTTACAAGTTAGTCCTGGAACTTGGGTCATGCGTGTTCCTGTTCGCACATAAGGTTTATTTATATTTATGGCGATACGTGTTGCTAACTGGCGGCGCTAATTTTTGCATTTAATTTTGGCGGCATTCAACTAAGTTTAAATTAATACTCTACTCTTGAAATTGCCAATCCGCGGTGGGCACGCCTGGTAATTAGGCCCTTTCACTCCCTGTGAGAGAAGGAGTATGCCACGCAGTGGAACGTTTATAGGCTAATCAGAAAATACATGTTCACTTTTTCACACAAAGACGCGTTATGTAACGCATGTATGGAAAAAGTGAACATTTTTTTTCTATTTAACCTATAAAAGTTCCACTGCAGGACACACTGCTTCTCTCACAGGAAGTGAATGGGCGTAGTTACCAGGCGTGCCCTCCGCGGATTGGCAATTTCAAGAATAGAGTATTTGAACATCTCAGACACTCAGGTTTCCTCGCTGTTAAATAGTATGTAAATATATAAATAACAGATGGTAATAGTTTTTTCAGTATTTATTTAACAGATTCGTACACGCTTCTGCAGATGTCTAAATATGGCTTCTTAGAAAAATGCACTATAGATAAGTCCACTCCTTGCTTATACGAACGTGTGCGTAAACACTCACAATGTTTTCCCGAATGAAAAGCTAGCTTACTAGTTACCAAGTGCAATTGCCCTTTGCCGCTTAGGACGGCGTTTAAGCCCTCCTACGTAAATTTCTCAATATAATTGTTTCGTGAATCATTCTGCCCTCCTTGAGAGGACGGCAGAATGATTCATGATAACCCTCTTTCTTTAATAATATTTTTCAAAATATTTCTAATCCTGTTTGCACAGGGCGTAGAGTAGTAATGCAGTTCCACATGCAGTAATCCAGCATGCGTATAATCAAAAAATTTTGAAATCCTATTTGCATAGGGCGTAGAGTGGTAATCCAACATGTAGGTAATCCAAAATGTTTCTAATCCTGTTTGCATAGGGCGTAGAGTGGTAATCCTGTTCCATATACAGGTAATCCAACATGTAGGTAATCCAAAATGTTTCTAATCCTGTTTGCATAGGGCGTAGAGTGGTAATCCTGTTCCATATGCAGGTAATCCAACATGTGGGTAATCCAAAATGATTCTAATCGGTTTGCATAGGGCGTAAAGTGATAATTCTCTTTCACATGCGAGTAATCACATGTAGGTAATCAAAAATATATCTTATCTTGTTTGCATAGGGCGTAGAGTGGTATTCATGTTCCATAATTATGCAGATAGCAACATGCAGGTTATCTATAAGGCTTCTAATTTGTTTGCATAGGGCGTAGAGTGGTAATCCTGTTCTGCATGCGAGTAATCCAATATGTGGGTAATTCAAAATGTTTCTAATCCTGTTTGTGGAGTGTAGTGTAGTGTTAACTCAGTTCCACATACGGGTAATCCAAAAATGGGTTCAGTTGTAAAGAGAAACGGACAGAAGTGCCTACCAATAAACAAAAAGAACTTTTATATACTTAATGTAAATTCATAATGTTTCACCACTACTGCGTTACGGTTAAGGTTGTAGTTTTGATGTCAAATTAAATAATTAATTCATTGTCTTTGAAATTAAATGAAAATGTTTTATAGCGCAGAAACTATATATATATATATATATATATATATATATGTATAATATTATTAACCTGTCAATTAGCATAACTACAAAAGTATACCAATGTTTTCTACTCAATTAATATGTTTATCTTTAATTATCTTATTTTGTTATCTGTTCATGCATATCAGATGTCAGGGACTTAGGCACCTAACGTAGTAGAACAATTTTTTCAAGGTTAATGTACTTCCTGACGCTACTGACAGTAATACCCGCCACTGCCTTACAATCTTCCAGCAACCCGGACTTAGACCCCGTAGTAAAGTATGGCCTAACTTTAACGGAAAAACCCGTGCCCCAGCAGTGGGGACATACAAAGTGTTGTATCATCAAGGTGCTTCCTACTATTACTGATTTTTTAATACATTAATTTATAGACGTGTAGATTTTTGCCCATTTTTTCTCCAATATGGTCTAGATTCTGAAAAGGGCACCTAGTTTGACTTGTAACGTGTTAAGCCACAGTTTCTGCGCTATAAAACATTTTCATTTAATTTCAAAGACAATGAATTAATTATTTAATTTGACATCAAAACTACAACCTTAACCGTAACGCAGTAGTGGTGAAACATTATGAATTTACATTAAGTATATAAAAGTTCTTTTTGTTTATTGGTAGGCACTTCTGTCCGTTTCTCTTTACAACTGAACCCATTTTTGGATTACCCGTATGTGGAACTGAGTTAACACTACACTACACTCCACAAACAGGATTAGAAACATTTTGAATTACCCACATATTGGATTACTCGCATGCAGAACAGGATTACCACTCTACGCCCTATGCAAACAAATTAGAAGCCTTATAGATAACCTGCATGTTGCTATCTGCATAATTATGGAACATGAATACCACTCTACGCCCTATGCAAACAAGATAAGATATATTTTTGATTACCTACATGTGATTACTCGCATGTGAAAGAGAATTATCACTTTACGCCCTATGCAAACCGATTAGAATCATTTTGGATTACCCACATGTTGGATTACCTGCATATGGAACAGGATTACCACTCTACGCCCTATGCAAACAGGATTAGAAACATTTTGGATTACCTACATGTTGGATTACCTGTATATGGAACAGGATTACCACTCTACGCCCTATGCAAACAGGATTAGAAACATTTTGGATTACCTACATGTTGGATTACCACTCTACGCCCTATGCAAATAGGATTTCAAAATTTTTTGATTATACGCATGCTGGATTACTGCATGTGGAACTGCATTACTACTCTACGCCCTGTGCAAACAGGATTAGAAATATTTTGAAAAATATTATTAAAGAATATCATGAATCATTCTGCCGTCCTCTCAAGGAGGGCAGAATGATTCACGAAACAATTATATTGAGAAATTTACGTAGGAGGGCTTAAACGCCGTCCTAAGCGGCAAAGGGCAATTGCACTTGGTAACTAGTAAGCTAGCTTTTCATTCGGGAAAACATTGTGAGTGTTTACGCACACGTTCGTATAAGCAAGGAGTGGACTTATCTATAGTGCATTTTTCTAAGAAGCCATATTTAGACATCTGCAGAAGCGTGTACGAATCTGTTAAATAAATACTGAAAAAACTATTACCATCTGTTATTTATATATTCACATACTATTTAACAGCGAGGAAACCTGAGTGTCTGAGATGTTCAAATACTCTATTCTTGAAATTGCCAATCCGCGGAGGGCACGCCTGGTAACTAAACACATTAATTGAGTAGAAAACATTGGTATACTTTTGTAGTTATGCTAATTGACAGGTTAATAATTTTATATATATATACATATATATATATATACAAATATATATATATATATAAATATGTATATATATATATATATATATATATATATATATATATATATATATATATATATATATATATATATATATATATATATATATATATATATATATATACAAAAGTATATATTGGTATACTTTTGTAGTTATTATATATATATAAATATATGCGATAAGACCGCCAATTGTATACGGCAATAGCTTAGATATGTAAGCCTTTTTATGTATATTTTGTTTTCTTGTGTGTACAACAATGAGTTCTAATCTAATCTAATTGACAGGTTGACTTACAAAATTTAGTTAAGTGAAGATATTATTATACGTAATTTTTTTTCACGTTAGAAACCAAACTAGGTAGTTCCTGTACTATGGTTAGTTGGTTAGATCTGACATATATGCACTCTTTTAAAAACCTATTTAGAGGCTAAAATTTCACCCATGCCGGGATTCGAACCCGCAACCTCTGGCTATCCGTGCCAGCGCTCTACCAATTGAGCCAATGGGCGACTCACGGCATCAGTGAAATTTCGAACCTCTTTACACTATTCTCTGTATTACGTACAGGCAGCGACATCTGACTTAAGCAAATTGCATTACTTGCAGCCCCGACCACCTACTTTGCAGTTAGGTTTAACATCGGAACGATATCACTGTACCTACATGATTACACTATTTTTTTTATTTTTAATGCACTAACCCGTGCTAAGGAACAAATTTAAAAACCTATTTAGAGGCTAAAATTTCACCCATGCCGGGATTCGAACCCGCAACCTCTGGCTATCCGTGCCAGCGCTCTACCAATTGAGCCAATGGGCGACTCACGGCATCAGTGAAATTTCGAACCTCTTTACACTATTCTCTGTATTACGTACAGGCAGCGACATCTGACTTAAGCAAATTGCATTACTTGCAGCCCCGACCACCTACTTTGCAGTTAGGTTTAACATCGGAACGATATCACTGTACCTACATGATTACACTATTTTTTTAATTTTAATGCACTAACCCGTGCTAAGGAACAAATTTAAAAACCTATTTAGAGGCTAAAATTTCACCCATGCCGGGATTCGAACCCGCAACCTCTGGCTATCCGTGCCAGCGCTCTACCAATTGAGCCAATGGGCGACTCACGGCATCAGTGAAATTTCGAACCTCTTTACACTATTCTCTGTATTACGTACAGGCAGCGACATCTGACTTAAGCAAATTGCATTACTTGCAGCCCCGTCCACCTACTTTGCAGTTAGGTAAAGAGGTTCGAAATTTCACTGATGCCGTGAGTCGCCCATTGGCTCAATTGGTAGAGCGCTGGCACGGATAGCCAGAGGTTGCGGGTTCGAATCCCGGCATGGGTGAAATTTTAGCCTCTAAATAGGTTTTTAAATTTGTTCCTTAGCACGGGTTAGTGCATTAAAAATAAAAAATAGTGTAATCATGTAGGTACAGTGATATCGTTCCGATGTTAAACCTAACTGCAAAGTAGGTGGTTGGGGCTGCAAGTAATGCAATTTGCTTAAGTCAGATGTCGCTGCCTGTACGTAATACAGAGAATAGTGTAAAGAGGTTCGAAATTTCACTGATGCCGTGAGTCGCCCATTGGCTCAATTGGTAGAGCGCTGGCACGAATAGCCAGAGGTTGCGGGTTCGAATCCCGGCATGGGTGAAATTTTAGCCTCTAAATAGGTTTTTAAATTTGTTCCTTAGCACGGGTTAGTGCATTAAAAATAAAAAAATAGTGTAATCATGTAGGTACAGTGATATCGTTCCGATGTTAAACCTAACTGCAAAGTAGGTGGTCGGGGCTGCAAGTAATGCAATTTGCTTAAGTCAGATGTCGCTGCCTGTACGTAATACAGAGAATAGTGTAAATAGGTTCGAAATTTCACTGATGCCGTGAGTCGCCCATTGGCTCAATTGGTAGAGCGCTGGCACGGATAGCCAGAGGTTGCGGGTTCGAATCCCGGCATGGGTGAAATTTTAGCCTCTAAATAGGTTTTTAAATTTGTTCCTTAGCACGGGTTAGTGCATTAAAAATAAAAAAAAATAGTGTAATATATGCACTCACCCCCAATTTCTCGTACACTAACAATCTGTTAATCTACTGTTAACAGCGGTCAAATGTTTTTTTTGTATGCACTTTCGCCAACTGACAGCTGTTTACAGTAGATTAGGGGCTTGTTAGTGTACCAGAAATTGGGGCTTAGCGTCATAGTTGGGCCATTGTACCTAGCAAGCTGAGGTATGTTACCACTTCCAACACTAGGGTTTCCCTACGATGTTTTCCTTCACAGTTAGCGAGTTGTATTTCTACTGTTACTTGTATTGCTAACTTAGAAACAAATTTATTGGTACAGTCTATTTATTCTTACTTGTCCAATTTAGAAAACAATATTCTAACCTTAAAATTGAGATTAGATGATTAGATAGAACTTGACATTTTCTCGCAAATTCATGAACTATCATGAACTATGTTTATAAAATTGGCAGCGTGTTCCAGGTTACTTCATTTATTTAAATATGGCAGTTTTGGACTAAAAAGTCATAGTTTAAGGGTAGAATCTTGTTTACTAAATAGGACAAGTAAGAATAAATAGACTTTACTTGCCAAGGTTCGAACTCACGACCTCCCGATTAAGACGTCGGCGTTCACCGATCCGCTACCACCGCTTCTCCTATGGTGATGAAAGAACAATTGACCATACGACCATGAATTCTAACCATGATTTAACCGCGATTTGATTTCAAATCATGGTAAGAACTTTTGAAGCGCAGTCTTCTCGAGATGGCACCATACGACATTAATGATTTTTTTATCCAGTTATTAATAACTGACATGTTATTTAATTTATCTTGTTTTATTTTTATTTTAATTATATTTATCATGAAACATTAACATATAATTCTATTATTATGAATAAAATAATCTAATCTAATCTCCTTATAAAACGTCAACTGAATTCGAAGTCACCCACTACGATAAAAGTACTTTTTTTCGAGTGAGATTTCTTCGTCATCTTAGTTTGTGCCCGGGGACCCGACGGTCCGGCCCCGAAATCCCTTTAAAATTGAGGTAATGTATCTGATAATCCATCGCGACAAGTTCTGGGACTCGTAATAGGAGCGATTGTTTGTTAAGGACTAGACGACCAGCCCTTCTAATTTGGATTTTGTACCTTTTGAGACCACTTAGGTACGTTAGTGAGCGTTTTACGTTGACCCGGGCCCGGATTTTGTTCCTTTATAATGGGACAGATATATAGTTTTAGTAGTTAGGTACAAAGTTAACGGGTCAAATTGAGGTTACGTTTTCGCAATTAGATGTAGCCGTTAAATTTATAAACATGTATTGGCTTCGAGAGTCATTAAAATACTAATAGATGTTCACTCGATTCTGTATAAGGTTAAGCTCAAAGAATTGCTCTGTTGAAGTGGCAGTGGCCGGGGAACATAGCTCGAAGAACTGATGGCCGTTGCGGAGCCTCAGAAAATAAGCAAACTGAAGTGGCACTGGGCTGGCCATATCTCGCGAAGAACCGACAACCGTTGGAGTACACGTGTTCTTGAGTGGAGACCGCGACACGGCAAACGTAGAGTAGGACGCCCTCCAACCAGGTGGGATGACGATTTGCGAAAAACTGCAGGCAGATGATGGATGCGGCAAGCTGAAGACAGGGCGCTATGGCGCTCAAAAGGGAAGGGCTGTGTCCAGCAGTGGACTAATATAGCCTGACGACGAAGACGATGACTACGAACCAGATGACGCAGCGTTGGCAAGCCCCCACCAGATGGTCTCACTACCTGGTTATGGTGGCGGAGAGTCGTTGGATGTGGGCGGCATAAGATCGAAAAGCTTGGAGGACTGTGAGGAAGGCTTACATCCTGTAATTGGCGTCAAATAGCTGATGGTGATATGTGTCAAACTTCTAAGCGTCAGAAAACGTAGTAACTATTTGAAATAGCGATAAAATTAAATAAGCACTTTTATGTCATCAGTGACCCGTGCCCCAGCAGTGTAAACATACATGGGTTGATATCGATGCCATCTTTGTCAGATAATACATTAACAGGTCTGTGATGTAAATTGGTATCAAAGAAAACAAATATTACAAAAAATTATAAAAAAATAATATGTTTATTCAAAAACATAACAGTTTGCTCAGTGACGCCTACCACGCAACTGCGTCTTGCGTCGTAAGTGTGGGTATGATAGAATTTCATAGCATAAAAATATGTAGATTTGTAAGGAAAATATTCCATTAGGAGTCATCTAATAGAGTTGCGGAGCTCCGTGTCAATAGCATACGACTACGAGGCCGCACAAAATAGAGTCATTGGATGATACAGATCTCTGATTAAGTTTACGACCCAGTCTGTCCACAAATCACTTCTATTGCACAATATTGTACCACTGCTATTTGTAACTAATTGGAGATGGATAAATAAAGAATATTTCAAATTAAGATAGGTAGTATTTGTGTTTAGCGAAACAAAAGATATTTTGTACATATACAGTGGAGTTTTAGTTTACCATTTACAGTTTTAGAATAATTTACGTTTTGTCGTTAAGACGATCTACAGATATGCGGCGACGCTAAAGACGAGTGACAGATGTCGCTGTCAAAGAAAAATCCCTCCTCCAAATACGTTCCGTTGCGCGAACAATTTGTATTGGAGACAACGCCTTTAGACAAAGCTCTAAGGATCGATGTGCGTGCATGCAACGACTCACGAATGTTAATGAAGCAATCTGACAGGATCATGACAAGAGGCAGACACTGGTCTCTGCCTACCCCTTCGGGATACACTTTTTATGTTGTAGGTACTAGCTGTGCCCCGCGGTTCATCGATTTTTCCATAACAAATCCAGGGTGTCAGCTAACTCCATACCAAATTTAATTAAAATAGCTCCAGGGGTTTAGAAGTAAAAAAGATACAAATATACACACTCACAAACTTTTGCTTTTTAAATATTAGGGTGATTTTACTCTAAAGAGTGTCCCCTTAACAGGGCGTTTAACGCACAACTCTTCATCAAAAATTCCGAACAAAGTTGAGGGCGAGTTGAAATGAGTTCGCGGGCCGACCCGGGGACAAACATAAATTGCTTTAGCGTTAGTAATTAATAAACTGGAGAGCTTTCTGGATGCTTTATTGAAATGAAAAACTTCTTAGGTTGTAGAAATTAAGTGGCTAGGGCGAGGGTGTCGTGGCCCTCCCAGGTTACCTGAGTAGCATGGC
This sequence comes from Yponomeuta sedellus, assembly GCA_934045075.1. Taxonomy (NCBI): domain Eukaryota; kingdom Metazoa; phylum Arthropoda; class Insecta; order Lepidoptera; family Yponomeutidae; genus Yponomeuta; species Yponomeuta sedellus. The sequence goes on from OW203733.1 coordinate 1,474,445, forward strand.
GGTACAAGTCGCGCTTTAAAAGTACTGCCGACCTGGTCTAAACGTAGCACTTACACCGACGTGACGACTGAGAGACGTCAAAATTTAAGTAATGAAATAAAAAAATTATTTGCATGCTACATTTTTCATTTTTATACATTAAAAAGATTGTTATTTGAAGTAACTAAACTACAGGATTTCAAAAAAATACACGTAATTTTTCAGTTAAAATCAACATTTATTCGAGGGCTCACAATTATTTGGCACTAAATTTTAAGGACTTACTTCGGTCTCCTTTTTTCTAAAAGTAAGTAATTAACAACAAAATGAATTTATTATATGTTATCTTCTATAAACAATTACCAAAATAAAACATAAATCTTACTTCTTACTTAAAAAATAAAAAAATGACAGCACTTGAATATTTGGTACATTCAATACGTACGTTTGCAGTCACTGCATATTTGTAGGCAGCAAGTAAGGCGCATTTGTTTCTTACATTTGCAGCAACAGTACTTCGTTCGCCTTTTCAACCGACTGGGACAGATTGCACATGTCTTTTTTACACCTGGATCTGGATTTGGATAAGTTTTTGGTGGTGGAGGCTCGGGCATATCGGCGAATCCTATAACTCGTTCGATACTTAGCCGCAATTCTCGTGGGATTCTATAATGATAGAATGATTACTAATGATAGAAATGAAATTACGCGTTTACAATGGTAAACGCGTAATTTCATTTCCGGGAGAACTAATTCACGTGCCAGCGAGAGTAAAAATCGGCCACGAGTGATTTGCCCTTGTTTGTGCTCTTGTACAATACATAAGCATTATCGCCGCTCATGTCTATCAGCCTGTAAAACAAAGTCATAGGCCAACGTCGAGTTCATCGAGAGCATGCGTACTTCGAACACTTTTTGTCCACCTCATCCACTCCTCCTTTTGTCTCATCAGATTGTTCGGATTGCGTGTTGGGATCGATTTCTAAAATAAAATCAGTATCGCCTACATCGTCATCAAAATCGTTACAGCTGCCGTCACTCTCGGTTATGACATTTTCAAATATCTCTTTATCTTTTAAACGCCTATTCTGTTTTCGCAGTTTCGGAGGCTTCTCGGAATTTGAACCGTCATCATTTGCAGGGTTTTCCCGCTCACTAGACGTGATGTTTCTTCTTTTAGGCATTCTGCAATTAAAGTATAATTTTAAAACCGATGTGACGTCAATCAGACACTATAACCTAACACACATGAACACCGAGGTGACGATCAAGAGACGTACGAAATTTTGTACATAAACACCGTACTTACGTCTGTGAGACGTCGATCACTTCTACACAGAGATGGATGGCAAGTGCAGGTTGTAGAGAAGAAGTTAACAAATAAATAAAATGCTGGTATGGTTTAAGAGCGTGGACTGTATTTTAAAATTAAAATAAAAAAGGTACAACCGACTGGCATGAATGCAAAAAGAGCAAGAACATTGCCATACACAAAAAATAATATGACTATTCTAAATGTTGCTATAATTAAACATGTAATAAATTACTATTTTCTCATATGTTGAAATAGTTTTTCTAACACAGGTGCATTATATTTAGGTTTCATAAGCGTGCCGTCTTGCTCAAGCACAGAACTAGTCACTGCGACAGCGTCGATGATAGACAAAAGTGTCTTAATAATTTGATACCTTAATTTTACGAATACTTAATTTTTCCATCAAAGCACGAGCGTGGATTGCGCGAGAGGTGAATTTACAGAGGATTTCGGCATGTTTTCTTCGGCAAGCTACAAAGTTGCCAAGTATTGGTTGTAAGAGCTCGATAATCGCGCTTATTAGAAACAATTTTAGCATATGCGCCTTTCGTCTTCTTTTTTTTCTTTCTCTCTGAATTACGGAAGAGGATGTATCTCAAATTTTTGATACGCCACATCATAAAACTGTCATCACTAGTTCTAAAATCCTGAGAGATTTCAATCCATTGGGCGATGCCAGTTAATTACCATACCAATTTCACAGATAGACGATTGGAGTCGTTCAGAATTATGTGCGCGTTATGTAGGGGCAGTTGAGCACTACCATTGGGTATACCTTTTTTACCTAGTTCATTGTCATCGTCATAATCAGCCGCTGTCAGTCACCTGCTGGACATAGGCCGCTCCCAATACAAGCCACTGAGCCCGATCTTCGGCTCTTCTCTTCCAGTTGTTGCTCACCGTGATGCGAATGTCGCTGCTACACCTGGTCACAGCGCGTTCTACGCTGTTTGCCAATTTGCGATCTTCACTTTTGAACTAGGCAGAAGACCGAGCTATTTGGCGCCACATAGTTGAAACTAATTGCTTTGATTTCGTGGGCAAACAAACACCTGCCCTTGACTCCATACGTGATGAAATCAGACGTAGACCACCAGGCACCATACATACTCAGGCGAAAAACTCACTTGTAGTCTATGCAACAGCACCTTTAAGATAAAGATAGGACACGTCAGTCATATAAAAGCACATGACCGACGCTCTCCCCCAGCCAAAACAATCGCCATTACCAAACCTAGTCGGAAAGAATCTTCATCATCATCCAGGTCAAAACCAGTCTACCCTATCAGTTATCGGTTCTGCGGCAGATATGACCCCCCCACTTCCACATTAGTTTGCTAATCCTTTTATTCCACGTTTCATTTCTTTAAAACTATTTGCCCGCTCGTGGACAGCTATAGATACCTAAACGACCGACGTATTTTGTTTTTTACTGACCAAAATTGAGCCGGAGATTTGCTTTTAATACATCAATACTGTGACATGTAGCCATAAAATGCCATTTTTGAACATGCATGTCACTATAATTAAGGCGCTGATTGCGATCCTTTTAACACAGCCATGGATCGGAGTTTTTTAGGGTATACAGGGCGGCACTCAGGGGAAACTTCATTTCAAAGAGCGAATTAAATTTAACTTCGTTTGGTGTTATTATGAGAAGTAATAACTTTTGAACTGACTCATAATTATTTCGATTCACTGATTACAATATTGTCGGTCCGATTGGCACTAGATGGCCTGAATTAGAAGCTGCCGCGAACCACCGACAAAAGTGGAAATCTATGGTTGAGGCCCTTTGCTCCCCTAGGAGTTAAAGGACCGTAGAAGAAAAGGATTACAATATTATTTGTGAGACAAATACATTTATTGAAGACATTTAACTGCATGAATATACTAAAACGGCATCGCTGACGCAATATCAGCCTGTAAATCCTGTTCATAAGGATTTTTTATCAGTCTTTACTAAACAGTTGCCCAGAACTTTGTGACGTTGACTGCTTAATCACTTGCAATCATAAGGTCCTCCTGAGTGCACGTGTTAGGGCACGCATGGCACCTTTACCTTTTACAAGGAAGTTCGATCCCACTAAATCAACAATCGTTTTTGCATCGCTATCTAATGACACGAGAGTATTCAGAAGCCATTTGTGAAAGAGGAGTACGTTTTCATTTTTGCATCTTTTCTGCAAATAAACAGGATAAAACATGATCATTTTGTATCCGTAGAAATTTTATCGAAAACGGCCAGGACTGGTCGAAGCTATAAGGACGTCAAAGCTCAGCAAATATAGCTATCCAAGAGTTGAATTGACGTTTTTCGTGTACCGACTAGTGACGTCATTAAATCCTGAGCGACGCCATATTTCTCACGAGCGTTTTAGCGGCTTATTTTAAAAATCAATTATTATTGGCTTTTTAAATACACCTGAGTCCATGGCCTGCCCGAAAAAAATCCGATCCCCGATAATATTACAGCCGACACATGTTTCAGCCTCTTAAAAGCTTTCGTGACTTGAGGTTCTTTCCGGGGACTGTTTTGCGCGGATCCGATTAAAGTGAAAGGTTGCATTTGGGTTAAAGCGGTCCAATCTGTTTGGTGTATCTGTCGTGGCTATATAGTAGATCTGGTCATGTCGTGAAATGCTCCAGAACGTCATGAAATGTTCCACTGTGTGTGTACTTCAGATAATAAAAATAAGAAGAGAAGCAGAGAACAAAGATCTTCTTTCTATGATTTGAGGTGTATTGTATACATTATGATGCGGGCGAGTCTCTAAAGTGCATAGTTATTCAATAGAATCATATTAGTCCGATAATGTTCGTTTCCTTCACACTATCGGTAATCTAGTAACCAATAGCATTGCAACCCGTGCTACTCGCGCGATTCAATCTTCGTCGCGAGGGACGCCTATTTAATTTGCGCGGCTTATACCCCTGAAATTACATTGTACTGATTTTGCTTTGTAGACTACCAGATTGAGGCAAATAACAACCACTGGCATGCTTATATCATTCTATTGAAAAAGTATGTTAATAGCGCCAGGTCAATTATAAGAAATTATTTCTCTTTAGGGCCAACTAAGTTCGCGGATACTTCATATGTTCAAGATTATTTTACCATATCGTAAAACAGTAACATTTAACTAAGGATAGAGGCGCTGTAAACGATTTGTTTATGTATAGGTACGACAATGCAGTTGTTTCTCGCAATAAAACAGTGAGAAGGCTTATGCCTTGGAGTAGAACGTATTAAACAACATAATAAATAACATGTGCCTGAGATCTTGGTGCAGAAACGGTTCCAAAAATAAAAAAAAGTTTTATTTAAAATTTAACACTTAGGCCGACTTGCGTCAACCCTAGTTAGCTCATTTAACTCGAGTTAACCAGTTAAATTAATCCATTTCCATACGAAATGGTCGATTTGAATAGAAAATAATCGTTGAATCGACGACTGATCAGTGTAAGAAGAACAAGCCGAATATTACATGACAGTCGGCACCAGCGGCTTAACGTGCCTTGTGAAGCTCGAAAGCGCTCGGAAAAAATGCCACTAGCGGTAGTCACGGGACGGTCACTCATCCGGCACCTGACCGCGTCTGGTGTTACTTAACCCTAGTGAATGATTCCAATCAATCGGTTCGACTAGGCCACGAGCGCTTCAAAAACGCTGGAAGAAAAATAAGTGTCTAAGGTTAAATGACAGCAACAAAGTTAGGTACGGGATGAAGACACCATCACCTATTACGACTGTCAAAAAGGACACACGATCAACGAAAAACGTTTCGTCAAAAAACGTAAAACGCGCGGCAAACTTTGCCTATTTCCGTTTCAAGTCAATTGTCATGGCAACATCAATTATTTGAGAGGCCAATGGAGTACTGTTCAACATTTGTAAGAAGATTACTTACGGGCCTTTTCTCTTAAGGCGAAGGCTTTGGACGCTAAAGGTGTTTCAATAAGTAGAAAGCGTTTCGTAAAAAGCTTTTCAGCATAAATTTTATTCTAGATACCTGTAATTTTGACACAATCGACTCTCCTGGGTAATACGATCGGACGAATCACGCGCTTTGTGTCGTTCAATTGTCAGAATTTGACAATTGACGTACTGGAAATTTGACACTTTTGACATTTAAAACGCATTTTGTTTTAAGCTTAGGTAAAACGGAGTTACCTTAATTCCCGACGTTTTGGTAGCGTTGCAGTTGCCGTGGTCACGGGTAGAGTGTAGTGGCGACTACTGTCATTATCGACAGTAGTCGCCACGTAGTGAGGGTGTAGTGGTCTTCCCTCAAGTCACTTTTAGTTTTTGGAGCGGACCATCACACAACACTCAATACGTCCGCGGATAGATCCGGTGATAAGGCACGAGATTGATATTTACTTAGCACTGGATTCCATGAACTTGAAAGCTTGAAACCATCGTCTATGTTGAAATTCTTGCGTCTTTCAATTGCTTCCCGAACGGACGTTTACCGTTTCCGTTCTACCTGGTGAATCATCACAATTCTATCCGTTGAATATAAAACGAAGAATATCTTATAATTTAAGTACTATGAGTAACTTCTAGGTTACAGTGGGGTCATAGGCTTGTTGCAGTAACCATTCTTAAATTAAAATTTTGGATCGCTCTGTCTTTATAAACGTATGGTCTCAAATACATCATCATATTCATCATCCACATTATATACCTAGGGTATATGCCTTTTCCCCCAAATGCCATCTCTCACAATCTCTTGCCAGCCTCATCCGCGGACCCTCCACCGACTTAATAAGTTGCAACGTTTCAAAAAATATAACATTAGAAATTTAAATCGTTCTGATTAGCTAGAAGTGCAAAACTTTTAGTGTGCCCCATGTAAGTGCTGGGCAAGCCTACACCATCTGAAATCATCTCCCAGACACTACACCACCCCTTCACTCCTTCACCTATCATAGCGTGAGTGAAGATGCAACTAGACGCTGTATAAATCATCTCATTACGTAGATGCAGACACCAATGTGGGGAGTTTGCACCCTGAATGGCCTCTAAAGCTAGAGGCTTGTGTTTATTCCATCAATTTAAATGCTACCGAGTTTGTCAGCACACAAATAAGTACCTTACCTTTTAAAAGCTTTTTCCTCGTGAGTACAAGTGACCCCACCCCGTGTTGGCTCCTTTTATTCCAAATTCGTATTTGTGCCTTCGTAATAAGGGTTATACTCTCTAAGGTATTTTTTACCATAATTTTAAGATGCCCTTCCTTACACTGACGGACGAAAATATCTGTTCCATCAAAAATACTGTGAGCTCTCGAAGATATTTTTGCTGTGAAATAAATTGGAAAGCGAGTGGGAGGAGAATGCTTTGTGAAGGTTTTAGGGTATATTGACGGTTGACTGTGTAAACAAAAGGTAAAAAGATAAAGTAAAATATATAGATAGATAGAGATAGAGAACACTTTATTGCACAACCAGAAAAAGAATACAATTTCTTAAATCTTAGTAATGTTATACAATTGGCGGTCTTATCCCTGAAAGCGATCTCTTCCATACAACCTTTAAATAGTATAAATTGGTTTGGAGCTGTAGAGCTGTGAAATGTAACTACTTTCAACTGCCAAGTAGGTACTCGGGGCTGCAAGTGATGCAAATTACTGCAGTCAGATGTCGCTGCCTGTACGTTATATAGAGAATATTGTAAAGAGGTTCGAAATTTCACTGATGCCGGTGAGTCGCCATTAGCTCAGTTGGAAAGAGCGCTGGCACGGTTAGCCAGAGGTCGCGGGTTCGAATCCCGGCATGGGTGGAATTTTTAGCCTGTAAATAGGTTTTTAAAACTACTTTCAAGTTATGAGCAAATAGATAACTTGAAAGTAGTTAAATTTTCCAGCTTCACTCAGTGTAGAAGACCCCGTATTGTCGGTACCAGTTTTAGACGCAAATAAAGGGCGGTTTATATTTGTATCTTCTAAAATATAAAAATGAATCGCTGAATGAGTTGGTAAGTGCAAATCTCGAAGCAGCTGAACCGATTTCGCTGATTCAAACTGTAACAACTTATGGCCTTTGAAATAAATGGTTTGCTCTATAACGCTACCACTCACGCCGTGTTGAAGTTTTCCTTAAAATGTCAGCACATGGACACATTGCATTACTTTATAGATATATTTTCGTTTATTGTTGCCAAAAATTATCAAAAGTGCACCCATTAATCGATATCAGCCTTTGTATGTCCCCACTGCTTGGGTACAGGTTTATTTCTGCATCGCAGGAAGGTTAGACCATACTCTACCACAGGGTCCAAGTTCGGGTTGATGGAGGATTGTGAGACAGTGGCGGGCCTTACTGATAGAAGTTGTCAAGCCGCCACAAGACCTCTGACATGGCTCTATGACAGCCTGCACCAACGGCTTGGCGGAAGCTTAATATACGACTAAAAATTAAAGTTGACAGTCAATGAATTGTAGTCAATGAATCATCATGTGCTGCGCATAATGCTTGGTGGCATTATGGCAGCTAGTTTGTTAGACCTGAGATTTCCGCACTTAGCCTCATAGTTGGGCCATTGTACGTAGCAAGCGCTGAGGTACGCTAACACCTCAGACTCAGCGAGTAGTATTGCTACTATAATTTCACAAATGTACATAACTTAGAAAACAAAGTCATTGGTACATGCCGGGGTTCGAACCCACGACATCCCGACTGAGAAGCCGGCGTTCTACACCGCTCCGCTAACACAGCTTTCTCTTTCTCGATCTCTTTATGGCAGCTTTGATTTTATGTCTGCCCCCACTTCTTTTGAAGTTTAATATTATAGGTACAGAGTCAAAAAAAACCTCTAAATCACACTCACACACACTCGCAGATACAAGTCTCCAATTGGCATTCAGCTCCAATGGTTGTTGATTTTCCTGCTTCACTTTTTATTCAAATAATTTAGTCAAACAAGTCTCAGATCGTTGCAGTGTGTTTAGACATTTTTCTCACAGTGGGAACATTACCGTACGTTGTATAACGAAATTGTGAAGGTGGTCTGAATGTCAGTACTTTATTTATTCATGCCGGGGCCAGCTCAGGGCTACAAAATGGGTATTTTTGTGCTTTGTTTACCGCAAGCCACGTCTATAACTTGTGCACTGGAACAGTATCTTATACCGGAACGGTGTAACGATTGCAGCTCACCGATGTTTTTCAATCAACCCGAACAAAACAAGTGAAAAGGAACACAGACAGAGCAATGGCTATTAGTCTACGATCCTACATAGGTAATAGTCCTTTCATTAGACAGTTTCGTGGTTTAATCATCTTTAATCCGGTTTAATACTAATCCACGGTACTCACAAATGTTAATGTTAAGGTCATAAACTTAACATTGAAATTTGTGAGTACCGTTCCTTTACAAATTTCATAATTAGGGTAATGACCTTTCTTCTTCAAAATTCCTTTTTCAAAATTTAACGTCCAAAATATTTTATTCAAAACAAGTTAAGCTAGGTGTCCATTTCAAAATTAAAATCATTTTGAAGAAAAAGTGGACAAACTCCAGAATAAGTCTTTTCAAAGTTCTTAATTCACAGAGTTTACATAATTATTCCATAACCGGTGCGCCGTGGGCTCACGCAACGACTAATGAATGTTGATAAAGCGAAAGAGATTTGTCGGATTTGTTTCAGATCCTCTATCTACCTCTCCAAGATATGAAATGAAATGAAAAATATTTTATTCAAAGTAGCGTAGAAACTGGCTTATATGAACGTAACAATTCAAACTAGGTGTTCATTTCAAAATCTAGTTTACTTTGGAGAAAAATGGACAAAAATCTCCAAACTTATTCTTTTCAAAGTCCTTAATTAACAGAGTTTACATAATTATTATAAAACACAGAACTCATACTTTATACTGGCTTTAATTCTAGGCACCATTGTCATCTAAATAATCCTTTATGTCATAGTAGCCCGTTTGGCACAAAGTGTACTTAACACATTTTTTTAACCGCGTTTTAGGCAAGCCATTTCCATTTGCATTTGCAAGCCATTGTCATTTCCAATTATGGGGAAACGTTTAAATTTTCATGCACATTACAGGGAGGGTGGTCGGGCCCACACTGCGTTTGTCGCTTCGCAATTCTCCAATTGTATCATTTTACCTCATGGATCCTGAAGTTCTTAAGCAGATGTCTGTGACTAGCCGACTGCTACTTCAGCTGGTTAATCTTAGCGCCCCTACGCACTGTCCGGTTAGCCGCGTTGCGGCTGACCATCCGGCTAGCCGTGATCAAAAACATGTACGAAAAAATGGTTTCTATTCGCACTGTGATTCGGCTGCCGCCCAACCGCTCCGGTCGCTCGGAGCGCTGTGGCCAGCGGCCCGGCTGACGGCTAGCCGGACCGTCGCTATACGCATTAAGTGGATGCACGCCGGTTTGCTAGTTTGCGGTCGCTCGCCACTGTGTCCATCTTTGTTATACTGGTTTCTCATATTTAAAAAAGTTCATCAAATGATTTCAGACTTATTCTTGTGTACTCAAAAAACTTATCGTCATACTTTTTAAGCTTGTCAAAAAATATTTCAGAATGCTTGCTCTCGACTGGTGCTTGCAAATAAGGATGCACCCAGAACCGTTTTCTTTATTTCTTTTTCTTTGTGTATCGCGTGTAAATAAAAAAATGCATTTCCAAGATAGAAGAAGAAGCTGCAACTTCTTATTCTATCTTGGAAATGTTTCGATGGAACCGCACCGTTATCCTATCCGGACTCTCCGGTTGCGCTTGCGGCTAGCCGCAGCCCGGTTAACCGCGATTGCAACCGCATTCTGCGGCCAGCCGAACCTGCAGCCGCAGGACGGCTAACCGGACAGCGCGTACGAGGCTAACGGTGTTACTAAGAATCACTTAAAAACACTTTCAGATTCTGTTTATAATTTTGTCAAAGATTGAATTTAACCTCCAAAAAGCTACGTAATAGCTGTAAGAACTTAGCCGTCGTCAGTTAGAATTTAAAATGTTATTTGTAGATTTAGGTGGAGCTGACATGTATTCTGCATTTACCACGGAAGAATTCAAATATTCTAAGTTTTGTTGAGTTACTGGTCCTGAATCGATTTTACACCCCTCCCGGATCCTAGTCTAGATCTATCGCAGAGCACGAAATAAGCAACAAATGAGTGCAATACTGCAATCCGATGCACTCGGAGGTAAAAAGAAGATAAGTGGAACTTTTCCAACGTTCCCGATTCGCAATTTGGTAGCATCGTTCCCGAGAGATTGCGGGAAGCGTATAGGGAAGAACCTGAAGAAAGTAACCTTTCAACATATGGTAACAAGTTGGGGTAATCGGGTTTGTATATCTTTAAAATAATAAACAACCCAGATGGGTAGGCGAACAACAAATATATATTACACTATTTTTATTTTTAATGCACTAACAAATTTAAAAACCTATTTAGAGGCTAAATATTGTAAAGAGGTTCGAAATTTCACTGATGCCGTGAGTCGCCCATTGGCTCAATTGGTAGAGCGCTGGTACGGATAGCCAGAGGTTGCGGGTTCGAATCCCGGCATGGGTGAAATTTTTAGCCTCTAAATAGGTTTTTAAAAATATATATTGCCAATGTGAGTGAAAAGGCTGGTAAGGGACGTCCCAGGCGGGCGGAATTTTTAGAGGCTAAAAATTCCGCCCATGCCGGGACTCGAACCCGCGACCTCTCGCTAACCGTACCAGCGCTCTCCCAAATGAGCTAATGGGCAAGTGCCGGCAACGGTGAAATTTCGAACCTCTTTTTACAACTTTCTCTGTATTATTTACAGGTAGAGACATCTGGCTGAAGAAATTTGCATCACTTGCCCATTAGCTTGCCCACAAAACAAAACGATGGCAACAAGGCATCACTGAAACACAACAATTATTAGAGCACAATACTCAAAATCAAATACACAAATAAGTAAACAAGGCTTGCCGAGCCTGACACATTCTCAGAATTGCCCAATAAATTGAAAAAAATATAACAAAAATCGCATTAAATGTTGAATAATATTTAACTAGGTTTCGAAAGATATTCATAAATATCAATGCCGAATATCAACTAGCAGCTCTTAACAATAAACTAACATAAGATAAGTTAAGATAATATAAGAAAAGAATATTCTTTATTGTACACTGGAAAAACAAAAAATACAAAACAATTGCAAATATACATACTTTGTACAATTGGCGGCCTTATTGCTAAAATAAATTTCTTCCAGACAACCTTATAACGGAAAGTTGCTGAAGGAAATTAGAAAGACGGGTAGCCAATGCAAATTTGAATATTGATACATACTTATACTTAATAATAATACACTTGGGTGTTTCTCTACTAATTGGAAACTGGCCCATACAAGACTGTCCCAGGCATATTTTTTGGAAATGTTAAGTAAACGATTTAATAAATTGAAAGATATTTATAAATCAAATATAAATCTTCAAAAAGCTCACACATTTTCCTCTTTATTTGGGAGATATTGCCGATTTTTTGAAAAACTGTGACAGGGGACTGTCATAATCCCCAGGGGACTGTTTATATGGAAGTAAAACACATTTTTTATTGGAAGAAAGCAATCAAATTCTTTATTTTTTAATTAAACTTTTACAATCAGTCTTTCTGACGAATAAATCAACAAAATTAAAACAAATTTAACGTATTGTAACGACTTTTCTTATCCTATAGATCACTTGAGTATTAAACTTATTAAAATTGATATCTTTGCTAAACAGTCTTTATGTAGGTAACTGATACTATGACACTAAAGTCAGTCTTTATTGTGATTCAAAATCAATAATACAACAAAAACAACATTACTTTGGGCTATCTCACAATCAACACTCTGAGTTGACATAATACTTTGAATTATTTAACTTAAAAAGTACGACTAATTTTAATCAATGACATAACGCCTTACTCAACTAAATCTCTTTTAAAGTTGCACACCGAGAAATATTTAAAATAATCTTATTTCTCAAAAACCGGTACAGCTAATCGGAAATAATAAAAACACCTTCTCCCCGTTAGGGTTAGATCTGGGTTTGGTAACTTGTCCAATATTTGATCAAAAGTAATATCAGAGATATCATTTTCGTCAATCCTGAACTTGTAGCCTTTATCGTCACAAATTTTCATAAAAGTGACTGTTAATTCACCTTCCTCTTCGTCTACTTGATTAATTTCCGTCTCTCTTTTTCTTTCATTTCTTCTCTCTTTTGCGGGTCATTTTGAAGTCGTTGATATCTCAAACGTTCAGCTGTACGTTTTTGTTATAAAATTTCGTCTCTAGTTTTGGGTGGCTTCTTTTTGGGTGGCATTGTGGAACATTACCTATAATAAGCAAATTAAATTAATAAGCAATAAAAACCCGACTATGAATTACGCCTTTTTTGTGTACAATAAAGTGCTTACATACATACATATATGTATAAATTATACCCAATGTCACTCTTACAATTGAGATATGTCCAACGATCATATGTTAAAATCTATGAGACTGTTTAGGATGCAGAACGTGCAAAAAAATTTACAGACATGCATAGAGTAAAAACGTAAAAAGGCAATATTTCCAGTGTTATTGTAAACACTGCCTTTATTACGTATGTTTGGCAAGTTAAATGTGACGAAACCTGAAAGAAACAGTCCCCTGTGATATAAAACAGTCCCCTGTGTCATGAGATGGCAGGGGACTGTTTGCCAGGGGACTGTCTATTACACGTAAAAAGTGTAGTATCATTGAATGATTTTAAGCATATCAAGTTTAAGAAGCAGACGTAATAACATACTTGCTAAGCAATTATTTAAAAAAATATATTGCAATTAGTCATTTAAAACAATCAAATAAATGCTTACCAGTGGACTGTTTCAACTTGCAGCCAGGACGCGTGGTTTCACCTTGGAACGCAATGGTGACACTAAACAAAATGGCGACGGCGCGCTTCGTTTACAATCGAACGAACTTCACAGCGGTTGCGTTCCTTTCCACGGTCTTAAATGTCCGCGCCAATGCATAATAAGATTTCAGAGCATTTTACATATTGTAACAGGGGACTGATCAAAAATATTGAGGACAACATATGTCATACCCAATTAAATATTAAATTTCTACTTAAAAATATAACTGTGTTTTACAAAGATACGTAATGTATTCTAGTATTACTTGAATATTTTATACTGTGGAAATAACAATAAAGAAAATATTTTTTTGTCACGAAACTTCTAACTCTGGAAATGGGACACTACAGGGGACTGTGTTTTGAGGTGTTTAAAGTGCATTTATTATAATATTACTATATTATATTACTAAATAAGCTATAGCGTACTAAGAATAACTAGTACACTATCGTCTTTAATATATAGAACTCAGAAATATAAACATTTTATACGTAAAATTTGCCACGGACAGCGATTTTCCAATTAGTGGAGAATGGCCCACTTACATACCGTTACTAATGTTAACTTATAATTTAACTTATAAACATTAATATTATATACAGAACCTCGCACCTGTATCCCAGAGGGGTAGGCAGGAACTGCCACTTACCATGATCCTGACAGATCACCTTCGCTTCATCAACGTTCATAAGTCGTTGCATGCACGCACGCCGGTTCCGGGTACTTTTTATAAACAGTGAACTAACTAATAGATAATTTGCGAGAAACAGCCCTTATTTGTCGTTGTTATATTTGAGACTAGTCAGTCACTTCGAAACCTCAGGATGCTTCATGTTAGATGCGAAACGCGTCGCCTGTTTTCTCACACGAGTATTGGTGTCGGTGGTGGTGTGTTCGTGTCTTGCTTCCGCTTGAAAAAGTGGAAGGGAGGGCGGTGCATTAACTAACTAAATGGTGCTTGTGGGATTTTTGGCGGAATTTAGAAAAGTAATTTTTACTTTTTAATGCTATTATAGACTTCCGCAAAATAACGCCTGATTCTATACAATGACTAAACAGTCCCAAATATCACAAAAAGGTCATTATTTAACGGCACAAACATAAAACCAAACGACTCAGGTGATCAGAAACAATGCTACGTACCAGGAAGATCTAAAAGTAACTTTCGTCTGAAATTTGACGTCGTTTTTACGTCGGCCGTATCGGTGACTTCATTGCTATACCTACCTTTTGACTGGCCGACCTGACGGCCCAACTGTTGGCGTGGGGGAAAGGGTCACCAGCTGGGACAAGGATAGTGTAATGGCTGCACAAATGTTTGTGGCTATATGGCGGCAAAAGGTAATGGCTGCCAAGAATGATGAGTGCGCCGCCTAGGCAGTTAGTGGCGTGTTTTGGTATTAGGCGTGATTTTTTGGGCGGGGGACTTTCAATGTTACTGTTAAGAACGTGTTTTTCTATTTCAGTATGATAATTATGAAACGAAAAGTAATTAAAACTACGAGTATTTTAAGCCCTGTAAACACATAATTCCTGATTTACATTTGCTTTATTTTCATGCTTTTTAAGCATGCTTTATATAGAGGTAGAATAGAATAGAGACGCCACAATCGTACATCCGTAAGGGATAGCGATTTTTTTGGGGTTTCCGCGGTGGGCGTTCGTGGTAATAACTATTTCTCTGAGAGAAATCGTAACTCTCAAAAAATCGCTGTCCCTGTACGCTTTTGGCGCCTCTATTCCATTTCACCTCTGCGTAAAGCATGCTTAAAAAGCAAGAAAATTAAGCAAATGTAAATCAGCCCTTAGTGTAATAACACGAATTATTGTTATACTTCATTGTACTCAAAACGTTTTATTGGCTTTGAAGTCTTGTAGAGTGGTTCAACACAAGAAACATAAGACTTTTCCGACCCGCAACATCACGGGACGAAATAGTCACAATGAAAGACAATGACAGTTTTCGGTAGCGTTTAGAAGTAAAAGAAGGAGACTATTGCACACAACACGTCCCATAGGATATAACATTAAAAATCACTGCAAAAACAAGCCGCCCATGGCTTAACGACTGCCGTAATATGACAGCCGGCACCTAAGACACTCAGGTTTCTAAATTATTTGTTAACATTCAGGAATAATTAAATTCTTTTTTTTTTAATGCACTAACCCGTGCTAAGGACACTTTTAAAAACCTATACGTAATACAGAGAATATTGTAAAGAGGTTCGAAATTTCACTGATGCCGGTGAGTCGCCCATTGGCTCAGCTGGAAAGAGCGCTGGCACGGAGAGCCAGAGGTCACGGGTTCGAATCCCGGCATGGGTGGAATTTTTAGCCTCTAAATAGGTTTATGGGTGGGCGAAAATCGCCACCGAGTGGATATGATGGATATCAGATGGACGGCGAAGTCGTGGCCGACCGCGACGGAGATGGCGGGATGACCTCGACAATCATCTCCGAGATTGGTCACAGGTGGCGCTGGACAGAACGGAATGGAGAAAGAGGGGGGAGGCCTTTGCCCAGCAGTGGGACACAAAACAGTCTAACTAAAAAAAATTAGTTTTTTAAAATTTAGGAATAAATTTATTACATTGTGAATGATAAATCCAATTGATAAATCTACCTCAAAAACCATGAGACACGGTAGGGTTCAGTAGTTTCCAAATGACCTGTTCACTATAGCCAAAAGACCTTTTAGTTATATTGTCACAAAGGATTTTTTCCTTCTGTCACAGCGACTGCCAACCGTCGGATCAGAACAGGAATGCATTTGATTCAATTGAAAGGCCCCCGAGCGATTCTCTTCTAAATCCTCCCAATGTTTTCAATCAATTGGAACAAACCAGTCCAATTATCTCCTTCCGTCCGCGTACATAGAAACATTGAATCAAAGTCCCACTGGAATGCGCCGGCGTTAGGCCAAACAATTGCGCTCCCTGAAGCTAGAACCACATGGTTCCTGCATGCGCGTGGGAAGGTTGGTGTTCACACTTGTACCAAGCCATCATAGTCAACCCATTATGTCCGCACTGAGAGGCACGGGTCTCTTCCCTGAAGAAGGTATAGGCCATACTCCACCACGATTCTAAGACAGTGGCGGGCCTTATTGTCAGAAGTTACCAAGCCGCCTATAAGGCCTCTGACATGGCTTAACGACTGCCATGACATGAGCCGGCACCAACGTACCGCGTACGTGACAAGTATGATGGCAAGCCTGTTTCCCCACTGCTGGGGCAAGGGTCTCTTCCTGCATCGCACGAAGGTTAGGCCATACTCCATAAGGTTTACATTCATATATACATACATTGCAAAGTTGATCTACGCAATCCGCTATTTGACACGTATCAAATTTAACGCGATAAATGAATATAACCTATAGTATTTAACGCAAGAAACCGAAATATATTGATTTTGCTAAGTAAGTATGTAGGATGGCTGCAAAGTTTGCAAAGTAAAAAAAAATTCCTCGTAGACTTTTAGTCCGGATTTACTAACGGGTGTTGTTATATCGGAAAATAATGTGTTGTGCTTACGAAAGTTTTAGTTCAAAAAAAATTCCTTGTTTAATTCGTAACGGTAAAAACGCTATCCGCCATCTTGAAACCATCTGAAGTATGTAAACAAAACATCTTCTAGCCAAAGCCAGTGGACATTGATTATTATAGGACTTACTTACTTCAAAGTGATCTTCACATAAATACACCCCGAGTTTCAATTGATACAGAGTCGGGGTCTCTTTTGGCAAGTTTGAACCAAGTTTTTCGAATGTTAATTTCACTGGGTACACGAATCCCAACTTCCCGGGGGTCTTTATTGACGTGTTTTTTCATTCTCGAACAATGCAATAATGATAATTGGCATATTTTGGATTTCGATGAAATCATGGTTGCGTTGTTTTTATTTCACTATGCTTATAGAAAATTACTTACAGAACATTTAATGTCAAACTTTGTTTACAATTTTTTGGACTTCAAACCATAGACGAAAATGGCTGAACTCGTTTTTGGCTGTTTAGGAAAATAAAGTTTTAAAATATATCTTTAAGTTGCCTTTAGGTCCTCAAAAATATACTAAAATATTTTTTGCTCTTATAGAAGAGTTATTTACCGTTTAAGACTTACTTGAAAAAAGAGTCAAAAAGCGGATTGGCAAGTTGGAAGACTGCTACGCAATGCACATCGAGTCGTCATAATAAACTATGAATAGTAGTTTTATGAAAAGCGGCACTGGGAGCCGATTCTCGCCCATGCGAATTGAAAGCGTTCACGCAAAATATTCGAAGGATTAGTCATCTGTCGCATACAATTTTATGCGACAAATAACAAATTTCTTCGAATATAAAGTATCACGTATTCTCACAAAGTCGTATGCGCAAATTTGGTACTAAATTTTGCTCGCATGGTAATTACCATGCGACTCTAATTTGAACGCATTTATTGACAGTTAACGTTCGTTTCTTGGAAAGTCCGAAAAATATAGTCGTTGTTTGATCTGAAAACTTTTAATTGACGCTTTGAGTGCATTTTACTATAAATGGACGAGTTGGTAGCGTTTTTGTTGGCGTGGTCATAGAAGTACCGGAATGCGTCTATCAAAAGTATTCTGTTCTAAGCAAAAGAAGAGCGCTTCCGTGCTTCGCAAGGCACGTTAAGCCGTTGGTGTCGGCTGTCATGTAATGGCAGTCGTTAAGCCATGTCTTGATAACTTCTGACAGTAAGGCCCGCCACTGTCTTACAATCCTCCGCCAACCCGGTCTTTGAATCCGTGGTGGAGTATGGCCTAACCTTCCTGCGATGCAGGAAGAGACCCGTGCCCCTGGAGTGGGGACATACAAGGGTTGATAACGAAACAAAAGACAGACGTGTCCTGTTCTTGTAAGTGCACGCCTATAAGCGCCATCTATGAAGTGCTTTGTGAACTTGTGCGGAAAACGGCTCGTTGTCGTTTCGTTATAGGTTACATATTTGAACTAGAACTTTCGTAAGCACAACACATTGTAGACTTTTAGTCCGGATCTACTTACAGTCTATTTACTCTTACTTGTCCAATTAAGTAAACAAAATTCTAAACTTAAAATTGAGATTAGATGCCTAAACTAGACATATTAAGCTCAAGGTATCGGAGCGAAACCTGGTCGGACTCTTCTGATATAACAACACCCGTCAGTAGATCCGGACTAAAAGTCTACAAGGTTACATTTTACTTAAAAAAATTGAGAGTTAAGGTGTTTATATTACTTTAAATACCGTATATTTTATACCTAAATATTTTTTTCAGTTTATAAAATACATGTAATTTAATAATATTTTGCTGAAAAATTTATCAATTTAAAAGTGAATTTTTACATGTTATAAACTTCGACTAACTTTCAATTTACAATCGAGAAAATGGAAGGAATGATTTACAGATAACTGGACAAAGTCATTACACATTTATTTTCTCATTCCAATTCAATATCGTATGGCTTTCAGAGTGCAGATTTCGGCTGTCGTACGACTTTTTATTTAGAATCCGCTACTTGACTCATATCAAATTTGATGCGATAAATGAAAATTTACTGTAGTATCTAACTTAAGAAACTGAAGTATATTGACTTTGCTAAGAAAGTATGTACGATAGCTGCAAAATTCGCAAATTAAAAAAATATATGTAATTCGGAACGGTGAAAACGCTATCCGCCATGTTGAAAGCATCTTTCGGTAGTAAACAAACATTTGTCAGCCAGAACCAGTGGACATTGATTATTATAGGACTAACATCAAAGTGATCTTCACGTAAATACACCCAAGTGTAAGTCGATAAAGTATCGAGGTCTCTTTTGGCAATATGGTGTTTATTTCACTGGGTACACAAATCCACAACTTCCCGGGTTTCTTTATTGACATGTTTTTGCATTCTCGACCAATGCAATAATGATAAGTGCTATATTTTGCATGTAAACTCGATGAAAGCATGGTTTCGTCATTGTTATTTTACTAAGCTCACAAATCACCCACAGATGTTAAATGTCAAACTTTGTTTACAAGAGTGTCCAGGTCTTCAAACCATAGACAAAAATGGCTGACCGCATTTTTGGCTGTTTAGCAAAGCATGTATTTTTTTGTTATGCTTAGGTCCTCAAACGTACATTTGCGAATTTGTAGTCGCAATATTACACGCTAACTGTGAAGGAGAACATCGTGAGGAAACCCGCGGCTTGGTTGCCTCCGCACGTATTGACTAGTCTTTTCTGTGGGCTAGGCCGACTAAGCTGTCAGGATGGTATAGGTGCTGGGCAAGCCTACACCATCTATAAAACCATGTCCCAGGCACTGAAGCGTCGGAGTGGTCCCTTCACCCATTTAGTGTGAGGAAAAATCCACTGGACGCTGTATAAATCATCTCATTACGTAGATGCAAAAAGGCCAATATATATAAGTATATATAGGTCCTCAAAAATATATATAAAATATTTTTTGGCCTAGTGGAAGAGATTTTTACCATTTAAGACTTACTTAAAAAGAGAGTCAAATAGCTGATTCAAGTCATACGCCTTAGAGTCGTATACGACTTATTTGCTAATGAAGTGAGAATTGGCCCCCAGGTCTCAAGTTGATTGCTTTGTGTGGTCGGGAAGGAAGGTGTACCGTCGGCTTTTAAGTAAATAGCGTCGTGTTTTACGACTCAATGTACTCTCTACTTTGTCTGAGCATTGAGTGGAATCCTTTTTCTTCAAAGCTGAAGGTAGCGTTTCATTGTTTCCTGCCCTATTTACTCGCACAACAGTGGGGACTTTGAAATAAGAAAGTGTTAATCGTACTTTCGTAGGAAATTCTGTTTCATCTTAGTTAATTACCACTTTACTGTTCTAGTCGAACCCAATTTATTAAACTGTGGTGAGTACTGGGCAGTTAATTTCATAAATATATTTGTATACTAGCTGACCATTGTAAACATTGTAATAAACTAATTCTTCTTCTTCTTCTTTGGTTCTTTAACTCCTAGGGGAGCATAGGGCCCCAACCACAGATTTCCACTTCTGACGGTGGTTCGCGGTAGCTTCCAATTCAGGCCAGCTGGTGCCAATCGACTTGGCCTCTTGGTCTATTGATCTTTTCCAGGTGGTCCTTGGTCGCCCTCTCTTTCGGCTGCCCTAATTAGTAGTAATGAACTAATTAGCCTTCGACTTATTCTTAGACCTACTAAATGTACACAAAAAAGTCATATAATTAGGAGAAGACGTTTCGGATGGTCTGACGACATGGTTACGGTGGCGGGGAGTCGCTGGATGCAGACGGCACAAGACTAATGTTTTAAAAACCTATTTATAGCGGCGATGTGTCGCGCCGCTATTATTTCGCCGGGTACAGGGGCTCGAACGTTGGAAATAAAGAACTTCACTTGTATAGTCCACAGCAAGGTATAATCAGGAAGAAGACAGTTCACAGAGTTTCAGAAGAAAGTTTAGAAAGCTCACAAGAAGAAGGTGAAAGTTATAAGCGGAAGGCAAGATTGATTTGCGTAATATTTGAAACGGAAAAATTAGGCCGGGCGACATAGGTCTTGCGCGTAGGCTGTTTGGGCGCTCTCTGCCGCGGCTGCGCTGCACTGGGAGCGGGTTCGCCTGCGTCCCCCGCGCGCGCGCCTCTTGCACCGCGGCGCCTGGACGAGTTCCCGTCTAGGGATGTGCGTAGGCGCAGCTAGTGCTGTGCCGCCACATCACCCCCCTTGGAGATGGATAGTCCTGCGGAAAAACAATTCGGAAATCTGACAACACGCCCAGATCGTGTGGTTCTGGTTAAAACTGGGGTTTCCGTAGAAGGTTTGGATGATTCAGTTTGCAAGTCTTTGCTTTTAAGCTGCGAAGTTGTCGTTGTGGTTGTTGTGTATGCAGGTTTTACTCGGTCAATGGAGACTGCCACTGGTCCTCTCGCTAAATCCAAAGTGACAGTTTTATCAGTCATGTTCAGAACACGGTGCGGTCCAGTGTAGGGTGGTTCTAAAGCCCCTCGCAGTGCGTCCGTTCTTAGGAAAACATGCGTGGCGTTTTTCAGATCGCCGTGTATGAAAACTGCGTTCTGTGCGTGTCTGGATGCATGTTTAGGACATAACCGAGAGATGTGCGTCCTTAGCTGGCTAACGAAGTCTGGTGGTTGTATGGTGTGTGTGTGAGTGTTTTGGAAGAACTCACCAGGTATCCTTAAGGGCTCACCATACACCAGTTCTGCCACGGAGCATTGCAGATCCGGTTTCCATGCAGTTCTCATGCCAAGAAAAACGACAGGTAATATGTCAGTCCAGCTCTTCTCACCGTGTGCCATAATCGCTGCTTTGAGGGTCCTGTGGAGACGCTCGACTATTCCGTTTGCCTGAGGATGGTAAGCAGTGGTGTGGCGAAGTCTGATTCCACAGAGATCTGTCAAAGATTTAAACAATCGTGAGTTGAATTGACGACCCTGGTCTGTTATCACAGTCTCTGGGCAGCCAAAACGCGATATCCACATCTCATAGAAAGCTTGAGCTACTGTTTCTGCTGTTATGTCTTGTAGTGGCTTCTGGCCATCTGGTGTACCGGTCAATCGCAGTTAAGCAGTATTTGTAGTCATGTGATGGCGGTAACGGGCCTATGAGATCTATGTGTACATGGCTAAATCGGACTGCTGGCAGTTGGAAATTACCTATTGGAGCTGACGTGTGTCGCTGGACTTTCGAGCGTTGGCAGTCTGCGCATTGTTGAACCCACGAGCGTACATCTTTTCGAACTGAAGGCCATACGAACCTTTCGGTGACGAGCTTCGTGGTTGCTCTGGATCCTGGATGGCTGAGGCTATGGAGAGCAGAGAATATCTGACGACGCAACTCCTTCGTTATGAAAGGACGAGGCCTCGTGAGAGAAACGTCACAGTAGAGCGTGACGCTTGTACCTGGTACGGGTACCTGCTCCAGCTTGAGTGCCGAAGATTCACTGGAAAGAAGGTCCTGGAGTTCAGAGTCAGTCTGTTGTGCCTGTGCAATTGTGGTGAAATCTGGCGGAGTAGATATGGCTTCAATCCTGGAAAGGGCATCAGCTGGGATGTTGTCTTTGCCAGCGATATTTATTTATTTATTTATTTATTTATTTATTGATTTATTTATTTATTGATTTATTGATTTATTTATTTATTTATTTATTTATTTATTTATTTATTTATTTATTTATTTATTTATTTATTTATTTATTTATTTATTTATTTATTTATTTATTTATTTATTTATTTATTTATTTATTTATTTATTTATTTATTTATTTATTTATTTATTTATTTATTTATTTATTTATTTATTTATTTATTTATTTATTTATTTATTTATTTATTTATTTATTTATTTATTTATTTATTTATTTATTTATTTATTTATTTATTTATTTATTTATTTATTTATTTATTTATTTATTTATTATTTATTTATTTATTTATTTATTTATTTATTTATTTATTTATTTATTTATTTATTTATTTATTTATTTATTTATTTATTTATTTATTTATTTATTTATTTATTTATTTATTTATTTATTTATTTATTTATTTATTTATTTATTTATTTATTTATTTATTTATTTATTTATTATTTATTTATTTATTTATTTATTTATTTATTTATTTATTTATTTATTTATTTATTTATTTATTTATTTATTTATTTATTTATTTATTTATTTATTTATTTATTTATTTATTTATTTATTTATTTATTTATTTATTTATTTATTATTTATTTATTTATTTATTTATTTATTTATTTATTTATTTATTTATTTATTTATTTATTTATTTATTTATTTATTTATTTATTTATTTATTTATTTATTTATTTATTTATTTATTTATTTATTTATTTATTTATTTATTTATTTATTTATTTATTTATTTATTTATTTATTTATTTATTTATTTATTTATTTATTTATTTATTTATTTATTTATTTATTTATTTATTTATTTATTTATTTATTTATTTATTTATTTATTTATTTATTTATTTATTTATTTATTTATTTATTTATTTATTTATTTATTTATTTATTTATTTATTTATTTATTTATTTATTTATTTATTTATTTATTTATTTATTTATTTATTTATTTATTTATTTATTTATTTATTTATTTATTTATTTATTTATTTATTTATTTATTTATTTATTTATTTATTTATTTATTTATTTATTTATTTATTTATTTATTTATTTATTTATTTATTTATTTATTTATTTATTTATTTATTTATTTATTTATTTATTTATTTATTTATTTATTTATTTATTTATTTATTTATTTATTTATTTATTTATTTATTTATTTATTTATTTATTTATTTATTTATTTATTTATTTATTTATTTATTTATTTATTTATTTATTTATTTATTTATTTATTTATTTATTTATTTATTTATTTATTTATTTATTTATTTATTTATTTATTTATTTATTTATTTATTTATTTATTTATTTATTTATTTATTTATTTATTTATTTATTTATTTATTTATTTATTTATTTATTTATTTATTTATTTATTTATTTATTTATTTATTTATTTATTTATTTATTTATTTATTTATTTATTTATTTATTTATTTATTTATTTATTTATTTATTTATTTATTTATTTATTTATTTATTTATTTATTTATTTATTTATTTATTTATTTATTTATTTATTTATTTATTTATTTATTTATTTATTTATTTATTTATTTATTTATTTATTTATTTATTTATTTATTTATTTATTTATTTATTTATTTATTTATTTATTTATTTATTTATTTATTTATTTATTTATTTATTTATTTATTTATTTATTTATTTATTTATTTATTTATTTATTTATTTATTTATTTATTTATTTATTTATTTATTTATTTATTTATTTATTTATTTATTTATTTATTTATTTATTTATTTATTTATTTATTTATTTATTTATTTATTTATTTATTTATTTATTTATTTATTTATTTATTTATTTATTTATTTATTTATTTATTTATTTATTTATTTATTTATTTATTTATTTATTTATTTATTTATTTGACATATACAATAAGAAGCCCTAGCCGTGGGCGCGTTGCTGGCGCGGCGCGTGCGCTGCGAGAGCTGCGCGAACAGCAGGTGCCGGCGCCGACCGCAGCGCAAGTAATTATCCGGGATGAATAGTCTGATGCTGCCCAGTATACCAGGATTATAGATGCTATTCCGCATAAGCAAACAGTAATGGATGCCTAGTTGCAGTTTCCGCCTCGAATCCAATGTATCGAAGCCTACCATACCATACACAAATAGAGACGGGTAAAGAAATGGATAACTTCCATACATCCGCTTGTAAATATACCTGGCAAATTTCCTTTGGACCCGCTCTATCATCAGAGTATATTTACTTTCGTGAGGATCCCACGTAACTGCACTATAATATTCTAGCTTGCTACGAACAAACGCGTTGTATAGCATGATAGCAACTCTTATATCCCGAAACTGCGCAGCTGTTCTCATGATGAAGCCCAATACTTTATTAGCGCTTTTACATACATTTGTGACATGGTCACGGAAACTGAGCTCGGAGTCCAACAACAAACCAAGGTCTTTTATGCTAGTCACTCTCTGTAACACCATACCGCTCAATGAGTACGATGCTACAATTGGCTTACGGGACCTGCTAAAAGTGATTACTTTGCACTTTGCGACATTGAACGCTAGTCTATTTGATTGACTCCACCGTTCAATCTCCTTAATATCATCCTGCAAAGCCAGGCAATCTGCTTCACCCTGTACTGCTTTAAAAATCTTTAAATCATCAGCAAACATTAAATATCGACCAATTTTTAGGACCTTGGGCAAATCATTTATCATCAGCAAAAAAAGGGTTGGGCCGAGTGTACTGCCTTGGCTTACCCCCGATCTGGTAAAATATTCTTCAGATTGGTATTGCTGAAGCTTTACGTACTGACGTCTATATATCTAATATCCGTCGAGAACTGCGATACAAAATCTAAATGATTGAATTGCCTTGGTGTGCATTTACGATCCTTTTGCTGGAATGCATACGTGATCGGTTTGTGATCTGTGTAAATCACAAAATGTCTTCCTTCGACCATGTACCGGAAATGCTTGACGCTCTCGTAGATGGCGAGTAGTTCTCGGTCGTAAGCGCTATAAAGTTGTTGGGTCTTACTCATCTTCTTCGAGAAAAATGCGAGTGGCTGCCAACATCCGTCAACCATCTGCTGAAGTACCGCACCCAAGGCTGTGTTCGAGGCATCAGTCACGAGAGTTAACGGTGTGTTCATAACAGGGTGAGCTAGCAGTGTGGAGTTGACTATGCTTTTCTTGCAGTCTTCGTATGCTTGTAAGAGCTCTGGAGTCCAAGAAAGTGGATGTGTCCCTTTTACCTTTGGGCCAGCAAGCAGGTCGTGAAGTGGTGCTTGCAAGTCAGCGGCATGTGGGATGAAACGCCTATAAAAGTTGAGCATCCCGAGAAATCTGCGTAGGCCACTCACGGTCTTCGGAGGCGGGAAATCTTGTATGGCCTTGATTTTATCGTCGAGTGGTCGGGTACCTTCTGCAGAAACCAGAAAACCGAGAAAAGTAACCTCGCTTTGTCCAAAAGCACACTTGCTTTCGTTTATTAGCATGCCGTATTCATGGAGTCGATGGAAAACGCGTTCCAGATGGTGCAGGTGTTCGTCTCTGTCCCTCGAAAATACAAGAATATTGTCAATATAGGAGAAACAAAAGTCCATGTCCCTCAGTACTTCATCAAGGAAGCGTTGGAACGTCTGTGCCGCGTTCATCAGACCGAACGACATAAACGGGAATTCAAATAATCCGAAAGGAGTCGTGATTGCCGTTTTTGGGATGTCCTCTGGATGTACCGGTATCTGATGATAGGCTTTCACTAGATCGATTTTAGAAAACATTGTGCAGCCTGCGAGTCTATGAGAGAAATCCTCAATGTGCCTGATTGGGTATCGGTCGGGAATCGTGCGTGCGTTTAAAGCGCGATAGTCACCGCAGGGTCTCCAACCATCGTTCTTCGGTGCCAGATGTAACGCAGAAGCCCAAGGTGAGTCAGATCGACGAGCTGTACCATTACGTACCATTTCCTCAAACTGTTCCTGAGCGATCTTCTTGCGATCTGGTGGGAGTCGGCGTGGTCTGCTGAATACAGGTGGTCCAGGTGTTGTACGGATGTAATGTTCAGTAGAATGTTTTACCGGATGGCTTGGTAAGGCTGGGGTAACGAGCCAGGAGTTTGTGGTACTCACTGTCCCCCGTGATAACCTTGACGCTAGCTAGTTGACAGCGCCTGAGAGATCCAGCAGTAGCAAGGGTGTTGAGGCTGTCTAGTAGTTGTCTGTTTCTGCAATCAACAAGTAGGTCGTAATGTGAGATAAAATCAGCGCCAATTATTGGCTTGTCAACATTTGCCACCACGAAATTCCACGTAAAATCACGCCGCAGTCCTAGGTCCAGACGTAAGGTAAGTGTTCCAAATGTGTCTATTATTGTGCCATTTGCTGCGGTTAATTTGTAACCGGTCGCCGTCCTGGACTGCCTTAGAAAACGACGAGGAAGGACACAAAGATCGGAGCCTGTATCTATTAGAAATTGAGTTTTAGTTTTCCGGTCCGTTACAAAAAGGCGGCTAGTTGCAGTTTGACAGTCGTTTGCCGCCTCGATAGACTGCCTTGTTAGTTTTTTTTTAAAGTTGCAAGGTGATAGGCATTTTCGGGCTTTATCACGGAAAATACTGTGATACCAGCACATACCTGGTGTTTTACTCCTGCTCCGACCTCTGCTCCTGGGCTTTGATTCGTCTCGGCGAGATGGACGCCATTCACGTAAGTTGAGCTGGGATATCTGCCGACTGAGCTCGGTTTGTACGCGCTGGGTAATGAGGACGTCTAACTTCTTTAACAAACCATCAAAATTGTCCGTTGACGTGCTGGCTACTTGGTGAACGGGGGTAGATGCCACTTCACAGATTTTGTCAGCCAATTCCGCAACGTCGTCAAGTGTGGCGCTACTTTGCGTCACGATGATAGCTTGGACATGTTGTGGAAGTCTACTTGCCCACATACTGCGTAGGGGAAACACCACCGGCGGCCAAAGTTCGTAAGTGTCGTAAGAACTGGGACGGCTTACGATCCCCTAGTTCCTCGTGAGTGAGTAGCTGGCGCATCTGCTGTTCGCGAGAGCTTGAGAGACGCTTGATTAATTCCTGCCTCAGTCTTTGGTACATATTTTCTTTCGGCGGATCCCTTATTAAATCTTTCACTTCGCGGGCATACTTGTAATCGAGCTGGGCAACGATGTGGTAAAACTTCGTGCTTTCTTCCTTTATATTTGCCAGTCTGAATCGTGCCTCAGCTTGGTCGAACCATACATCGGGCTCGTCCGCATAGAAAGTGGGTAGTTTTACTGCGATCCGTCCAACGGTCCCGCTGACGCTGTCCTGGAATGCCACTTCGTCTTCTTCAGATGCCACGTTCTCACTTGCGTTAGTAGCCATTGTAACCGGTGAGCGCAGTCTCCGTGCGCTATAGGGTCACCAATATAGCGGCGATGTGTCGCGCTGCTATTATTTCGCCGGGTACAGGGGCTCGAACGTTGGAAATAAAGAACTTCACTTGTATAGTCCACAGCAAGGTATAATCAGGAAGAAGACAGTTCACAGAGTTTCAGAAGAAAGTTTAGAAAGCTCACAAGAAGAAGGTGAAAGTTATAAGCGGAAGGCAAGATTGATTTGCGTAATATTTGAAACGGAAAAATTAGGCCGGGCGATATAGGTCTTGCGCGTAGGCTGTTTGGGCGCTCTCTGCCGCGGCTGCGCTGCACTGGGAGCGGGTTCGCCTGCGTCCCCCGCGCGCGCGCCTCTTGCACCGCGGCGCCTGGACGAGTTCCCGTCTAGGGATGTGCGTAGGCGCAGCTAGTGCTGTGCCGCCACATATTTAAAGGCTAAAAATTCCACCCATGCTGGGATTCGAAGCCGCGACCTTTGACTATCCGTGCCGGCGCTCTTTCCAACTGAGCTAATGGGCGACTCACCGGCATCAGTGAAATTTCAAACCTCTTTATACTATTCTCTGTATTACGTACAGGCATTGACAACTGGCTTAAGTAAATTGCATCACTTACAGCCCCGACTACCTACATTGCAGTTAGGTTTTTACATCGGAATGATATCACTGATATGGGTGGAATTTTTAGCCTCTAAATAGGTTTTTTAAAATTTTAATTGAGTCATAGGATGACATTTCCGGGGTCAGCTGGTTAATAATAAACATGATAAATAGGCGTGAAGCTTGGAAAACCATCAGGGAGGCCTATGTCCTGCAGTGGGCGACCACTTATGAACGTTGATGAAGCGAAGATGATCTCTGAGGATCGTGGCAAGTGGCGCTCGCTGAACTCTGCCTACCCCTTTGGAATACAGGCGTGAGGTTATGTATGTATGTATGTATGTATGTATGTATGTATGTATGTATGTATGTATGTATGTATGTATGTATGTATGTATGTATGTATGTATGTATGTATGTATGTATGTATGTATGTATGTATGTATGTATGTATGTATGTATGTATGTATGTATGTGTGTGTGTGTGTGTGTGTGTGTGTGTGTGTATGTGTTGTATGTATATATGTATGTATGTATGTATGTATGTATGTATGTACAATTTTCATTTAAAGATGTCACTGTCACACAATTTCACTGAAATAGTCAGTCTGTTTTAAAAGGCTTAGTGGAAGTTCTTTTATGTCTGTTGGTGGTTTATTATATTTTTTACTGGCTATGCCATCTCTAACTACTTATGTATCTACTCGTAACTACATTTGTTCACTGTCTGCACGGAATAACCTGTAATAACTTAATCGACTTGGCTCCGCTGAAAACATAGAGCCAAATTGTAGGCTTCAAATAGTGATACAGAATTTATGACAGCATAAAAATACACATTTTGTAGACATATTGTAGCCCTGAGCTGGCCCTGACATGGAAATAAAAATATGCTGAATAAAGAGTTCTGACATTCAGACAACCTTTAATGTGTGTGTATTAAATATAAAAATTATAGGAAGAAACCGAAAATATTCTAATATCCTCCAACCCGCTCTCCAGCTGATTAGTTAACGGTAGCACTCAATAAATAACTTGGCACCT
Source organism: Yponomeuta sedellus (assembly GCA_934045075.1). Classification (NCBI taxonomy): domain Eukaryota; kingdom Metazoa; phylum Arthropoda; class Insecta; order Lepidoptera; family Yponomeutidae; genus Yponomeuta; species Yponomeuta sedellus. Next base: position 1,503,826 of record OW203733.1, read on the forward strand.
ACATACTCACACACACACACACAAACACACACACACACATATGGACATGCACACACGTACAACAGTATATTATTTAGTTAAAAATTTAGTTTTAGTTTTGATTAACATCCTGTTTAGCTTTAAGCGAGCCTTACTGTCAGAAGTTAACAAGCAGCCCTAAGGCTTATGACTTGACTCAACGACTGCCATCTATCGACGGCAGCCGGTAACAACTGCTTAAAGTGCCTTGGGAAGCACGGAACCGCTCGGAAAAATGCTACTAGCATTAGATATAGACGGTCAAGTATCCATGCACAGAACGCACCCTATGTTGCTTAACCTTTGTGATCGTTTAAGATCTTTCAGGTAGCCGGGTCTACGAGCGTACCAAGGGCGATCGTTTGTTAGTACTATTACGTACGTTTCCGATTTAATATACATCGCGTAGCAGTCTTCCTACTGGTTAATGTGTAGGTTAATCTACTTTGCAATATACATCCAATAGTCACAGTGATCAAGGAAAGTTCTGTGACACAGGCTCCAGGCAAACGCTGCGTTATCATCCTTCTTCAGGCTATATTAGTCCATCGCTAGGCATAGCCCTCCCCTAATGAGCGCCATAGCGCAAGGTTGTGCCGTCATTGGGGGTAATGCCTATAATCCAAACGCTGGGCATGCGGGTTGGGGATCGCAGTTCGGTGGAATTGTACTGCGTTATCATCGCTCTAACACAAATGGATATCAATAAAACAACCCCTCGTTACATTGTACATAAGCAAAAACATTTTCAATAAGCGGAGGAATACTGGCCGGTCAAACAAAAAAATAAATATCACCTTTTTCGCGCGATGTCCCATTCAAAGCCGTATGAAATTTAAAAGCCAGAACGAGATAACAACAATGCATGAAAGAATCATTAGTTAGGTAGGTAGGGGCACACAGAATTGGATTTTTTTAATTACATACGTACGTGGTCTAAAGCAGATTACGACATTGACGAGCAGTTGGTGCGGGCTGCCGTCGATCGATGGCAGACCTTAATGACATGGTGATTAATGCAACTCTTATTATGATGATACCTACTTTGATCAGTAATACTTGCATACGTGCATTATGTGGTCTGCCATACCCAGACAGAGTCTGTAAAAGCTGCAATTATACTGAGGTCGCCGTTTCGAGTCCCTGCACGGGTGGAATTTTTAGCCTTTAAATAGGTTTTTAAAATTGCACTTGAGTACCTATTTAAATAGAAACTTCTGCATTTTAAACTTGAGTCCGATTTACTTAACAATTTTATTTTTTATTGATATAATTAGATATATCATGCGAAATCATAAAATTATTAACAAGGCCACCAATTGTACTTTATTTTTATATTATTTCTGTTACTGTAATTTCTCTGTACAATAAAGAATTATTTTATCTATCTATTACTTTTTTAATTTTGGGAGTGTGACGGCGATTTTGTCACACCCTATATAGTTGACTTTTGGTGTTTTTAATTTCTATCCCGCACCCTTTTTTAGGTGTGGCCGTTTGTGTCATGTAAATTGTTACAGATTCCTGTTGGGCCTCCGTTATTACAAGGGTACTGTTTGTTTGGCGTTCAGGTGGACACTTACAATTACCGTCAACTCGGGCTACGTCACCTTCACTTTTATTGCTCGCAATATAAGATAAGATAATACGACAACATAGTTCTATTAAACGGGTCAAATTGAAATTATTTATTAGGTAAAGCGCTCGTGGCCTATGCGAACCGAGTGATTGGAATCAAACACTTGGTTAAGCAACAACAGGCGCGGTCAGGTACGGGATGGGTGAGCGTCCCGTGACTACCGCTAGTGGCATTTTTCCGAGCGCTTCCGTGCTTCGCAAGGCACGTTAAGCCGTTGGTGCCGGCTGTCATATAATGGCAGTCGTTAAGCCATGTCACAGGCCTTATGGGCGGCTTGATAACTTCTGACAGTAAGGCCCGCCACTGTCGTACAATCCTCCACCAACCCGGACTTGGCCCCCGTGGTGGAGTATGGCCTAACCTTCCTGCGATGCAGGAAGAAACCCGTGCTCCAGCAGTGGGGACATACAAGGGTTGATAACGATTTGGTAAAACCGGACCTGCCCGTGGGTGTAGTGAGTTTTGTGTGTCGGCCAGCTGCGAAAAACTAAAAAAGACATTTGACTGTACTCGCCACTTCAGTCTACGCGAGACCACGGCACTAAATTATTGTAACGCAGCCGAAACGTCGGTTAATTTATAATTATGTATAAAATGACAATATTATTGGATTATTACCGGACAAACTTACAAAGATTACGAAAGTTTTGGTTCCGAAGTAGAGAAATAATGAAAGTGTACATTAAGAATGAACTGCAATCTTTATCTGTTTATAAGTCACTTTACATCTAGACTAGTTTCACAGAGTATAGATAATAATAATTTGGAATAAATTCTCACTTATTTGCATAAAATAAGAGAGAGAGAGAGACATTTATTTGCAGCCACAAAGATACAATACACATAACACAATGTAACACGATATTAAAATAATACAGACAAATAAGAAAAGAAAGAACAAAGAAAAATATTATAAAACAAAGAATACGATTTAAAACAAACATTTACAATTTAGAAGGGCATTGTATCTCCATGAATCATGTGTATCTTTACAAATGAAAACAGAGTGTAATGGAAAAAAACAGCAATGAAGCAGAGAGTATGTCCACTAATATAAGGTTCAAATCTCTTTGACAAGGACTTTGTTCTAGAGTCGTTGCCGCGTGCACCGAGTGTAGGTACGTACTTGAATGTTCTAGAACCCTTGCTGGCGGATATAAATAGCGGTCGCCGCGGCGCGCTGTCAGTTCCGTTTGGAAGAGCGAAGAGTGAACTTCGAGCGAATATACCTGCGATACGAGCGATAACCTACGATCTCAGCGATACTATTGGACTTCGATTGAACCTGCGATTGGAATCTACGTGTGGACTTCGTGTCGTGAAGACCTGCAGACGAGACCCTGCGTGAATAAATCCTAAGAAGTTGTCATTGGCGTTTTACATCCAAATCCAGAACCCTAGCCCGTAACAATATAGTTAGCCGCTACTTCAGAAATTAAATAGAGTATTTTTCAGGTGCGTGCAAGCAATAACTAATGAACATAGATGAAGCGAAGGAGATCTGGCAGGATCGTGGCAGTCCATGGTCTCTGCCTACCCTTCCGTAATATCGGCGTGAGGTTATGTTATGTGTTATTTTTTTTAGATAAGTGAGTGATCTAATACAAAATAGATATACAAATAAAAATACAATTACACATCTTCATAATTTACACGGAGTAAACAAGTTTTTTTTAAAAACAGGCGAATCTAATACGAATCCAGGGATGTTGCTAGGATTTAAATTATTACCTTAATGTAACATTTTATTCAATTGCCTACCAACTCATACAATTTACTATCTTATTTTAATTTTACAATTTAAATTAGTATTTTAGTCATTTAATTAAGTAATCAATTATTAATATAATTATTATTATAATTATTATTATAATATATTTCCTATTTAAATATTTCAAAACACTTCTAAATTATAAAAAGCTTTTAGCTTTTAAAATAAAATGTCAATGAAATTTTTTTGATAATATTTAATAGTCAATGCCAGACTTTTGACTTTGAAGGACGTAAGAAAGTTTTTGTAAGAAGACAAAAAGCTGCAAAATTAAAGGACTTGAGTCAATGGCAACACGACGGCTGCCTTTCAAAATCCCATTTCCGATTACTGAGATGAGTAAATTAGATCTTGGGGCGACATCAAATTTACACTACCCACACTCCGGCCTCGCCACACACACGGACGAGGCATTAGCGAAATTAAACAAGGTATTCAGCAGATTTCCCGACCAATATTGTGAAAGCGACTGGGAAACATTGGACTAGACCTGACGAGACGAGACTTGCGAAGAACTAGATAGGTAGTATCAACATTATGACGGCTTTTTTAAAAACCTATTTAGCGGCTAAAAATTCCATCCATGCCGGAATATGAACCCGCGACCTCTGGCTATCCGTGGCAGCGCTCTTTCCAACTTAGCTTATGGGCGACTCAACGGCATCAGTGAAATTTTGAACCTCTTTACAATACTCTCTGTATCGTGATACAGGCAGCGACAGGTTTCTAAATAGGTTTTTAAAAGTTGTCCTTAGCATTAAAAAAAAAAGAATACAATTACGACGGCTATCAAAGTTTCGAAGTATTCAATATTTTATCTAACGTATATGTGATCATCAACCCTTTATGTCATCACCAAGGAGTAAGGGTCTCTTTCTTGAGGAAAGTATGGGCCATACTCCACCATGGGGACCAAGTCCGGATTGGTGGAGGCTTGCAAGACTAGTGGCTGGTCTTACTGTCAGAAGTTTTCAAGCCGCCCTAAGGCCTCTGCCTTGGCTTGATGACCATCTATCGACGGCAGCCGACACCAACTGCAATGCAATAAATAAAATAAAATCTCTTGTTCCAGGTAACAATGAACGCGATTCAACTCTCAGTGTGGACCAAACACTTATCCGCACAGATGGCATGATACCGTCACAATGCTCAGCCCTAACTGGTTGTCCATCACCATGCTTCTCATCACCTTGACGCTCACCAAAGAGATGTCCTTCCACGCAGAACACCTATACAGCTACGGATCCCAAGACTTCGACTTGCCATTCAAATCTGGATTCAAGCATCACCACCGGCACAGACATAAAGATACTCTCCAAGCCGACGGAGCACAATTCATCGGCTACAAAGCCAACTACGTAGATCCAAACTTAGTTAATTTCGAGCCTGAAAATGAAGACGTGAAGAAAGGTTGGATCCACATGACTAATGACCACGTTGGCGAACTTAAGGATAAAAAGTATCATCCGCATTGGCCAATAAAGCGTGAGGCGGTCATAGAAGGAGACTTGGTCCTCGGTGGACTGATGATGGTTCACGAGAGATCGGACACTATGACATGTGGGCCAGTGATGCCTCAAGGTGGAGTGCAGGCGTTGGAAACTATGCTTTTTACACTGGACATCATCAATGATAAACTCAAGTTGATACCGGGCGTGACACTTGGGGCTCATGTGCTGGATGATTGTGATAAAGACACGTATGGACTTGAGATGGCGGTGGATTTTATAAAAGGTCAGTAAGCTAACAAGTATAAATTAGGGCAAGGGCTGTGGCAAAATACAATGCTCACATGGATCTTATGATTTGAGTTCGTTTAGTATTTTTAATTACTCGTGATGCTCTGTGCTTCGCAAGGCACGCTAAGCCGTTGGTGCCGGCTGTCATATAATGGCAGTCGTTAAGCCATGGGCGGCTTGATAACTTCTGACAGTAAGGCCCGCCACTGTCTTACAATCCTCCCAACCCGGACTTGGCCCCCGTGGTGGAGTATGGCCTAACCTTCCTGCAATGCAGGAAGAAACCCGTGCCCCAGCAGTGGGGATATACAAGGGTTGATAAAGATAACGTGATATTCGTATATAATGTTAAGGCGCTTTGGGGTACTAAGTAGCGCCACCAATGGAATAAAAATCATAACTTGTTTTATAATAAGTTTTTTTCAAAATGTAATCATCAAAATTATGATTTTTTTCACAAAAGTGCGAGCCAGACCCACCCACCGAGGGTTCCGCTTTTAGTAACTTTTAGATACTTTTTGGCCGAGGTTCGCAATTTTTCTCGAATTTTAAAGACACTTTTTGATCATTTAGAATTAGAATTGCATCATCTAGAATTCAAATGCACTCAAGATAGTATTTCTTAACGATTCGCGATGTTCGTACATAGTTGTATATTGAACGGGTGCCATCACGATTATTTATTGGAAAACGTAATTACCATTAACACCGACGTTTCGGCAGCGTTGCAGTTGCCGTGGTCACGGGTAGACTAAAGTCGCAATCACAGTCAATAGTTGTAGTGAGTTACAGTGCTACACAAGAAATAAGTCTCGCGGATGTACCTGCGCAGATGAACAAATTTTGGATGTGCGGCAAGTTGATCGACCAATCAGATAGTTTCATTTTATAGCAGGCCACACGCCTTTGTTGCTATTGGTTGATTCAACGTCATCGATGCAGGTGACTAATAGTTTGGCATTATTAGCGTGAGCGAAATAGGTAGCGATACTGCGGCAATCAATTCTGCACCTTAACCCTATCGGTTAAAGATCATGTTGAATGTACTTATAGCTTCGGGTATTTAGTTACACTTCTTCCTAGTCTGCGCGAACGTAGATTCCCGAAGGGACTTTTATGATGTGTAGTACTGTACTACTACTTAGTCTACCCGTGACCACGGCAACTGCAGCGCTGCCGAAACGTCGGGTATCAAGGTAATTGCGTTTTACTTCAAAAGTAATCGCGATCACACGATAGGATGGTGACATTGATAAATCAAGCAACTTCAGTCGTTTAAGATATATCTTAGCGACTTTAAAGATGATAAAAATGCTTATGGCATTAAATCCGCTGCGTTCTACGATCCTTTTTTATTTAAGTGCTATAAAAGTATCAATATTTGAAAACGAAAGTTTTCAATCAGTGCGTCCTACCTGTGATGACCTACGGAGCCGAGACATGGACACTCACGAAAGGGCTGTTCCACCAGTTCAAAGTCGCTCAGCGAGCTATGGAGAGAGCTATGCTCGGAGTTTCTCTGAAGGATAGGCTTCGTAACGAATGCATCCGACAGAGAACCAAAGTTATCGACATAGCTCAGAGAATCAGCAAGCTGAAGTGGTAGTGGGTTGGTCATATCTCGCGAAGAACTGACAACAGTTGGAGTAAACGTGTTCTTGAGTGGAGACCGCGACTCGGCAAACGTAGTGTAGGGCGCCCTCCGACTAGGTGGCATGACAAAGAACTGCAGGCAGATGCTAGATGCGGCAAGCTGAAGACAGGGCGCTATTGCGCTCATTAGGGGAGGGCTATGTCCAGCAGTGGACTGCATAATATAGCCTGAAGAGATAAAAGTATCAATAACTAAAAAATATAGTAGTAAAAAAAGACAGGATAGGTATATTTTTTTTAGTAGCTATTAAAAGTCCCACTGCAGGATACAGGCCTTCTCTCAGAGAGTGACCAGAGAGGCTTCATTACCACGCGCACCCACCGCGCTTTGGCAAATTCAGGTGCCGAGGTATTTGAACACCTCAGTCACTCAGGTTTCCTCACGATGTTTGTCTTTAAGCACAATAAAGTTTTATTTTTATTTTTATGTCGTTTTGTACCTATTTTTATTTTAAATATTGTAGTTGTTTTATTCAAATATCATTGCCGTTCTCACACTTTGGCTGTAGCTGAAAATCAGTAGAATATGTACTTATTTAAAGTAGGTACCATTATACTGAGATACGGCCTTTTTGAGCTTATGTGGCACACCCACATACGGCCTAAAATGCCGTAGAACTCTATGCATGTGAGTTAGTATTTAAGATAAAGCTGTATTTGTACTTAAACTATTTTATGTAATTATTTTTTATGTGATGCTTTATGTGTGTTTGTCTTTAAGCAAAAATAAATGATTTATCTATCTATCTATCTATCTATCTATCTATCTATCTATCTATCTATCTATCTATTTTATTTGTTAGGGTTAGAACAGGAAAATAAAATTAATCTTATAGTAAAATAGACAAGTCGTCGTCAGGCTATACTAGTCCACTGCTGGACACAGCCCTCCCCTAAAGAGCGCCACGTTTTGCTATCGTAGGGGGTAATGCCCATAATCCCCACGCTGGGCATGCGGGTTGAAAATCGCAGTTCGATACACAAACTTGTGCAGAAAATACACAAGTGAGTAAGGTAAATTAACACATCCCTTAGAGTATCCCAATGAGAACACAACTGTCAGAATGAGATTGCTCCTGTAACTTCACAAAGTTCTGTGACTCATAAAAGTATGAAAAATATAGGACTTTTGAATATTTACTCGATGTGGTCAGGAGTTTTACGTTTGTTTTTATGGGAAATTGCGTCTCGTCTTTGCACTCTTAAAATTGGACTCAATTTGGGCTCATCGTGAATTATTAATAACAATTCAACTTCCCCGCTCAAGATTTTCCTATATTTACTCTCTTTAATAATTCACAGTCAAACCTCCCCAAAGAAAATATTTACCCGAATTCGGCCAACATTACGAAAAAAGAAAGTTTGTGTTGGGTTACAGAGCGGTAGAACGCCGGCCTCTCAATCGGGCGGTCGTAGGTTCAAATCCCGTGCACGTACCAAATACTTTGTTTTCTAACAATTTGTGGTGGCAATACCACACGCTAGCTGTGAAGGAAAACATAATTAAGAAAGTAAGAATTTGCAAGTGATGCAAATTACTTCAGCCAGATGTTGCTGCCTGTACGTAATACAGAGAGTATTGTAAAGAGGTTCGATATTTCACTGATGCCGGTGAGTCACCCATTAGCTCAGTTGGGAGAGCGCTGGCACGGTTAGCCAGAGGTCGCGGGTTCGAGTCCCGGCATGGGTGAAATTTTTGGCCTCTAAATAGGTTTTGTTTTTAAAGGTCCATAGCACGGGTTAGTGCATTTAAAAGAATATAATCACTAGGAAACCTGAGTGACTGACTTTTCACATACTTCAGCGCTTAAAATTACCAATTCGCAGGGGTTTGGCTTTGTGAATGAAATAAACCCATTCTCTCAGAGAGACAGGAGGTCTGTGCCCTTTAGTGGGACGAAAACAGGGTGTATTTATTCGCTTTGTTAAGTTAATAAGCAGAATATTCTTTTCTTAAGAGAAAACCTAGAGAACCTAGGTGTTAGACAATCCTTCTCTTCCTTAAAAATACTTTCCAGGTGCTACAGTGTCCCAGCAGTCACATCGCCTATCCAATAACATAACATTTTATATTGGCACAATATTGCCTCTGGTCCCACACTAGGACACCCTGTGTCGTGGGAGCCAGAACCAACGACATCACAAACATGTAAACATCCAAGACCAGGGGTTTTTTGTCCCCAGCCGGGGATCGAACCCATCCACAATACACACGCTAGACACCATAAATAATGCTGGATAACGTATCTACGTAACACTTATGGTATAATTTATCTAATCGACTATCGTCTGGCAATACGTCATATCTCTAATTGGCCAACTTTACAGTGCGGACAAAAACATATTTACGATTCAATAGCCAAAGAATTTTTTGTGAATTTTCAAACATAACTACGTTGAAATGTAACAATGTAACTCGGTAAAGCTTGGAATATAATATGACAAACAGAAGTCAACATATGTTTTGTCCAAAAAAATAAGATCGGTGTAATTGCCAGGATGTTATTGTTGAATTTCACGCACTAACTTGGAAGACATCGTGAGGAAACCGAAGCCCTCTGCTGTGGAACTTTTACGTGCTTATACCTATGGGCTGCTTCTGTATCGATATTAACCCTTGTATGTCCCCACTGCTGAGGCACGGGTCTCTTCCTGCATCGAAGGAAGGTTAGGCCATACTCCCCCGCGGGGGCCAAGTCCAGGTTAGTAAAGGATTGTAAGATAGTGGCAAACCTTACTGAAATGAAATTAATTGAAAAGTTTTTATTCAAACTAACGCAGAAACTGCGGCTTAATGAACGTTACAATGCAAATTAGGTGTCCATTTCAAAGTCTAGATAATTTTAGAGATTAAATGGACAAAAAAACTCCATACTTAGTCGTACCTATCAGAAGTTATCAAGCCACCCATAAGGCCTCTGTGATGGCTTAGCGACTGCCATTACATGACAGCCGGCACCTTGTATATATTTACAATCAATGGGTTTCCAAACTTCGATCTAGCCTCAACATTGCGAGAGGTTCTTTAACAAAAGGCCAATTAGGTCTCAAGCACCACGTTATCAGTTAATTTGATTTCAATTAGCTTGAGCTGCTATTTATGGGGGCGTCAATTTTCTTCTCTAGCCTAAATCTAGTGACGAAAATGGTTACTGGTATCATTGAACTGATAGTGTGAGTTGGGAGGTCACCAAAGAGGGTTGGCTGGTGGAAATCGCGTTTGAGAGGCTATTAGAAGTTTGTTTATTAAATCATAATTCACGGCTCAGCATTGCTTTAATTTTGCCCTTGCCTGTGACCGAGGCTTAGAGGGGTGTTGTTATTTGTGACTTGTGGGGATTACAGACTAATATAATGTTTAAATTGAATGAAAATTTGACGCTGTTTTATTGTTATCGAACTAAAACTTTCGGTAACACTACGTATTAATAATAATGATAATGCAAATAAACACTTCCACACAACTCAATCTGTTGTCCCGGTCTGGTACCCGTCAGGATGTTAGTTTCTTTAAAGAAATCTCTTAACGAATCTCTACTGCCTAGCCTATAAATGAATCTGATCGCTCTCTTCTGCAAGGCGAAGATGGTCTCAATGTCTGCTGCCCGTCCCCACATTAGTAAACCAGTTGCGACGTCAGTTAGTTCCCTAATTCTTTTGACTGCATATGCTGCTGAACTAAGCCTATTTAAAAACCTATTTAGAGGCTAAAAATTTCACCCATGCCGGGATTCGAACCCGCAACCTCTGGCTATTAAGCCTATTTGCTAATTTTTCTATATGAGGACCCCATTGATCCCAGCTTTGCATCAACTGTGATAGCTAGAAATACACTTTCATTCACACCTTAAACGAAAAAGAAAAAAAAAATAAGAAGAAGAAAAAACATTTATTGGATGTAAGTTGTTACGGGCTTTTATTTTTTTACTTAGCCTCTAAGGTTTGTGTCGCACCGCTGGGTAAATTCCTCCCCATTCGGTCCATTCATTCATTTTGTTCAATCATTCAGTTTAATTTTAAATAAATAACATAGGTAAGTAATTATTATTGTTGGAAATAAATCATTAACTACGATATTAACCATTGCATGTCCCCACTGCTGGGAGACGGGTCTTTTCATGCATCGCAGGAAGGTTAGGCCATACTCCGCCACAGGGGCCAAGTTCGGTTTGGTGGAATAACCTACATTCATTCAGGATCTTTGAAAACACTATGCTATTTTTTTCTACTTTGACATTCGTGTGAACGCTTTGAATTGTAGGTACTAAGAATCGCTCTTCATTGGTGTATCACTCGGCAGGCTCGATCAGCAACATTGACGACGCAGAGTACGCGTGCAACGCGACGGCACTGCGTAAAGTGATCTCCGGCGTGGTGGGCGCTGCCAGCAGCGTCACCTCCGTGCAGGTCGCCAACCTGCTGCGCCTCTTTAAGATACCACAGGTGATGGACCAGCTTACTCTACATAGTTATATATCAAACGGGTCTTATCATGATTATTTATTAGGTAAACCGTAAACCGGGGGGTAGGCAGCAGCGCCTCCTGCAGTACATCTCCACCAAACTGCGATCCCCAACCCGCATGTCCATCGTGGGGATTATAGGCATTACCCCCCAATGATGGCACAACCTTGCGCTGTGGCGCTCATTAGCGTAGGGCTATGTCCAGCAGTGGACTAATATAGTCTGAAGAAGAAGAAGAAACCGTAATAGATATTAATTCGCATTTTTTTCTATTGCTATATACGAAAATGAAGCTAAACTGGATAGCTCTACGTTCTTAGTTTTTACCTCAGATGAGATTTTCATTGATGATTTTCGTTTTAAAAACCTTCTCATTCTAAAACGGCCTTTTTAGTGGCAGTTTATCAAATCTAAAACCTAATTCTTCATTTCCTTTCTAGGTTTCGTTCTTCTCGACTTCGCCAGAGTTGTCGAACAAGGCCCGCTTCGAGTACTTCACCCGCACCATCCCGTCTGACCTGCACCAGGTGCGGGCAATGGTCGAGATCGTCAAAAAGCTGGGCTGGAGCTACGTCTCCATCATCTACGAGGAATCCAGCTACGGAATCAAGGTTTGTATTCTGTTTGTCGAGTTAATTGTTCTATATTTCAAATATGTATGCATTGTTAAGCCGTTCACGGAGTGGTGGTCAAGGTGGAGTAGACGGATCCTGTGTTTCAGATTAGCATGCTTCGTTAAGGCGTTCATAGAAGTTAACCTGGAGTAGACGATCGGTACACAAACCAGTATTCTGATGGTTCCATGAAAACACAAAAGGCATGTAAGCCAAAGATTAGATTGTTAGAAATTTGAAAGAAACACAGTGTTTTAATAATAAATTATGTTATCGTTATCAACCCTTGTATGTCCCCACTGCTGGGGCACGGGTCTCTTCCTGCATCGCAGGAAGGTTAGGTCATACTCCACCACTCCATCAGCCAAGTCCGGGTTGGTTATCATGCGATGTAATAATTATTATCGCATGAACGTTTTTAGATGACTTGATGATGAGACATTATGCATAATAAAGTCGTGTGCTCTATTCATGGGGTCAATGGATCATTTTGAGGTGTTGATTTGATAATTTGGTAAATAATTTGGTAATGGTAGGTAATTCTTCTCGTCATGGTAATAACCTGTGTCTCATATTTTGTAACAGAAAAAAGCAAAGGTTTCATAAATGAGCAAGTGAACTTTCAGTTATAATGTAGTTTTAATGGGAGAATATAATGTTTTCTACGTTTGTTATTTGACCTTTTAATTTAAAGATTAATGGAAAGATAATGTCGTTATTTACATGGTTCAAATCATCTATTCATAATAAGCCAACTCTTATAGTCTGCTTATCATCTCTTTTATCATTTTCATCAACCTATAGTGTAAGTACAATAATCAAAAGTCACTTTTCGTATGGTGACGTTCTACATACGTTAGGCAATCGTAAAATGAAATTAAAGGTTATTTGCATAAGATTAGTACGTAAATATTAAAGTATTACAACTTAAGAAAAGGCAAAAGGCACTCACAGTGCTACACAAGAAATAATTCTTACGGATGTACCTGCGCAGATGAACAAATTTTGGATGTGCGGCAAGTTGATCGACCAATCAGATAGTTTTATTTTATGGCAGGCCGCGCGCCTTTGTTGCTATTGGTTGATTCAACGTCATCGATGCAGGTGACTATTAGTTTAGCAATATTAGCGTGAGCGAAATAGGTAGCGCTACTGCGGCAATCAATTCTGCACCTTAACCGTATCGGCTAAAAGATCATTTGAATGTACTTATAGCTTCAGGTACTTCCATTACACTTCTTCCTAGTCTGCACGAACGTAGATTCCCGAAGGGACTTTTATGATGTGTAGTATTGTACCGCCTTACGCAGACCCTGCTCACCATTTTTTTTGTTTTTAATCTCATCGGAAAGGCTGCGCATATAATCGATTAGATTATGCCTAGTATGGCCCTCGCGGGACTTCTAACATAATTTCCATGAATTTTAAATTTGGCAAAACGTAAAAAGATTCTTTGCGAGAAAGGTAATATTTTATATAGCAAGTCGGCGACCTCAAGCACGCCCTTTATCTTCATAGTCACTTAACAAATTGAACGAAGTTCACGTTCGGTTGTGCGTAAAATAATGATGAAAACTTTGGCTCGTAGAGTGAACGAGTCAGAATTTGCTGCTGACGTTATCATGATTGATGTTTGATTACGGTTGACTGATCGTGTACTGGATGTTTTTTATCGAGTATTTTTTTATAGGCAGCTCAGAGTTGTTTAGGTTCATTCATGTGTATTGAAAGCGCTCCAATTTAATCGTGTTTATTTCTCCGTCAATGACATTTTTATTTCAGCAGTTGAATTTTAAGCCAGTATGACTGTTTTTCAAATTACAAGTTCAATCAAAACTATTAGTTTAGTTTTTTTAAATAAAACATTTTATGTTTTGAAGCGCCGGTGGGCACGCGTGGTAATTAAGCCCATATTACCTTTCTGAGGGAGGCCTGTGCCCTGCAGTGGGATGTTTATAGGCTATATTATAAAAAAAGTGCTGCAAACTAAAGTTGTGTTTTCAAAGTCCTTAATTAACAGAATTTTGTAATAATTATGTAAACTGTGTTAATAGAGGACTTTGTAAAGACAAAATTTAGAGATTTTTTGGTCATTTTTTCTTAAAAATGATCTAGGTTTTAAATTGGACACCTAGTTTGACTCGTAACGTGCATTGAGCCGCAGTATCTGCGCTACTTTGAATAAAACTTTTAATTTAATTTAATTTCATAGTTATAATTTTTGTACGATCAGCTCATTTACGATGTAAGCTTTAGGCCGCCGTTTCTGCACTACCTTTTCATTTCATTTCATTTCATTACACCATGGGTCATCCTGGACAGAAAGAAGTAGCCTGTCTTGAGGGAGACCGATATCAAGTAATAGTCGACAAGTACTTCTTCTTCTTCAGGCTGTATTAGTCCACTGCTAGACATAGCCTCTAATACGCTCCATAGCGCAAACTTGTGCCATCATTGAGGGGGCCCATAATCCCCACGCTGGGCATGCGGGTTGGGAATCGCAGTTTGGTGGAATTGTACTGCAGGGGGCGCTGCTGCCCACCCCCCGGTTTGTGTCCCTTCGTCACCTTTTACGACACCCGCGGGAAGAATTTGAGTTCTTCCCGACACGTAATATAAGATTAACTCCCGCATGTATCCCGAAGCGGTCGGCAGAAACCTTTGCAAAGACCAAGGTTTCCTGCGGACGAATAGGTTCTGATTGATTGATTGGCATCTACCGGGTGCGGGCCCTAAAATCAAGGCTGCCGGCGTAAAAACCCGAAGGAGGCAGCTAGGAAACGGATAGTTATATTATAAGCCACGGGACTAGGCCGATGAGGGTGAGGCATCTCGGATGCAAATAAGGCAATAAATCTTGCGAGCCAATCAGCTGTGAGGCGTCTCGTAAACGCGGTTTAGTGGGTTGTAACCTTATGATGAGATTGCGGTAGAGACTCTGCAGGGTGTAACGAAATCTTCAAATTCGTCCGATTGTAGTGTTTGATACGTATAACTTTTAAATAAAATTAGGAGGATTGTAAGACAGTGGCGGGCCTTACTGTCAGAAGTTATCAAGCCGCCCATAAGGCCTCTGACATGGCTTTACGACTGCCAATAAAATTATTTTTATTCTTATTCTATTCTTATTCTTAACTGCCTGTTACAAGAGGCCTCGGTCTGCGTATATTTTCATGTTTGTGACGTCCTTACCTGGTTACCATAGTACAAGTTTAGTTTGGGGCCAGGTTAAGCGATTAAGTTGTGTGAAAGTGTTATAATTGTGTATCCAAAGATGGATTAGCAGTCGTAGCCACCGACGATATCTTGTGCACTCGTCGTCGTCGTCAGGCTATACTAGTCCATTGCTGGACATAGCCCTCCCCTAAAGAGTGCCACGTTGTACACTCGTTATCAACCCTTGTATGTCCCCACTGCTGGAGCACGGGTCTCTTCCTGCATCGCAGGAAGGTTAGGCCATACTCCACCAGGGGGGCCAAGTCCGGGTTGGCGGAGGATTGTAAGACAGTGGCGGGCCTTACTGTCAGAAGTTATCAAGCCGCCCATAAGGCCTCTGAGATGGCTTAACTACTGCCATTATATGACAGCCGGCACCAACGTCTTAACGTGCCTTGCGAAGCACGGAAGCGCTCGGAAAAATGCCACTAGCGGTAGTCACGGAACGTTCACCCATCCCGTACCCGACCGTGCCTGTTGTTGCTTAACCAAGTGATTGATTCCAATCACTCGGTTCGCCTAGGCCACGAACGTTGTACACTCGATAGCTGTTATTTTTTATTGCATAATTATCCGTAACGCAGCTGAATAGAGTGCATGCGTCTAAAGGTTGATGTGCTGTCGAATTCCCAAGCCATTCCTTCTCAGCTCCAATGAGCTGAACATGTCTCAATAGACATGTTATTAATTTACTCTCTTGCGAACTTTTATCGGAATCGGTTCAGAATTTTGGACGTGAAGAAGTAAGAAAGAAATGTTTGTCTGTTTTCTGTTGTTGTTGTTCGAGTCAACGAGCTGAGAAGGAATGGCTTGTGAAGTCGACAGCATATCAATTTACACGCGTGCACTTTACTTCAACATTTATATTACTATGAATTGAGAATGCTGCGTGGTGTCGGCCTAGAGAAAAGCACCAACCCAAATTCTTCCCGCGGGTGTCGTAAAAGGTGACTAAGGGACACTAACCGGGGGGTGGGCAGCAGCGCCCCCTGCAGTACAATTCCACCAAACTGCGATTCCCAACGCGCATGTCCAGCGTGGGGATTATAAGCATTACCCCCTAATGATGGCACAACCTTGCGCTATGGCTCTCATTAGGGCACGGCTATGTCCAGCAGTGGCCTATATAGCCTGAAGAAGAAGAAAAATTAAGAATGCACAGAATGGACCATTTTTACATACTTCACCGTACGTTGATAAGTAAATAAAAATAATGCAAAAAACACAAAAAAAATACGGATAACTCCCACAAAACAAAATGATTTTTCTGTTACAAAGTACAAAATGCGTCTCCATATTGCCTTTGGTTTTTGGTTTCATTATCTATGGATCAAAATCCAAATGTATCCGATGAATGTATTTGGATCTATTTTACTTGAAATATTTAAATAATTTCCATCCAATACGATCATTTTTTCTGGTCCTAAACTACGATACAAGCTATGGTAACCACAGAACATAACAAAAATGAAAATACTCAATAGCTTTTCTTGGATAGGCTACACATTTTCGCACTAATTTGTGTCAGTCCGCTGTGAAAAACTAAAAGTGACTGCCCACAATAATAGACTGTACTCGCCACTTTAGTCTACTCGTCACCACGGCAACTGCAGTGCAGCCGAATCTTCCGGAATTAAGGTAATTACGTTTTACCTAATGAACAATCGCAATTATAACTTTTAAAATGTATATCACATTAATTTATTCTTAATTTATTAACAGTTTGTACGATTTTGTCAGTGAATAAAATATTCGAAACATTTGTTAATTAAGACTGCATTGTAGATTCAAGGAAGTATTTCTCGTTTCCGTGAGTCGGGATACACCGTGCTTAAGGTGTTCCGTGCAGTAAAGCTACAAATGGAAAATATGTGCATGGCCTCTCGGCCATGGGCTCAAATATTAGTATTAACATGATCGAGACATAGGTATAGACATTTATAGGTAACATTTATAAGAAGTCAAAGTTAAATTTCGTGATAACAATCAAATGTACAAATGTCAAAAAAACCCAAAAAAAACATATTACATGTCAAAACATACCACTCACGCACGCCGGTGGAAAAAAGTTAACTTGTTGTTTTTATTATTTTTTTTTTGTCATTTAAATCTGTACACAATGAAATTTTGATAATAATTGCAGTGTGTATTATGTTTTAATCAATTTATTTGCTCTATATTTAATCAATTTTAATTTGTCATTGAAGTGTAACATTTTATTATTATACATATTTTTTTTGTAAACAATTACTATTTGTTCTGTTGCTATTTTGTCTGTGATATATATATTTTTCTTTATTTTTTTTTTATGTAATGGCGAATACTATGTAATAATATCAATTTACTTACTAAAAAGGACGGGCTGAAAACCAGCGCCGAGACTACGCATGCAGTCACGGCAATTACGCTGAGCCCATTCCTTTTTACCACAAACATGTGAATGAGACAATAATTATTATTTTTTATTTTTTGTGTGGTAAATAAAACTTTTTTCACTTTCACTTTTCACTTTCTTTTTCAATAGTAATAGTAGGTACTGACATGTTTTGCAAAATCATTTCATTCAATAAAGACATTTAGTCTTTATTTCCAGTCATCATCATGATGATGACTATGATGATGATGATGACTTTATTTCCATAGAAAAGAATACAAGAAATAAAAACGATATTACACTCTATTAAGTTAATATAGTACCTTGGCCTCTGAATTAGGTTTTAGGCCTGTGTCTCAGAGGACAATAGAAAGGTAGAATTTTTTTCTTATTTTCGTGCATTGCTCAAGCTACACTATCCACAAACTAAAAGTTGACTGGAAAAAAATGCTATTTACCATTACGTGAAATGTTATGAATGTACGAAATCTTGGTTTTAATGCAATAAAGCATCATACATACATACATAACCTCACGCCTGTATCCCAGAGGGGTAGGCAGAGACCAGGGACTGCCACTTGCCACGATCGTGACAGATCACCTTCGCTTCATCAACGTTCATAAGTCGTTGCATGCACGCACGCCGGTTACGGGTACTTTTATCTTTTCCTTTGCTAATACATCCCCTATTTGGTCGATGTAAGTCCGTCTGGGACGTCCCTTACCAGCCCTTTCCCTCACATTTGCAATATATATTTGTTTCGTCAATCTTTCTTCCTTCATCCTCTCCACATGTCCAAACCAACGCAACATACCTTTCTCAATTCTAGTCACTACATCCTCTTTAGTCCACAACGTTCTCTAATCAGACTATTGCGTATCCTGTCATTCAAAGTAACACTACACATACTTCTCAAGGACCTCATTTCAACTGCATGCAATAAAGCATTTAATAATAAGCGCTAGTGGTACCGCAAGGAGCCCCTTAAGCCTTGCCTTACCCATATTAAAGGGTATTACTAC
Source organism: Yponomeuta sedellus (assembly GCA_934045075.1). Lineage (NCBI taxonomy): Eukaryota > Metazoa > Arthropoda > Insecta > Lepidoptera > Yponomeutidae > Yponomeuta > Yponomeuta sedellus. The sequence continues at coordinate 1,522,337 of OW203733.1, forward strand.
ATACGTCTTTAATCTCGGCTGAGAGCGGTACTGTTTAGTATGCCGAGGCAGTTTGACTGAGCCTGTTTTCGTTGAATTAATTTCCCTCGCGGGGAACTGTAGTGCGAGTAGTGCGACTCATAACATACGCTGTGGCGAATCCAATCAGAGCGCCTAGCAAAACATTATTCGCCGGATATACCTACCCACTTTCAAATTGAGAAAAATTGTGTAAACGGTGCCTTGCACTCCATTGTGTGCAGCCAAAACATCTCCAAAAGAGCTAGATTGGCTATTCATTATGGCGTGCTGGTCCCAACACTTATGTAATGTAGCGAGACTTGGGTGTGGCAAAAGAAGCAAGAAAGTAGAATTAATGCAGTAGAAATGAGGTCCTTGCGAAGTATGTGTAGTGGTGCTTTGAATGACAGGATACGCAATAGTCTGATTAGAGAATGTTTTGGACTCAAATAGGATGTAGTGACTAGAATTTATTGAGGAAGGAATGTTGCGTTGGTTTGGACATGTGGAGAGCATGATGAAGGAAGAAAGATTGACGAAACAAATATCGTCCCAGACGGACATACATCGACTAAATGAGATGAAATGAAAATGTTTTATTCAAAATATATAGCGCAGATATATATTTTGAATATTAATTTTGCAGCTTAATGAACGTTACAAGTCAAACTAGGTGTCCATTTCAAAATCTGGATCATTTTGAAGGGGATGTATTAGCAAAAGGGGAAGATAAAAAGTACTGTCAGGATCGTGGCAAGTGGCAGTCCCTGGTATTTGCCTACCCCTCTGGAATACAGGCGTGAGGTTTTGCATGTGTATGTATGTATGCTCACTTTCACTCTCACACGTGGCTTAGTGGAACCGAGTCATTGGAATCAATCACGCATAGAATCGATCCAGCGAGCTTTCACAAGGCATCTTGCGTTTGTGTCTCCGGGAATTAGTCATAGATCCTCATACGACGCCCGACTGAAGCACTTCAACATGTTACACCTGTGGAAGCGTAGACAGATGCATGATTTAATATTCCTGAGCAAATTAATTAATGGCCGAGCGATTTGTGAAGATTTACTTGAACGTATCGATTTTAAGGTTCCGAGACCCAACTCCCGACTGAAACTATCAGCAATTTTCTCCTTGCTCATCTGTAAAACTAACGTAGGCTTCAATGCACCATTAAATAGGATGCTCCGAACTTACAACGAGTGCTGGAGTAAATTTAATTTGGATATTTTTCAAGACAGCCTTGGCACTTTTAAGTCTAAATTAATTTCTAATATCTAAAAATTCTTAAAATTCTTATCTTACGTGGTAATAACATCTATATTATCACCGTATTGTAATATTGCATTTCTAGTTGTCTGCGTATATGTAAGTCTAAAAATGCTGTGTATACCTTTAATTGGCATAATCGCTAGCCCTAAGTCACTTTTAGTATAAGCTTTATCATGTTTGCGTGCTTGCTGTTGGTGTACCTAATGAATAAAATAAAATAAAATAAAATCACTAAAGTTAAGCAACCACCGGCACGGTCAGGTGTGGGGCGGGTGACCATTCCGTGACTACCGCTAGTGGCATTTTTACCGAGCGCTTCTGTGCTTCGGGAGGCATGTTAAGCCGATGGTACTAGCTGTCATATACTGATAGTCGTTTCACCATGTTAGAGCCCTTATACTTAGGCGGCTGGATAACTTCCGACAGTAAGGCCCGTCACTGTCTTACAATCCTCCACCAAACCGGACTTGGTCGCCTCAGTGGAGTATGGCCTAACCTTCCTCTAATGCAGGAAGAGACCCGTGCCCCAGCAGTGAGGACATACAAAGGTTCATGTCGACATACAAAAGGTTGTTACCATACTCACTTTACTTTTTTTTTATGAAGCCATGGAACTTGAAGTCGTTATGATTGACTCGAACTTAATTCTATGCTATGGTGACCAGGAAAACATCACAAACATGGAAATATACCTACTCAAAGTGAGGCTATTAGTACAATTGTGGTGGTAAATGAACCCACGACCCTCAGCACGCTTAATCAGACGTGATACCGCAAGACTAACGAGGCAGGCGAAGCGTGTAGGATATCATGGTGTGAACGCGGTTTATAAGTGTAGAATCGAACTTTGAACTTTTCAGATTCGTATCGACATGATTGAAGCTGGGCGCATGTTGAGATGCAGGCGACGCAGCACAGCGCAGCACAGTTCAGGACAGGGCAGGGCAGTTGAGGCAGACATAGGCCCCCATCGCATGCTGCGACGCAACTATTTGCTCCATTCCTTGACAATTCTCACCCATAATAACTCTTTCAATGTATTTTTTTAATAGTCTGGATGATTTGTATCATACAAACAAGGTTCACAGCGAACTAATTATCTTAAATGATCTGTCATTACAATAAAATTATAAGTAAACACGCCTCGACGTGCACGCGTCGCACAGAAACAGAAGGCACGCTAAGCCTTTGGCGCCGGCTGTCATATAATGGCAGTCGTTAAGCCATGTCAGAGGCCTTATGGGCGGCTTGATAACTTCTGACAGTAAGGCCCGCCACTGTCTTACAATCCTCCACCAACCCGAACTTGGCCCCCTTGGTGGAGTGTGGCCTAACCTTCCTGCGATGCAGGAAGAGACCCGTGCCCCAGCAGTGAGGACATCCAAGGGTTGATAACTACAACGAGACGCTGAGCAGGGCAGACACCGCGTCGCACGTGCCTGCGCCGCAGCGTACGTAGCTCAAGACGTTGACATACTTTACAGAATCTGCGCTGCCCTGCGCTGCGTCACCTGCGTCTCAGCATGCGCCCAGCCTTATGCAGTGGCCAGTAGCACCTTCACTCACACCAGATAGGTGAAGGGACCACTCAGACGTCGCAGTGCTTGGGTTATTATTTCTCATGGAGTAGGCGTGCTCAGCGCACCTATACCATCCTAGCTTATCTGCCTTGATATTTTTCAGGCTATATTAGTCCACTGCTGGACATAGCCCTCCCCCAATGAGCACCAAGTGCCCTGTCTTCAGCTTGCCGCATCCAGCATCTGCCTGCAGTTTTTCGCAGATCGTCATCCCACCTAGTCGGAGGGCGTCCTACATTACGTTTGCCGAGTCGCGGTTTCCACTCAAGAACGCGTTCACTCCAACGGTTGTCGGTGGACGGTTGTTGCATATCGGCCTAGCCCATAGGAAATACAAGCGCAAGTTAGCGTGTTTGTACGTACCAGCTAGCGTGGAAAAATGCGCATTTAAATACCATTCATTCTCTCGGCGATAGCCAACTCAATGTCAACGAATGCTGTGTGTGTTCTTGAGATATTATTTGTTCTTCAGTTCTGAAGCGAGCTGTTCTTTTAAGAAATCTTAAAGACTTTTCTTTGCACCGCTCTTTGTAAGAGCTTTTTTTGAAGCGAACTATTCAACTTTTCTTCGTTGTTTAAGATCTTGAATTTTTCATGCTTTCGTTTGCGTGTGTGCAAGAGATAAAACCACATATTTTACAGTATAAAGTACTACGTACAGAGCAGTTATCTCAACCAACCTCTCGTAGCAACCTGGCACTTCATATTACAACGTAATAATATTACATACAGATATTTTAAAGTAGTCCTCGTGAAAGAGTTCGTCATCTTATTAAAACCACACTTCTTTCTAGATAGTTAGCTACTATGTTAAATCTCGAAGCACTCGTGGCCTCTCTGAACCAAGTGATTGGAATCAATCACTTGATTTAAGCAACAACTGGCGCGGTCAGGTGCAAGATCGGTGACCATCCCGTGACTACCAAGCGCTTCCGTGCATCGCATGGCACATTAAGTGATTGGTGCCATTTGTCATGTTATGACATTCATTGTGTCAGAGGCCTTATGGGAGGCTTGATAATCTGTGACAGTAAGGCTTGCCACTATCTTACAATCCTCCACCAACCCGGAATATGCCCCCGTGGTAGAGTATGCCCAATCCTTCCTGCAATGCAGGAAGAGACCCGTGCCCCAGCAGTGCGGACATATAAGGGTTGATATCGATATCGACTTTAAATCTACCCTGTATACGATGTGAAGGATTGTAAGAGACTTACTCTGTCCGAAGTTATCAAGCCGCCCATAAGGCCTCTGACGTGGCTCAACGACTGCTATTACATTACAGCCGGCACGGACGCCTTAACGTGCCTTACGAAGCACGGAATCGCTTGGAAACATGCCTCTGGCGGTCGTCACGGGACGGTCACCCGCCCTGCACCTGAACGCGCCTGTTGTTGCTTAACTTAAGTGATTCCAATCATTCGGTTCGACCAGGCCACGCTTTAGATAGTAACGCTATTAAAGTTTTATGTGTTCTCCATCAGATCTGTATATCTATAAATGTGTTTTGATTCAAACACTGGGGCTTAATTAAGTATGTCTACCTACTTGCAGAAAACAGTTTCATCTCGTGGATAGTGAAATTAAATCTCAAGAGAGACGCAGCAGTGGAGTGCCTAATTACTTAGATGTGCAGGCTTTAGGCATGCTAATTAATATGATGGAAAGCAGAGGTACAGCAAGGTGTCTCTGAGAGAATACGGAGCTTTCTAATTGAGAATATCGTGTTTGAACGACAGAGAGTTAGACAATTATGCGAGTTCGTAATTGCACAGTGAAATAGTGTAGTTAGTAAACAAGGTTACTAACTCAGGCGATTTAATAAAATGAAATAAAATGCCGAGAGCCAATACGATTGCTGAGCCATTTAATGTTCAAGAGAACTATGAACTACCCTCCAACATATAATAACAAAGTATTTTACGAATACTCCACAACTCCAAAATGTACTTCTGCTACATGTGTACCTATGAGTACAACTATATGTATCTCGAATTTACAGGCACTATTCATTTAAATTATTTCTGCATTTTTAGTTCCATAGTATTCAGTTTTTCTTTTTATGTTTATGTCAAGGGTCACGACTAACCAGTAATTATTATCAATTCTGACAATAATTTACGGAATAACAAGCGCCACATAAGGCAGGAATGGCGCCATCGAACCTTATAATATCAAAATATATGTATTATCTATGAATGCACTGTTTTTTATTTAAGTAATTTCTTTGTGGCCAGTAACAAAAGCGTTCAAACATTATTCGACTGAAAACTCGTTCCATGTCACGTTTTGTTTTACTTTTTTTTATTATTACACAATGCGTAGATCTGCGTAGTATTCAGCCAGTCACTGTTGAAATCAGTCGTGTATTGTAAGCGGCCAGTGAACGACCAAGCTATTTGTAAAAAACAAACAATATGACAACGGGTGTTATAAACGCTGAGCAGAATATTACGATTTTGTTGTAAGCAATAAAATATTAGTTTCCTGTCAGCAAAACCCCCATTATGAAGTTATGTAGTCTTCGGTGAATATTAAAGAAAGGGGGAAAGTAATCCGCTATTTGACCCCTATTTGATAAAATTAACATTTCCTATAGTATTTAACATTAGAAATCGAAATATATTGATTTGCTAAGTAAGTACGAGTATATATGATGGCTGCAAAATTTGCAAAGTAAAAAAATAGTTTCTTCGGAACGGTGAAAACGCTATCCGCCATGTTTAAAGCATCTTCCGTTTGTAAACAAACATCTTTCAGCCAGAGCCTGTGGACATTGATTATTATAGGACTTACATCAAAGTGATCTTTACATAAATACACCCGAGTTTAAATCGATAAAGAATCAGTGTCTCTTTTGGCAAGTTTGAGTCACGTTTTTCGAATGTTAATTTCACTGGGTACACGAATCCACAACTTCCCGGGGGTCTTTAGTGACGTGTTTTTGCATTCTCAAACAACACGATAATGATAATTGCCATATTTTGGATGTAAACTCGATGAAATCATGGTTCCGTTGTTGTTATTTCACTATGCTCACAGATCACTTACAGAAAATTTAATGTCAAACTTTGTTTACAAGTTTTTGGGACTTCAAACTATAGACAAAAATGGCTGACCGCGTTTTTGGCTGTTTAGGAAAATAACGTTATAAAAAATATTTTTATGTTGCTTTTAGGTCCTTAAAAAATATACAAAAATATTCTTTGGTCTAATGGAAAAGTTATTTACCGTTTAAGACTTACTTGAAAAGAGAGTCAAATAGCGGATTGTGTATAATTATAGTCTGTAAAATATAGCTTGAGCTCCGCGACAGCTATCATCGAAATTGAGTCCATGAAGTTTTGAATTTTTTTACAGAATATTTGTACTGCGAAAACTCCGTACTTACTGCATAGATAGTGATGTCTAAGCAGTATAGTAAATGTAAATTACAAACTTTCGGTGATTTGGTGATGGATAATCTGAACTGCAGGTTTATTATTGGAATTAAAGTTTATTTGTTTGAAAAGCATTATCAAATTTCATTAGAAATAAATAATGAACTTTGTTTGAGTAAACTTTTATTTGCCAAGGTAGAGAAGTTACTTTACTTAGAAAAAAAAATACAACATCATAAAAAAGCATTTCGCATTACCATTCTCAGGTTTCGTTATCAACCCTTGTATGTCCCCACTGCTGGGGCACGGGTCTTTTCCTGCATCGCAGGAAGGTTAGGCCATAGTCCACCACGGGGGCCAAGTCCGGATTGGTTCTCAGGTTTACCATGTGTTTTTTTTTTGCTTCGGCAATTCACCTTGTTATGAATTGCAAGAAGATTGGGAGCGAGATGTTCGCTTTAATAATATTGAACTAGACTGAACTAGATTGATTATTGGAAGACTGGTCCAGAGACTCTGATTCAAAATTCGAATCAGTAACTGCTTTAGGGATTTTAGGATGTACACCTCTACTTGCATAAAACTTTGTAAAATAACTTTTCTCGTATAACGTCTGATTTCATATCACAACTTCTCGAAATTCTTCTTTCCATCTACGTTATCAACACTTGCAGGACTAGTGGCTGGTCTTACTGTGAGACGTTTCCAAGCCGCCCTAAGGCCTCTGAATTGACTTAACGACTGGCATCTAACGACGGCAGCTGGCACCAACTGCTGAACGTTCCTTACGATGCACGAAGCCGCTCGGAAAAATGCAACTACCGTTAGTCCTAGTCGGTCACCCATCCATGCCCTGAACACACCCTGTGTTGCTTAAAATTTGTGATCGGTTAAGATCACTCAGGCAGCCGAGGCTACGAGCGATTCAGCAAGATAATAGTTAATATTTTGAAATTACAGTTGTAGAAATTTATATTATCTATCTCCTTACTACCGGCAGTTATTCGCCGCTTGCTGCCAATTAAATTTATTGTATATACTATTTTTATTTTAATGCACTACCCGTGCTAAGGAACAAATTTAAAAACCTATTTAGAGGCTAAAAATTTGACGGACACGGCACGGACAGCCAGAGGTTGCGGGTTCGAATCCCGGCATGGGTGAAATTTTTAGCCTCTAAATAGGTTTTTAAATTTATTGTATGTAAATGTGCACATCTACCAATTCATAATTTTCAATTTAGGTACCAAAAATTTTTATTTAAAATTGTAATCTACTTTTGCTTACGAAATTCCTTTTAGCAATAGGGCCGCCAATTGTATCTACATGTTTTATAATTTGTGCTCTGGTGTACAATAAAGAATATTCTTATCTTATCTTATCTAGCAATTTATTAAAAAAAACCTAAAGTCGTATTAACTTTATTAACCTGTTTAGAGTGCTACTCAAGTTTACGACCGTTATTATGATTTAACCAACATTTATCCATCGTCACTAACTGCACTACAGTCTGTTAGCTTTCAGAATATACCTCGGCTACTATCGGATAGAATCGGATTTATTCGTGTAATAGAAATGTCGAAACTAATATAAACTAATATAAAAATGTATGTGCCTGTATGTAAATGTTATGTTATGTTTGCTTATCTTTATAAATAAAATTCAAAGTCCTGACTGACTGACTCACTCATCAACGCCCGCCCAAGCCGTTGAACCTAGAAAGCTGAATTTTTGCACATAATTTAGGTAAGGAATAAGACCGGATTTTTTGAAATACAACCCCTAAGGAGACGAAAAGAGATGCCAAAATTTGTATGGGAGGTATAAAGAATTTTAAAAACCCTTTTTCGAGGCTTAAAACTCCACTCATAACGGGATTCGAACCCGCGACCTCTGGCTATCCGTGCCAGCTGAGCTAATGGGCGACTCACTGGCATCAGTGAAATTTCGAACCTCTTTACAATATTCTCTGTATTACGTAATTAATTAGGTTTTTAAAATTGTCCTTAGCACGGGTTAGTGCTTTAAAAGTAATATAATAGGTATAAAGAATGTTGTCTAATTTACTTAAAACTTAAAAGAAATACTCTTTTATACAATTGATTGAATACGTGATTCGCTGTTTTTCTAAATTTAACCCTCAAGGGAATGAACGTGGATGCGCGAACGGAGTCGCGGGCAGCAGCTAGTTATTTATAAATGTCATGTCGGATCGCAACGAAACCTTTCGAATATGTTGAAACGTCTTGAATCAAGATTATCGTCTTTACTATGAAAATACTTACATGACATGACATAACATAACCTCACGCCTGTAACCCAGAGGGGTTTCAGAAACCAGGAACTGCCACTTGCATCCATCCTGACAGATTATTAGTCGTTGCATGCACGCACGCCGGGTACTTATAAGGCTATAATTTATTTTTGATTTGTTTCTATATCTTTAATCAGCCCACATCAATCCACTGCAGGGCATACTTTTTACCACGCCATTCCTCACGGTCCTGTTCTAATCTGATCCATTTCTGACCTGCAACCTTCAAGATGTCATCTGACCATCGGTGGTCTGCCTACCAACCTCCTTACCTCCCTTGGCCACCACTCCGATACTGCCCTGGTCCACCGGCCGTCTTCCCTTCTAGCCAAGTGTCCCGCCCATCTGCACTTTAACTCTGTGATCCGCTCACCAACGTCTTTGACCTTGGTTCTTTGACGAATTTGACGTTGGGCACGCGGTCCACAAGCGATATGCCCAGCATGGCATGCTCCATCGCTCTTTGTGCAACTTTAATTTTGCTTGATAAGTTTATTTCCGATCAAACTTGTGTCATATAAACGTATTGGCAAAGTTGTATTGCCTTCAAAATGCCGTTTGTAAATAAAACTCACACTACATTTCTCTCTAAGGTTGCTGGAAGAAATCTCTTACAGAGATAAGCTCGCCTTCGTTCATGTTATTTCTTATGTAATGTCCTCTTAAATGTTTCGTGTGCAATAAAGTACATAATAATAATATTGGCCTTTTTGCATCTACTTAATGAGATGATTTATACAGCGTCCAGTGGTATCTTCACTCACACTAGATGGGTGAAGGGACCACTCCGACGCTGTAGTGCCTGGGTCATAGTTTTATAGATGGTTTAGGCTTGCCCAGCACCTATACCATCCTGACAGCTTAGTCGGTCTAGCCCACAGGAAAGACTAGTCAATACGTGCGGAGCCAACCAAGCCGCGGGTTTCCTCACGATGTTTTCCTTCCCCGTTAGCGTGTGGTATTGCGACTTTGTTTAATTTCAAAGTTACGTACATTTGCGAATTTACATAATATTAGGTAGGTACATAATACGTTTGTATGGGAGTTTCTCCTCGAGGAACTGCCTTAAGATAAAGGCTTCGATAATGTTTTCCAAGTGACGTTAGGATTTGTATAAAACGGGCATAAGACGTTCTTGAATTGCGTAAAATAAATTCTCATGAAACAGTTTTGCAAACGCCACAGATTTTATTTGGCAACCCCTTGTCGAGCAAAAGAGAGGTCAATGCACATTAATCTCAATCCATTTGGTACCAACCTTGGAACTTAGTTCGTCCAATAACTACCCTAGTCTAATAAAGCCCTAACTCCGTTTCCTGTTTACACAATACCCAAACCAAAGTACGTGTTGTGAAGTTGGTGTTAGGTACAGACGACCGCACGTGAAGCTTCACATTTCTGTTACAAAGTCGCTCTTAACGTAAAGGAATAGTATATCGATATGCTACGGCTAGAACCCGAGTTGCGGCTACACCTAGTTTTAACCGGTTGGAACTAGATATTCTTGGTTAACTCTAGTATAAGCCGATTGTTGTTGGTTACCAATCGGCTTATACACGTTTTGGCAAGTTTTGGGCATTTTGGCTGTTACACGTTTGAACGTGTATGATGATAGGGATGATATGATGTATGTCCCCACTGCCGGGGACGAGTCTCGTCCTGCATCGCAGGTCAAGGTTGGTTTAGCATTTTTAGACTTTGGCGGGCTTTATTGCCAGAAGTTAACAAGCCTTTAACATGGCTTAGCGACTGCTATCACGTGACAGCCGGCACTAACGACTTAACGTGCCTCTCGAAGCACGGAAGCGCTCGGAAAAAATGCCATTAGGGGATAGTCACGACTTGGTCACCCATTCAGAACCTGACCGCGCCTGCTGTTGCTTATCCCAATTGATCGATTCCAATCACTCACAACAGAAATTTAATAATAAACAATAACAAATCATTTGAAATTGCCAATTCGCGGAGGGCACGCGTGGTAATTACGCCCATATTTTCTCTCTGAGAGAAGGCCTGTGCCCTGCAGTGAGACGTTTATAGGCTATATAAAAAAATGTACCATTGTCGCCTGTAGGTACATTGTACAATCTGTACAGACAGGCTTCCACTTTTCACGGTCCAATTTGATATTCACCGCCAACACAAGGGGTGCCAATCAGCTATAGCTCTTGTTTACAAGATGTCGGCGGCTTCGTTTATTATTTAAAAGACGTACCTTTGTTACAGTAAAATTTGTTTTAAGGTGCTTCTATGAGGTGGATATGGCATTGGTCTGCACTGCACTTAACACTGCCTCAGGATGGAAAAAAAATCGTAACTAGTTATACGAGTATAATAGCATAGCAACGTGTTCTTGAGTGGAGACCGCGAATCGGCAAACGTGGTGTAGGACGCCCTCCGACCAGGTGGAATGACGATCTGAGAAAAACTGCCGGCAGATGCTGGATGCGGCAAGCTGAAGACAGGGCGCTATGGCGCTCTTTAGGGGAGGGTTATGTCCAGCAGTGGACTACATAATATAGCCTAAAGAAGAGGAAGATACCAATACATGCAATAATTGCATGTAAATGTTATTACACTATTTTTATTTTTAATGCACTAACCCGTGCTAAGGAACAAATTTAAAAACCTATTTAGAGGCTAAAAATTTCACCCATGCCGGGATTCGAACCCGCAACCTCTGGCTATCCGTACCAGCGCTCTACCAATTGAGCCAATGGGCGACTCACGGCATCAGTGAAATTTCGAACCTCTTTACAATATTCTCTGTATTACGTACAGGCAGCGACATCTGACTTAAGCAAATTGCATTACTTACAGCCCCGACTACCTACTTTGCAGTTAGGTTTAACATCGGAACGATATCACTGTACCCACATGATTACACTATTTTTATTTTTAATGCACTAACCCGTGCTAAGGAACAAATTTAAAAACCTATTTAGAGGCTAAAAATTTCACCCATGCCGGGATTCGAACCCGCAACCTCTGGCTATCCGTACCAGCGCTCTACCTATTGAGCCAATGGGCGACTCACGGCATCAGTGAAATTTCGAACCTCTTTACAATATTCTCTGTATTACGTACAGGCAGCGACATCTGACTTAAGCAAATTGCATTACTTACAGCCCCGACTACCTACTTTGCAGTTAGGTTTAACATCGGAACGATATCACTGTACCCACATGATTACACTATTTTTATTTTTAATGCACTAACCCGTGCTAAGGAACAAATTTAAAAACCTATTTAGAGGCTAAAAATTTCACCCATGCCGGGATTCGAACCCGCAACCTCTGGCTATCCGTACCAGCGCTCTACCAATTGAGCCAATGGGCGACTCACGGCATCAGTGAAATTTCGAACCTCTTTACAATATTCTCTGTATTACGTACAGGCAGCGACATCTGACTTAAGCAAATTGCATTACTTACAGCCCCGACTACCTACTTTGCAGTTAGGTTTAACATCGGAACGATATCACTGTACCCACATGATTACACTATTTTTATTTTTAACCCTTCTCGCGTTTAGTGTACATACGTCTGTACACTAATCAGCCCGGCCGCGCGCATCCCCCAAGCGCTTAGTGTACAGACGTATGTACACTATGCAACGCTCAGATTGGACTCTTTTTATCTATGCTCTGTGCATTCTCTATGGACAATATCTGTTGTTTTATTGGCCAATGGTTAGTAAGGATTACTTTCGCCAACCAATCAAATGACGTGACGTGGAAAAAAATTGAATTATCATCGAAACCACATGAGCTTGCTAGGTCAGACGCCATTTTGCGTTTTCGTCGTGAGTTGCTCCGCTCGCTAAAGTTTTATAAGTTATTTAGAGAAGGCAACGCTGCGTATTTGTTCATGTGTTATATATCAAATTACTGGGAAAAGTGTGTAGATTATGATTCAAATAATAGTTTCGTTGTATTTGATGGAAAAGAAAGTGAAAAAAGCCTCGAACTTTTAGCCCGGATTGTGCCGCTTGTATGGGCGGTCAGTGTCATTTTACCTCTTCCTGGTAATTATTCATTTATAGCTTTATTTTGGTGAATTAGAGTATGAAAATTGTGTAAACAGTAATAGATAATATGCAGATCATATTATAAGTGTTAGTTCAGTGCTAGTGAATGAGTAATTAGTGAAAATAGTGAGACAAAGTTCAAAGTAGTGTCAAAATGGCGTGGATAGTGAAATGCATCTCGTCATTTGAATATCATGTAAGTTTATTGATAATTTTATTAGCATTACAAGTATAATAACCGGATAGGGAATTTTATGCAGATTGTAGTGATATATAACACTTATTGAATAATTACGTAGTACTTTCTCTAATTTGAGAAATGCGGAACTGTGTTCACAAAAAAGATGCAAAAAAATGGCGGTGCGAAATGACCCTGCACTATGCGGTACCTTTGAACTTTCTTTTTTCCGAGCGCGCGTGGCGCTAGAAGGGTTAAATGAAATGAAATGAAATGAAATGAAATGGTTTTATTCAAAGTAGCGCAGATACTGCGGCTTAATGAACGTTACAAGTTAAACTAGGTGTCCATTTCAAAATCTGGATCATTTTGGAGAAAAAATGGACAAAAAAACTCCAAACTTAGTCTTTTCAAATTCCTTAATTAACAGAATTTACACAGATACTACAAAACTCGTGAATTTTACATGCTTGAATTCCAGACATCATTGTCATCTAAATAATCCTTAATATTATAGTAGCTCTTTTGGCACAAAGTGTACTTTACACATTTTTTGAACCGCGCTTCAGTCAAACTTAATATATCTTCAGGGATTTTATTGTAGAAGCGTATACAATGCCCCATGAAGGATGTATTAACTTTTGCCAGCCTAAATCTTGGGATCAAAAGTTTATGTTTATTTCTAGTATTTACATTATGTTGGCTACCTGCAGTTTTAAAGTTGCTAATATTTTTCCTGACATACATAATATTTTCATAGATATACTGACTGGCAACTGTCAGGATGTTTGTTTCTTTAAAGAATTCTCTTAACGAGTCTCTACTGCCTAGCTTATAGATGAATCTGATCGCTCTTTTCTGCAAGACGAAGATGGTCTCAATGTCCGCTGCCCGTCCCCACAGTAGTATGCCGTAGGACATGATACTATGGAAGTAACTAAAATAAACGAGCCTGGCAGTTGCGACGTCAGTTAGTTCCCTAATTCTTTTAACAGCATATGCTGCAGAGCTAAGCCTATTTGCCAATTTTTCTATATGAGGACCCCATTGAAGCTTTGCATCAATTGTGATACCTAAAAATACAGTTTCTTCGACAAGGTCTAGTTTGTCCCTTCCCAATATAACTTTGCTGTCAACTACTTTGACATTTGGTAGAGTGAACTTTATACATTTTGTCTTTTTTGAATTTAACAATAAGTTATTAGACGTAAACCAGTTTAGTACCTGAGAGAGAGCAGCATTAGTATTGTCAAGGTCATCTTCTTGTCTCTTAATTTTGAAAATAAGTGACGTGTCATCTGCAAATAGTACTATCTCTGACATATTTTGAACCATGAACGGCAAATCATTTACATATACGAGGAAGAGGAACGGCCCCAAAATCGATCCCTGTGGTACTCCTATCCTGACCTCTGACCCTGAAGATTTAGTTCTATTTATATCAGCTCTTTGAATTCTTCCTTCTAAATATGATGTCATAAGTTTTAGGCTATTCCCGTTTATACCATAGTGCTTTAATTTTAAAAGAAGTGTTTTATGGTCAACGCAATCAAATGCTTTTGACAAGTCACAGAATACGCCTATAGCATCCTTGCGATCTTCCCATGCACTAAATATATGTTTAACTAACATGACGCCGGCGTCCGTTGTAGAGCGCCCTTGCGTAAAGCCGAATTGCTGACCATGGAGAAGTTGATAGTCATTGAAGTGTGTAAGCAGTTGACCTAGAACTATCTTCTCGAATATTTTACTCAAAACGGGTAGAACCGAGACTGGTCTGAAATTTGAAGGATCTTGCTTATCACCACTTTTAAATAAAGGAACGAGCCTACTATATTTCATTAGATCTGGGAATATACCCTCATCTAGACATTTGTTAAAGATTCTGGCTAAATAGGGTGCTAGGGTGTCGATTACTGAGCTAACTACTGTTACTGACATACCCCACAAATCTTCAGTTTTTTTAAGCTTTAGCTTTTTAAACGATTTAATCACGGTATGAGCTTCAATATAATCAAACGAAAAATCGTGATCGCATAGGGGGACATTGTCTTTCAAAATAGTTTCTGCAAGAGCTGGAGAAGAGTCTAAAGGAGCTGTCGTTATAATTGGAACATTTGTAAAGAACTGTTCAAAAGCCGCAGCAATGTCTTCATTTGAGGTTATTAATTTATTATTTATTTTAAGTGCAAATTCGCGATCTCCCAATTTGGATTTACCAGTTTCCTTATTTATAATAGCCCAAATTGTTTTAGATTTATTAGAAGATTGAAGGATTTTTGATTTTATATACTCGCATTTTGCTTTGTGGCAGACGGCCTTAAATAATTTTGAATATAGTTTTACATACTGTATAAAACTGGGGTTGTATGTATATGTTTTTTTCTCATACAGTGAATAAAGTGTGTCCCTACTTTTTCGGATGCCGGCAGTGGCCCATTCACTAAATTGTAATTTATTTTGTTTGCAGGATATCTGTTTTAATTTAAAAACTTTTTCAAAACTATCTGAAACAGCCTTGAAGAAATCTCGATAGAGAACATTAGCATCTTGAGTTTTATTTTTTTGAATAGGTAATCTTTTTTTTAAGTCAAGTTTAAACAATTCTAGTTTTTTATTTGTTATCACCCTGCAGAGTACATCTTGCTCTATTTTTTTTAAATCTGCTTTAAAATGTACAATTTGACCACTGTGGTCTGATTTAAGACAATTCACTGTAGAATAATGGGAAAATTCACAGTCACAGTATACGTTGTCAAGGCAGGTGGCGGTGGTTTCGGTAATCCTGGTGGGCTCTAAGAAAATATTCATCAAATTAAAAGACTTAAAAATAAGTTTTAATTTAGCACTCGAAGGGGAATCTACAAGCAGGTTTACATTAAAATCACCACAGACTATAACCTTCTTATTATTACTGCAGGCTACTTTTAATACATCCTCTAATACAGATTCGAATACACTGTAATCACTGGTGGGGGGCCTGTATACGCTTACTACAATGTGTGACGATAATTCAACACAAGATAGTTCAATTATTTTTTCAACAGAAAGCCTGCAAATATCTTTCCTTTCTTTAAATTTTAAACCATCCTTTACTAGTATTAAAGATCCCCCATGCAATGCTAACTTTCTATTGTAGCAACTGGCTAACTGATAATTATGTACAGAAAAATTCATATGAGATTCTAATAGCCAGTGCTCCGTAACACAAAGTATGTCAATCTCATGTTGCTCTAAGAACAATTCTAACTCTAGTAGCTTTCCAGAAAAACCACCCTGTATGTTCTGATTAGCTAAAGTGATTTTTTTTAAGAGGGGCTTTTCTGTGGTCTGCGCTGACAGTTTAAATCAGCAGTCAAGCTTAACTTATTTATGTTAGGTTTTTTTAAAGCCTCTGAGTACAGAGGTTTACTAGTAGAACTTTTTCTACAGTTTTTATTTACTAATGGTACCTGTTTTATTGTCGTAACAATAATAGGGTCATAAATATTGAATGCCAACAATTTGGCAATCTGTCGTTTTGAACGAAGGGGCACATACATTGTGTCCCTAGTCAATATAAAATTTCGAATAAAGTTATTCGTATCAAAATAAAAAACTTGATCTCTATGACCAAATGTCATGTTATATAACAGACGGTTAAGTTTACCTATCCGTGCATTCTGTGTCTCTGACAATGTTTTTGAATAGGGAAAAGCACAGATAATGATTTTCCTTACATTTAAAGCTATTATGGACTCATAGTAATTTATCAATTCACTTTCTTGAATCCCTGTGCTGTTCCCCATTAATAATACAATAGTAGTATTTCTATCATACTGTTTGCTGAGCAGAGCGTTGATTAATTGCATGTAAGAGGCATTTGGCATACATATGTTTTCTACATGCTGTTTTAAATGGATCTGCAGCCTGGTTCCTAGACCTACACCTATTTTGTCTGAGAAAATTATTGTCTTGTAAGGGGCACCATTGAATGGAACTGAACTGCTCGTTGGCCTGGTTGTCGGTTGTCTGTCCAGTACTGCATTCCGGGTCGATGGCGCACTGGTCTCCGCTATCGCATTTGATGGTGCAGGCTGTCTGTTTGGCTCGCCTTCATGCTGTTGTGCCCGATCCAGCGGTAAAGGGGCTGGTGTGTTGGGCAAGCTGCACGGCGGTGACAAGCATGGCTTCTGACTGCCTGTTGAGTTCAGCTGTGGAAGGGCTGGGTCTTCAAGCACATTATTCGGTGGCTGCAGGGGTAACCAGCTTGGTTTGTCTTCTGAGTCTTCTGATTCATGGATGAAGGTGGACTCAACACGTTCCAGGTTGCTTTTGCCAAGAGAAATCAACCCATTCACAGTTGAAATGCAGTCATTGTACTGAGTTTGCATAGCCGAGTACTTGCAGGTGATGTCTAGTAATTGAAACTGCAAATCTTCCACTTGTAATTGCAGTTCAGCCATCGCTAGCTCATGGTCCACATTACTAGCAAATAATTCTTTCTGGCATTCGGCCATTTCCGTTTCTAACTGTAGTTTTTGACGAAGAATTGGTACACTTTCTATACTTTTTCTGTTTCGTTTTATCAATTTCTGTACCTTCTGAATGTATTTATTTGTTTTAATATACTTCTTTATGGTTTTCACGCTGTTCATTTTGATACTACTGGTATTCCCCATAGCGCAGGACTTATCGCTGGCTGTGGTTAGGTCGACTGTTAGTATTCCGGCTTCACTCATCACTTCACTATACAAATCCATGGTTCTAGCGCTATCTTTTTGTTGTTCTTGTTCACTGATTTGCTGAAGCTCCTGGTGCGCCTCAGCAAGCTGGTGTTCAAGCGAGCGTATTCGTTGCAGTGCTACACCATGGACATCATGGCACTGGTTGAACGAGTTGACTTGCTGTTGCAGCTCATCCCGTTGGGCACTTAGATCTTGGCATTGTATGTCCAATTCACTGAGCTCTGCTTTAATGCACTAACCCGTGCTAAGGAACAAATTTAAAAACCTATTTAGAGGCTAAAAATTTCACCCATGCCGGGATTCGAACCCGCAACCTCTGGCTATCCGTACCAGCGCTCTACCAATTGAGCCAATGGGCGACTCACGGCATCAGTGAAATTTCGAACCTCTTTACAATATTCTCTGTATTACGTACAGGCAGCGACATCTGACTTAAGCAAATTGCATTACTTACAGCCCCGACTACCTACTTTGCAGTTAGGTTTAACATCGGAACGATATCACTGTACCCACATGATTACACTATTTTTATTTTTAATGCACTAACCCGTGCTAAGGAACAAATTTAAAAACCTATTTAGAGGCTAAAAATTTCACCCATGCCGGGATTCGAACCCGCAACCTCTGGCTATCCGTACCAGCGCTCTACCTATTGAGCCAATGGGCGACTCACGGCATCAGTGAAATTTCGAACCTCTTTACAATATTCTCTGTATTACGTACAGGCAGCGACATCTGACTTAAGCAAATTGCATTACTTACAGCCCCGACTACCTACTTTGCAGTTAGGTTTAACATCGGAACGATATCACTGTACCCACATGATTACACTATTTTTATTTTTAATGCACTAACCCGTGCTAAGGAACAAATTTAAAAACCTATTTAGAGGCTAAAAATTTCACCCATGCCGGGATTCGAACCCGCAACCTCTGGCTATCCGTACCAGCGCTCTACCAATTGAGCCAATGGGCGACTCACGGCATCAGTGAAATTTCGAACCTCTTTACAATATTCTCTGTATTACGTACAGGCAGCGACATCTGACTTAAGCAAATTGCATTACTTACAGCCCCGACTACCTACTTTGCAGTTAGGTTTAACATCGGAACGATATCACTGTACCCACATGATTACACTATTTTTATTTTTAATGCACTAACCCGTGCTAAGGAACAAATTTAAAAACCTATTTAGAGGCTAAAAATTTCACCCATGCCGGGATTCGAACCCGCAACCTCTGGCTATCCGTACCAGCGCTCTACCAATTGAGCCAATGGGCGACTCACGGCATCAGTGAAATTTCGAACCTCTTTACAATATTCTCTGTATTACGTACAGGCAGCGACATCTGACTTAAGCAAATTGCATTACTTACAGCCCCGACTACCTACTTTGCAGTTAGGTTTAACATCGGAACGATATCACTGTACCCACATGATTACACTATTTTTATTTTTAATGCACTAACCCGTGCTAAGGAACAAATTTAAAAACCTATTTAGAGGCTAAAAATTTCACCCATGCCGGGATTCGAACCCGCAACCTCTGGCTATCCGTACCAGCGCTCTACCTATTGAGCCAATGGTTTTTAAATTTGTTCCTTAGCACGGGTTAGTGCATTAAAAATAAAAATAGTGTAATCATGTGGGTACAGTGATATCGTTCCGATGTTAAACCTAACTGCAAAGTAGGTAGTCGGGGCTGTAAGTAATGCAATTTGCTTAATTCAGATGTCGCTGCCTGTACGTAATACAGAGAATATTGTAAAGAGGTTCGAAATTTCACTGATGCCGTGAGTCGCCCATTGGCTCAATTGGTAGAGCGCTGGTACGGATAGCCAGAGGTTGCGGGTTCGAATCCCGGCATGGGTGAAATTTTTAGCCTCTAAATAGGTTTTTAAATTTGTTCCTTAGCACGGGTTAGTGCATTAAAAATAAAAATAGTGTAATCATGTGGGTACAGTGATATCGTTCCGATGTTAAACCTAACTGCAAAGTAGGTAGTCGGGGCTGTAAGTAATGCAATTTGCTTAAGTCAGATGTCGCTGCCTGTACGTAATACAGAGAATATTGTAAAGAGGTTCGAAATTTCACTGATGCCGTGAGTCGCCCATTGGCTCAATTGGTAGAGCGCTGGTACGGATAGCCAGAGGTTGCGGGTTCGAATCCCGGCATGGGTGAAATTTTTAGCCTCTAAATAGGTTTTTAAATTTGTTCCTTAGCACGGGTTAGTGCATTAAAAATAAAAATAGTGTAATCATGTGGGTACAGTGATATCGTTCCGATGTTAAACCTAACTGCAAAGTAGGTAGTCGGGGCTGTAAGTAATGCAATTTGCTTAATTCAGATGTCGCTGCCTGTACGTAATACAGAGAATATTGTAAAGAGGTTCGAAATTTCACTGATGCCGTGAGTCGCCCATTGGCTCAATTGGTAGAGCGCTGGTACGGATAGCCAGAGGTTGCGGGTTCGAATCCCGGCATGGGTGAAATTTTTAGCCTCTAAATAGGTTTTTAAATTTGTTCCTTAGCACGGGTTAGTGCATTAAAAATAAAAATAGTGTAATCATGTGGGTACAGTGATATCGTTCCGATGTTAAACCTAACTGCAAAGTAGGTAGTCGGGGCTGTAAGTAATGCAATTTGCTTAAGTCAGATGTCGCTGCCTGTACGTAATACAGAGAATATTGTAAAGAGGTTCGAAATTTCACTGATGCCGTGAGTCGCCCATTGGCTCAATTGGTAGAGCGCTGGTACGGATAGCCAGAGGTTGCGGGTTCGAATCCCGGCATGGGTGAAATTTTTAGCCTCTAAATAGGTTTTTAAATTTGTTCCTTAGCACGGGTTAGTGCATTAAAAATAAAAATAGTGTAATCATGTGGGTACAGTGATATCGTTCCGATGTTAAACCTAACTGCAAAGTAGGTAGTCGGGGCTGTAAGTAATGCAATTTGCTTAAGTCAGATGTCGCTGCCTGTACGTAATACAGAGAATATTGTAAAGAGGTTCGAAATTTCACTGATGCCGTGAGTCGCCCATTGGCTCAATTGGTAGAGCGCTGGTACGGATAGCCAGAGGTTGCGGGTTCGAATCCCGGCATGGGTGAAATTTTTAGCCTCTAAATAGGTTTGTAAATGTTATGTTATGTTACATGCACCAAGCCGGGGTTCGAACTTGGGACCTCTCACACGGTAGGCAAATGCTCTACCACTGCGCCGCAGAGCTCGTCAGAGTGACCTTTTTTTCTTAGATGGCCGGTGTACTCGATACGAGTAGCATCTTTGTACCAAATATTTCTTCTATTAAGATCGTGAAAACGCGGCTTATGCTGCCTGGTGCCACCAATAGAAGCAGTGGTAGAGCAATTGCCTACCGTGCGAGAGGTCCCAAGTTCGAACCCCGGCTGGGAACAAAAATTACCTAACCCAGGTCTTGGATGATTATACGTTTGTGATGTCGCTGTTTCTGGTTTCCATGACACAGGGTATCACAGTGTGGGGCCAGAAGCAATGTATGTGCTATGTTATGTAAATGTTATGTTATGATGAAAACGGCCATATTTTTTTGCACTCGGACCGCTTTCTACTCTTCTGAGCTACTAAGATGGAATCGCAAAAGCGCCAAGTCCGGTTTGGTGGAGACACTGACGGGCCTTACTGTCCAGCCGCCCACACGGCCTCTGACATGACTTAACGACAGCCATTGCATGACAGCCGGCACCAACGGCAATAACATAACAAAACAGTTACCCTAGGATACCCTGTGTCGTGGGAACCAGAACCAACGACGTCACAAGCCTGTAAACATCCAAGAGCTGGGCGTTTTTTTGTCCCTAGCCGGGGTTCTAATCCAGGACCTCTTGCATGGAAGGCAGATACGCTACCGCTAAGCCGCAGAGATCGTCTCGTCAATAAATGGATAATATTATTTTTTTAAATAATTTTATACTGTATGATAGTTGTCGTATCAGCATAAGCCTTTCCTCCGGCGCCAGCTACTTGGCCGTCACCCCGTCTTAAATCAGAAAATGAATAAGTAATGCACGCCGCTGAGCGACATAGGTTGCTGGCTGAATATGCATGAGCACCTAAACCTGCCGTGCTAAACGGTTCGCCCTTTGAACGTTTTGTGACGTGTTGTTTGTATGAGGCTTTGTTACCGGGCCGTGTGAATTTGTTTTCATTTGCGATGCTCGTCTTCTTTGTTAGGTGGTTTATTCTGTAATATTGATATGAGCCTGTTTACGGGCTTTTGCTAGCTCGCCAGTTTTTGAGCGTTATTTATTTTATCCTTTTTATAAACAACCTAATACTGTAAATACTTGCTTATATTGTAAATGTAAAAGTTTGTGAAGTTGTTTGGACGTTTGTTACTCTTCTTCAGGCTATATTAGTCCTCTGCTGGGCATAGCCCTACCCTAATGAGCGCCATAGCGCAAGGTTGTGCCATAATTGAGGGGTATTGCCCATAATCCCCACGCTGGGCATGCAGGTTGGGGATCGCAGTTTGGTGGAATAGCACTGCATGGGGCGCTACTGCCCACTCCCCGGTTTGTGTCCTTTAGTCGCCTTTTACGACACCCGCGGGAAGAATTTAGGTTAGTGCTATCTAGGCCGACACTACACAGCACAACAGTTTGTTCCTCAATCACCCAGTAATGGCTGAAAGGAATCACATGAAACTTAGCCTGTATAGATTGGCAAAAATCTAAATTGAGACAGAGGACTTGATATCCTTGTAATGCGTTTCTGTGGGATAATATTTTATTGTTACCGTAACCTTTTTTAAAGCAAAACTCTAAGATTATGGGTGAAGAGGGGAGGGAATCGGTGAGGGCGGGGGGGGGGAGTGGGCAGGGGTAAGGAAGAGAGTTTGAATGTCTAATAGGATTGGTGATGCGAAGTACACCGAGTCATCTAGTCACTTTTATATATATATATATATATATATATATATATATATATACCGATTCCCTCTCCTCTTCACCCATAATCTTAGAGTTTTGCTTTAAAAAAGGTTACGGTAACAATAAAATGTTATCCCAGAGAAACGCATTACAAGGATATCAAGTCCTCTGTCTCAATTCAGATTTTTGCCAATCTGTATGTTGGCTATCTGTATATATAAATATATTAAGTAAATTCTGACATTATATACTATTATTATATACTTATTTTTTATATACTACATTATGTATATAAAAAATAAGGAAGGAAGAGACCCGTGCCCCAGCAGTGGGGACATACGAGGGTTGATATCGAAGTTAATTCTAATCTCAACGTGCAGGAGCAGGTAATTTGAAAACAATATTATGATTATATTTGATATAATACTTAAGATAAGATAACATTATTCTGTATTCTACACTTGAGCATTGTATTAAAAATACTTATTTTTATACATTACTACTACCTAGTGAAGTTAGAAAACCGTTATTTTTGTATGACCTCTGAACTACCTTTTTTTCCAACTCATATTTTATTTTATTTTTTATTGGAATACCAACAGCTTATACACGAGGCATTTTTACAAAGAATAAGATGAATTAGATTTAGAGCCAATAACAGGTTTTCACTGACAATCAGAAAAACATTTGAATTTACATAACAAAATTTTCATAATGGAATTGTACTATTACATCGCTTCTTGAAATATTTTATACTATGTACATCGCTTCTTGAAATATTTTGTGGAGTTCCCCTAGTCCTATCCGACGACACAGTAGGGGTTATAGGGCAAAAAAAAATGCATACATACATAACCTCACGCCTGTATCCCAGAGGGGTAGGCAGAGACCAGGGACTGCCACTTGCCCCGATCCTAACAGATCGCCTTCACCAACGTGCTTAAGTCGTTGCATACGCACACGTCGGTTCCGGGTACTTTTTATCTTCCCCTTTGTTAATACATCCCCTATTTGTTCGATGTATGTCCGCCTGGGACGTCCCTTACCAGCCCTTCCACTTACATTCGCAATATATATATTAGTTTTTCAAGAATTTGTAACATAATGCTTTTATTCTTTATAATTTTATTTTTATTCATGTATGAATTTATTCATCAAAAGATCTGACATGTTTTTTTCTTATTTTAAACGTACCAATAAAGAGTCACTTCCGTTGTATATAATTTAGAATAATATTTTTTTTAATCATTATAACGTAAATTAATTAATAATATTAAGTTAATCTTATTTATGTTTAAGATCAAATTACAAAATTATAATTATTGTTGTTAATTTTAGTTATGCCAAACAGTGACACCTACGCAGTTTGATTTGACCACGTGGTCTTTGTATGTGAGAGCGTATAAAAGCTGTCTTGTGAATTTTCAGGCACTATCATTCGGACTATCGAAGAACAAAGACGTGATAATGACGAAATATTTTACTGTCGAGGGATATTTTTCTTCATGCCAGAAGTAGGATTCTGTTTTGTTTCCAGCTTTTGGAAACTATGGATCAGTTTCTGAATTGAGAATTTCGCTGAATAAATAATTAACGGTATGTTCATTAATGCTGTCTTTTCGAATTTCTCAGGCAAGAGCGAGACCGAATGTAACTTACATATACCTCGGCTACTATCGGTAGAATCAGATATATAAGTGTAACAGAAATATCGGGACTAATATAGCACTTATCTTTATATAACTTTTCAAAATAGTGAAGAAAAGTTTTATACAAAGCAAGAAGAACACTCGTCTGCTTTCGGCGAAAACCGAAGCCTACTCTATCGCCCGAGGTATACTCTAAAAGCTAACAGACTGTAAGTCTACAATGTGTTGTGCTTACGAAAGTTTTAGTTCAAAGACTGTAAGTATTTACTTAGTGAAATTCTCAATTTAGAAACCGGCCCTGAGATCGCGCTGAGTTTTAAGACTCCAACGCCATCTCAAAGCACTTTTTAAGCTTTTTTTACTAAGAGTCTGTGACACGTACTTAGACTACAACAAAACTGCCGTGTAATGTACACTAATGAGTCCATTTCTCTGTTCCCTAGGCGTTCGAAGAGCTGGAAGCCTTGCTGGCCCGCAATGGTATCTGCATAGCCGTGAAGGAAAAACTGGTGAAGGACTCCGGAGTAGCGGACGAGAGAGCCTACGATGACATCGTACAGAAGCTGCTCACCAAGCCCAGAGCCAGAGGTAAGTTTTTGTTAATCTTTATCTTGATATTCTTCTTTTTACACTGCTACGACGGAGCCCAAAAGGAGGGTAATGAATTTAGATCGTGTATTAAGTAAGTTGCTGTGTGGTGTCGGCCTATAAAATAGCAACAACCCAAATTCTTCAAGTAAAAGGCGACTAAGGGACTCAGAATGGAGGGTGGGAAGCAGCGCCCCCTGCAGTACAATTCCACCAAACTGCGATCCCCAACCCGTATGCCCAGCGTGGGGATTATGGGCATTACCCCCTAATGATGACACAACCTTGCGCTCATTAGGGAGGGCTATGTCCAGCAGTGGACTAATATAGCCTGAAGAAGAAGAAGATTAAGTAAGTTCGATTCTGTCGTCATCATTATCAGCCCACCGCTGCCCACTGCTGAGTGTACCTTTTCCTCTAAACGCCATCTCTCACCGTAACTTGCCATCTGCATCCACGGACCTTCCGCCGTTCTTGACCGCCACTATGTGGTTGTCATGGTTCACCAGCCGTCTTCCTGCCTTGCAAGGTGACCTGCCCATTTCCACATTTCCCATTTTCTGTCCGATTCTATGTTCTTGCCATATTTAAAAGTGTTGTTGTGAGTGGCACAGGTTGAAGAAATTCCTTTTACTCTGTTATTGGTGAAGTTAAAACAAAGACGGTGGATTTTGCACTATTTTTATTAGCGGTAAAAGCAGAGCATATTAGATGAAATGCAGAAAATTGGGGGCGCGCGTGCGTGCGGACTCACTAGCGACAGAAGGCAGACTGCCCGAATAACGAAATAAAACCGAGTGAGTGAGACGGAACGACTGAGCGAAAAGGAGCTGCGCTTTTGCGCGCGCCTAGACTGATAAACATACTATTTCATTAAGTATATACACAAAAAATGGGGCATCTACGAGTAAATAAAATTAAACAAAATGATAGATAGTTCAGAACACTCCGGTAAAATACTCCTGCGTGGGTTATTTAGGTAAAATGCAAGTATTAAATAATCGCGATTACACCCGTTTAAAATACCTAACAATATTTACTCATTATCGGCCTTACATTAGTTGATTAGATTTTGACATTACACTAATTGAGTGTACTAGCATAATATTTGAAATTTTGACATTACATAATGCGATCTGATAGTTAAAAATTTAATTTTTAAGAAGCACTCATAAGTATAGAATCGTAAAATTTTGCCGAAATGGCAAAGCAATCAAAGGAACTTAACGTATTGTAACATAGAATTATGTATCAATACTCTTGTTAACGCAAAGTAATTTAATAGCAAAGAGTGAACTTCGAGCGAACATACCTGCGATACGAGCGTTAACCTACGACCTCAGCGATACTATTGGACTTCGATTGAACCTGCGATTGGAATCTACGTGTGGACTTCGTGTCGTGAAGACCTGCAGACCAGACCCTGCGTGAATAAATCCTAAGAAGTTGTCTTTGGCGTTTTACATCCAAATTTAAAACCCTAGCCCGTAACAATATTATTTAAACTCTTTAATAGGATTTTCTTAAAACATTATCTTAAAACAATTTTCGGCAACAATATCGCGTAATTCAATTTGAAATTTCAGTCATCTCTATTACAGCGAAGGTAATTTCATTAGGATCGTTTAGCGAAACATTGGTAGCTCGCTCCGGTACAAGAATACTGTATTAATTGTATCTCCTTACTGTGTAATAGCCACCTCATGATCGTCAACGCCGCACGTTGGTCCCGCCTGGATCGAATGTTACCTTTGGCCTCGAGGACCTATTTAATTGTAGTAGTGTTAGACTTGATATTTTCGCACTTCGCACATAGTATTTCTTATTGATTCGCGATACATACTAATAATAATTATATATTTATTTATTATTTTATTTGGAAAACTAACAGCTTATCACTAACACAATAGATTATATGCGTAGCAACAGAAAGCAAACAAAAAGTTTTCACAGATAGCCATATTTTGAGCAATTAGCACAGGTGAAAGAAAAACATTACACGAAACATCAGGCTCAGTACTTGGGTACATCCAAAAATAGAAGAAAGAAGATGGCACACCATTTTATTGGGTTACATCAGTAATGAAGCCTCAACCGAGTCACAGAACTTAGACGTTAACACTTTGCGAATAACGGAAATACTACCAGTGAACAATTCAATGTCTTCGTTTTCAATACAAAGGTCGTAAAAAGATCTTATAAAACGGGGCTAATTTATTTAGCCCCGTTATTTAGCCGCGATTATTTATTAGGTAAAACGTAATTACATTAATTCCCGACGTTTCGGCAGCGTTACAGTTGCTGTAGTCACAGGTAGAATGAAGTGTTCAAAATCGAAATAATTGTGTTGTTTTATCGATTTCTTATGATAAAATATCATAAATATTATGAACTAGCTATGCCCCGCGGTGTTACCTGCGGTTTATCGATTTTCCCATCGATATCAACCCTTTGTATGTCCGCACTGCTGGGTCACGGGTCTATTCCTGGATCGCAGGAAGGTTAGGCCATACTCCACCACGGGGGCCAAGTCTGGGTTAGTGGAGGAAGGTAAGACAGCAGCGGGCTTTAGTCAGAAGTTATCAAGCCGCCCATAAAGCCTCTGACATGGCTTAACGACTGCCGTCATATGACGGACGGCACCAACGGCTTAACGTGCCTTGCGAAGCACGGAAGCGCTCGGAAAAATGCCACTAGCGGTAGTCACGGGATGGTCACCCTTCCTGCACCTGACCGCGCCTGTTGTAGCTAAACTCAAGTGAGTGATTCCGATAACTCGGTTCGACTGGGATACGAGCGCGATTTTTCCATAGAAACAAGATATTTTTCCGCAGTAAAACGTAGCCTATGTGTGAATCCAGGGTGTCAGCTAACTTCATATCATTTTTTTTTAATCGCTCCATCAGTTTAGACGTGGAGAAGTAACAAACATACACACTCACAAGCTTTCGCCATTATAATAATTATTTATTTATTTTATTTTATTATAATAGGAAAACTTACAGCTATGAACAAAACACATTGATTGAAATAATGACTGAGAGCCAATTACAAGTTTTCACTTAGAAATATCTTACACATAGAAATATTTTAGAAAAAAAAAGAAAAAAAATATTCGCCCACTACAAAACAATACTAATACTCACACACACATTAATGTGATGTGATTGTGTGAGGTGATGCGTTATTAATATAACATTATGTCCTTTAGATTTTATTAAAATTATTTTGTCCGTTTTTTCTCTAAGATAATCCTGACATTTAAATGGACCCTTAGTTTAATCAGTTTCATAAAAACATTTTGATTTTGACGATTTGATTCGATTACAACTCTTTGCTTCACTTCTTGTTTACTTTACAATTTCTGTCTGCCCCCTGTTAGGCGCTTGAATCAGTGTGCCTTGGTTATCCCGTTTTGATCGATAATAGCACTTACGCTGGTCGTCATAAGAGTCCTAGGCGGCAGCTCTGCCCGTTCTGCCATCATAAAACTAAGGAAGATTTATTCACGGAACGCTTATAAGCCCGAAGAGCGTAAATACAATCAGTTTTATGAGGGGAGTGCGTAGGGTGTTAACTCGGCCTACGTTGGATAGATTTGCTAAAGGTCAATTTCCCTCAGTACCTACCGCGTTTCCTGGGAACCAGATTGGTATATTATCTGTTACCTTTCAAATCACGTCAAGTCACATCATTATTGATATCAAACTCTCGTATGTCCCCACTGCTGGGGCACGCGGGTCTCTTCCTGCACCGCAGGACGGTTAGGCCATACTCCACCACGGGGGCCAAGTCCGGGTTGGTGGAGGATTGTAAGACAGTGGCGGGCGTTTCTGTCAGAACTTCTGACAGCGGCTTGATAACTTCTGACTCAGAAGTTATCAAGCCGCCCATAAGTACTCGGACATGTCTTAACGACTGCCATTACATGACATCCAGCACAAACGACTTAACGTGCCTTGCGAAGAACGGAAGCGCTCGGAATAATGCCACTAGCGGTAGTCACGGGACGGTCACCCATCCTGCACGTGACCGCGCCTGTTGTTGCTTAACTCTTGTGATTGATTCCAACCAATCTATTCGACCAGGCCACGAGCGCTACGAGCGTTTACTGTATAATTTTAAATATTTTATGTTCGTGTTTTCTAGTATAGAATAAAGAATATTTTTATCTCATTTTAGAAGTTAAGGAAGTATTCTGAAACTTACTCCGCTGGCTCAGCGACGCGAAGCGGGTCTTGGCCTAAAACACAAGAACTCGCCACTTGTCCCTGTCGTGCGCAGTTACCTCTTACCAGTAGCCCGCCGGGAGCTCATTCAGAAATTGACAGAAATCAGACAGATCAGAAATACACAAATTAAAAGTAACTACCCACAATAATAGAGGCCTCTGACAACATGGCTTAATGACTACAATTTCATGACAGCCGGCATCAACGGCTTAACGTGCCTTGCGAAGCACGGCGACACTCGGAAAAATGCCACTAGCGGTAGTCACGAGACTGCGACCGGTACTAGCCCCAAAACATTAGGCCGCAAATCCATCAGCATTAAACGCAAACACGCCCCGCCCCCGTTGTTAAACCGTCGGATAAAGCCGAGCAGCCAAATGTAAGTTTACCGCGAACGGGTAATCATCGCTATCGGGCGCCGCGGAGATTCAATTTGTGTAACCATTTTAGCGAAAAATTGTCTCGGCTGGGCCCAGCTGGCTATCGGGCCACGCAGCTCTCGCCCGCCCCTTTGACAATTTATCTGAAGGGAATTGGCCTCGTATACTGTGTGCCTGGTTTACACGTGTTAAGTGATTTAGTGGGCAGCTTTTAAGTGAAGATAAGTCATGATTTGGCCTTACACCTTATAAGATTTAACTTCGTATAGCGCGTGCCTGGTTTACACGTGTTAAGTGATTTAGTGAGCAACCTTTAAGTGGAGAATGATGAGTCATGATTTGGCCTTACACCTTATAAGATTTAACTTCGTATAGCGCGTGCCTGGTTTACACGTGTTAAGTGATTTAGTGAGCAGCTTTTAAGTGAAGAACGATGAATTATAATTGGTCTTACACCCCATAAGAATTGGTCTCATTTAAAAACTCTTTAGACTGCATATAAAGACGTTTTTATAGGGTCCGGCTTTTTTATAAATAATACCGTAAAATAATTACTTGCAACTTACTACTTAAGTGCTCTTTTAAGCGGCTGTTTACACTTCATCATTAAAACATTATGTCTTTACAGATGGGCACGATGTCTTCCCTGAAAAAGTTATAGGACATAATCCACTACGGGGGTTAAGTCCGGATTGGTGGAGGCTTGCAAGACTAGTGGCCGGTCTTACTGTCAGATGATTTCAAACCACCCTAAGGCCTCTGACTTGGCTTAACGACTGCCATCTATCGCACCAACCTCTTAGCGTGCCTTGCAAAGCACGGAGCCGTTCGGAACAATGCCACTAGCGTTAGCCATAGACGGTCATCTGTACAAGCACTGAAAGCGCCCTGTGTTGCTTAGCCTTTTTGATCGTTTAAGATCACTCAGGCTGCAGGGGCTACGAGGGGTTATACTTCATTTGTTATAATTTCAAATTTTGTTAAATATTTGCGTACTTAATTCGTATAAACTCAGGCTGGCTGAAGCAGACAATTTGTTTCGGCCCCGGTCCTAATAAAATTATCAGTAAAATAAATATTTGATCACGAACAAACTCACCAAAAAAGTCATTCGATCGGCCATCAATGAGTTTACATAATTGATAAGGTCAGCAATCAAATGAAATGGTTGAATTTTAGGAATTCTAAGGTCAAAATATAATGTTTTAATTGATTAATAAATTATTATTTATTTAGTTAATTAGTCCATGGTCTCTGCCTGCCCCTCCGGGTTACAAGCGTAAATTTGTGTGTGTGTAATTTTATTAATTCAATTTTTTTTAATACTGTACACACACTGTTTTGATATAATTATTTTATATCACCTTGAATCACTGTGGCCTGAACGTACAATTTAATGTAGTTCGGCGTTTAAAGTTATTTTATATATATTGTTAACTTTTGTTCTTCTCAAAATACATTTTTGATTTGATATTAAGAGTAGAAACGGAAATCTAAAAATCACGGAACTCTATTACTGTTCGTCTGCTTCCGCTGTCTGTCCGTTCGTCCTCTTTCTTTGGAACCGTAATAGATAGTCAGTTTAAATTTTTAAAGAATAGTATGTGTTATTATTGTAGTCACTGACGTAGTTCAGAAGTGTACAGGCTGAAGTGGCAGTGGGCTGGTCACAACCGTCGCAGAACCGATGATCGTTGGAGCAGACGGGTTCTCGAATGGAGACCAGGACTCGGCAAGCGTAGTGTAGGACGCCCTCCGGCCAGATGGACCGACGACCTGAAAAAGGTGGCTAGTTTGACTGGATGGCGAAAACGGGCGATCGGATCTTGTGGCGCACTCTGGGGGAGGCTTATG
This sequence comes from Yponomeuta sedellus, assembly GCA_934045075.1. NCBI lineage: Eukaryota > Metazoa > Arthropoda > Insecta > Lepidoptera > Yponomeutidae > Yponomeuta > Yponomeuta sedellus. Next base: position 1,553,430 of record OW203733.1, read on the forward strand.
TCCAGCAGTGGACTGCAATAGGCTGAAATGATGATGATTATTGTAAATTACTTAACAAATAATAAAATAAGGATGAAGGAAGAAAGATTGACAAAACAAATTAATACTGCGAATGTGAGTGGAAGGACTGGTAAGGGACATCCCAGGCGGAAGGAATTACATCAACCAGATAGGGGATTTATTTGCAAAGGGAAAGATAAAAAGCACCCGGAACCGGTGCGTGCATGCAACGACTTATGAACGTTGATGAAGCGAAGGTGATCTGTCAGGATCGTGGCAAGTGGCAGTCCCTGGTCTCTGCCTACCCCTCTGGGATACAGGCGTGAGGTTATGTATGTATGTATGTATGTATGTATGTATGTATGTATGTATGTATGTATGTATGTATGTATGTATGTATGTATGTATGTATGTATGTATGTATGTATGTATGTATGTATGTATGTATGTATGTATGTATGTATGTATGTATGTATGTATGTATGTATGTATGTATGGAACTAACTGACGTCGCAACTGCTAGGCTTTTTATTTTAGTTACTTCCATAGTGTTATGTCCTATGGCATACTACTGTGGGGACGGGCAGCAGACATTGAGACCATCTTCGTCTTGCAGAAGAGCGCGAACAGATTCATTTATAATCTTGGCAGTAGAGATTCGTTAAGAGATTTCTTTAAAGAAACTAACATCCTGACAGTTGCCAGTCAGCATATCTATGAAAACATTACTTACGTCAGGAAAAATATCAATAACTTTAAAACTTTGGGCAGCCAACACAATGTAAATACTAGAAATAAACATAAACTCTCGTTCTCACTATTTAGGCTAGCAAAGGTTAATACATCCTTCATGGGGCATTGTATACGCTTTTATAATAAAATCCCTGAAGATATTAAGCTTGCCTGAAACGCGGTTAAAAAATCTGTTTCTTTGTGCCAAAAGGGCTACTAAAACATAAAGGATTATTTAGATGACAATGATGTCTGAAATTAAAGCTAGTAGAATGCATGAGGTCTATGTTTTATGACAATTATTTAAACTCTGTTAATTAAGGACTTAGAAAATACTAAGTTTGGAGTTTTTTTGTCAATTTTTTCTCCAAAATGATCTAGATTTTGAAATGGACACCTAGTTTGAATTGTAACGTTCATTAAGCGGCAGTTTCTGGGCTACTGTAAATAAAATCTTAGCCTCTAAATAGGTTTTTAAAATAGTCCTTAGCACGGGTTAGTGCATTAAAAATAAATATAGTATAATCATGTGGGTACAGCGATATCATTCCGATGTAAAAACCTAACTGCAAAGTAGGTAGTCGGGGCTGTAAGTGATGCAATCTACTTCAGCCAAATGTCGCTGCCTGTACGTAATACAGAGAATAGTGTAAAGAGGTTCGAAATTTCACTGATGTCGGTGAGTCGCCCATTAGCTCAGTTGGATAGAGCGCTGGCACGGATAGCCAGAGGTCGCGGGTTCAAATCCCGGCATGGGTGGAATTTTTAGCCTCTAAATAGGTTTTTAAAATTGTCCTTACCACGGGTTAGTGCGTTAAAAATAAATAAAGTAAAATCTTATCATTTAATTTCTTTTCATGGTTTTTACGAACAAGCGTAGACTACCCTCTTGAGACGGGCGTCAAACCACAACCAATTTATTGTGTTGTTAATTGTATAATTAACCTCAATTAATTAAATAGTGTCAGCAAGACTGCTAACTTTTGAATGATCAATATTGAGTGGTTTTATTCAATATAGAGTAATTAACATAGAGTGTTAGACATGATAGTGCAGCTGCTTTAATAAACAGGGTGTAATAATACTCGAATAGAACTCAACTATTTGTTCCACTCAACGAAATCCTATTACTTTTATCTACTTAATATTATAAATGTGAAAATTTGTGGAGATGTTTGGATGTTTGTTACTCAATCACGTTATAATGGCTGAACGGATTTTCATTAATCTTGGGGACATGATCAAATCATATCTCGCAAAGAACCGACAACCGTTGGAGTAAACGTGTTCTTGAGTGGAGACCGCGACTCGGCAAACGTAGTGTAGGACGCCCTCCGACCAGGTGAGATGACGATCTGCGAAAAACTGCCGGCAGATGCTGGATGCGGCAAGCTGAAGACAAGGCGCTATGGCACTCATTAGGGGAGGGCTATGTCTAGCAGTGGACTACATAATATAGCCTGAAGAAGAAGAAGATATGATCAAAGATTGAGACATAGAATACCTGCTATCCAAGTAATGCGTTATCTAAGGATAATTACGAACTAAGTGCAAAACTAAACGAAACGAAACTAAACTAGTGCGAAATAAATTAATGTTCACGTTTACGAAGTAACAGCCCTCGCCAAGGTGACATGTTTTAGTTGCACGCAGTTTTAGAAAAAAAACAAAATGTGTAAGATTTTTTTGGTATTTTCTTTAAATAATACTTGTTGACGTTTCTTACCGACGACGAAAGTTACATGACGAACATACCGGTAGCATGGGAACCAGTGCTTAAGTGCATGAGACCCCCTTGCTAGAAGTGTGACTGTAGAATAAATAATAAAAAATAAATTTAATTTCAATTAATAATCGGTATCTTTAAGTTCATATAAAGTAATTAGTTTATAAATTAAATTTTAACTTCAATTACTAATAATCAATATTGTTGACTTTATATAAAAAATAATTGGTTTGTCTATTTTGGAACGTAACTTCATAATTAACTTTTGTAATTTTTGCCGAGGGTAGTAAACTAACCGTTAATGATTTCTAAAAGACACCTGTCACCTCAGTCATCCGGGACCACGGCACCTGAAAAAGTGCCGAAACGTTGGAAAATTGTAAAAATGTAATAAACGAGCATAAATCCGTATAAAAACAGTTTTAATTATGTCTACTGCTCGTGTTAACCTAAGAAAATACTCTAAATAGGTTTTTTAAAATTGTCCTTAGCATGGGTTAGTGCATTAAAAGTAATATAAAACCTGTTAATGTTTACATGTTTGTGATGTATCACAGAGTAGTATTTCTTAATGATTCGCGATACTCATACATATATTAAACGGGTCTAATCGCGATTATGTATAAGGAAATACGTTTTACCTAATAAATAATCGCGATAAGACCCGTTTAATATATCACAGAGTCTCCTAGTGTGAGGCCAGAAGCAATGTATGTGCCTGTATGTAAATATTATGTTTTACTGAGAAATGGTAATAGGCGGTTTTCTTTAACAATGATAGCACATTTTGTTCCTAAATAAACACATTTGTATGAACCTTTATGGCTCAATAAAATTCAAGTGTTTTCGATCCAAGCTGTTTATAGAAGGCTGTTATTTTTTATGAAGTTTGCCGTAGTCTCTTATCGCGTTTGAGTTTGTTTTTACCCGCTCAAATTTCTGCTTCAGTGAATATGTACCGTAATATATATTTTCGCTTGCCCTTAGAACAATTACAGATTTATCTAATACTAGCTGTACCCCGCGTTGTTACCCGCGGTTTATCCGTTTTCCCATGAGAATAAAATATTATTTTATTTATACTATTTATATTTTTAATGCACTAACCCGTGCTAAGGACAAATTTAAAAACTTATTTAGATGCTAAAAATTTCACCCATGCCGGGATTCAAACCCGCAACCTCTAGCACGGATAGCCAGAGGTTGCGGGTTCGAATCCCGGCATGGGTGAAATTTTTAGCCTCTAAATAGGTTTTTAAATTGTTTTATTTATTTATTTAACATGACAACTTATTATTACAGCATTAGCACCTAATGCTAACAAGTTAAAAACATTATAAACACATTAATTAACTTCACAAACATTAATTAACAATTCAAACATACAATCGGTATCTATTTACCTTCTATTAAACTAACTATTTTTAACTTCTTAAATACTATACACATTAATTTATTTTCTCATAGTAAAATGTAGCCTGTGTGTTAATCCAGGGTTCCACCTAAATCCACTCCAAATTTTATCAAAATCGCTTTAGCGGTTTAGACGTAAAGAATTAACAAACATACACACCCATTAACTTTCGCCTTAGTAATATTATAATTTTTTTTTATAAATACTCATGGACATATTACACAGATCTCGTTAGCCCTAAACTAAGTACAACTAAATCGCGAGACATGTCGATCGTCCAAAACCACCTAAACGAAGTAGACGCGTCGCGGCCGACCTGCTCAAACACAATCACGGAACACATATAGGTAATCTAAAAACAAGTAATGTAATAATGTAATCACAGGTAAAGTCAAGGTTAAATGGAATAGAAAATACGCAAGATAATGTAGCTCAGAGAGATAGAGTACCGTGGGAAAAATAAATAATTTAATGCACAGAAAAAAGGCACGGACCCAGAGTCTGTGGAAACAGAAGTATCACAAAAAAAAAAAACTAAGTACAACTAAATGACTTGTGTTATAGGTGCTAACTCGACGATAGATTTAATACAATAAATACATAGATAACATCCAACACCCGAGACAAACTAGAACAGTTCGTTTCCTAGTTTGACCCGGCCGGGGATCGAACCGGAGGCCTTCGGTTTTACAGAAGCGTGCCAAACCGCTGTGCCACTCTTGACTTCAAACGGCCGAGGCCATTCCTTATAAATAATTAGTGTGATGTCATCAGATAATATAATTGTGATTATAAAAATCTTAGTTGTACGTAATACAGAGATTGTTGTAAAGAGGTTCGAAATTTCACTGATGCCGGTGAATCGCCCATTAGCTCAGTTGGAAAGAGCGCTGGCACGGATAGCTAGAGGTCGTGGGTTCGAATCCCGGCATGGGTGAAATTTTTGGCCTCTACAGGTGTTTAAATTAACAAACATACACACTTATAAACTTTCGCCTTATTAATATTAGTGTGATGTGATCAGATAATATGTGTGTGTGTGTGTGATTATAAAAATCTTAGCTATTTATTAGATAAGTCTCGTCATCATTATTATCAGCCCACCAAATAATCACCCAATAAATAATAGCGATAATTGAAGCGCTCGTAACCTAGTAGAACCGAGTGATTGAAATCAATCAACAAAAGGCGCGGTCAGGTGCTGAATGGGCGACCATCCCGTGAGCACCGCTAGTGGCCTATTTCCGACCGCTTCCTTGCTTTGCAGGGCACATTAAGCCGTTATTGCCGGCTGTTAGGTAATGGCAGTCGCTAAGCCATGTCAGAGGCCTTACGGGCATATTGATAACTTCTGACAGGAAGGTCCGCACTGTCTTACAATCCTCCACCAACCTGGAATTGGCCCCCATGGTGGAGACGTAGAGCATAGCCTAACCTACCTGCGATGCTGTAAGAGACCGTGCCCCAGCAGTAGGGACGTACCAAGAGCTTATCACGATATCATGCTTGCCAGTATTTCTTTTTCTCTATCCAAGGTGTTTATACATAGGTAACCCATTTTCACTACTTTTTGAACATCCCTCGCACACCAGGAATAACATTCGAGACTCAAACAATAACATACAATTATAAAAAAAACGTACAATTGGTGATGATAGTTAATATACAATATTATCTCTGTCTTTGAATAGATAAAATACTCCACTCTGACCTTTACAAATTATCTTATACGAGTTTGTAATACAAAGGTTGGTAGTATATACGTAATAAGATGCCAAAAGAACAATCATAATTTTTTTGTGGTACAATACAATTTCTCACCAATACCTGCACGACCGGAGTAGTGCACCGACTCAAAGTATCTCGGCGTGCTACTGAGAGGGCTTTAACTCTCTCTAAGTATATAAGGATTATTTTAGATTGAAATCGTGCTGCCCGCACGTCGCCCGCCGGCCCGCTGTAATAAGGATGTGAACCTTAAAGCCACCGTAAAATTGCTCTAGGAAATTAAAAACAATATGATATGTTTTTCTGGAAGCGGTAGTATCGGAGCGGTGCAACATTGATTTCTCATTCGGGAGGTTGTGGGTTTGAATTCCGGCATGTACCACTGAGGCATGTAGTATAGAATCCTATCTCTAAATAAAAATCTCGTGTCACAGTGTTTATTGAACTCATCCGCAACCACTTCACCGATTTTTCTGATTAATTTTCATTAAAATATGAATTCCGCCAAAAATCCCACAAGCACCATGCGGTTACTAAAAGCACCGCCCTCCCTCCCAATTTTTCAAGGCGAAGCAAGACACGAACACATCAGCACCGACACCAATACTTGTGTGAGAAAATGCGTGACGCGTTTTGCCTCAAACACGAGGCATCCTCAGGCTCACAAAATTTAACTAACTAACTTAACTAATAAAGTGAAATTTCGAACCTCTTTACACTATTCTCCGTATTACGTACAGGCAGCGACATCTGGCTTAAGCAATAAATAGGTTTTTAAACTTTTCCTTAGCACGGGTTAGTTCATTAAAAATAAAAATAGTATAATCATGTATTTTACAGTTCGTGCTTTGCCGCTCCCGCACGCGGATTGTCTTCTTCTTTTTCTTTTCGTGTTATCGATTCGACCAGTTTATATTTTTGCTGGTAATGTTATGTAAAAGTTTGTGGAGATGTTAAGATGTATATTTGTTACTCAACCACGCAATAACGACTGAACACTATTTACCTGAATCTTGGCGTACATTGGACAAAGATTTGAATTGAGACATAGAATAGTTGTTATCCCAGACATAGAATAGGTTTCTTCCTGCATCGCAGGAAGTTTAGGCCATACTCCACCACGGGGGCCAAGTCCGAGTTGGTGGAGGTTTGTAAGACAGTGGAGGTCGTTTCTGTCAGAAGTTATCAAGTGGCCCATAAGGCCTCTGACATAGCTCAACGACTGCCGTACCAACGGCTTAGCGTGCCATGCGTTCCCTTGCGTCGCGATAATTTAGTAACGCAGCCGAAGCCGCGGTTTAAAGCTAGCAGTATAACAATGAAGTAGAGCCTGAAGGCCAGTAATTAAATTCTGGGTTAATTGAAATAACATCAACGTCCAAAGTGAGTTTATTTTTACGTAATTTAACAAGAAAGCGTTATTATACGTTATCCTACGCAAACAGGGCCCAAATTCAAAGAATTACTTTTCATGGTAAAATAAACTTTGAATTGTAGTTTTATGAAACGTTGCACTGGCAGTTTTTTTTGCCTTAATAGAAGCCAAACAAGCCCGATACTAATAAATCAAGCAAGGATATTTTCTTTTTTCAAAACACGCAGATGTTTCATCCAATTTCTTTCGCGTCTCGCTAACAATAATATTCAGCATCTGGCGGGCTTCGTGGAGTTGTCGATAACAAAATAGTATTATAGTTCTACATACATAGTATTCATCTACATAGTATTATAGTTCTGTTTCCACTTAGCACTGCCGCCTAACTTTCAGCGCTAAGTTTAATTTTTAGTTGTTAAGCTGATTAACCTTCCTCTTTAGTTGCAAACTCGTCTGTAGCGAGTGGAGTGTTCGTTTGTACATAGTGATGTACCGTAATAGTATATTTCATTACGAGTGCGAAAAGTCTATGATTATATTCTTTTTAATGCACTAACTCGTGCTCAGGACGGTTAAAAACCTATTTAGAGGCTAAAAAGCTATATAATTCCGATGTAAAAACCTAACTGCAAAGCAGGTACTCGGAGCTGCAAGTGATGCAAATTATTTCAGCCAGATGTCGCTGCCGCTGAATGTTGTAAACAGGTTCGAAATTTCACTGATGCCACTGAGTCGCCCATTAGCTCAGTTGGAAGAGCGCTGGCACGGATAGCCAGAGGTCGCGGGTTCGAAATCCGGCATGGGTGTAATTTTTAGGCTCTAAATAGGTTTTTTTAAATTGTCCTTAGCACGGGTTAGTGCATTTAAAAGAATATAATCATGGGGTACAGCGATATCATTCTGATGTGAAACCTAACTGCAAAGTAGGTACGTACTCTGGGCTACAAGTCAATTCAATTTATTTCAACGTAAAGAATTTACATTCTATTTGCTGAATGTCAAAGTACAATGTAACATGAAAGTGAAAGCCGACGAAAGTGATGCAAATTACTTCAGCCAGATGCCGCTGCCTGTACGTAATACTGAGAATATTGTAAAGGGGTTCGAAATTTCACTGATGCCGGTGAGTCCCCCATTAGTTCAGTTGGAAGAGCGCTGGCACGGATAGCCAGAGGTCTCGGGTTCGAATACCGGCATGAGTTAAATTTTTAGCCTCTAAATAGGTTTTTAAAAACATTATTGTGACAATTGTGAAAGAGAACGCACGAGTTCGGAAAAAGTAAAAAAAAAGCTCGAGTGTGTGACTGCCCACATCCCAAACGCTATACGTTCCTGCAATACGCCACTTTTTAAGCAACTGTATTAAAAATATAATATCAATGCGCTCCTTGCAAGCGCTGGTGGCGTAGAGGAACCAAGTGATCGGAATCAAACACTTGAGTTAAGCAACAACATGCTTCGCAAGGCACGTTAAGCCACTAGCGGTAATCACGGGTTGGTCACCCATCCAGTAACTGTCTGCCGTTGCTTAACCTAAGTGATTGAGTCCAATCACTCTGTTTCACCAGGCCACGAGCGCTTCGCTCAATGATTTAGACTTTAAATAATTTCGATGCCATTGCAGAATTTCACTGAAAACTTTAATTTGACGAACATTTTCAATACGATGGACGCATAAATAGGTAGCTTGATTCAAGTTCACTGTTCAATGCTTTTCAATGACTTTTTTTCAATATTTATTTATTTATTTCATTACAGACTTCGTCCTTACAGGTTTTGCACCTAATGCATCAGATTTAATAAAAATAACACCACAAAAAAGAAGAAAATGGACATTTACATAAACAAATAAACAATGCCAATTATTTAAATAAACAATCAATTCATAAAATTTCATCGAATATAAAAAATACACATTGATTCGTAAAAACATTCCATATTAAAAACAAATATGATTGAAGCATATCGTCTGCAGGTGTTCAAATATTTCACTCTTGAAATTGCCAATCCGCAGTGGGCACGCGCGGTAATTAAGCCCGTACTCTCTCCCCGAGGCTTGTGCCCTGCAGTGTGACGTTTATAGGCCACATAAAAAACTATCGCCTATGCAACACAGCTACAAAATTCTCGAATTGGCACGGACACACGAGACTTCGAGAGCGGATGGCGCACGTGCTACTCGTTTCGGTTCGATCGCTGCACTTATATCTGTCTGGTGCCAAAAGTCTAATATAAACTAAATAAACTCGCTGTGTGGTGTCAGCCTAGAGAATAGCACCAACCCAAATTCTTCCCGCGGGTGTCGTAAAAGGCGACTAAGGGACACAAACCGGAGGGTGGGCAGCAGCGCCCTCACGCTAATTACTCTTAGTTCAAGAGTAGTTCACTAAATTGTTTAGACAACAGTTGCTCATATATAATTTTTAATGCAGTAACCCGTGCTAAGGACTACTTTAAAAACCTATTTAGAGGCTAACAATTCCACCCATGCCGGGATCTGAACCCGCGACCTCTGGCTATCCGTGCCAGAGGCACGGTCGAGGCAGAGGTCGCGGGTTCGAATCCCGGCATGTGTGGAATTTTTAGCCTCCAAATAGGTTTTTAAAACAGTTGTTCATTCTATGGATATTTGGAGTGAAAATCAATCAAACGTATTTAACTGTTTCTTGAGTTCTGTAGAAACAGCATGAAAATTAAGACCCATGTTCCAGGTAACCAGGTTAATATAGTTTATGCCATCCTATTTTGGGTCCAACACAGTAACCTGACAGGTTACTGTGTTGTGTGGAAGTTACAACTAAGTATGGTTTGTAGTAGGGTGAGATTTTCGCTGTCTAACATAAAATCTATTACCCGCAGGTGCGATAATCTTCGGCTCTGACCAAGAAGTAGCAGGCGTGATGCGCGCCGTGGAGCGAGGGAACGCCACCGGTGCCTTCAGCTGGGTGGGCTCTGATGGCTGGAGTGCCCGGGCTCTGGTATCCGACGGCAACGAGCGCGCCGTGGAAGGCACTATCAGCGTTCAGCCGCAGGCCCACGACGTCAAGGGATTCAAGGAGTACTTCTTGGGGCTGAACGTGATGAATAATAGACGGAATCCTTGGTTTGTGGGTAAGCAGTAGCTGGAAGTGGTATAATTCCTACTTGATGTCATCACTTATCTCAGTCCCCTGTCTAAGTTGTATATAGTTATAATTACGACTCCGGATCTGATGGATGGAGAGTCCAGGCCTTAGTCACCAACGCTAACGATCGCGCCGTGAAAGGTACCATCAGCTTCCAACGGCAGTCCCACGTCGTCAAAGGTTTCAAGGAGTACTTATTGGGGTAAAACGTAAAGAATAATAGGCGAAATCCTTAGTTTATGGGTAAGAAGTAGCTGGACTTCATGTCACCAATTCTTTCAGTCCTCTGCCGATATAAACTGTAGCTATAACTTTGACTCCAATATGATGAATAGAGCTCCCAAGCTTTATAAAGCGATGGCGACGAGCGCGCCCTGTGAGGCATCAATAGCGTTCAGCTCTAAACCAACGTTAAATATTTCAATGAGTACAGTACAGAGTTTCTTGGTGACGCATATTATTATACTATTTTTATTTTTAATGCACTAACTCGTGCTAAGGACAAATTTAAAAACCTATTTAGAGGCTAAAAACTTCACCCATGCCGGGATTCGAACCCGCAACCTCTGGCTATCCGTGCCAGCGCTCTACCAATTGAGCCAATGGGCGACTCACCGGCATCAGTGAAATTTCGAACCTTTTTACACTATTCTGTGTATTACGTACAGGCAGCGACATCTGACTTAAGCAAATTGCATTACTTACAGCCCCGACTACCTACTTTGCAGTTAGGTTTAACATCGGAACGATATCACTGTACCCACATGATTATACTATTTTTATTTTTCATGCACTAACCCGTGCTAAGGACAAATTTAAAAACCTATTTGAAAATTGAAATTGGTGAAATTTTTAGCCTCTTCACTGATGCCCATTGGCTAAATTGGTAGAGCGCTGGCACGGATAGCCAGAGGTTGCGGGCTCGAATCCCGGCATCGGTGAAATTTTTAGCCTCTAAATAGGTTTTTAAAGACGCATATTATGTGAAATCCTTAGTTTGTAAGTAATAGCTGTGTATAATAAATACCGTCACCATTTGCTGTCACCAATCTTTTAGGACCGTGCTAATCTCAACTATAGCTATGATTCCGGATCTGGCTTCGACGAGCGTGCCTTGGAAGGCACCATCAGGCGTCTTTCTTAGGACTTAACCTCAATAATTGTAAACAGAATCCTTGGTTTGATAAAAAATTAAGGTGGATATGGAAATAAAACTACCCGGTAATTAAATAACAAACTCTATCCGTCTCTTGTTGATAACAATAACTATGACACCAGGTTTAATTGATGGATCGTCAAGACTTTGGTTTCAGACTGCAATAAGCAGGCCGTGAAAACAACATCATCATTCAACTCCATGTTCATGGCGTCAAAGTACTTGTTGATACCTTGGCTTATGATACGCCAAATATTCTATCTCGACTTTTTTGTGCCACATTGGGGTATCTACGATCAAACGTCTTGATAATCTCCACCTTAACGTCTCTAATATATGTATTTCTATTTTAGTGTCTTTTTTTAAACACCCCCAAATAACTCCCGCCTGTATCCCAGACGGGTAGGCATTGCCCAAGGTTTAAGGTATTATTTTCTAAAACGCGACCTTTCCGCAGAGTTCTGGGAGGACCATTTCCAATGCCGGTACCCTGGCGGTGCGCGTACGCCGTACAATGGACAATTCCACCGCAACTGCTCCGGCCTGGAGCGCTTGACTGCCAACAATACCGAGTTCGAGGGACAGCTGCAGTTCGTCTCCGATGCCGTCATGGCCTTCGCCTACGCTATAAGGTAATTGAAAGATATCTGGTCAGTCTGATAGCTATTAGAATATACCTCGGGCTCTAGAGTAGGCTTCGGTTTTCGCCGAAAGCACACGGGTGTAATACTACTTCCTGCTCTCTACAAAACTTTTCTTTAATATTTTGAAAATTTAAAAATGTAAAGTTACGTAAAGTATTAGTTCCGATATGTCTATTACACGAATATATGCGATTCTATTCGATAGTATCTGAGGTATATTCTAAGAGCTAACAGACTGTACATTTGGTGATACGACGCTGTGTTGGTCTTTGTTTGTTTTTATTGGTGTCTGTGGCAGCATATGCCAGGCGGTCCACATACCGGAAAATGAGGGACACACGGAAAAAATCCTCTATCAGGAGGGAACGACGAAGAAGAAGGATTTCGACATATGTGAAAATGTTAGCATTTAAATTACCTAGGTTTACTCGGGGATTTTTTTGCCGGGTGAGGTCAGAGGTGAGATCAGGTTCGTTGAACTATAACTTAATGTTTAGCTATAACAAGTCGCTGTACATTGCAAAATCGATTAACTCACTGATTAAAAAATAGTCTGTGCTGTGTAATATTTATCAAATTTTCATAATAAACTACGTATTGTAGTTTTATGACTCGGCCCTGGGGCTCTATACTCCTTGATCGTTCTTCTATTTACTCTTCGGAAAAAATATAATCTGTAGGAATGTTCATGTCGGTAGGATTTTTGAATATGTTCATCGGTATTTTCTTGCGCGGTTTTTTCTTAGCGGTATTTTTCTTCTTGAGGTTTTATTGATTATATTTTCTTTTTGAAGTGGTACCATATAACGGGATCCATGAGTAAGTCATCGAATTCTTCAAAAACGCGATAGACCGCCACCCATCCGTGCACTGAATGCGCCCTATGTTGCTTAACCTTCGTGATCGTCTAAGATCACTCAGACAGCTCGGTCTACGAGCGATAACGACATAATAAAATTATATTCTTTATTGCACGCCAGAGAAAAACAATAAGAAAGAACAGAAACAGCCTTATAAAATACGAAAAGGTACAATGAGCGGCGTAGATAGGAGCATATCGAATGTGAGGCAATGCTATGTCCCGTCTCTAATTTGTTTACATTGCGAACAAAAACCATGTTTTCAATTCTATAGACAAAGATGACAAGAAGAGCTGAATGAAGCCAATCAACTCGTAAATTTTGAAACACCGTAAACATTGTAAACATTTGTCAATATGTAACAATGAGGCTCGATAAAGCTTGAAACATATCACAAATTAAAATCAATTTAGAGTTGTGTCCAAAAACAAGATAGTTGTTATTGCCAGAAAACAATCGGTAAGTAGACATGCGCAAAACAGTACCCTATGAGAACATGCCACATGGCATGGTATTTCTTACCGCGCCATATGGCATAGCAGTACGCAGTACGCGGAACATGGCCTACATGACGTAGGCCGTCTGTATTTTCCATTATACTTAAAATACGAGGCGGTGGCGAAGAGATATAGGTCTTATCAAGAACGTATTGAGTTCAAATCGCTTTACCGGCGTGATAGAGATAGCGGAATCTCCTTCTCGGCGAGATCATTTCTTCTCACTAGCACAATTACTCGAAGTTTTACGATGCCGACCGACGGACACCCGAACATTGAAGTAGGATAATAATTTGTGCAAAACAGTACCCTATTAACAAAGCAAAAAGGTACGCTCACCGACCGCCGCGCGCTTCGTGCCATGCATGTGCAAGTACATAGCAACGATTTACCGCGGTCGGCCGGCCGCGACGTACTGATCATGCCATAGGTCATGCTAAATTTTGCCGCGTACTGGGCACTGATCCAGTACGCGGTCGTGCTGTATAACGCGTACTGCATAACTCGCAGTACTTACACGTGTCTATCGGTAAATCAAGACACTAAATTGTTGGCCTAGGGGTGTAAGTATCTTATTTAGTTTTAAATAAGTATTTTACCCAAAGTAAGCACTGTGTTCTCATTACGAATATAAAGAAAGTATAAACTAAACTCTACCGGCCGTATTTATGAAAAACGATTCAACAGAAACCATCTTAGAGGCGCTTGATTTAATGCATTTACGTCTTTTTCTTGTGAAGTTTCTACCACGACATATTTGCTTTTAACCGAATAAATTTACTAGGAAACCTGATCGGACTCTTTGGGTAAAAATTCCTAGTAGGTTTATCCAGTTAAAATCAAATAATGCGTACGAAAGTTTTAATTCCAAAACCACAGTTTATTTGATTAACGTTTTTGGAGTGTTTTAAGCAATTGCGTTTCGGCTGTACAACCCAAAAACAAATAAAGATCGATTTTTTTCCATGACCGGTGACCTACTTAAACAGTATTTCAGATATATTTAAAAAAACACCGGTCAAGTGCAAGTCAAACTCACGCACTGAGGGTTCCGTAGGATTTGTTGGTACTTAGGAGCTATTTTTTACGATTTAATTAAGAATAAATTTTTTTTTAGATTTTTCCGGTAGTTTTAATAAAAGAAGATATTTTTTGCCAAATTTCATAGTTTTAGTCAATATTCAATGATTGAATGAAATATTTAATTATTTTTTCACTCCTTTGAGTGTCGAATCATAATATTTTTTACCGCACAAATGGACATAATATTTTCAAAGGTTAACACTAGTACTAGACATAATTAAAACTGTTTTTGTACGAATTTCACTCGTTTATTATATTTTTACAACTTTCCGACGTTTCGGCACTTTTACAGGTGCCGTGGTCTCAGATGACTGAGGTGATAGGCGTCTTTTTGAAAGCATTAACTGTTAGTTTACTACCCTCGGCAAAAAATATTTAAGTTAAGTATGAAGTTACGTTCCAAAATAGGTAGATCAATTATTTTATATAAATTCAACAAATATTGATTATTAGCAATTGAAGTTAAAAATTAAATTTATAATCAAATTATTTTACATGAACTTAAAAATATTGATTATCTCATATTGAGGTCCCATGCACCTAAGCACTGTTTCCTATGCTGGACATAACTTTATTATATTAATTTAGAAGTTTTTTCACAATTTCAAAGACTGTCGACTCTAGCATACGGTTTCAATTTCGACCTTCACGCCTTTCTGTGATGAGATAGAGTTTTGACAGATCGTCGAACCGACGGATAGACAGTAAAAAATGGAACCCATAAGGATTCAATATTTTCTTGAGATAAGGAACCCTAAAAAGAACGAGTATATATCTGATACAGGACGACTAATGACTGTTATCATTGACTCCGGATTACTCCCACAGCCTCTGGGGCCTACTATTGAGATCAGACCCAACTAAACTCGTAACTTATCTATTTGATCGCTGGAAAAGTTGCCCGATCCATCTTATTTGAGCTGGAAAGCTCGCGCTATCAATACTATTAATCTTAACGTTTCAATGGGAAAACTAGTTGATACAACTTGGCAAGCAACCGTTGGAGAAATCGCTGAATTTAATGTACTAAAGTAGTTGCTGATAGATGGGTTAGTTATCAAGGAGTTAGTTATCACTAATGTCACTATTTGTGAAATGTTTCTGTGAAATAAATTTATTCTAAACATCTATCTACCTATATCTATAATCAGCCCACATCAACCCACTGCTGGGCATAGGCCTCCTTTTTATTGCGCCATTCCTTACGGTGCTGTGCTAATCTGATCCATCTCTAACCCGCAACTCTCACGATGTCGTCTGACCATCGTGTCGGTGGTCTGCCTACCAACTTACTCTAAATAAAAAAATATAAATTGAAGATTTTGTGAAGTTAATAATAGTCGTCGTTGTCAGGCTGTACTAGTCCACTGCTGAACATAGCCCTCCCCTAATGAGCGCCATAGCTCCCTGTCTTCGTAACAGTGTATAGTTGTAATTCCACTCGCTAACCGTGAAGGAAAATATTGTGAGAAAACCTGAAAACCCTGGAAACCTGAGGAATACAACAATTTGTGAGCTGTTGAAATTGTAATTTTCTGCTGTTAAATCTATTGACAATACGTTATATTAAATATATTTACCATACGTATTTGTAATATTAATTTTAAATTGTAATTTTCTGCTGTTAAATATATTAACAATACGTATTTGTAATATTAATTTAACCTGAGTAATCCGTGGTGAACAGCCGTGGTAATTAATCCCATACTCTTTTTATAAATTCTAAATTCTTTATAAATTCTTTTAGAGAAGGTAAAAAAAATCGTAAAAAAACGCCAAACGCGAGTCGGACTCGCGTGCGAAAGGTTCCATCCTATTATCTATACGATATTTGAATATTTTAAGCATTTACTTGTTGCCGTTATTAAACTGTTAGATTAATGGTGCAGCAGCACTATATTAATCCAACAGGTTAACAGCGTAATAGGTTTCAGGCAGAAAATGATGTTTCTGTATGGAAGCCCACTTTAAATATTTATTTTTAAAGAGTAAATAACTTAATAATGTTGTCTGGACGAGATCACTTTTAATGAAAAGGCGCCGTCTGTACGTTTACG
The DNA here is from genome assembly GCA_934045075.1 of Yponomeuta sedellus. Taxonomy (NCBI): domain Eukaryota; kingdom Metazoa; phylum Arthropoda; class Insecta; order Lepidoptera; family Yponomeutidae; genus Yponomeuta; species Yponomeuta sedellus. Next base: position 1,569,827 of record OW203733.1, read on the forward strand.
TTAAGAAATATCTGTGTGATTTCCATTTTTATGCTTTCCATTTCCTTTTATTAATTTTGAGCGAAATAAGGCAAAGAAATAACGTTTGATGTATGGAAGCCCCCGTCAAATTTATATATTATTTGTTTTTGTTATTTGCTGTTGAGACGGCTCTGTTACCAGTTGTGAAATTTTCTTCTGTCTAGGTACAGCCTGGTGACAAACAGACAGATAGACGCACAGGAGAGTCTTAGTAATAGGGTCCCTTATCCTTTGATTACGGAATCCTAAAAATGGATAAGCAGTGGATCGGTCTTACATACGAGAGGTCTTGAGATCTTATTCCGGCATATAGGTATAACAATAAGTAGCTATAAAGTATTAACAGTGTAGATGATGTGAAGATGTTTCAAACGAAAAACTTTTAGGTTTGCCAAAATTATTTATTGTAACGAAAAGGGCCGTTGCACATCTCACGGAGGTTGGCCATAGACTATTTTCAATCTTGTCTAAAACTACCCTAATATAAATGACACTAGTAGGTAGTTACCCTCAAGTTCAAAAGGGGAGGTACAAAGTAAATAATTAGGTACGCAATTACTACATATTTTACAAGTAAGTAGGTTTCTTATGTTTATAAATAATATAAAACTATGACCCAGGCACTACAGCGTCGGAGTGGTCCCTTCACCCATATAGTGTGGGTGAAGATGCCGCTGGACGTTGTATAAATCATCTCATTAAGTAGATGCTAAAGGCAAATATTATTATAAATAAAAGGTAGGTATGAGCGCGTCGCTAACAAACAGAATGGCATATGAACCTGGACAACAAAACAACCGATTCACTATTGCAACATTTAGCCTAAAACTAAATAAGAAAAAATACATAATAGTAATATTATTTTTTAAAGTAAACCTAGTTCTTACTTATGGTACCTACAATACCAATAATCAAATCCACATAATACACACATACACACACACACATACACACATACACCCAATAAATGTATTATAGAACCGATTCGCATAAGTTTTAAAAATCAAATGTAGAAGAGCGTGATCTCTTGTCAGGTGTTGTACATTTAAAAAAAATATCTCAACTTTGTTAATTCCGTTTTAAATTTATTGTTTTAGAAATAAATGTACTTTCATTTTAATTTTGTTCACATGCATCTAGTTCACGTGCCAAAACATGTGTCGACTGCATGATGACTGTGGTGTTTTAATTTATAAAAAATAATCGAAGTTTGGTTGCACAGTCGACTTTAACGTAACGGATGAGAGTATACACACGTAAAGGTTGTGTACAGTCGACTGTACCTGACTTCCTCTTTATGAACGCGTGACTCCGTGACACACGTTCAGGTTTCCGGCAAGTCATGCCGTGACAAGGTAGAGTGAAAAATTGGTCTCCTCTTACACCCTTAGACAGGTGCGGATTCAGGGATGACAGAAAGAGGGTCTTATACTAGTAATAAAGCAGCCTATTGTATATGTGGCAACATTGTAATTATCGTTCACTCACGGGCACGATGGATTTCCATCGATTGATCGCTCACTCATTCAATTCAATCATTCACTCTGTAACTCGGTCAATCGTTCTTCTCTCCGCTACGGCTGTGACAGCAGGACGTGCTTGTGGGATTTTTGGTAGAAAGAGACGCTATAACCTCAGGTGAATAAAAAACTCTTTATCATCGTTATTGTATTGCTGTTGTGTGCTGGTGTAAAATAAAAGCCTTAAATTAGTAAAGATACTCGTAATTAACGCCTTAATATACTTAACTCCCACCGTGAGTACAGAATATCGGAAGAGTATGGGCTTAATGACCATGCGTGCCTACCGCGGATTGCCAATTTTAAGCGACCTTAAAGTAAACTTCTCAGACGTTTTGTCATCAAATCGAAGTATTTCAATTCAAAATTACTCAAAAACTGTGACTTAAAAACCTATTTAACTATTTCTATTTATATTCTTAGCACGGGTTAGTGTATTAAAAATAATATAAACTGTGACTTATTGAAAGTTACATGTAAAACTAGGTGTCTTCATCATCATCATCAACTCATTATGTCCCCACCGAAGGGCACGGGTCTTCCCTAAGAAAAGTATAGGCCTTACTCCACTGCGGGCCCAGTCCGGATTGGTATATTACGCACCATATCCTGAATTATTCCAATCTTCTAACTGTCAAATTTCATACTAACTACTGTTGTATACGTTAGGATTCGGACACGATGTGATACGCATAATGAGGCCCTAGTTGGGACTTAAGACCACGGGTCGTAGTGAAGAAAATCGTAGTGCAAACTATATCTTGATTCCCGGTTCACGCGATCTATCTGTAAAATATCAAACTTGTGGAGGTAAAGGCAGACCCTTGAAAGACAAAAAAGCATTTGTATAGACTCTTCAAATCAGACCAAAACCTGACCGACTAGGTTTTGCTCTGAGCTGAGCTGCTTTGAGAAAAAGTCAAGAAAGTGATTCCGGAATTAATTTAATGATAGCATCTGTATTGTTAAATTAATTCCGGAACGACTTTTATTTAGATAGATATAACTCTTTACTGCACTTAAGTGATACCAAAGAGATTTGTCAAAGTCATTAAGAGTGGAAAACCCTGGTTTCTGCTTACCCCGCTGAGATAGAGGCGTGAGTTTATGTAATGTAATAAATAGATAGAAAACGATTTATTGCACAACCAGTCTGTTTCATATTTTTAAATAGTATTAAGTTGTATAATGTCAATGGCTTTCCTTAAACTAAATAAATAAATAAAATAAACCAGAAAAAAGGATAACAACCATGTTTTTTTAAATCTACCTAGTGTTATACAATTGATGGTCCTAAAGCTTAGAGCTATCTCTCTAGAAAACATTTGGATGGAGTGGATTGAAAGAAGAATATAGTCGGTAGGCGCACCTACATAAATAAAAAAACCCAAAAACTATATTGCTTCCAAGTAGCGAAAGATTGCAAGAATATAAGTACTTTTATAATCTTCTTCTAATTGTTCTTCTTTAGGCTATATTGGTCCACATAGTACTAATATAACTAAATAATATATACAATACATATATTTTAATAATAATATTCATAACTACAAAATAAATACCTATATAGTCATGAGAATAGCAAGACCTCTTTGAAATCCTAGTTGCTGTGGATGATTGATGGCACCCCCACAATCATTCCCTTTATCCACACCTGGACCTGGCCGTAGATTGAGTATCGTGATGAAGCGGGAAACACAATACTCCTGAGGATGATCGCATAAAACTTACCTCGACGCAACGCGCTAAAGGTCGAGTGAATAATTAATTGACGACTAAAGAGGACTGGAAAGATTTAGTTATAAAAATGTTTAAATAAATCAAAAACCGAAATTACATCACTGCAGTACTAATTCATAGAAATACTTTTTATTACCCTCAATATAAAATAAATCGGTGAATGTGTTGGTAAGCGCAAATCTCGAGAGCAGCTGAACCGAATTCCCTAATTCTTTTTCTAGAATATTCCTTGGAGCACGAGGATGGTTCTTACGGAAAAAAACAAAAAAAAAACAAAGAATCGACTGTTAGGCGGTACGAAGTTCGCTGGGTCAGCTAGTTATTAATAAAAACCAACACAAATACCGCGAGGAGTCCTGAGTGTCCGAGGTTTTCAAATATATCAGCGATTGAAATTGCCAATCCGTATTAGGCACGAGCGGTAACTAAGCCCATATCCTCTCTGTGAGAGAAGGCCTGTGCCCTACAGTGGAACGTTTATAGGCTATAATATAAAAAAAGTAACATTATCAGTCACATCTCATAGGCAATCGTGCTCACTGCGGACTAGCGCTGAACGTTTTGAATACCTCGGACACTCAGGTTTCCTCACGATTTTCCTTACGACACGAAGAAAAGAAGGAGGGGCGGTGGTAGCGGAGCGGTGTAGAACGCCGACCTCTCAATCGGGAGGTGGGTTCAAACCCCGGCATGTACCAATGACTTTGTTTTCTAAGTTATGTACATTTGTGAAATTATAGTAGCCATACCACTCGCCGACGGTGAAGGAAAACATCGTAAGGAAACCCTAGTGTCTGAAGTGTTAACGTACCTCAGCGCTTGCTACGTACAATGGCCCAACTATGAGGCTAAGTGCGGAAATCTCCGGTCTAGCTAACTAACTAACTAACTAACTAACTACGACACGAAGGAATCACGTAACTTTTGTTTTCTTTGTTTTCGAACGTCGTCGTCGGCAATAAAAAAAAAAAACTTTCTTGAAATTTGACTCAAACATTTTACGTTGTTCCTTTCTTTTTAAATACTATATTTACTTAAGAAGAGTTATTAATTTTTGGCCATTATTTCGATTGGCATCATAAATGTAGGGGTGTTTTTTTTTTTATTTAAGTCGGTTCGATTCCCAGACAAGGCAAGTATTTTTTAGAAAATGTTTGAATGCAGAATTACTAACTTATAAAAATAACACACTATCTTATCTCAGCAAAATACTCTACCTACGATATTTAAGGTACTTTCCCTTCATGACCCATAACTCTGGGACGCCCTGTATAATCTTTTAAACATAAACATAACATACAGGCACAAACATTGCTTCTAGCCCCACACTACGATACCCTGTGTTGTGGGAACCAGAAACTAAGACATCCAGGACCTGGGTTTTTTATCCCCAGCTGGGCACAAAAAAACTGTATTAATGTACTTGAGCGATGTATAAAATATTTTCACTTTAAATATTTAATAACTCTACGAATGTTACAGTGAAAGCGCTTTGTGTTTATTTACTGCATAGAGTACCCGTAGATAAAAAAAATGTTGGTACTGTCTGACAGAATTGCCGCTAGTTTATAGTAAATTTCAAGACATACTCGTAGTGAGCGTTAAGGAAATATAGTGCTTGTGATTGGAACAGGTACGAAAAAAGTTTTTTTGGAACCGGAACAGTATCACCTAGTATTAACGTTTGTCAAGTATAATCCACCTTTGAAGCCATATAATGAACCACCCACACAATCCGCCATCGAAAATAACGAACGTTTAGTGATAGTCTCTACACGTTGGACCACAATGACAGCGTATCATGATCTTGTAGGTAAGTCTATTTCTAAATTCACAGCACTTACACTCATTACATCATATCAAACTCACATTTAATAACGTCTAAGCGGCTGGAGCGATTTTAACAAAATTTGGTATGGAGTTAGCTGACACCCTGGTTTATCGCATAGGTTATGTTTTACGTTTTCTTGCTTCTGCTTGAAAAAGTGGGGGGGGGGGGGGGGGGTGCATTACTAACCACATGGTGCTTGGGGGATTTTTGGCGGAATTTAGCAAAGTAATTTTCACTTTTTAATGTTACTAAAATATCTTAATCCCGTGAGAAAATCGATTAACCGGGTAACACCGCTGGGCACAGTTAGTATTAGCTTACTAAGTAGTACTAAGCCCACCTATTGCAGTCTTACTTGGTGCAATAAAGAATTTTAACAATAATAATAATAGTACTTTAATTAGACCGAAGTTAATTATTGTCGCAACTAACCGTGCATAAACATACCTAAGTAGGTATTATTAGGCTAAATATGTATAATTATGTATTTGATAAGATAAATAAATACGTTTTTTTTTTTCTATACAAATTTTATGTCAACTCTGCCATTCATAGCCGGTGCTCCAACGTGTGGATGTACCAACCGGTTTTAGTTTTTGTCTCGGCGTTGTTATGGAGAGGTCTTAAGTCTGTAAAGCTTTCATATCACGAGACCTCCTTGCGTTTTGTTAGATAAGCGCTCGTGGAAACAAGACGCCGGTAACGGGAAATTGCGAAGCTTTTCCTTTTTTTTTTTAAATGAAAAAACACCATGTCTTTGTAAAAACACAGAATGAGGAACAAAACTCGCGACATGTCAAAAAATGTGTTAAGCACACTTTGTACCAAAAGGACTACTATAACATAAACGATTATTTAGATGGCAGTGATGTCTGGAATTAAAGCCAGTACAATGCATGAGTTCTTCGTTTTATAATAATTATGCAAACTCTGTTAACTAAGGACTTTGAAAAACGATTTTTTTTGTCCTTTCTTCTTTAAAATGATCTAGATTTTAAAATAGACACCTAGTTTTAATTGTAACGCTTATTAGGTCGCAGTTTCTGCGCTACTTTGAATAAAACCATTTCACTCGGGGCTGCAAGTGATGCAAATTACTTCAGCCAGATGTCGCTGCCTGTACGTAATACAGAGAATATTGTAAAGAGGTTCGAAATTTCACTGATGTCGGTGAGTCGCCCAGTAGCTCAGTTGCAAAGAGCGCTGGCACGGATAGCCAGAGGTCGCGGGTTCGAATCCCGGCATGGGTGGAATTTTTAGCCTCGAAATAGGTTTTTAAAACCATATCACAAGGTGCATTGATCTTCTCAACAATCTGTACAGTCGACAGCATGTTATCGTTTTTCATACCTGTTTTATATAGTTTGTGGAAGTTAAAGTCAGTAAGTCAAAGTAAAGTTACCATTTGTGTGTACAAAAGTCTTATAAACCTATGAAAGAAGCTGGCAGCCACATAAATAGAGCCAATATATCAGCTTTATATCGCCGTCGCTGAGTTGCTATAAACCTCCGTATAGGTCTATAGGCGAATAAGTTTTACTGTCGCCGCAGCAAAAAATACTTAACGTAACATCTTAACTCAGAAAAAGGACCTAACTCAGCCATACGCGTATATTTTTTACAATTAAAAGTCTGGACGTTTAATTTGTAAAAGCCGTAATTTTATAAAAACACTCCTCAGGGGCAGCTTAGTTGGTCTGTGGTAATGGGAAAAACGTAGACGCAAAGGCAAATTGTTTAAACTGCCTCTGAAGAGTATTTTAAAGGAGTCTTGTTTTTCTATAAATAACACCTTGTGTGTGTAAAGATACACATATAAGTTACATAAATTAATTATTGTTTGCCTATTCGTAATCATTTTGGAACGCAAGTGATTGATTCCAATCACCGAGTGATTGGAATCAATCACTTGCGTTAAGCAACAACAGGCGCGGTCAGGTGCGGGATGGATGACCGTCCCGTGACTATCACTAGTGGGATTTTTTCCGAGCGCTTCCGTGCTTCGCAAGGCACGTTAAGCCGTTGGTGCCGGCTGTCATGTAATGGCAGTCGTTAAGCCATGTCAGAGGCCTTATGGGTGGCTTGATAACTTCTGACAGTAAGACCCGCCACTGTCTTACAATCCTCCACCAACCCGGACTTGGCCCCCGTGGCGGAGTATGGCCTAACCTTCCTGCGATGCAGGAAGAGACACGTGCCCCAGTAGTGGGGACATACAAGGGTTGATATCGAATCATTGTGCTGTTTGATGTCGTTTGACGATATATTTTCCTAGTAAAACTACTTGATGCAATGGTAGCAGAGCGGCAGAAAGCCCGGCTTGTCAATCGCGAGGTCTTTGGTTCGAGGGGTTTGACATCCCAAGACGGGTTCGAATCCCAGCACGTAACACTGACTTGGTTTCAAAGTTATGTACCAGTTGTGAAGTTAGGTATGTAGCAATAAAAAAATGTGTTAAGAAGATTTTGTGCAAAAAACCTTTAACATATTTATATTATTATAACACTAAGGATTGAAATTTTGAAGACAAATATAGAAGTCAGGTTTTAAAACCATATTAAAAAGGATGTGAAAAGATGTTTGTGTAGTTTAATGTAAGATAAGATTTTTTTATTGTACACTAGGGCACATATTATAAAATATATGAAGATACAAAGTACAAATTGGCGGCTTTATTGCTAAAAGCAAAATGTAAATTCAAGTTGAAAACTACATTAATTAAGTTAAAACCTATTTTGAAAAGAATAAAGTGGAGTTTCATTGTTGAATCCTTCTCCACACATTGTCTAACGAATAGCTGTAAAGTTCACTGAGCAAAGTTCATTTTGTTTTTATAGAGAATTTATTCACTTTTCAGTTTTGACTTTGACTTTGAATACCACTCACGAACAGTGACGGAAACCCCATGAGGAGACTCTAATGTCTGAGGTGTTGATATCCCTCAGCGATCACTAAATATATTGACTCACCTATGAGGTCAAGTGCGGAGATCTCAGGTCTTACTAACTAGTTGATCTTCTGTGTACATGTTGGTACAGCGATATCATTCCAATGTAAAACCTAAATGCAAAGAAGGTCTGTACTCGGGGTTGTAAGTGATGCAAATTACTTCAGCCAGATGTCGCTGGCGGTACGCAATACAGAGAGTATTGTAAAGAGGTTCGAAATTTTACTGATGCTGGGTAGACGCCCATTAGCTCAGTTAGGAGAGCGCTGGCACAGATAGCCAGAGGTTGCGGGTTCGAGTCCCAGTTTGGGTAGAATTTTTAGCCTCTAAATAGCTTTTTAAAAATTGACCTTAGCACGGGTTAGTGCATTAAAAACGAATATGATTTATTAACTTTTCACTTTTTGACTTTGAATACCACGCGCTAACGGTTACGGAAAACATGATGAGGCGACTCTAGTGTCTGAGGGATTAATATCCCTCAGCGATCGCTAAATACAATGGCCCAACTATGGACCAAATGCGGAAATACTCGAGTCTAACTAACTAGTTAACCTTCTATGGCAATCTTGCATCCCGGCTCCGTCGATCGCAGCTCGTAAACTTGACGGCGGCAGCAATTTATTTTAAACAAATTGTGTGCAGATTCGAGCTACGGGAAGCTATAAATCAGCGTCGTTCGCTTAGCTTAGCATCTGACTCGATGTGACAGCTGCGATTGGATCTCGCCTCACCTGCGGCAATTTGGCAAATGAGGGGCGAAGGTAAAAATGGACCCGTCGGTTTACGATTACTTCGGGACACCAGCAGCCCTTAGATTTGTCAGGGACACACCTGATTTGGCAACCCATTTGAGGAGGTACCATATCAACCCTTGTATGTCCTCATTGCTGGGGCACGGGTCTCTCCCTGCATCGCAGGAAGGTTAGACCATACTCCACCAAGAAGCTCAAATCTGGGTTGGCGGAGGACTGTAAGACAAGCGGGTGTCGTAAAAGGCGACTAAGGCACACAAACCGGGGGGTGGGCAGCAACGCCTTCTGCAGAACAATTCGGGATGCAAAAAAAAAGTGAACTGCCTGAATCGAAAACCATTTCGAGCTTAGCATCCAAACTACAGTATTTTTAATGTAAGAGATTTTTATCATAAAAGATGAGCCTTATTTTAAGTAAATAATAATTTTTAAATGCCCTTCATATGACCTCTATGATGACGTCACATGTTAAATCGTCTGTGGTAGTAGTTATTCTGTGGAAAAACTACCAATGGCCTGTCAACTTCATCTGTCAAACATCTGTCTTTTTACGGTCTTTTCACACTAAACCACAGACAAATCCAATCGCGAACTCTACCTACACACATAGTATGTAACATAATATGACGTCACGCCGAACAATATTCATTTTAATTAAATAACAATGATAAACTCGATTAATCACGAAAAAAAATAAATTAGTTTCTTAAAATTACGTCTACTATCAGAATATAAAAAATAAAATCCGATCATAAAAAAAAACTTTACATCCCTAATTCCACCGAACTGCAATCCCCAACTCGCATGCCCAGCGTGGGGATTATGGGCATTACGCCCTATGATAGCACAACGTGACGCTCTTTAGGGGAGGGCTATGTCCAGCAGTGGACTAGTATAGCCTGAAGACGACGACGCCTTGGTTCAACTAGGCCAGGAGCGCTTCGAGATTTAACATAGTAGCTAACCGACGAAGAAGAAAGAAGGGTGGTTTTCATACGATGACAAGCGATACAATAGACACTTTTTATTGATCCCTATATACGCCCCACTGCTGGGTACAGGCCTTCTCTCAGAGAGAGAGAGAGAGAGAGAGAGAGAGAGAGAGAGAGAGAGAGTATGGGTTTACTATGGGATTACAGAAATATCTGTGCCCCGCGAAGTTACCCGCGGATTGTCGATTTTCCCTTGGGAAGAAGATATTTTCTCGCAGTAAAACTTAGCCTATATTAATTCAGGGTGTCAGCTAACTCCATACCAAATTATATTAAAATCGTCCCAGCCGGTTAGACGTGAAGATTTAACAAACATATACACTCACAAACTTTCCCCTTTATAATATTAGTGTGTTAGGATATCAACCTGTGTATCATATTTTCGCAAAACTCGAGAACTCTATTTACTAGTTTTGGCAGAAATATCCCGTGAAAGCCTTTTCGTGTATCAATCAGGCTCCGAATTTTAGCCGCCAGGTGGTACCTACCTGTAAATCTATATAAATAAAATGCAAAGTCCTGACTGACTGACTGACTCACTCACTCAGCAACGCCCAGCCCAAGCTGAAATTGGCACAGAGCGTCTATATATAATGTGTGCAAGGAATAAGACCGGATTTTTTGAAATTCTACCCCTAAGGCTGTTTGTCCACCGCCGCCGTCACCGTCACGTCACCGAGAACGAGATGACGGCGCCGAAGTAGCGGTACATACATTTACTTCAGCCGCGTGTCCACCGCACATCCGTCACCCGAGCGCCGTCATCCCGGCCGCCGAAATCGCGAGTAGATCGGCGTGACCGCTAAAACGTGGCCCGAGATTTTGACGGACCGATGTGCCGGCAATACAAAACACGTATGAACTTGCCCACACACTACCGTCGCCGTCGCACCGTACACGAGCTCAGTTATTATTTTGTCTGTCATCAATTATCATAATATATCATTGTAATAAAATTGGCCAAAAAATTTAAATACGATATTTATTCATTAATAGAAGTTATAGAAAGTAAAAAATTTTTGGAACAGTTGGAACAAACTAAACCATCGCCGTCACGTCATATTAAACTCGGCCCGAAATAATCTCGTTCTCGGTGACGTGACGGTTTCGGCGGCGGTGGACAAACAGCCTTAGGGGGCGAAAAAGGTTGCCAAAATTTGTATCGGAGGTATAAAGAATGTTGTCTAATTTTCTAGAAACTTAAAATAAACACTCTTTAACACAATTAATTAAACGTTTTAAATTAAACCCATAAGGGAGTGAACGGGGTTGCGAAATTTGTTCCTTGAGTCTTTTCCATACAGACGGAGTCGCGGGCAAAAGCAAGTAATAATATAAATGTGAAAGTTTGTGAAGACGTTTGTATGTTTCTTATTCAATGACGCAATAACGACTGAACAGATTTACAAGAAACTTACTAACTACAAAAGCAAAATGTTTACTTAATGAACGTCAAAGCTGTTAGTTCTCAATTAATAGATTATGTCGAGCAAAACTCGACATAATCTCCACGTTTATTCTTTTCAAAACAGATTTTAACCTAATTAACAAAGTTTTCAACTTACAGTTGTAACAGTGCAAACCTCCTTACACCATTTCATTTTGCTATTTCTTTAATTCCGTCAATGATTTTCAAAATTTAAAATTACGTCACCGATTTTTGAGATTTTCTTGACGTTTTGGCAACACTACTCTACATTTTAGATACATAAATAGAGAACACTTTATTGCACAACCAGAAAAATATAACAACCATGATTCTTACATCTAAGTAATATTAAACAATTGGCGGTCTTATCGCTTAGAGCGATCTCTTCCAGACCACCTTTGACTTGGCCAGACTACATAAACCTGCTTATTTTGTTTTACTATCACTTTGTTTTTGTTTATCGTTGTAAATTAAACACAGAGTTGAAGTCGTTCCAGTTTATTACTTATAAAACGTTCTACAACTTCACAATGTTACATTACACTAGACTTAATCGTCCACGTTAACATTATTTTAATGAAAATGAAAAATGTTTATTGAGCAGAATCAAACAACACCGTATAAAGTAACTCTGAACCCCAAACTAAATTAAATTGTATCTTGGGGCACAGTTCTCCATTCGGGTTGAACTTAAATGTATCACCGCATAGTAATTGTTCCGTAATAATATAAAAATTAACGTGCATACAGAAAAACTATGATATGGCTCAACTATATTTAAACCAGACATCTTGGTCTTCGATAGACAACGATCAGATTTGAGACTTATGGTACTTGATATCCCGGTAGTGCGTTACTGTTGTATAATTCCTAACGCGGGCGAAGCCGCTGGTTAAAGTTAGTAGTTTATAAATAACTGAGCAAGAAGTTTCGAAGGGCCTAAGTTTTTTGTGAGCGTCAATGGTAACTTTAGTATACCTAGAATCCTACCTCTTATATATTATAAAAATCTCGTGTCACAGTGTTTATTATTGAACTCCTCCGCAACGACTTCAGCGATTTTTCTGATTCCTTTTCTACATTTGGCTGGTCTGAAAATAGGTCGCAGGCTAATTAGTATGGCTAAATAACGTTTGCGGAGTCAGTTAGTAATATAAATACCTACATAACCTCGCTAATCAATTCGGGATGCAAAAAAAAGTGAAGTGCCTGAATCGAAAACCATTTCGAGCTTAGCATCCAAACTACAGTATTTTTAGTGTAAGAGATTTTTATCATTAAAGATGAGCCTTATTTTGAGTAAATAATAATATTTTCATCCCACCATCTCGGAAAGAGTATTTTTAATCTTCAATAACTGAGTGGAAAAGCCGTTTTTATTTTCTAGAGGATAAAGTAATTGAATTTAGAACATCGTGTGCACTAAGTTTGTGAATCAAAAAAGTGTACCTATCTTGTGATTGTAAACGTTTTTTTTTTTGCATTTAGTCATTTCCTCGCTAAGGTGGAATGAAAAGTTACGTGTTGCACTCGAGTGCAAAGATTTTTCACCTCGTGTTCTTTTGATTCCCTCGCTAACGCTCAGGATTCTAATTTTAAATCACTCGCTGCGCTCGTGATTCAATTTTAGAATCCTTCGCTTGCTCGGTCATCAAAATTGAACACGCGGTTAAAAAGCAACTTTGCACTCTTGTATAACAAATAACTATTAAATGCCCTTCATATGACCTCTGAGGACCTCTATAATGACGTCAGATGTTAAATCGTCTGTGGTAGTAGTTATTCTGTGGAAAAACTACCAATGGCCTGTCAACTTCATCTGTCATACACATCGATGTCATTAACATGTCACACTAAACCACAGACAAATCCAATCGCGAGCTCTACCTACACACAGAGTATGTAACATATGACGTCAGGCCATATAATATAAATTTTTATTAAATAACAATGATAAACTCGATTAATCACGAAAAAAATTAAATTATACTATTTTTATTTTTAATGCACTAACCCGTGCTTTAAAAACCTATTTTAAACCTATTTGTAAGTGATGCCATTTACTTAAGCCAGATGTCGCTGCCTGTACGTAATACAGAGAATAGTGTAAAGAGGTTCGAAATTTCACTGATGCCGGTGAGTCGCCCATTAGCTCAATTGGAAGAGCGCTGGCACGGATGGCCAGAGGTCACGGGTTCGAATCCCGGCGGGTGGAATTTTTAGCCTCTAAATAAGGTTTTTAAAAATGAAATTAGTTTCTTAAAATTCTACTATCAGAATATAAAATAAAATCCGATCATAAAAAAAACTTTGCATACTTAATTACGCAATAACGGCCGAACGAGTGACATGAAACTTGGCATACCTATAGTTATAGTAAAGTTCTGAATTTAAACATAGGATACTTGATATTTTTTTTGTTACCATTACCTTCTTTCAAGCCAAACTCAAAGATATTTTGTATGAAATCACACGTTACCTTGCGGAAATCCATAATAGCATTAAAATACTTACTTTGTAAATTTTGAAAATTACTTTGTATGAAAATATTTTTTTACATTTTAATGCTCTAAGGTATTTATTTATTGTGTTGCCATGGTTACAAAACTCGCATAAACACACACATCTTTCCGCCAAAAACTTTTGGCGGAATTTATGATAGATAGATAGATAGATAGATAGATAAGAACATTTATTTAGTGACACAATACTCAAAACAAAACATAATGAACAAACAGAAATACAAGACATTTAACTAAATAAAGTTTTAAACTAAACAGAAATATGTACCAAAAAGAAAAAGAAAAAATAAGATATTTTTTAAATTTAACAACAAAAAATAAAACAATAAAATTGAAATTTTAAAACATATTCACGTGACGGCCATATTAATTACTGTTCAAAGTATTGAGCCCCTAAAATGGTCCCGACTCAGCATGTGTTGTAGGAGCACCGAGGTACCTACCTACAACGCTGATATTCTGTCGGGGCCACGCTGCGGTTAGTAGCGGGTGTGTAAAAAGAAAAAGGATTTAAAACAAATTATGAAATTAAAAATACGTGTAACATCGTGTGTAGTGTGATTAATGTGGTGTACTGTGTATTACGTTGCTCATCTGAGATAAATAAATGGATACCTACAAAGTGTTATCGAAACAGTATTATTAGTGACGGTGTTTTGTAATGTCGGAAGTGTGCGCCATTTCTACATACCATGATCAAATAGATGTAAAAGGACCACCATGCTCAAGGTACGCAAGCCAAGGAACAGTTATCAGATATTTGTGCTTGTAATAAATAAGCCTTATAACTGTTCTTGAAAGTAACTTTGTTTTTACAGTTACGAAGTGGTGGCGGGATATTGTTCCAGCACTTGGTTGCTGCGTACCTAAAACTGCCCCGAAAGGCCGCTGTCCTATGTTTTGGCACACTTAAAGGTGCAGTCATTGTCCTTATTCCTTCGGCGTGACGCGATTGTCTCCAGGTGAGTTTATTAAATAAGTAAGCAGGAACGTGCGTTTTTATAATTCCGAATAGCAGAGTAGCCAGCTGAAGTTTTTGTCTCGCTTGCATTTTCAGAATATTCGCGCTATTAAGGAAAGGAGTGACATGAGTGCGAGGCGGAATATGCAGACAAAATCGAGCACAGGCATTCTGCACCCTTTGGATCAAATTCTGTGATTTCTTTAGTAGACAAGGACCATACAAAGTGGCACAATAGTTCAACTTAGACAGTACTAGAGTTTCGCATAAACGAATACGAAGCGTAGCACTAATGAAATTGCGTATACGATATAGTATCTTTAAGCGATAAAAACAATTTCTAGCTAACTCTTGAATATGGCGCTCAAGATGTAGCCCGCCATCCATCAAAATACCCAGATTGCGGGCCTCCGTTACTTGTGATATTTCTTTTTGATTTATATGCACATTAATATTGCATTGTGTCAAATTCTTTATTTGATTTTTTGAGCCCATCAACATATATTTAGATTTTGCTGGGTTAAGCACAAGAGAGTTTCTTTCGGCCCATACCGCGATTCTTCCGAGGTCCTCATTTAATTTTGACACGTTGACATCGGCCTCTGACGGAAGTATTTTGGTATATAATTGCAGATCGTCTGCGTACAAATGGTGATGACAATTTTTTATGCAATCAGTGATATCTGCCGTATATATTATGTATAGTAACGGTCCGAGTATGGAACCCTGGGGAACTCCTCGCTCTACGGATTCATCTCGGGACACTGTTGAGGATCCGTCTGATTTTAGTAGGACAACTCGCTGGCGACGATCAGTTAGATAGCTCTTGAACCACTTTATACTACCAATATCAAAGCCGTAGTAAGACAGTTTGCATAGAAGAAGATTTATGTTAATTGAGTCAAAGGCTCGGGAAAAATCCAGCAGTGCGAGAATACTCCCGTGACCAGCGTCTTGCGCAGATAAAATGTTGTCTACAACATCGAGCAGAGCAGTGCCAGTACTATGACCTTTCCTAAAACCTGATTGGGTCTTCGGAAGAATATTGTTACTTTCACAATACCTTATTACCTGGTCATAAACAATTTTTTCAAGAACTTTAGAAGCTATAGGTAGTAGGCTAATAGGCCGCAATTCAGTTATTTGAGTTGGGTTTGATATTTTTGGGATCGGACGGACAACTGCCGTCTTCCAGCAGTCAGGAAATGTCGAGGAAATAATTGATTTGTTGACAATTTCCGTAAGAGTTGTCAGTGAAAAGGGTAGTGTCAAAATAAGCATATCTAAGGTGATACCGTCGATACCTTGCGCATTTGATCCCAGAGCCAGAATTGCCCGAGATATAATTGTATCATTGACTGGTTCTAATTTCAAGGTTGAATTATTGTGCCTATTGCAGTCAAAGTATGATAGTATAGTTTTGTTACAAATATTATTTCCGGGGATATTTAAAAAATGGTCATTTATTTCATTTGCGTCGTCAAAATGGTCCACGGAAAGTTTTTTTTTATTAAACTGAGGCAGCGCTATTTCTTTGAGTGTTTTCCATAATTTTATTGGTTTGTTTATATTGCTGTTCACATGATTCTCAAAGAAACAACGTTTCTCCTGGTCCAAGCTGATATTCACTAGGTGTTTTAGTTCTTTATACTCTTTTTTATATACATCACACTTCGTTTTGACATACTTGGCATGTGCATGATCTCGCAACTTCATCATAAATCTCACGTTACTGGTGAACCAAGGCTTCTGTTTGTCCTTGATCAGTATTGTTTTCAATGGCGCGTGTTTGTTAAAAATAGATACTATCAGTGCGGTAAACTCTTCCACGATTTGGTTCACATCCGACAAACTGGACAAACTGTTCCAATTAATTGACTCCAAATCAGAATTAAAGTTGTAAATGTCAATACTTTTCAAAGATCTAGTTAAGATTTTGCGAGGCGGTAGTTTGGGTTTTTTAATTTTGAATTCGGCTGTGACGATAGCGTGACTACCTAAATCAGATATGTGGTCGCTAGTGAGTAATATCTTGGTGGGATCAAAGTCGGTGCATACCAGGTCAATTGAGGTGGAGGAGTCATTTGTGAAATGAGTGGGGAAACTCACAACATTCTTTAATAGGGTACATGTCAAAAAGTTTTCTAATTTATTTTTGTAGGTATTGGGTTGTAATATATTTACATTAAAGTCGCCCAGTAGTAGCACATAGTCAAAGTTACTAAAACTTAAAATAGACTCTGTTAATGCGTCAAAAAAAGTATCGCAGTTGAGCCATGGCGGTCTGTATGCTGTTCCAATTGCTAATCGTATAGAGTTGACCCTAACTGATATCCACATTTGCTCAACCTGTTCGGGCGCGGGCGGGTGAGGCTCGGTGACGGCGCGCAAGCCGTAACGTACGTAGAAGCCCACACCCCCGCCCCTCTGACGCACAGCGCGCGGTCGTGGTACGTGTCGCAACCGGTATCCCGGCAGCGTCGGCGCCCGACCCTCTTCTCCGTCTCTCAACCAAGTTTCATTTATGCATATGATGTCAGGACAAATTTCGGAAAAAGCGACCTCAAACTCATCGTGTTTAGTGCCAAGTGAGCCTGCATTGAACAAACATAACTTAAGTCCCGTCTTATCCATCTCCATAGTATAAGTACAAAGTATGATTTATGACTTGGCTGGGCGATTTTAAGATTATATTATGTAGGATAAATAAGATATTATGTAGAATAAATAGGAGGATTGATTGATTTATAATTAGATACAATAAAATGTAAGTGTGTATACTGTGTGATATTGTGTAGTGTTGTAATACTTTTTTTGTGCAGCAAGTTAGCAAATTATATAAGTTTATTTCTTTGTTCCGCTGAGACTGAATACTTATCAAGTGAATCATTGGGCGTAATAATACCATATAAAGAATAGAGAAAAAGAATACAATATAAAGAATCGACCTAATTATGCCTTTACAAAATTTATAATGTCCGCCTCACTACGCAGCACACATCGAGGGGAATTATTTTCCTTTCGAGCGTAAACCCTTCCGTCTCTGGTCCAAATGAAACGCCAACGTGCCGCTCGACCAGCATCGCGAGCCATGGCGAATAGCGCTCGATTGGATTTGGTCAGCCGCTCGTTGACATAGAAGCGCCGTGGCTCGTGCGGCGGTAGACCCAACCCGGCGGTAGTGGCACCGCGGCGCACGCGTGCACTCTGTAGCAGATTGTCACGGAGCAAGCGCCGCGTCAGCCGCACCACAATGGGGCGCGGGGTAGGCGCCGAGGCTCCCTCAACCATACCACGCTTAGGTCCGACTCGTACAGCACTCACGATGTCACGCTCCTCCAGTGTCATGCCCAGTTTGGCGGCTGCTGTTATCACTAGGTGACCCACCGATTCTGATTCGCTTTCTGGGATGCAGGTGATTTCCACGTCATTTGTGAGAAGATCTTGTTCCCGATCATTTAATTGATTGCGAAGATCGCATATGGCTTCTGACATTTTAGTCAAGTCTGAGGCGCCGACGCTGCGCT
This sequence comes from Yponomeuta sedellus, assembly GCA_934045075.1. Taxonomy (NCBI): domain Eukaryota; kingdom Metazoa; phylum Arthropoda; class Insecta; order Lepidoptera; family Yponomeutidae; genus Yponomeuta; species Yponomeuta sedellus. Next base: position 1,588,072 of record OW203733.1, read on the forward strand.
TGAGGGTAGAAAACTCCTCCCTCAGTTTGGCGTTTTCGCTCCGGAGTTCTGCCACTTCTTCACGGAAAGTGTCCCGTAGTTTGGTCAGTATAACATTGAACTCCGACGTTATGCTGGCTCTGAAATTATCCAGCTTAGCATCAAGAAGCTTGGCGAAGAGGTCATATGTTATGACTTGTGCCCCTGTGGTAGGTGAGCCCTGGACGTCCATAGCGATTCTCTCCCCTGGCGCGGGAGACCCCTTCGCCGGCTCAACCTGGGGAGCCGGGGGTGTCGGGCGCTGCTCGAATTGTTTGCGCGTCGGAGTCTCATCCCCTCTTCTGCGACTGTTGACATTGTCGCAGCCAGGGCATTGCCATGCCTTTTTGTTTAACTCTCTGTACGTAGCGGAAGTCATATTCATACATTTGAAGTGATATCCCCTGCTGCATAGGTAGCATTTCAGAGCCTCACTTACTACGGCATTATTCAGACAAGCTTCACACTTCATTGTTGGAATAATTCTCCGAGAGACAACCCGGCCGGCGGCTCCGCAGTTCGTGTCGTGTCGGTTCTCAATGCTCCTTGACCAAATCACCCGGCACAGCCGATGAATCACAGTCTACGCACCACGCGAGATTAAACCTTTTGTCGCAGCTGTAACCGTGAGGTTCGCTTGCAAAGTTTCGTTCACACGACCGTTAAACTCGATACTGCACGATTTATTTTTTGCTAAAATTCACTTTTTGGGCCTAATCTAGGGAATTAATTTTAAGTTCACTGCGTTCACTTACACTTGTACCCAATAATAAACAGTAGATCAGTAAAGATTGACTGTTTTAATATTTTTAGAACTTAACTTAGTGAGAGAGGTATTAACTCAGATGCTTAACAGTTGCGCATCAAAGACTAACTGTTTACAGTCTGATTTTTCATTCCGTAGAATTCTGACATTTCGTAAGTGTTGCTACTAAAAGAGTTCTCCACCGAAAAAGAGACAAATTTGACCCATTTAAGAATAATAAAAAATAATGCTGCGTATTTTTTAATGTTTTACCTACATAAGGTTAAATCTACGTATTAACTTGCTTAAGTGACTTAATACAAAAATAACAAATATTTCAATTTCATGAACAATACATCGAATTAACTTTAATTACTTTATTTTATTCCAGAGCTGACAACACCGCCACCTAATTTAAGGTTTAGTAAACCCTTTTAGAAGATTAAAATGTTAGCTGTCACGTCTGTCACTTTGATTGATTTTCATTCAATTCATTCATTCGACTTCTTTGAATGCTCGAATGCGCTGATGTGTTCTCGGTGTTTGGATTTTTGGAAGATGGCTTATTGGTTTTTGAGGCAATTATTATAGATATTTTATTATACAATAGACTCAGATATTCAGACTCGTATTGAAATTGAAAAATGTGCCTGGCCCAAAAGGTTTGTAATCTCTGATATGTCAAAAATGATAACTGACAGAATTCTACGGAATTAAAAATCAGACTATAGTGAAGTAATTTTCACATTTTAATGCTCTAAGATATTTATTTATTGTGTTGCCATGGTAACAAGCATCGTATTCACGGATTCCGTGGCGCTACGACGTTCGTCGTGACAGCAAACTTTTTTTAACCTACATGCTTTTCAACTCTGTGTTACTGTGACAATTTGAATAAATATCTACATTTTTCTAATATTTTATTTAAATTAGAGCATTAACTTTGTGGTATAGCAAGTTTCATGATAACATTGTAAAAAGTCAACGGCGGCGTATCCGCCTCAGCGCGCTTGCAATACAACATAACCAGCAACCAAAGCGCTTCAAGCGAGCGGACCACACGCTTTTAGCGCGCCGACTGCGAGCCGCCCTAGACCTGGGGTTCTATTATCTACTGAGTTGAGTGACGTTGATTTTTACTTATTTTAAGCTGCTCCAGCTGTCAAATTATTATTATTTTTCTTTATTTGGAAATCCTACATAACAAGATATATCTGCAATCAATTTTATTATTCTGACAATAAAGCCAAAATAGTTTACACTTGTAACTATTACTATTCAATGTCAAGCAAAACACGAATAAACGCGAGTGCGAGTTTTACTGTGACAGCGTTTTGCCAGTTCGAACGTTTAACTTACTCATACTCACTACTCAATGCTCGATTAACGCGGTAGTAAAGTTATTCGATTGGATCTGTCAAACTCGCACTAAGCACTCTGGTCACAGGGCGTCCTACGCTACGTGTGCCAATTCGCGGTCTTCACTCTAGAACCTGTCTTCCCCAACGATTGTCAGTCTTGCGGCAGATATGACGCGCCCACTGCCATTTCGGATAAGTTTTTTGGCTTTGCGAATGTCGTCACTCAACCTCACTCTAGAGTCAAATACGTAGGTTTTCAATATAATGAATGATATAAAGAGATGAGAAGAGATGATGAGATGAGATGAGATGAGAAGAGATATAAGCACGACAATGATTGATATTTCCTTCAATTTGGCAGTCTACAAAGCAATAGCAGTACAATATCATTCAAAGAGTATAATAACCCGCGCAAATTAAAAGGGCATCTCTCGCGAAGAAAATCGAATCACGAGAGGCGCTGTGTTAAGTGGCACGGGTTATACCATTACAATGCAATAGGGTACAAGACTACTGATATTGTGAAAACGACCGTTATAGGATTAATACGAGTATACCTCTTGAACAACTAGGCATCTTCGAGACTCACAGGGCACAGGGCGTCCTACGCGTTGTGTTGGGAGTAGAGCTAAGCGAGTGGATAAATACTCAAATGATAAATACTCTGTAAAACGTAATTACTGACTTAATACTCGTTTTTATCCATATTCTGGAGTAATTACTCAAATATTCTGATAAATACTCAGTGTATTATGATTTTGTCTTAGGAGTAGGTACCTAATAAGGATATCGGTTTTCGTTGCTGTTCCATTCCTATTTGTATGCTATAGGAATACCTATCATCAACTCAAGAGCACATTTCTACTGCCTCACAGCGTTTCCTTTTCAGTGCTTCGAGGCGAACACGGTAAAGTATTAAAACTACACAATTTCCAAGAAAAACACCGCCGCGGATTAAATTATCTCCTCACAACCCGCTACGTTTAATTTGTGCACTTACCTCCCTTTCCGCCGCTTGTTTACCTTCCGGGTGCCGCCACTTCATTAGGGAGTTAAGCCAACATCGATCTGTCAATGTCTTTAGCACGAAATAATATTTGTCTTACGTGAGTGGGATGAGAATAGCGCAAAGATGTAGCCGTTTTAAGAAGCATTATTTGCGGGAGCGTCGTTAGAGGTGAAGCCTGATCGGCGCAGTGAAATAACTGAGGTATAATTATGATAAAACCATGATTTTCTATTTGGGCCACTTAAAGTGCATTTTAGAAGCGCTCGTGGCCTAGGAGAAGCTCTCGTGGCCTAGGCAAATTGAGTGATTAGAATCAATCACTTGAGTTAAGCATCAACAAGCGCGGTCAGGTGCAGGATAGATGACCGCCCCGGTGGCATTTTTCCGAGAGCTTCCGTGCTTCGCAAGGCACGTTAAGCCGTTGGTGCCGGCAGTCATGTAATGGCAGTCGTTAAGCTATGTCAGAGGCCTTATGGGCGGCTTGATAACTTCTGACAGTAGCACGCCACTGTCTTACAATCCTCAACCAACCCGGACTTGGCCGCCGTGGTGGAGTATTGCCTATCCTTCCTGCGACGCAGAAAGAGACCCGTGCCCCTGCGGGGACACACAAGGCTTGATAACGAACGACGAACAAGGTGCATTGGTCTGTATTTGCAGCCTCCATTTAAGCAAACAGATGCCTGTGTCAGGACAGTTTGCTCTTTCATAGCCAGTAAAACACTTAGAAATAAAAAAATATTTGTAGCCAAAAAATTAAATTAAATACTAAGTACGTGAGTTGTGTGTAGGTGTGTGTGTCTGTGTGTGTATCTGTGTATGTGTGGCATCTTGGTATGTTCCACTTACTTAAACCGTATTTGCAAGATCGTAGTATACTCGGACCGAGTGACTTATTACGGCTACAAAGATGCTACTTGTATCGTGTACACGAGCCATCTTAGTAAAAAAATGTCTCTGTGGTTAAAAAGGCCATGTTTTTTACTCGGTACACGCTGTACTCGTCTCAGGTATTAAGATGAAACCGCAAAAATATATTGGCGCCATTACTAAGCGTCAACTCCTGCGTTTCGCAAAGAAATAGTGAAGTATTGAACTTTGCAGAGTTTTATGAAGCTGTGGCAGTGTTGTGACATGTATGGTTTCCTTTGTCGTGACCAAACTGTTCTTTCTCTTCTCTTTTTATTACACTTTTATAGTCGAAGTTTGGCGATAAACGTATTTGATCCCGCATCTATTTATCGTAGCAGTTGTTGAATTTGCGGTCATTTTTGGCATCGTATGCAACAAAATTTCTGTGAACTTGTGATGTTGCAATGCGATTTATAAATAATAAAACTAGAACGATTTCAACTTTGTGCTTTATTTACATGTATTTGCTTATTTTTTTTATAATTTAAACAGAAAACTGCATAAAAACAGAATAAGCAGGTAAAAATAGTCAGGTCTAGTCGAAATGTGAAGTATAGTATTTAATACTAAAAAAATTAAGGAAATCTCAAAAATGGGTCACAAATATTAAAATTTTTGAAAATTGCACAAAATTAAAGGAATATAAAAAAATGGTGTAAAGAGGTTTGCACCATTACAAATTGAAGCAAAATTTCGCTAAGATGTGTCACTAACCGATGTGCCGTTTCCTCACGATGTTTTTCTTCGGAGAGTGGTACGTACTGCTACTATATTTTTTTGACATACTTGGACCAAATACGGGATGTAAAGAGAAAGAAAGAAAAACATTTATTGCATGAACAGTCACACACACAAAACATCTAACAAATACGAAACAGACTTATCGGAGAACATCATAGGGTAAGGTAGTAAAGACAATTTAAACAGTTTTGTCGCGGTGTGTTTCCGTTGCTGCAAAAGGCAGCTGACTCAGCATTTTGCTGAGGGTGTGAGCCCTCCGCGCTGGTTTTCAGTCAGTACCTGATCAGTTCTCTCACTAGTGTAGCAGTGCGCGGGTCGGTATGTTGCAAATTAAATAATATCGATAGCACTTATGTATATTATAATTTATATATTATAAAATATACATAAACAAAAAAAATAAAAAACGAACAATATGAAATTAAGACAGCCGATGCGATCACATAGTCAATTGATTAGTCAAGTTAGTAATGGCGGCGAGCAGTGGACAGGATAGGGAAGTCTCTGCTGCTCCAGAAAAAATGACCTGAGCTTACGCCTAAAGGCACATCTACTAGGCGCATCGCGGACTGGGGGAGGAATATCATTCCATTGATGTATTAACAAATGGCAACTTAATAAAAACCACCCAGGACCGGCGTGCCTGCAACGACTACCGAAGTGATCTTTCAGGAAAATTCCTAATAAAGATAAGAAAGTATTTGTGTTCCTACTAGCACATATTTTTATAATAAGCATGTTAGTTTTAAGTTATGTTGCCGCGCCCTACAGGGTCTATAATCGGTGCTATACACTTATTGTTAATTAAGATCTTTTTATTTTACATTGTGGTGCAATAAATATTTTGATTGATTGATTGAGGATCGTAACAAGTCGTGGACTGTGGTCTCTGCCTATCGTCCCGGGATACGAGTACAAGCGTGTATTTTATTTTTCTTTATTAGGAAAACCAACCAGTACAACATTTTAACATTGGTAATTATACAGAATACTTGAATAACGAATCATAGGTGTCCACAACTTAAATACGTAAATCAAAAGAGCAGTCGTTTGGTCCTGAAACACAGATTTGCCCCATATATATATATATATATATATATATATATATATATATATATATATATATATATATATATATAGCGCAGCCAGGTGCGGGATGGGTGACCGTTCCGTGACTACCGCTAGTGGCATTTTTCCGAGCGCTTCCGTGCTTCGCAAGGCACGTTAAGCCGTTGGTGCCGGCTGTCATGTAATGGCAGTCGTAAAGCCGTATCAGAGGCCTTATGGGCGGCTTGATAACTTCTGACAGTAAGGCCCGCCGCTGTCTTACATTCCTCCACCAACCCGTACTTGGCCCCCGTGGTGGAGTATGGCCTAACCTTCCTGCGACGTAGGAAGAGACCCGTGCCCTAGCAGTGGGGACATATAAGGGTTGATAACGATATGTGTATTTATAGTCATCGTCGTCATCAGCCCACCGCTGCTGGGTATAGACCTTTTCCCCCAAATGGCATCGTGATCTCTTGCCATCCGCATCCACGGACCTTCCGCCGACTCAACTATATCGTCGGGCCATCGGGCTGCTGGTCTGCCCACTGACCGTCATCCTGGGCCTTAATTCTGTTAGTGCATTACACTATGATGTCAACCTCTTGTATGTCCTCACTGCTGGGACACGGGACTCTTTCTGCATCGTAGGAAGGTTAGGCCATACTTCACCACGGGGGCCAAGTCCGGGTTGGTGGAGGATTGTCAGACAGTAGCGATCCTTACTGTCAGAAGTTATCAAGCCGCCCATAACGCCTCTGACATGGTTTAACGATTGACTTCACATGACTGCCACTTACTGTCATCTTGGGCCTTAATTCTGTTAGGGTAGTACACTACAGACAAATAAATCGAAGGGGGCGACGTGGCGGGTTTTTTATACCATTGGCGCCTAAAAGGTTTAATAGGTGTGCAGGATTAGACTAAAAGCAGCAATGAAATGAAATCGCAACGTCCGTGCAGTTTTCATTATACTACAATGTATTAACTAATACATATAATTTATGGCCTGCTCTTGCTTGCTACTACGTATTTATAATTATTATTTCTATATCAACCCTTGTGTGTCCCCACTGCAGGGGCACGGGTCTCTTCCTGCAACGCAGGCAGTCTAGGCCATACTCCATCGGTTGGTGGAGGATTGTAAGACAGTAGCGGGCCGTATAGCCTTAATTATTATTTACTGGTGCTTTTTCATTCACACACTCCATCACGGGGTCCGGATTTGTAGAGGATTGTAAGATAGTAGCGGGCCTTATAGCCTTAATCATTATTTACTGGTGCTTTTTCATTTAACATTTTAAGAAAACAGATTCTCAGATGAAAATAAAAAGGGAGAATTTAACTTAACCGTTTATTTTTCTTCATCAACTTTCCAGCGTAAGGTTGTCTGGAAGAAATGGCTTGAAGCAATAAGGCTGCCATTTAGACTGCAATTATTTTGTATTTGTTGTTTTTTCCAGAGCACAATAAGGAATATTCTTATCTTATCGTAACCAATTATTTTTGTTTCAGTATAAGTACGTTACTAGTTAAGTAGGATGAAGAAACAACCATAGAAACAGTCCTTTTTTGAGTCAGGGATAAAAAGGTCAATATTGACTTACGCCGTTCGGTCCCGCAGAAAGGACAAAACTATAAGGTTGATTTGGTCACGCTGTACAGGTAAACGAACAAAAATTATATGCTCCGAAATTCCATCAAACCTGAAAAACACTCGACTAGCAAAACTCACCACTAACGTATAGAGAAACGGATTATATTTGACACTAATAGTAATGATAAAATAAATCATCATCGTCAAACTAAATTAGTCCCCTGCTGGACATAGCCCTCCCGTAATGAGCGCCAAATATAAATAGTAAAATAAATATAAATATATATATATATTTCTACAACTAACAATAATCATGTATTTCTCAATGATTCGCGATACTCATACACGTTATACGTTTTTAATAATTAATCGCGATTAGACCCGTTCAATATATAAATAAACAATTATGAATTTAACTGTACGTACAGTCAAAAGCGTACTCAATCAACCTGTACAAACTTGTATTCTAATCAGTTACGTTAAGGACACTTTGAAGATAAAAATTTAAGATTGATCTGATGTCAACTGTAATTTTATAATGAAATAATATTATCTTCCTATGATATTTTTAAAGACCGACTCACAAACAGTACGATGGTAAATAGAGCATTAACTTACTAATAAGTTCATTAAAATGTAAAGGAACATAAATTAGTTTCTTTGTGTGTTCTTAGTGTTTTCTTTTACAAAATTTCTTAATTTATAAAAAACCCCGTACTAGGTGAAAGCCTGTTTTACGGAAAGCCCTTTTTTTCTCTTTATGTAGGATACTAACAGTTTTTTACTTAAAGTCTAGAGATACATTATTACTTCTAAACCTTAAGATCCTTAACTGAATCTAAAAAAATTAACATAGAGGTTTAAAAACCTATTTAGAGGCTAAAAATTTTCACCCATGCCGGGATTCGAACCCGCAACCTCTGGCTATCCGTACCAGCGCTCTACCAATTGAGCCAATGGGCGACTCACGCTGTCGCTGCCTGTACGTAATACAGAGAATATTGTAAAGAGGTTCGAAATTTCACTGATGCCGTGAGTCGCCCATTGGCTCAATTGGTAGAGCGCTGGTACGGATAGCCAGAGGTTGCGGGTTCGAATCCCGGCATGGGTGAAAATTTTTAGCCTCTAAATAGGTTTTTAAATTTGTTCCTTAGCGCGGGTTAGTGCATTAAAAATAAAAATAGTGTTAACATAGAGGTGCCCATTACTCTTTCGATAAACGCGCTGAAAAAAACCATCTCTTAAAATAATAGAAGAGAGTCCGATGTACTTTTCAACGAAAGCTTGAAGAAAGAATTTGTATAAAAATAATAAACGTATTTTTTATGTAGCCCATATTCGCCTCACTGCAGGGCACAGGCCTTCTCTCAGAGAGAGAGTATGGGCTAATTTACCACGCGTGCCCACCGCGGATTGGCAATTTCAAGCGCTGAGGTATTTGAACGCCTCAGACACTCAGATTTTTCATCTCATCTCAGAAAATAAAGGTTGCGTTAGGTTATTACGTCGGAAAATGTAATAAACGAGCATAAATCCGTATAAAGACAGTTTTGGTTATGCCTAGTGCTCGTGTTAACCTTAGAAAATACTAAAGGTATTAAAGGTTTGGTATTAAAACTATAGTACTAATAGGATGTTTATGCATTACATAAATAAAAAATAATAATATACAAATAAATAGACCGCGACTCGGCAAACGTAGTCTAGGACGCCCTCCGATCAGGTGGGATGACGATCTACGAAAAACTGCCGGCAGATGCTGGATGCGGCAAGCTGAAGACAGGGCGCTATGGCGCTCATTAGCGGAGGGCTATGTTCAGCAGTGGACTACATAATATAGCATGAAGAAGAAGAAAAAAAATACTTTTGAAGTCATGCGTATGACTTTAGTCGTCGACCCGTACATTTCTTTCGCGGACCCTTTTCACATACTCCTGGCCAATTTCGAATGGTTTTCGTCTACAATACGATGTAACACATAATGAAGGCAATTGTGGACATCAGAATCCAATAGATGCTGGAAATAACCCCGGCTAGGTACGTGTCGGACCAAGCGCAATGTAGGGTTCCGTAGAAAAAGAGTTTTTGCAACTATCAACTTTTTTATGACGCCTATAAACGTGCCACTGCAGGGCACATGCTTTCTTTAGGAGAGAGAGAGAGTACGGGATTAATCACTACTCGTGCCCACCGAAGATAGGCAATTCATCATATTATGTGCATTGTTACTTAGATATTCTATATTTAGTATATTTCACAGCATATTCTATTCTATTGACGTTGTTTAATAAATATTATTTTTTATGTAAGATCTGTATGTAGGTATATTCTATTAAAGAATAGGTGCTGACTGAAAATCAGTGTTGCAGGCCCAGCCTGCAGCAAATGCTGAGTCAGCTACCTGTTTGTGGCTGCGGAGATACAATGCCCTTCTAATTTGTAAATGTTTGTTTTAAATCGTATTCTTCGTTTTATAATATTTTTCTTTGTTCTTTCTTTTCTTATTTGTCTGTATTATTTTAATATCGTGTTACATTGTGTTATATGTATTGTATCTTTGTGGCTGCAAATAAATGTCTCCCTCTCTCTCTCAGTTTCAAGCGTTAAGGTTTTTGAACACCTCGGACACTCAGGTATCCTCACGATGGTTTCCTTCGCCGTTAGCGATTGTTATTGCTACTAGAAATTAATAAATTTGCATAACTTAGTAAACAGTGTCATTTTTTTTTTGGCCTTTTTGCATCTACGCAATGAGATGATTTATACAGCGTCCAGTGGTATCTTCACTCACACTAGATGGATGAAGGGACCACTCCGACGCTGTAGTGCCTGGGACATGGTTTTATAGATGGTGTAGGCTTGCCCAGCACCTATACCACCCTGACAGCTTAGTCGGCCTAGCCCACAGGAAAGACTATAGTCAATACGTGCGGAGCCAACCAAGCCGCGGGTTTCCTCACGATGTTTTCCTTCACCGTTAGCGTGTGGTATTGCGACTGCAAATTCGCAAATGTACGTAACTTTGAAATTAAACAAAGTCATTGGTACATGCCCGCACTCGGGATCGAACCTGGGGCTCTCGCTTGCCAGTCTATGGTTCTACCCACTAAGTTACCACCGCTTCATTGATACCATGGTATCAATGACACTGTTTACTAAGTTATGCACATTTAGGTACCGGGTGGGTGACCATCCTGTGAATACCGCTAGTTTTTTTTTCTCCAAGCGCTTTCATGCTTCGCAAGGCACGCTAAGCCGATGGTGCTGGCTGTCATGTAATGGCAGTCGTTAAACCATGCCATAGGCCTTATGGGCGGCTTGATAACTTCTGACAGTAAGGCTCGCCATTGTCTTACAAATTCTGCACCAACCCGGTGTTGGCACCCGTGGTAGAATATGGCCTGACCCTCCTGCGATCTAGGAAGAGACCTTTGCCCCAGCAGTGGGGACATACAAAATTGTTGATATCGATTTAAAGACAACTCCCGCCACTGTCTTACAATACTTTCCAACCTGGACTTGGCCCCCGTGGTGGAGTATAACTTAACCTTCCTGCGATGCAGGAAGAGACCCGTGCCCCACCATTGGGAACATAGAAAGGGTTGATATGAATGTTTTCTAAATTATGTACATCTGTGAAGTTAAAGTAGCAATACTACTCGCTAACTCTGATGGAAAAAAGTGTCTTAGGAGTTCAAATGACTTAGCGCTTGTAATTACCAATCTGACCTGGGCATGCGTGGTAATTAAGCCCATACTCGCTCTGAGAGACAAGGCCAGTGCTCTACACTAGGACGTTTATAGGTTACATAAAGAAATATATATATCTTAAATGCTATCCCGCCCACAGGCATTTCACAAAGATGTTCGAAAAATGTACTGTCACAAAGACAGCCCTCAATCTTGTCACCGCGTACAATGAATTTCCCTAACACGCACATTTATTTCCGTACAGTCAACATTATTTCGCGCGTGTCACCGCTATTGGATGTGTCACTACGCACAGGGACGTATCAAGGGCTCAGATTAGGGGCAGCGAAATTGGGGCCGTATTTTATGCAGCTTGACAACCAGCTAGATAATACAGCCCCAATTTTAAGTGAAAACTTTTCACTGCGTCGTTGTTTTAGCGGCGTCACGTCTAATTACCATACCGGATTAGCGGAAATGAAATAGCAGGAACTTAATGCTGTACACAGTTTCTACCAGTAAACTACAGGTGTTTCAAGAAAGTATAAAGTAGGCATACGAGAGAAACTGATAAGACGAACCATCACGCTCATGTCTATAACGCCGAAGCAGATATTATCGATTCGGTTACGTATGGTTTTAACGCATGTGTTTTCCGGATGGATTATCAAAATAGATAGCTTATTGATTGAATGTTAATTTCTGTAAATTTTTACTAGATTTTTTTTTTTAAATATGGAACCAATGTATGAGTCTCAAATTTATAAATAAAGATATGTACATGTTTGCTTCTCTATTTCTATATTTAATTTTGTACATTTATCAATTAATTTCATTCAATTTTTTTGCAATTTTTGGCATGATCATAGAAAAATTTTTTACTTATGCAAGTAAACAACTTAACTTTACATACACAAATTTATACTATTCAATGATTTACCTATTTATTTATACTACATCATTTCTGCACGCCGCCTTTGCTAAGTAGATATCTGGAACTGCCTTAATACCAGCGCTGCAACAGCTTACTTATTCAGCACATGCTGAGTCATTTTACCCAAAGTGGTAAAATGACTCAGCACGTCAGCAGCACCATTTGCCGTACCCACATTAATATGTATTACATATATGTGATCTGCATCCTTGCATTTTATAATGTTTCATTTTGATATTGTTTGGATGTTTGTCTACTTGTTATGTTTCTCCTACCTCCTGCGCTCTGGTTTTGCTTTTTTAACGTTACGCATATGTGTGAAAGCGTAAATGAATAATTTATCTATCTAAAGCCAAGAAAACATTAAAAGATACTTGAAAAGTCGGGGTGTGTTATACTCGTAATATGCATAGGTAACGCCTTCTGAACACTTTCACTTACAAAACCTGGTACGCACACGTCTCACTGCAAGGCACAGAACCTCTATCAAAGAGAGAATGTGCTCTTAATTACCTGGTAGATTGATCATAAATGAACATTTTACACCTGAGTAACTCAGGTTTCCTCTTTTTAAATTTTCACCAGCAGGACTCTCACTGGGGGCTGCCGTCTTTTTTATTTGTACAAAATTACCTTAGTGTGAGTTTTTCATGTTCAAGTTTTTCATTATTGTGATATGCTTGTCTGGTTGGCTTGTACAGGATATCCTAGTTCAGGACCAGAAAAAATGATTATGTAAAGTATAGTGTAAAGAGAGATCCAGTATGAAATCATAGCGGTCAGTGACTGGAGCTGTTTCATTAAGCTCGGTCTAAAGGCGGCCAAGAAAGTGAGTGACGGATCAAAGGCGACAAAGCGGCGATGTGACCGGCCGCAATTGGCTATTTCCCTACCCTTTCACTGCTTCACAGGGTTGTCCTTTATACAGAAAATCGGTGGCTTTTCCTATTTCCAGGATCGCGTGTATTTTGAGAAGGAAATACTTTCTTTTTGGTCTATTACACTTATCAGTATTATTTCCTTGGTGGTATTATACTTGTGCTGTTAAATTGATTCCTTTTGAGGGCACAGAAAATATGTTGTGAGTTTTGATGAGAAATTAGTAACTTATATTATTTTTTTATTGCACTAACTCGTGCTAAAGACAATTTTAAATAACCCTACTTAGAGGCTAAAAATTCATAATACAGAGAATATTGTAAAGAGGTTCGAAATTTCACTGATGCCGGTGAGTCGCCCGTTAGCTCAGTTGGAAAGAGCGCTGGCACGGATAGCCAGAGGTTGCAGGTTCGAATCCCGGCATAGGTGGAATTTTAGCCTCTAAATAGATTTTTTAAAATTACTAACTTACTAAAGATTACACGATATTGTCATTTAGTTGCCGGTTACAACGAGACATCTTTTATTTATTTAATTTGGTAACCAATTTTTTGTACTAATTCGCTGCTTCTAAAGTGTAGTAGACGTTTAAGACATAAATAGATTAACAAGTGTAACTGTGAGAAAACCGTACAGAAATGAAACATTGTGTCCTCAAATATGGACAGTATGTTCCGAATTTAATAAGTAGGCTGGTTGACGCCAACGTTATATGACAGTTTTCTCAGTTTTTAGGGTTCCGTACCTCAAAAGGAAAAAACGGAACCCTTATAGGATCACTTTGTTGTCCGTCTGTCCGTCCGTCCGTCTGTCAAGACCCTTTTTCTCAGGAACGCGTGGAGGTATGAAGCTGAAATTTATATCAATTACTCAAGTCTACTGTCCCTTGAAGCTGTGAAAAAATCAAACTTCTAAGCCAACGCAATCAAAAGATACAGCCGTTTATGCCGCAAATTTTCGACACTTGCAAGGGAATCAAAACCTACAGGGTGCTTCCCGTGAACTCAGAATCTTGAAATTTGGTACGAAGCAACGTCTTATAGCATAGATAAAGGAAAAATTACGAAAACCATAAATTTTTAGTTACATCTCATAATATATTTTTTTTTAATAATTTTAAACTTACTACCCATTTCCTCATAAACGCGTAGAGGTATTAAATTGAAATTCATACCAAATACTCAGGTCTATAATACAGGTTTGTACGGAACCCTCGATGCGCGAGTCTGACTCGCACTTGGCCGGTTTTTCTGCTTACGCTCTATCTAGAAATAAGAAAAAAAACTTCTTGCTTCTTTTGAAGAGCTATCCTATGCATTTAACAAGTTTTTCGATCAGTTGTATGACTGACGACACTGCTATTCATTGTTTGCGTATCTTTGGATCAGTATTTACCTATTTACTTATGTTGCTCACGAATAGCAATTTTGCAACAAAATTTTAAATGTAAAAAATTCGGAAAGTAAATGTGACTGTTAGGGTCAGTTTCTGAATGGAGAATGTCACTTACGGCCGGTCTCAATAAACCACCTCTAGTTAACAATGGATCGCTACCCTTGATAAACCGTCAACCTTTTATCTATCTCTAACTGCTGTTTCAATATTAAAAATCATGCCACCCTCGTCTGGATCAGAGATAGATAGCACCTCTAACTTTAGTAAGTACGACCCTCCCTAAACGTTTTATTTTTCGAATTGAATTACATCGCGTTACGTTTTGAAATAACCATAAACATTAAATTCAAGCTCCAAATTAATTGTGTACAAGTATTTTCATATAAAACGACTAAACGTTAAAAAATACGGCAGTGATTTTTGGTTTGCGACGATTAAATAATTTCAAATCACAACTCTTATGACGCAACGAAACGCTTTGACGCTGAGCAGTGACGGGTATCATGTCAATGATCTGTGGTAAATATCATGTTTTCCAAGAAGATGCGCGCGAAAGAAGGAACAAACAAAACCAACTGAAATTTCAATTATGGCACAGCAACTGACCGTAAGTATTTGTTTACTGATGAAGTTATTTGTAAAATGTAGCCTGTTTAAAAGACATTATGCATACATTTTATTTTTCAGATAAAGACCAGACCTATTGGAAAAGATGAGATCAGTTTCTTGCTGGACCAGATTTGTTAGAGAAAAGTAATAACATCGAGAGCTACAAATGCTACTAATAATAAACTAACATATTTAAAAGAGTCATTTACCGACGTTTCATTTAATCGAAATCTTTAAACAAATTTTGAGTCAGAAAGTTCACTTTCATAGTTTATTTAAGCGCTGACCCGGTGATCCTCGAATTCTGCTACATCGTAGTTTGAACAAAATACACCGTGCTCTAAAATTTCATTGTCACTTTCATCACTGAACATATTATCCATTTTTATTTATAAAATACACTTATTTATGTAAAAATATGTACTGTAAATCCTTTATATATCCCACTTATCCTTCAAAATCGGGCGATGGCGCAAAACTCTGACAGCTAGTTATCTGACGCATCGAAAGTGATATTGAAACGCTCAAGCGTTTTTTTCTATGCAAACACTTACCTATGGTAAGCGGTGGGCACTCCGAAAGATGGATCAAAGTCACGGTGTGTTAAGCAATAACACACCGTGACTTTGATGTGTTATTGCTTAACACACCATCTATCTTTGTTTATTGAAACGCAAAATGTCACCTATAGTTACTAAAGGTAGCTATTTTAACCTTTAGTTAAAGATCGATAGGATATTGAGACCGGCCGTTAGTAAAGTAACGTTTTGTCACACTCTTTTCTAAGAAAATCGAAGGGGCGCTACAGTTAAGTATTTAGTTAATCAAATTCTTATGTCAGAAACTAGCTTTTATTGGATAATAAGTAGCATATTTTGGTAATAAAGCTTACACCGAGTCGAAAAACTCTGAAATCATTGCTTTGCGAATAACGGAAATCTTAGTTATCGGTAACCAAATCGATGTCTAGATCGCTATACGATCTTTCAACCTTTGAAATAAGTAAGATTTATGCCTTAAGTTTGTGCGAGCCAAAGGAATAAATAATAATTGTCTAAAAGGACAGAGAGGGAGGGAAAGAATACTGGAAGCGACCCATACCCCAGCAGCAAGGACATACAAGGATTGATATCGATGATATCGAAGAAAATGAAAGATCGTGTAGCTTTTACGGAGTAAGAATTTTGTACGAGCCCAAGGAAAACATAATGAAAGTCTGAGCAGACAGACACTGAGAAAGGTTCTTATAGAAAAAATCTTTCAGTAAAAAGCTGCAAATTTTTAAAACGATCCCGACACCCTCCCTCGAGCCGACCCTGTCGGAAGTGCCAGTGCCACATTACGCCCGCGGCGCAAGTCTAAGCCGTCAACTCGTAAAGAGAGCTATCAGTCACGTTTCAAGACAAATATATCATCCTGTGGGGCGTTCAGCAACCCTTTGACAGTTTCGCCAAAAAATGTGTAGGCACCTACTACAGTTGAGTTGGGACAACCAAGCTGATGAAAACCTCCAGCAACTGAGCCCTTAGGGTGGCTTACTTTCAGACACTTATTTCAGACACGATTAAGGCCATACTATACGGGGGCCAAGTCCGGATTGGTAGAGGCTTGCAAGACTAGTGGCTGCTCTTACTGTCAGAAGTCTTCAAGCCGCCCTAAGATCTCGGGCTTGGCTTAATGACTGCTGTCTATCGACGGCAGCCGGCAGCAACTGCTTAACGCGCCTTGCGAAGGCGGAACAGCTCGGAAAAAATCCACCAGCGTTATCATAGACGGCCACCCATCCATGAACGTGGCGTATAAACTGTGGAAAGTAATCTTAAACGGGGAATTGTCAATTTATGTTAATTCCTCGTATACCGTAACCTAATACTGGTTTGTCTTCGAATCCTTTGGACAACTTCACAGCAACGTCGTGTGATTGTGTTTCTAACGCTAGTTTTATACAACTGGGATTGGTTGGATCTAGTTTTAGGCGGCATGATATATGTTTAAACCTAGTATCAGCCGGAATGACACAAGCTAAACCTAGTTTTATCCGAAAACAATCGGTTAATACTAGATTTAACCAAGAGGCAATGGCTACACCTAGTTCTAACCGGCTAAAACTAGGAGTAGCCACGCTTCGGGATTTAGCCGTAACATATACACAATGTGCGCTTTTGCGATACGCCCGTGGACGTGGAAAAATTTGTGCTCCGACATGCTTTGCATTTTTTCGTCTTTTTCAGAAACCTTTGTTGTTTCCCGCTTAAAATGTTTTGCTACTCGGATGAGATCCATTGTTTACCTTCTTTGATGAATGGCACTTCCGCCCTGGGTCTCGATTCTGTTAGTGCATTGTAGTGAGAAAAGATTTATATAATATTTTTTTTACGTTGAAATAAATTGATTTGATTTGATTTTATCTTCCCCTTTGCTAAT
This sequence comes from Yponomeuta sedellus, assembly GCA_934045075.1. Taxonomy (NCBI): domain Eukaryota; kingdom Metazoa; phylum Arthropoda; class Insecta; order Lepidoptera; family Yponomeutidae; genus Yponomeuta; species Yponomeuta sedellus. Next base: position 1,605,433 of record OW203733.1, read on the forward strand.
ACGGGACATAGTAGCTATTTGATTAATATTTTTTTTAATAAAGAATAAAAAAGATTTAAATCGAATTGAATTGCCACAGTCCCCGCAATTTAAACGTCAACACTATTCTTGGCACATCACTAATAATCCACAATCCGATAAATAGGTACGATCCAATACCCACAAAACCTTCGTCAGACCGCAATAACCCAACAGAAACTAATAAAACGCGCCTTAAAAAACGATACGAAATACGGCAAGCAGAAAACTTTTACACGGAGGCTATTCAAGGCCTATAGAACCCGTCGTGGAATGCCTGTCTTTCAGTCTCGTGTCTCGGCTTAATAACCTGCCTCATCTTGCAAACATGAAGCTTCACGCACGAATGAGGCGGGGAAGAGGAGATAGGAACCTCATTGCGCACGTACGGAGCTCACCTCAGACGATGGCTACACTTCTGTGTGCGCCCCTTCTGGGGTGCGCAATAGACGAGTAAAAGACGACTTTTACGATGAGAGGACGTGGCCAAGACGGCAGATGCGGCAAGCTGAAGACAGGGCGCTATGGCGATCATTAGGAAGGCTATGTCCGCAGTGGACTATATAATATAGCCTGAAGAAGAAATAATAAATATTATTTCTTTTCTCTTTTGTTAAACATAAAATACTAATAATCAACACAGCACCAAATAGATAGATAAGATAGAGAAATAGTGCTGTGTGGTGACGGCCTAGAGAATAGCACCAAGCCAAATTCTTCCCGCGGGTGTCGTAAAAGGCGACTAAGGGACACAAACCGGGGGGTGGGCAGCAGCGCCCCCTGCAGTACAATTCCACCAAACTGCGATCCCCAACCCGTATGCCCAGCGTGGGGATTATGGGCATTACCCCCCAATGATGGCACAACCTTGCGCTGTGGCGCTCATTGGGGGAGGGCTGTGTCCAGCAGTGGACTAGTATAGCCTGAAGAATAAGAAAAAGAAGAATTAATAAATACTTTACTTACTTAGGTACTTACTTTCATGTTGTTATGTTTATAAATTTCGACCTTCTTCTTCTTTGTCGTATCCTCATGGCTGTGGGACGTGACTATGGGGCAGCTTCCGCCACCAGCTCTCTCCATTCGTTCCGATTATGCGCCAGATGTGTGGCTGCTTGTAGGGTCCCTCTCGAAGCTTTTGTTATGATGTCTGTCCAACGCGTTCGTGCCCACCCTCTGCTTCGTTTCCCGTTCACACGACCAGTGATAATAACATATTCTAGGTTATCTGGCCCGCGTCGGACGGTATGTCCGAAGAACTTCAGAATGCGTCCTAGACTAGACTTAACGTTTTTCTCAGTAAATTGATTGAAGATGTTCATTCAAACAAAAATTCAGAAGTTGATTTCTATCAAACTGCATAACAGTTTGTTGGCAGATGTTTAATCCCTCGTATTTAAATTGTAAACCACGAGGTTTTATAATTCTAATATCAGAGAGCCAACACTCACTTCATTGGGAAATAATTCGTATTCGACTCCTAAGGTTTATGACTTGAATTCTTCATAAAAAGTCCAGCGACAGCCAAAAGCTGTATAAATAAATAAATAAAATAAATAATAATTCAAGGACATATTATACTAAGTACAACTAAATGACTTGTGTTATAGGTGCTAACTCGACGATAGATTTAACACAATAAATACATAGATAACATCCAAGACCCGAGACAAACTAGAAAAGTTCGTTTCCTAGTTTGCACCCGGCCGGGGATCGAAACCGAGACCTTTCGGTTTTATAGTCAGCGTGCCAAACCGCTGCGCCACCGAGGCCGCCAAGATTCTGAATGCCATGCTACATTGAAGTCGAATGAGAAAATAAATGTCTAATGATTTTGTCGAGTTTTCTTATTTTTATACGACAAATATCTGAGCCTTCGAATATTGTGCGTCTACGCTTTCAATTCACATGGGCGAGAATCGGCTTCTTGGCACTAGCCCATCCACTAGCGCATCACCCATTTTTGGCGTTCCGATCGAAATAATGTTTTGTTTAATTTCAACGACATCACTCAAGGGGTTAAGCTCGCCTTTGTAAAAAGGCTTAATTGTGCAAAGAATTTCCAATCGATCAATGTTCAAGCTAGAGCAGGCGAAGTTTAACAAAAAATAAAGGCAAGTGTAATTAACATTTTGTCGGGGAGAGTGGTCAGGCCAAAAAAACTTTGAGTGCAACTTAAAAGTTAAATGAAACAGCGGCGGGGAGCAATTGAAATCCCATTCCGCGAGTTAAATTGTTCGTGGCAAAAGAGGGGTCGTTAGAGAAGACAAATAGTGGCACTTAAATGTACCTAAGGGGCAAGGGCAATCAATTGGCTTTCTTTTACATTATCGTTAGTGCAGCGACATTCTTTTTTAATACAGTTGCTCAAAAAGTAGCGTATTACAGGGACGTATAGCGTGCGGGATGTGGGCACATACACACACTCGTGCTTTTTTTTACCTTTCCCGCACTCGTGCGTTTTCTTTCCCAACTGTCAAAATAATGTCTATTAAAAAGAAAGACCAACCACGAAGTTTTTACTAAAAAAATTCATAGAAGTTTTTATGACCTACTAATTTGTTTCAATATCAAATTTTATGATTTGATTGAATGAGTTAATTTAGGTTTCATTTCATCTCATTAAATTTCATTTTCATTTCATATCAATAAAAAAAATCTACTGAAGACTTGGCTGTATGGGCATAATTCCCTTTGCCTACTAGAATGGGTGAAGAAAAAAATCTCTGCTTATATTTTTTTTACGGTTGGCGCCATTTTCCAAATATTTTTTCTTTATTAAATTGCTTTATTTTTCGCAACTGTATTAAAAATAGTCGTTCAGTACCTACACGTGCGGAACCGTCATTGCAACTAGTTCCGACTGTCAACCCTCGCCTTTGGCTGCGCCTCGGCTCGGGTCGACATTTGTCGGAACTCTTTGCAATGACAGCCTTTCCGCACTTGTAATGAAATATACTATATAGAATTCATTGCAATTTGATTTAAACGCAGAAACGCTGTTTTTGTGTTATATCAATTGAAACTTTGAATGACAGGATACGCAATAGTCTGATAGGGGAACGTTGTGGACTGAAAGAGGATGTAGTGACTAGAATTGAGAAAGGAATGTTGCGTTGGTTTGGTCATGTGGAGAGGATGAAGGAAGAAAGATTGACGAAACAAATATATACTGCGAATGTGAGTAGAAGGGCTGGTAAGGGGCGTCCAAGGCGGACATACATCGACCAAATAGGGGATGTATTTGCAAAGGGAAAGATAAAAAGTACCCGGAATCGGCGTGCGTGCATGCAACGACTTATGAACGTTAATGAAGCGATGGTAATCTGTCACGATCGTGGCAAGTAGCAGTCCCTGGTCTCTGCCTACCCCTCTGGGATACAGGCGTAAGGCGTGGTATTGATATATACATAATGTATGTATGCATGTATCAATTGAAACTGTAGCTAGCCTACAGTTTAAACGTTATTTATACTTTTCCTAACGTTATCTTAGTACGTTTTATCCTCATAATTCAAATTCAAATTCAAATAATTTTATTTCAACGTAAAGAATTTACATTCTGTTTGCTGAATGTCAATGTACAATGTAAAATGTAAGCCGCCGCCTTCGGGCCGTATTGTAGTGGAGAAAAAGGCAGCGGAAAAAAAAACTCCACTCTGACCATCTTTTCTCAAATCATCTTAAAACCAAATACATCAGTTGCCATATGTAAACCTAATAAGATTTCATGATTGATTGATATACACTAACTAACATATATACACTAACATATATACACTAACTAGTATAAATTTAAAAACCTATTTAGAGGCTAAAAATTTCACCCATAATTGCTCAATTGGTAGAGCGTTGGCACGGATAGCCAGAGGTTGCGGGTTTGAATCCCGGCATGGGTGAAATTTTTAGCCTCTAAATAGGTTTTTAAATTTGTGCTTAGCACGGGTTAGTGCATTAAAAATAAAAATAGTATAACTAGTATATTTATGCACCTCATGCCGTGATATTATGATTACTTAAAAGAGAAAAAATTGTATTTGTATTTTAAAACAAATACTTTTTTTACAGTACATCTCTTTAGAGACGGAAGTTATTTGGTATTTGTATTACAGAGGGTATATTTTGTCAGCCAGACCTAACCCTTTTTGAAAGTACAACCGAACTTGGTTTAAAAGAAATGTAAACACAAGACAAATTACTTTTAAATAATAAATACATCATTATTTTTGTAGTTATGTCCATTCCTTTTTAGGTGCCGTTGAATTGTTCCTTGTTATAATAAAAAAACTGACAACCGTTGGAGTAAACGTGTTCTTGAGTGGAGACCGCGACTCGGCAAACGTAGTGTAGGACGCCTTCCGACCAGGTGGGATGACGTTCTGCGAAAAACTGCCGGCAGTTGCTGGATGCGGCGAGCTGAAGACAGGGCACTATGGCGCTCATTAGGGGAGAGCTATGTCCAGCAGTGGACTACATATATAGCCTGAAGAAGAAGAAGAAGATCATAAAAAAACTTCGACCTTTTGCATCTACGTAATAAGATGATTTGTACAACGTCCAGTAGCAGCTTCATTCACACTAGATCTGAGTGCTTAGTGCGAGTTTTTTAACTACTCGATCGCGTTAACGTAAACTCATATTTCTATGGCATCGAGGAAGCGCCACCTAGCGACAAGTATGGAAATTAAAATTGCTGAGTGCGAGTTGTAATGGTTTACGTTGAGAAGTGAACACGTTTACCAGCCAAAACACGAATAAACGCGAGTGCGAGTTGTACTGTGACAGCGTTTTGCCAGTTCGAACGGTTAACTTACTCATACTCACTACTCAATGCTCGATTAACGCGGTAGTAAAGTTATTCGATTGGATCTGTCAAACTCGCACTAAGCACTCAGGGAAGGCATCACTCGAACGCTACAGTGCCTGGAAAATTGTTCTGCGATAGATGGAGGCTTGCCCAGCACCTACACCTTATGCTAAGATAGGTAAATAAACCTAATTATCCAACAGCTTTTTCAATCTTCCATTTTCACGTAACAGGATTAAGTGGGAAAGCAAACGTCAGATTTTCAGCTGATGTTTCCGTCACAAAAAGGCTGCACCGAGTAAAACACGCGCTGCGAAATCAAATATCTTTGGGACCCGGTACGCGGACTGTGATAAAAACAATCCTTACTTTCTGTTTTTTTTTATTTGTGGCTGAGCTACTGGGTGAGTCGCCCATTAGTTCAGTTGGAAAGAGCGCTGGCACGGATAGCCAGAGGTCGCGGGTTCAAATCCCGGCATGGGTGGAATTTTTAGTCTCTAGATAGGTTTTTTACATTTGTATAGTTAATTAATAGTAGCTATGCCACCGCTAATGGTGGAACCGAAGGAAAACATCATGAGGAAATCTGAGGTTTTTAGCCTCTAAATAGGTTTTTAAAATCTGAGGTGTTCAACTAACTACTTCAATGCTTGAAGCTGCTGATCCGCGGTGGGCACGCGTGGTAATTAAGGCCATACTCTCTCTCGGAGAGAAAGCCCATCAGTGGGATGTATGACTACATAAAAAAAGATTGTAGTTACGTATAACAGGTTTCATACAAATTTCAATACTCTTTATGACCTTAGAAAACAAACTTCGAATAAAAGTTTTTTTTTTAATTTATTTATTTAAGGCACTTAAGTGTAATGAAATGAAATAAACCAAAATCATAAAAACCTGGGAAGCTTATGCGTGATTTTCGGAGTACACTCTATACAATACACAACAGTTTATATTATACAATATGGTAATAAACAATAAGTTGATTAACTTAATCCCGGATTCACTTACTTGCTTAAGTAAGTGAATCCGGAATCAAGCTGATAATGTGTGGTGCTTAAGAAGAGATTTAAAGCTCTCACCTTTTGATTTTGCATGTAGTTGAATATTTGTTCTTCTGTATTATTTGGAATTTATTTTTTTACTTTTCAGCATGTAATTACAAAATAATATAATTAGATACCTATTTAGAGGCTAAAAATTCCACCCATGCCGGGATTCGAACCCGCGACCTCTGGCTATCCGTGCCAACGCTCTTTCCAACTGAGCTAATCGGCGACTCACCGGCATCAGTGAAATTTCGAACCTCTCTACACTATTCTCTGTATGACGTACAGGCAGCGCCATCTGGCTTAAGTAAATTGCATCACTTGTCATCACTTGACCCGTGCTAGGGACAATTTTATTTATTTTATTTTTATTTAGCCTCTAAATAGGTTTTTAAATTTGTCCTTAGCACGGGTTAGTGCATTAAAAATAAAAATAGTATAATATACCTAAGTAGATGTAAAAATATGGAATAAACAATTTTATTTTACCTATAACAGTGCTATGGAATGTACTTAACAAAATTTATTAGATCACAACATGCTTAGACTGCCGCAATGTAATGTAAATATAACGCCTAATTATGTCGTGGCACCCACGAGGCTGTGCCTAGTGTGGGGTCACCGTTGCTCTTATTACTTACACACGCTAAACCTTTATTTGTCTAAGCACTGTTCTGAGTACTTAGTGCGAGTTTGACAGATCCAATCGAATAACTTTACTACCGCGTTAATCGAGCATTGAGTAGCGAGTATGAGTAAGTTAACCGTTCGAACTGGCAAAACGCTGTCACAGTACAACTCGCACTCGCGTTTATTCGTGTTTTGACTGGTAAACGTGTTCACTTCTCAACGTAAACCATTACAACTAGCACTCAGCAATTTTAATTTCCATACTTGTCGCTAGGTGGCGCTTCCTCGATGCCATAGAAATATGAGTTTACGTTAACGCGATCGAGTAGTTAAAAAACTCGCACTAAGCACTCTGTTCTGTGTGTGACGACCTCTGCGGCGTAGCGGTAGCGCGTCTGCCTACCATGCAAGAGGTTCCGGGCTCGAATCCCGGCTGGGAACAAAAAAAAGCCCAGGTCTTGGACGTTTCCATGTTTGTGATGTCGTTGTTTCTAGTTCCCACGACACAGGGTATCCCAGTGTGAGGCCAGAAGCAATGTATGTGCTTGTATGTAAATGTTACGCTATGTTATACCAATTTTTATTTTCTCTGTGTATTATTCTTCTCGATAATAAATATTATTTGTATTTGTAGCTCTCCACAAAATACAAAACAGGGTAATTGTATTCCTAGTCGTCTAAGAATCACATAAAATTTTAAGGTCGACTTGTTCTCGACTGCACACATAAATCGAAAGGCGGCGCAAGCGGAGCGAACACAAGCTGCAATAAGATTCAGAATAATCCGCCTCCTCTGCACTTTACTGCATTGGTACCACATGTTTACATTCGCAGACGTTATGCGGCATAGAATTGGTACACACCATCCACACTAGTGCATAACAGGAATAGTTAAGGTCGGAGCACATTATTGTAGCAAAATTATTGTAAGCAGATACACCTCATTTAAATAAATAGACAGAGAACATTTTTTGTACATAAAAATGAAAATTTAAAAATGGAAACTGATATTTCTTAACCTAATAGTACAGACGGCGGCCTTACTACTAAAAGTCTACAATGTGTTGTGCTTTCGAAAGTTTTAGTTTAAAAATTACTACTAAAAGTTATATCTTCCAGACAACCTTTCATTTCGATTAAGGCGGTTATAAAATTTTTTTTTGGTACGTTATGTTCGTTGATCCATTTCTTTGGCACTAAAAATAAGAGTGTTTTAAAAGGAAATGACAAAAAAATATTTTTCACAATTTTTGCTCACAATTACCTTACGTTTTTAACCTACGATTTAAGAGGCATCTCAACGGCACGGTTCCCAGCCAGAAAATATATATATACATTTAAATTAAAGCGTCTTAATAACCGCTACGCCTCCAATGGAATTAAAATCATAACTTGTTGTACAATACGTTTTTTCTAACTAGTGCGAAGGTGACCACTGGGGGCACCCGGGCGTTGCCGCTCGGCCGGCTTGTCTATTTTCTTTTTATACCCACAAAAAGTGGAAGAAATCATATAGAAATGTACTGAGCGATTGTTGAACTTATAACTAGGGGCCAATTTTTCAGTCGTCGGATGAAGATTGCCTGGGGAGTGAATTGCATGCTGTCACTGTCTAAATCATACGATAAGACAGTGACAGGGTGTTGTCTGACTATTGAAAAATCCGGCCTGGGTAATACGTTTTGTAAGTTTATGTTTAAGTGCCTACAGTACAATTAAGTTTTAACCATTCGGAAGTAGCCTGGCTACCCATAGCATAGGGAATCCTAGTTTGGGAGCCAGGACACAAATGTAACACTTTGTTGGGATTGCGCGCGACGATGGCAAGAGGCCTGACGGAATGACTCTCATTCCATGGAAGAATGAGCGGTCGCTGGTCTGGGACGCAACTTGTGTTGATACGCTTGCACAGTCCCATATCCATGCGACCGCCTGCCATGCAGGGGCGGCGGCGTCCAACGCAGAGTCGAATAAGAGGCACAAATATGCAGCCATAGGGCAGGGCTATATATTTGTGCCTTTCGGAGTCGAGACTCTGGGGCCATGGGGTCCGGAGGCGAGACTCCTCTTTAAGGAGATCTCGTCGCGTCTAGTCGACGCTTCAGGAGACCCGAGGGCTGGTGCTTACTTTGGCCAAAGAATAAGCCTAGTCATAAAGCGAGACAATGCCGCCAGCCTTCTTGTTACTCTGCTGCCTGAAAGCGATCTGGCTCAAATATTTTATTTAAATTAGAATGTTTTAGGTTTAGTTCCATTTTTATCATTAATTATTATTATTATTATAAATATTTAAGCTAGTTATACATATATAAAATACAACAACTTTGCAGTAAATAAAATTTCTCTATTCTTTATTCTAAAACTATCTGCTATCTGACAACTATCTATAGACCTACAGGCTAGAACCTAGCATCGACCTAGCACTTCATTCGCTTTCCGCAATTTTAGCGAAAATTGTGCAAAAACTAGTAAAGGCTATTATACTATTTTTATTTTTAATGCACTAACCCGTGCTAAATTTCACTGATGCCGGTGAGTCGCCCATTAGCTCAGTCGGATAGAGCGCTGGCACGGATAGCCAGAGGTCGCGGGTTCGAATCCCGGCATGGGTGGAATTTTTAGCCTCTAAATAGGTTTTTAAAATTGTCCTTAGCACGGGTTAGTGCATTAAAAATAAAAATAGTTTAATCATGTGAGTATAGCGATATCATTCCGATGTAAAAACCTAACTGCAAAGTAGGTATTCGGGGCTGTAAGTGATGCAATCTACTTCAGCCATATGTCGCTGCCTGTACGTAATACAGAGAATAGTGTAAAGAGGTTCGAAATTTCACTGATGCCGGTGAGTCGCCCATTAGCTCAGTTGGATAGAGTGCTGGCACGGATAGCCAGAGGTCGCGGGTTCGAATCCCGGCATGGGTGGAATTTTTAGCCTCTAAATAGGTTTTTAGTGAAGGCTATTTTACTCTAGGTTCAGGTTTTTGTCAGTAGGTTCTTAAAGAGCTATTTACGTTTTCCAAAGCGAAACGAGGCGAAGCGCTCGTGCCCTAGGCGAGCCGAGTGATTTGAATCAATCACTCGAGTTAAGCAACAACAGGCGCGGTCAGGCATAGGATGAGTGACCGTCCCGTGACTACCGCTAGTGGTATTTTTCCGAGCACTTCTATGCTTTGCAAGGCACGTTAAGCCGTTGGTGCCGGCTGTCATGTATTGGCAGTCGTTAAGCCATGTCAAAAGCCTTATGGACGGCTTGATAGCTGCTGACAGTGACAAGCTGACACAAGCCGGACTTGGCCCCCGTGGTGGAGTATGATCTAACCTTCCTGCGATGCACGAAGAGACCCGTGCCCCAGAAGTGGGGACATACAAGGGTTGATAACAAACGTTTTCCAAAGACACGTTATAAAATGGCGATTGTTGCCACTATGTAGTGTCTTAAGGCGCCTTGGGTGCATTAGCGCTACCAATGGAATAAAAATCATAACTTGTTTTATAATACGTTAATTTTCCAAAAAAGTGAACATCATAATAAAATGAAATTAAAAGGTTTCATTCAAAGTAGCTCAGAGACTGCGGCTTAATGAACGTTACAATTCAAACTAGGTGTCCATTTTAAAAACTAGATAATTTTGGAGAAAAAAATGGACAAAAATACTTTCAAAGTCCATAATTAACATAGCTTACACAATTATTATAAAACATAGAACTCATACATTGTACTGGCTTTAATTCCAGACCTAACAACTGTAACAACAATTTTTTAAACCCACAGTTTAGAACCTATGATCAACTATCTATTATTTTAATCGATTTCCGCTAAAAATGGCGGTTAAAGAGTTTAATGTGATGAAAGTTTAAAGAAACTTTAATGACAAATTTTTGTACAAGCGTATTTTAGAATTCACGTGTATAGCACGAATGTAAACACTTCTTAACCTCGCCCCGCTATTCCCCGTCCCCTAGGACCATCAATAAGGTCAGCGAGAACACATTCCTCTGAGACAACGCTTAGCATTCCACAGTTTAGTTACACTTTTAGCAGAACTTTCAGAGTGCTTAGTGCGAGTTTTTTAACTACTCGATTGGGTTAACGTAAACTCATATTTCTATGGCATGGAGGAAGCGCCACCTAGCGGCAAGTATGGAAATTAAAATTGCTGAGTGCGTTTTGTAACGGTTTACGTTGAGAAGTGAACACGTTTACCAGCCAAAACACGAATAAACCAAGTGCGAGTTGTACTCGTACTGTGACAGCGTTTTGCCAGTTCGAACGGTTAACTTACTCGTACTCACTTCTCAATGCTCGATTAACGCGGTAGTAAAGTTATTCGATTGGATCTGTCAAACTCGCACTAAGCACTCTGAGTCATTTTGTAAAATACACAACATATCCTCACCCCTGTATCTCAGAGGACTAGGCAGAGACCAGGGACTGTCACTTACCACGATCTTGAAAGATCACCTTCGCTTCATCAACGTTCATAAGTCGTGTAATTTATATGCAATTATTATGGTGTTATTTAAAAATACAATTCCTCTAAATACGACCGTTACTGTTTTCGTTGTTGACCTGTACTGTTGACCGTTGTTGTTGTTATACTAGTCCAGTGCTGGAGATAACCCTCCCCTAAAGAGCGCCACGTAGTGCTATCATAGGGGGTGATGCCCATAATCCCCACGCTGGACATGATTTGACAAATTTAGTTATGTGTTTTTGATGTCCTGTGAAGCACAGCGTGTCCTAGTTTGGGACCACATGTTACGTGAAAATTATTTATTGATGTCTTTATTACTCCACTGTACCTTCCACGAAGTCCTGTATCTACGAGTATAATGGTGTTTTGTACGTTTGTTAAAAATAAACAGTAACTTATTATAGTAAGTTCTCGCGGGTGTCGTAAAAGGTGACTAAGGGACACAAACCCGGGTGGGCAGCAGCGCCCCCTGCAGTACAATTCCACCAAACTGCGATCCTCAAACCGCATGCCCAGCGTGGGAATTAGGCACTACCCCCCAATGATGGCACAACCTTGCGCTCATTAGGGGAGGGCTATGTCCAGCAGTGGACTAATATAGATAGATAGAGAAAACTTTATTTGTACATAAAAATGGAAATCACACAGATATTTCTTAACCTAAGAGTACAGACGGCGGCCTTATCACTAAAAGTGATCTCTTCCAGACAACCTTCGGATGAACTGGACTAATACATTAGAGAAGGACGTCGATATAGCCTGAAGAAGAAGGAGAATGCAACAAGAACATAATTTTTCACTGCAAATTATGTTTGTTATTTGTTGAAAGGCCAAGACGCGTATTTATCGTGCTTGTCAAGTTTTTTTTTATATTGGAAATACCAATTCAGACCAAATTCGGTACAAAACCAACCATGGGCTGTCACAAAACTATCATAACGCTAAATCAGAGTGAAATACAAACACAGACTTAAACTCTACCTTACCTCCCTAACTTTCCCATTACGCTGTCAAGACATAGTGAAATCTGAAATTGTATAAGTAATAAGCACCACTTACTTACTAATATGTAAGCCCAGCTTATGCGCAGTGATAACGGCACAGTAGATAGACTGACGTTTGACGGACCACGAACAGACGGAATCTGGATTTGGTAATCAGGATAATTTTTAGAACGTAAAGTTCTGTTTTCACATTATTTTTTCGAGAAAATAGGTAAGTTCAGGAGTTTTCGCTAAATATTTGATTTGGGCTGTTTAATAATTTGTAAAGCAAGAAAACAATTAGAAACAACATGACCGGAAGTACGTTAACAACTGAGATCCTATGAAGTGCCAGTTTTTAGTGATACCACGGTTCTCTGCCTTTTTGCAGAAACATTTTCGGCCGATTATCATTTGGCAACTAACGTTTCAAATAATATTATTTTGCGAAATAATCATTTGCCAACTATTCTTATATTTTTTTTTGATTTCCCAACCTCGTAGTTGCCAACTGTTTTTTATTTTTTATTTTAATTTTATTTTCTTTGGGATAACAAACAGTGATATACTATGTGTAGGTAATTACAAAATTGACAAAAGTAATAGTAAATATATCACCCACGACATTATCCTCGGCTTACTTAAATACAGTATTGCTGCTTGTGCTACGGAAAATACAAAAAGAGAACAAAGAAAGAGAAAAAAAAAATGAACTAAAATAATCAAGCTATAACACGTCTATCTATCGTCTATCTTAGACAAAGTAATGCATGAAAACTGAATCGATAACAAATGTAATTACATGTTCTTCAGGGTACGAATAATTTTTCTTTTAAAAGAATTTTTACCTTCACAAAAAATATCCACATGGGTGAAATATGTGTTGTATGTGTCAACCAGGCGACGCAAAGGAGAGCGTACGCCGGCATTAGTGCGGCAAAGGCCGGTAGCAAACAGTCGGCGCACGCGCTCCTTCCGTCCCTGGGCAGTGCGAGGGACCACGTAGCATAATCTGTTGACCAAGTCTGGGCAGTCAAATTGATTATGACAGATACCGTAAAGCGTCATTACATCGAGAAGTTTGCGCCTAGAGTGTAATGAAAGAAGATTATATTGTTTTAATAATAAGAGGTATGGTAATTTAGATCGGTGACATTTATAATGAAGGGTTTTAAGAAATTTACGTTGGACTCTCTCTATTAATTCCGAATATTTATTATACAATGGATTCCAAGCAGGTACTGCGTATTCAAGTTGTGGTCTGATCAATGTTTTATAGAGATATAACACGGATGATGAACGTTTAAAGTCCCTTGTGGCTCTTACTACGAATCCGAACATTTTAAAAGCCCTGTTTACAATATTCTCAATATGTAGCTCCAAATGAAGTTTGGAATCTAGAAGTACGCCAAGATCTCTAAGTTGGTTTACTTTAGCTAAATTAGAGCTACAGAGACTATATATAAAATCGACAGTATTGCGCTTTTTGGTAAAGGTAATAGAGTGACATTTTAACAGACTTAGCTGCAATTTATTTTTAGCGCAATATACAGAAAACCTGTCCAAATCGTGTTGAAAGTTGAGGCAATCATTAATGCTAGATATATTTTTATAGACTTTTAAGTCGTCAGCATACAAAAGAAATTTTGTATTTTTGAAACAGGAGCTAATATCGTTAAGATACAAGATAAACAGTAACGGGCCGAGTATAGAACCTTGCGGGACTCCAGACGTGACAGTAATTGATCCAGAGTAGCTGCCGTTAACCACCACTGGTTGAGACCTGTTTGTCACGTAGGAGGTAAACCATCGGAGTAGGTTACCTCTGATGCCGTTGAAAGCAATCTTACTTAGTAGTAGTTCATGGTCCACTTTGTCGAACGCTTTCTGAAAATCAGTATAAACAGCATCAACTTGCTGTAAACTATCCATGCTTTCAAATAAATGTGTAGTAAATAATATAAGATTGCTCGTTGTTGACCTCTCTTTTACAAAACCATGTTGTTCCGGAATAATGATGTTATGGACGTGTGGATAAATGGCATTATGAATAAGCCTTTCAAAAAGTTTTGAAAATGCAGACAGAATGGAAATAGGGCTAGTAACTGTTTGTTTGGTTTGCTTTTTATAATGAAATCTTTCAAAATGCCAACTAGCGTAGCGTATATTTAAGTAGCGTATATTTTACGCTAATTATTTAAGAAGCGTATATTTTAATATTTAAGTAGCGTATATTTTACGAAGCGCTCCGCTACGCTACGCGCTTCGTCGCACGTATATTTTTGTCGCAGATTAAGTCTCATCGGCCACCCCTCTAGCTAGTAATATTTCCATTCCCAGTAATATTTTCCTTAAATTAAAATTGCAAATATTTTTTTTTATCATAAAATCAATGTATGAAAAGGGAACTTACACTGACGAAACTTTATTCATTTAATAGTTGTTTGCCTACTAAAAGACTTGACAAATAATAAATTCCCAAAACGTTTTGTGTCATTATAATAATCAGCTTAACAATAATCCTACCAAATGAAACATTGCGATACAAAAATTTGTAAATCGTTTGTTGTCAACGTAAAAAATAGGTGAAACGTTGGTTGGCAAGTGATAATCAGCGTAACAATTTTCTGCGAAAAGGCAGGACACCGATACCATAGCTCAATCCGAGAGCTCGTTATCTTTGTATAAACGAAATTAATAAAAAGACTCCTAATTTGTGAAAGCGTATAGGACGTTATATTTTTTACGAAATACCAAGATATAAATTTTCTGGCGTTATATATTTAATTTTATTTTATATTGTTTATTGGACAAATGAAGCAGACATTAGCTGGAACATTTTCAAGATAAAATTCATTATCGATCAGTGATAACAATAAATACCACTTATTAGCAAAAGGGAAATATAGTGTGATAACTTGCTTCACCGGATTGACCTAGGCCGAGTATTGTATAGAGAGTATTGTATAAATATTTTAAAACTGAGCTGATGATTATGTTTCGAATATTGCAGTGTCTGAGTGGTAATTTCACCTCCTGTAAATATGACTATCTATTATGTATTTAATTTAATTAATAGAAATTAAATTACAGCAAACAGTACGTATGCACTTCAGCCAATTATGGATTTTACTGATGTAATGAACTCTAATAAACGTGTATAGCACAATTTTACAGACCTTAATCGGGGCGGCTTTTTGATTGCTGCCTACCAGCCACTTTGACTGACATTTTATACAATATAAGTTTTTAAAACGTGATACAAATATCCGAAGAAGATTAGTTCAACTATTTAGTTACTCTCCAGTCTCTCAGAAACGATATCGATTCTATTAGTAAAATTTTATAGTTTGGATGATCTTTTATTTAATTGTGTGATATGATATCAAACTTTGTGTGTCCCCACTGCTGGAGCTCGGGTCTCTTCCTGCATCGCAGGAAGGTTGGGCCATACTCCATCGCGGGGGCCAAGTTTGGATTGGGTTAGGTTAGTTTCTCTTGTTTTACTTGTATTATAATTTTATCTTTTATAATGCGTTATTTTTACATAACATTGATTGTGATTTCTCTGAAATAAACTATTGTTATTACTATTATAGGATGCCAGTCTACTGTCCTAGCGTTACACTAACTGCACTGCCTCAATGCAAGCTTGGCAAACTACGCCCGGTATGATATAAACATGTGGGTACAGCGATATCATTCCGATGTAAAAACCTAACTGCAAAGTAGGTACTCGGGGCTGTAAGTAATGCAATCTACTTCAGCCGAATGTCGCTGCCTGCCTGCCAGTCACACAAAGAATAGTGTAAAGAGGTTCGAATTCATTTCGATTTCACTGATGCCGGTGAGTCGCCCATTAGCTCAGTTGGATAGAGCGCTGGCACGGATAGCCAGAGGTCGCGGGTTCGAATCCCGGCATGGGTGGAATTTTTAGCCTCTAAATAGGTTTTTAAACTATTTTTATTACTATTATAGGATGCCAGTCTACTGTGCTAGCGTAACACTAACTGCACTGCCTCAATGCAAGCTTGGCAAACTACGCCCGTGAGTCCCACGACTCGTTTTAACCGCCACTTCAAAGTCTCACGAGGCCGGGCTTCGAAAGTCTTTTCAACGACCGTACATTTGTTTCTGGATAAGAAGTTTTATCTGAGATAAGAGATTATTGTTTGGATTTAGTTGGCTGTTGATACTTTTACTTGTAATTGTAAATCCGCGGTGGTCACACGGGGTAATTAAGTCTATACTCTCTCTCTCTTTCTCTGAGAGTAGGTCTGCGCCCTGTAGTGAAACGTATATAGGTTAGTTATAAGCCTGAAGAAGAAGACGGGGTAAATGGAGTCGTATAAAATGTTCGGTATCTAATTTTATAACATTTTTACACGACTGCGGCGAAGCCCAAAAGGAGGGTATTGTGTTTAGTTCGTATGTATGTATGTATGTATGTATGTATGTATGTATGTATGTATGTATGTATGTATGTATGTATGTATGTATGTATGTATGTATGTATGTATGTATGTATGTATGTATGTATGTATGTATGTATGTATGTATGTATGTATGTATGTATGCATGCATGCATGCACGTACGTACGTACGTACGTATGTATGTATGTATGTATGTATGTATGTATGTATGTATGTATGTATGTATGTCCGATTCTATGTTCCCTCACAACTCCTTAACCAATGGTCAGATTTCGTCAAATAAGGTGTCATTCGATTCGGCATCCTCGCGCGGGTGTCATAGGTTATAAAAAATCAGAATTCTTGTTTTTTCCCTTTCAGTTGATCTATCACTGCAGTCGGGTTCTTTTATTTTTTTAAATATTTTTTTTATCTAGCCTTTAAACATCCCACTGCAGGGCGCATACTTCTCTCAAAGAGATTGGGTTTAGTCACCACGAGTGCCCACCGCGGATTTGCAATTTAAATCGCTGATGTATTTAAATACCTCAGACTCTCAGGTTCCCTCACGATGTTTTTCCTTCACCGTTAGTGAGCTTATAAAATTTTTTCTCATAGAACAAGAATATTTATTATGAGATTCTGATACTCTAAGATAAAAAGTACCCGGTACCGGTGTGCGTACATGCAACGACTTATGAACGTTGATGAAGCGAAGGTGATCTGTCAGGATCGTGGCAAGTGGCAGTCCCTGGTCTCTGGGACACAGGCGTGTGGTTATGTATGTGGGTATCTGATACTGTCATATATGATTAAATACGTATTTGAGTATAATTTTATATTTCGTACTATTTTATATAGATTATGCGTATTTAAACTATATTTGTATTAGTTAGTTAATTTACTTTATGTAATAAATTAAATCACTCGTATACTATATTATTGGGTTAGCTGGAAGAAAATATTTTGTAGTATAAAGCACGCCTTTGTACAAATTTGTTTAAGTGCAATAAAGAATTATATAAATGAAAAGCACCAACCCAAATTCTTCCCGCGGGTGTCGTAAAAGGCGCCCTCCTGCATTACAATTCCACTAAACTGCGATCCCCAAACCGCATGCCCAGCGTGGGGATTATGGGCATTACCCCCCAATGATGGCACAACCTTGCGCTCATTAGGGGAGGGCTATGTCCAGCAGTGGACTAGTAGAGCCTGAAGGAGAAGAAGAAAGAATTATCGTTCATTCATATTTATTGCTTCACTCCGACTGCTTATTTTCAACGTACCTACAACTATTTTCCAAAGCCATTGAAAGCGTAAATAGACAAAAAAAAACAAATACCTACTTCCACTCTCCAATAAAGAGGAAACAGAAAATAAATGCAGCTGGAGGAAATCTAATTCAATTGCAAGTTATTTCAATATCGTACCTACTTACCGCTGGCCGTGCCAGCTATAGGAATGTGGAAAATAATCACGCTCTCGATATTGAATATTTTAGAGTTCCTTAGGGAAATAATCTTACAACCTTCCACCAACCCAGACTTGGCCCCCGTTGTGGAGTATGGCCTAACCTTCCTGCGATGCAAGAAGAGACCCGTGCCCCAGCAGTGGGGACATTCAAGGGTTGATATCGTATCGTAGGGAAAGGAAGGGAAAATATGTTGGGGAAAAGGATCTGATACATAACAATATATTTTATATACTTTGTAATGGTGCAATAGTACATTACACAACTAGGGTGGTAATACAAAGAAAGGCCGAGATCGCAGAAGTTTGCGGCCCGAGCTGCAAGCGAGGGACGTAAATATGCGATCGAGAGCTTTCTTTATTACCTCCCGTGTTGTGTACATCTTTTTGTGTCTACACTTGGCCAGAAAGCGGCTTTTTCCGTACGCGCAGCGTGCGGTAAAAGCCACTTTATTGCCAGGTGTGGTATAAACCTCTTTACACCATTTTTTTATGTTTTGTTTAGTTCTGTCTATTGAAAAATTTTAAATTACGTCCCCCATTATTATAATTCCCTCATTTTAGCATTACTACTTTACATCTTGAGTAAACCTGACTATTTTTACCTGCTAATTCCTTTTTTATCCAATTATCTGTTTTTACTATAAACTAGCTGACTCAGCGAACTTCGTACCGCCTAACAGCCGATTCATTAATTTTTCTTTTCATTTTTCTCTCCGCAAGAACCATCCTCGTACTTCAAGGAATATTCTAAGAAAAGAATCAGCGAAATCTGTTCACCTGTTCTCGAGATTTGCGCTTACCAACACATTTAGCGATTCATTTTTATATTGTAGAGAAGATGAAATAAATAAAACATAGCAAAAATAAAGTATGAATAAAGCACAAGGTTTAATTTGTTCCAGTTTTACTATTTTTTGAACTAAAACTTTCGTAAGCACAACACATTGTAGACTTTTAGTCCGGATTTACTTACGGGTGTTGTTATATCGGAAAAGTCCGACCAGGTTTCGCTCCGATTCGCAGAGCTTAATCATGGTGAGCAGAGACGGAGCTCGCGTCGTCGGTTGCTTTTCTCACACTACCTGGTCGGACCTTTCCGATATAACAACACCCGTAAGTAAATCCGGACTAAAAGTCTACAGTTTTACTATTTATTAGAAGATATACAACTTTGTAAATTGTACACAGAAATTACAGTAACAATAACATAGATATTTCACTGGTTAGACTATGAAAGATATGAACTTATTAATTTTAAACGAAATTAAACCTACAACTTATTTTATAGTTTAAATAAAATATATTTGACTTTTTGAGGATTTGAATGAAAATCTGTTTTGAAAGAAAAAAAAAAATTGTACTAGATGCTGCCCGCGACTTCGTCTGCGCAGGATTAGTATTTCAAGTAGCTTATATTATTAGCGTGGCGTACAAAAGAACTAATATTATGAGATTAAAATTATAGTGACTGAAACGTCGATTTAAAAACAAAGGGCAAGATGAGAAGTACCTGAAACCGAAGTGCGTGTCATTAAGGATCTATTTAATAACTATACTTATAAAAGGTATAGGAAACAAGTTTATAGTGATCACAAAAAATAGGACCGCCTACTACTCAGGCGTGAATTTGCTACGATTTCATATCTGGTAGTAAATAAAGTTATTCTTACTGTATCAATGAAATAATGTTCAAAAAGTTAGGCTGTGGAATAGAGCCTTATAATACTTCCTTCCATTCACAGTGGGATTTTCTTGGCGAAACCTCCTAGACCAGGGTTGGCGAACATCACAAGATCTTTGGGCACCCCACGTTGGGCGCCTATGTGAGGTTGTGGAACATTTTATCTATCTATAATATAAAATTAAATGAATCGCCGAATGTGTTGGTATGCACAAATCTCGAAAGCAGCTGAACCGATTTCGTTATATTCCTTGAAGTACGAGGATGGTTCTTACGGAGGGGAAAATAAAACAAAATTAAGAATCGACTGTTCAACTCTATGAATCGACTTCAACTCTATTTTATATTTATAATGATAAACAGAAAAAACTTGATAAAAACAGAATAAGCAGGTAAAGGATAATTTATATATATTTTTTTTATTTTTTATTTTATCTTTATTTTAGAAACAAACAGTCATTTAAATGCAATACAAATTATATCTTATTTTAAATACATAGACCTTTAATTTCTCATAATTTCAAATGCAAACATAACATTTATGTAGTCTGGTCTAGACAGTCGTTACAAACGTGCCATTTTTTTCCAAAGCAAAGCGTTTAATGTAGCCAAAGACGTGCTATCAAATAATGTTGACTCTGGGATTATTAAAAACATAAATGCTACCAACTACGGCTTTTTTTTCTAAGTTAAAAAGGTACATTTAGCTTTTAGTTGCTTTTAGAAATAAGGCCGTATAATAAATAATATTCTTATCCTGTCTTATTAAAGAATATTCTTATATGTCTGTCATTTGTGAAGTTATAGTAACGATAGCAATTGCTAGCTGCATGAAAACACCGTGAGGAATACTGAATGTCTTAAGTGAGAAGTACAAAAATCTTAGCGCTTTAAATTGTCCATAGCCCAAGCCCATAGTCTCTGAGACAAAACTTACACTTACCTGCAGTGGTTATAGGCTACTTAAAAAAAACTATGGTGTCAAAACTCATCACTAACTACTTTGAATGATACGCGAGGCAATAGAGATCCGCCGGCATCCAAATTTTAATAGAGATCGTGGTTGGAACATAACGGTAGCATGGGAAACAGTGCTTAAGTGCATGAGACCCCCTTGCCAGAAGTGTGACTGTAGAGTTAAAAAAGAAAAAAATAATAATTTCAATTAATAATCAGTATTTTTAAGTTCATGTAAAATAAATAGTTTATAAATTTAATTTTAACTTCAATTACTAATAATATCAATATTGTTGACTTTATATAAAAAAATATTGGTTTGCCAATTTGGAACGTAAGTTCATAATTAACTTTTGTAATTTTTGCCGAGGGTAGTAAACTAACCGTCAATGCTTTCTAACAGACGCCCGTCACCTCAGTCATGCGGGACCACCGCACCTGAAAAAGTGGCGAAACGTCGGAAAATTATAAAAATGTAATAAACGAGCATAAATCCGTATAAAAATAGTTTTAATCCACTAACAAGAAATTGCACTACATTGTAGTAGTAAATGTGTGGTTGTTCATTGCACTTCCTAGTGAACTTTGTTACTTTCTGAATCGATGCACGTGGCCAAAATATTTTGCCATGTGTCATCAATAGCACGCGCACCATTGGTTTAACATCCCTGTCCTAGACTGTTACGCAAAGTTCCGCTTCAAATAAGCCAAATATTGATACTTACTAACGTAACCTTATTTTCATATTCAGAAAATAAGAACCTACGCATGTTCCTCGAAATAAAATATTCTTCAGAAATTATTACAAATGGAAGGCAAACACACACTTTCTTAGGCATCAATTGAAAGGGAATATAATATTAGCTGAAGTAATAAGTATTCGTTGAAATCTAAAACTGTACACAAAGAGTCAGAGGATATGAGATGACTGATAAAATTCAAAATTATATTCGGCACACAAGA
This sequence comes from Yponomeuta sedellus, assembly GCA_934045075.1. Lineage (NCBI taxonomy): Eukaryota > Metazoa > Arthropoda > Insecta > Lepidoptera > Yponomeutidae > Yponomeuta > Yponomeuta sedellus. Next base: position 1,626,882 of record OW203733.1, read on the forward strand.
CAATGAAAAGTGGCGTGAACAAAGAGGCCTATTAGATACTTAGAAGTTCATCAACAACGACCTAATTCTTCAATTTCAATACTCATTTCTGAGCTTTTCAGAGGGACTTAAAAAAATAAAGTTGTAACACTTTTAATCAATAGATGGCGCTAGCGCTGCCCTATCTGAATGAAGGAGGCTAACTGACCAGAAACTGAAGAAACGTTTCTGCATAGCTGTATGTATGCAAGGTATCATTGGTTAATGGTCTTCTTTCTACTCTATGATTACGTCTCTGTCACTCCTATTCTGTGTCAATAACCTTCGTTCTCAGACAGAGTTAGGCACGGCGCCATCTAGTAGCTTCTGGGGAACCCAACTGACAGCTGTCAAAAACGACGAGCTGAAAAGTTTAGGTCTGAAGTTGCCCGAGGAGCGCGTTGAAATTAATACTTCTCAGCCATGAGGAGATTAGTTTTTAACTGAGGGCTGTCAAACTATAAAAAAACTAACCATGGAACCATGTTCCAATATTCTTTACAGCCAGTAAATTACAGCGCGATGTAAAATTTTAATAAAAATAATTATAAAAAGGTCAAACGTTAACCTTAATTTAAAATAAAATAAACCGTTAACATTTAAAATAAGACGTTACAAACGTTTTATTTTAAATGTTGAATAATTGCTATCGAAAAACGTTTGACTTATGGATAGATAGATAGAGAACACTTTCTTGTACAACCAGAAAAATATTACAACCATGATTCTTAAATCTAAGTAATGTTATACAATTGGCGGTCTTATCGCTTAGAGCGATCTCTTCCAGACAACCTTTGGATGGAGTGGATTGCATGAAGAATATATAGTCGGTACGTGGTGCATGTACATAAATAATTAATAATTAAATCGAAAATATATTGATAACAAACAGCAAGGGAGTGCGAGAATATAATTACTTATATGACTTATATTATGTTTTCTTATAACAATGTTTGAAACTTAAATATGCGCTAGTACCTTCAAGAAGCAGAAACAAATATATACTGCGAATGTGAGTTGAAGGATAAGGAACGTCCAAGGTGCACTGCACATACATCGACCAAATAGGGGATGTATTTGCAAAGGGGAAGATAAAGAGTACCCGGAACCTGCGTGCGTGCATGCAACGATGCAGGATCGCGGGTTCTGAAAAGCTACAGAACCCGTCCTCGCCCGGTCTTATCTCGCGCATGGCAGTCCGAGCTCAATATTGCTCCGGGCTCCAGTTCGACGTCTAGCGATAAAGTGGGACTTATCACAGACCTTCACGGGGGCAGTGGACCCGTTTCAATCTTGCTCGACGTCGACGCTATCGCTGTGGGTAAATCATTTGCCTAAGGAATTAAGGAGCGCTTACTTAATCTGCTCCGGGAGACGTGGTGTCTAAAATACGGAATGTTTCACAAATTCCGAGTCCAGTGACAGTAAAGGTCCTATTATTATTCGTTGTCAACCCTTGTATGTCCCCACTGCTGGGGCACCGGCCTCTTCCTGCATCGCAGGAAGGGTTAGGCCATACTCCACCACGGGGGCCAAGTCCAGGTTGGTGGAGGATTGTAAGACAGCGGCGGGCCTTACTGTCAGAAGTTATCAAGCCGCACATAAGGCCTCTGACATGGCTTAACGACTGTCATTATATGACAGCCGGCACCAACGGCTTAACGTGCCTTGCGAAGCACGGAAGCGCTCGGAAAAATGCCACTAGCGGTAGTCACGGGACGCTCACCCATCCCGTACCTGACCGCGCCTGTTGTTGCTTAACCAAGTGATTGATTCCAATCACTCGGTTCGCCTAAGCCACGAGCGCTATTATTATTATTACACTTTATGGCACAAGACCATTTAACAGGACATTGCTTGAAATAACATGTACAAAGGCGAGCTTAGCACTGAAAGAGATTTATTAGAGAGAATCTTAAAGAAACGTCGGGAAATAAGGTAATTACGTTTTATACTTTTTTTTAATGCACTAACCCGTGCTACGGACAATTTTAAAACCTATTTAGAGGCTAAAAATTCCACCCATGCCGGGATTCGAACCCGCAACCTCTGGCTATCCGTGCCAGCTTTCTTTTCAACTGAGCTAATGGGCGACTCACCGGCCCATCAGTGAAATTTTGGCCTCTAAATAGGTTTTTAAAATTTTCCTTAGCACGGGTTTGGGCATTAAAAAGAATATAATCATGTGGGTAAAGCGATATCATTCCGATGTAAAACCTAAGTTGGGGCTGCAAGTGATGCAAATTACTTCAGCCAGATGTCGCTGCCTTTACGTAATACAGAGAATAGTGTAAAGAGGTTCAAAATTTCACTGATGCCGGTGAGTCGCCCATTAGCTCAGATCCCGGGTTCAAATCCCGGCATGGGTGAAAATTTTAGCTTGTTAATAGGTTTTTAAAATTGTCCATAGCACGGGTTAGTGCATTAAAAAGAATATATTAATTCTGATACTGACTTTTAAATAAAAACGTATTATAACACAAGTTTTTTTTTCATTGGTGGTTTTTCCTTCCCCAAGCAGAGAGATTAGCAATTATAGTATAAAAGTAAGTAAGTAAGTAAATAGTTTATTTCCAAGAAGACAAATCACATTGAAATATCTTATAAATAGACAGTGGAGGGTATGACAAAAAATTGTTTTATGTTTACCGGCAGTCCCCAAACTAGGCTAGGCCTGTATCTTAGTTATAATTAAGTATTCTCTCTCGGAGAGTGAGAATGGGCTTAATTACCGCCTGTTCGTAAATTGACGTTAATGTGATGATAACCCTCGAATTCGTTCGACAAATTCGGTTCCGTTGAAAAGGGGCACCGCTCCGCGGCGCCTTGAAGATGGGCCACCAGCTTAGCCACCTGAGCAACCAGCGCACCGTCGCCTTCGACAGCCGCCAGCGAGTTGCAGTCACCACTGCGTTGATGCGTTGATGATGAAGATGATCTTAGGAAATCCACCCAGGATTGCCCCGATTGAAACGCCGAACTACTTAACTTATAATTTGAGTATGAAATATTTACAAATAATTTAGCACCGGTGCTGAGAGAACAGAGAAGAGATGAGCGTTGACACGTACGTATTTTTAAAGTGAATAACCGAGTTGATAATTTCACATCGTTCAATTAAAAAGTTAAAGTATTGTCTATACGTCAATGAGTGATCGAATGATGATTGTTACACACCTCCAAAAGGGTTTACTGTACTTTTCCTAGATGGCACTAGGAGTCACGTATGATATCAAGTATGAATAAATTGAAGTAATAAAAGCATGTTAATTTCCATTAACACCGCCCGTGTCCACCGCGGATTGGCAGTTTCAAGCGCTGAGGTTTTTCAACACCTCAGACTTTCAGGTTTCCTCACGATGTGTTTCTTCACAGTAAGCGAGTTTCATTGCTGCTATAACTTCACAAATGTACATAACTTAAAAAACAAAGTCATTGGTACATGCACGCACTGAGAATCGAACCTGGGTCTGTTGCTTCCTAGGCCGTTGTTCTAACTGGTAGCGTCTCGCTTCTTACAATGACTAAAGTTATGAAAAAGAACAAAATATTTACCCCTGAATTTCCTAGAAATGGGCTTAATATAAAAAATCCAGCACCCTTTCGAAGTGAAAAGAGGTCTTTGCGTTCTCTTATTTCACGGTCGGTTAGACGGAAAACTGTTTCCTCTATTGTTTGTGCCGTTAGCTCTCATCTCCTGCTAATTATTACCTTTACCCCTTTTTCTAGAAAGCTTTGTGGGCCTTGCTTTTGTCTTCAATGTTTGTTTATTTTTGTTGGTTACATTGTACCTTCAAGTGAATAAAAAAAGCCTTTATTTCGATATCAACCCTTGCATGTCCCTACTGCTGGGGCTCTGGTATCTTCCTACAGCGCAGGAACATTAGACCATACTCCACCACGGGGGCCAAGTCCGGATTGGTGGAGGATTGTAAGACAGTGGCAGGTCTTACTGTCAGAAATTATCAAGCCGCCCTAAGGCCTCTGACATGGCTTAACGACTGTCATTGCATGACAGCCGGCACCAACGACTTAACGTGCCTTATAAAGCACGGAAGCGCCTTATAAAGCACGGAAATGCTTTTATCGGTAGTCACGGGGTGGTCACCCATCCAGCACCTGACTGCGCCAGTTGTTGCTTAACCCAAGTGATTGATTCCAATCACTCGTTTCCACTGCCACTACCACACAGAAGCGCTCGTGGCCTAGTCGAACCGAGTGATTGCAATCAATCACTTGAGTTAAGCAACAACAGGCGCGGTCAGATGCAACATGGGTGACCGTCCCGAAACTACCGCTAGTGGCTTTTTTCGGAGAGCTTTCGTGCTTCGCAAGGCACGTTAAGCCGTTGGTGCCGGCTGTCATATAATGGCAGTCGTTAAGCTATTTTAGAGGCCTTACGGGCGGCTTAATAACTTCTGACAGTAAGGCGAGCCACTGTCTTACAATCCTCCACCAACCCGGACTTGGCCTCCGTGGTGGAGTATGGCCTATATCCTCTTTAGGGATGAAACCCGTGCCCCTCACTGGGACATAATGGGTTGATGATGATGCCTAGTTTCCACTGGCCCACTAGCGCTTCTTTACTTACATACGGAACCCTAAAACTGCAAAACCTCAGCAGTCTCAGCAGACTTAACGATTGGCTAATATTTTATACATCACCTCTCTGTCTCGGTTTTCAATGGTCATTGACAAAATTTAGTACAGTATATAAACTGCCATTCACGTAACTATACTCGTATAATAAATAACATAGCTTTCACTATTTGGTGTCAATATATTTTCTATTTAATTATCCATGTACATGCTCCCACCGACTATATTCTCCATGCAATCCACTCCATCCAAAGGTTGTCTAGAAGATATCGCTCTTAGCGATAAGACCGCCAACTGTGTAACATTACTTAGATTTAAGAAATCAAATATAAATTGTATTTTCTGGCTGTGCAATAAAGTGTCATCTGTCTGTTTCCATCTATCTATTTGACAGACTACCAAAAGTAATGTTTTATAAATAACTAGCTACCTATCGAACTTCGTACCGCCTAACAGTCGATTCTCTATGTTTTTTTTTCTCTCCGTAGGAACCATCCTCGTACTTCAAGGAATATTCTAAAAAAATAATTAGCGAAATCGGTTCAGCTGCTCTCGAGATTTGCGCTTACCAACTCATTCAGCGATTCATTTTGTATATTATAGGTAAACAAAAAAAATCCAAAACTCAAGCAAAAACAATTAGTTTTTTTCGTGAGTTTTCTACTCCAGTGGCGATCTGCTTAGATATTTGAGAAGGGTTAACTGTCAAAACAGAAAAGAATTTGACAGACTATTGAAGTCGATCAGGATTTCATGCGCATATCTAGGCCGAAAAGCTAGTATAACATACTTAGACATACAAAATAATCCCACTATTGTCGATAGTGACACAATTGGCTGTGAGCCTACTGTGCCATCACCGCTTGCCAACATAGTACGTCCAATGTCCTTCATAAATAATGTATCTTCGCATTATAAGTCTGGAGGAGGACTTCATGGGTCATCCGCACTCCTCGCCCAGTAACCTTCGCTTGCAACATTGACTATGTTGTAGGTAGACGGGGTGTTGTGACTAGTAACACAGGGTAAACACACGTTGCTTCTAATTCGTATTGTCATGAACAGTATTTTTAGTATATTTTCGTGAAACTATGTTAACGCCTAGCATCTGTTTCTTAATGATTCGCGATACTCATACATAGTTATATATTAAACTGGTATACCTAATAAATAATCGCGATTAGACCCGTTCAATATATAACTATTTTCGTGAATTTATAGTACGTTTGGTAAAAATGAAGAAAATATTGTATAAATATAAAATATATAAAATATTTGAGTTAAATAGAAGTGTTTTTCACATTCAAACGCCTCAGTTGTATTCGTGTAATCGCGGTGGGCAAGCGTAATTTACTCGGGGCCTAGTGGAACCGAGTGACTTGAGTTAAGCGACAACAGACGCAGTCAGGTACAGGATGGGTGACCGTTCCGTGACTACTGCTAGTGCCATTTCCTCCAAGCGCTTCCGTGCTTCGCAAAGCACGCTAAGCCGTTGGCGCCGGCTGTCATGTAATGGCAGTCGTTAAGCCATGTCAGAGGCCTTGTCGGCGGCTTGATAACTTCTGACAGTAAGGCGAGCCACTGTCTTATAATCTGTGTCTTACAACGTTACTGCGATGCAGGAAGAGTGCCCCAGCAGCAGGGACATACAAGGGTTTATAAAGAGATATTTTCTTCCTGATTCCTCTTTTCAGTTCATTTTGCTCATTTTATTGTAACGGTCATCTAGGACATTTAGAAATACAACAGATTTTCCCACCGCACCTCAGCTCTCTTGGCGCTGCACGCCGCGCACACCGGGTGCCGGCAGAATATCAGCGCTGAAGTTTTTTTCCGAACTTCCAGCACATGCTGAGTCGGAGCCCATTTACGTTTGCCACACCTACGTTGGTCACTCTTAGCCCAGTACATTGCCCGGGTACATTGCCGCACCGTGTATGGCTAATTGTCCGTGTGTTTCGCTTTTCATGTATGCTCCTGTTTAGTTTATGATTTCTTCGTGCTGTGACTTGTAACTAGATTTCTATGGCTTCACTTTGTGTGTGTTTTATCTATCAATAGGTTCATCCGTTTGTAGCTGGGCTTTCAGAGAGTAAGACCACTGTCTCATTCTCTATATATATTATTTTAGTGGACTTTGTGGACTTTCGGAATATTAGGATCTTCTTCTTTTCAGCCTATTGAAGATAACTAGGCTTCCCATCAGTTTTGTTGTCAAAGCATTTGTGGGGTTTCTCAGTCTGTCTCTATACCAAGTAAAGTTGGGTTTCAATTCCTGTTATACTTCAGGCATAATAAGATCTTTGCGTCTATTTGATCTGTGTAAATTAGCGAGCTAAAGTGGCAGTGGGCTGGCCATATCTCGGAAAGAACCGACAACCGTTGGATTAAGCGTGTTCTTGAGTGGAGACCGCGACTCGGTAAACGTAGTGTAGACGCCCTCCGACCAGATGGGACGACGATCTGCGAAAAACTGCCGGCAGATGCTGGAGACGGCAAGCTGAAGACAGGGCGCTTTGGCGCTCATTAGGGAAGGGCTATGTCCAGCAGTAGACTACATAATTATTAGCCTGAACGAGAAGAAGAAAAATAATCTTTGTCTAACTGGTGGCGGCAGATCTCTTTATTTGGTCAGAGTGGAGTTTTTTTTTCCGCTGCCTTTTTCTCCACTACAATACGGCCCGAAGGCGGCGGCTTACACTTTACATTGTACATTGACATTCAGCAAATAGAATGTAAATTCTTTACGTTGAAATAAAATTATTTGAATTGAATTTGAATTGAATATATGTTTTTCCTTTTATAGATCGTCTTTTACTTATTGTCAGTTTTAAATTTAGTTACTTCCTGTTCTTATTATGTCAGTGTCTAATACGAGTATATATAAAGAGTCATAGTAGGTAGGTAACTATTGCCGATCCAAAGTTTTTTTTTTTTTAGAAAAGTAAAGTTTCGCCTAGGTTTCGGCTACTATAACATATAGAATTATTTAGATGACAATGAGGTCTGGCATTAAAGCCAGTACAATGTATGAGTTCTATGTTTATAATAATTATGTAAACTATGGTAATTAAGGACTTTTGAAAAGACTAAGATAGGAGGTTTTTTGTCCATTTTTTCTCCTTAATGATCTAGATTTTGAAATGGACACCTAGTTTGAATTGTAACGTTCATTAAGCCGCAGTTTCTGTGCTACTTTGAATAAAACCTTTTCATTTCATTTCATCAGTCATCATCAGTTTTGATGACAAAGCAATTGGGTGGTTACCCAGTCTATCTCTATACCATGTAAGGTGGGCTTTTATTTTCTGTTGTACTGCAGGCATGTTTAGATCTCCGTAAATGTATTTGTTTGTGACATACCAAGGAACGTTTACTATTAATTTTGGTGTTTTCAACTAAAATCTGTGTATATATCAGTATTAGGTTTGGCAGCTGCGCCCCCAAAGTTGGATGTTATAACTCCTGATAGGCTTTAGAATACATTTACAGACTTTGGACAGACATAAGAAAATGTACGGATTTGAGTATTAGGATTTGAGTATTAGGATTTGAGTATTAGGAGAACATTACAGCCTCTACCTTTTTGCCCGACTGTGGCGGAGTCCAATGTTTGGATCGAATGTATATGATCGATTCAATTTTCCCTCGTAACTTCTTAACCAATAGATTCGAATTGCAGTCAGATTTTGACAAACAGGTAATTACTTAATAAATTTGACGTGTTTGCGCGAGTTTCATTCACAGGCGGGATATAAATTCAACAATGTATTTAGATTTTATATGGTAAAGTCTGAGCATCGCTTAAGGGAACATAGAATTAGGCATACATACATACGAGCTAAATACATTACCCTCTTTTCACCACAGTCGGGTAAAGAGCAGGATCTCGAGTCTTGATGCTCACGCTTTCCTTCAAACCTTCAGTCTGAACGCAATAGATTAACCTATTCGTTTCTGTTCTCAGGGACATGCACGCCGCAGTATGTCTCGGAAGACCTGGTCTGTGTGACCACATGAAGCCTGCCAGCGGCGCTGATCTGCTGAGATATTTGAGAAGGGTTAATTTCACAGGTAAAAAGAATACTTGCAACTCCTTAGATTGGATCCGTTTAATAATAAGTTTAGGTTGTTAAGATACAAGTACTTCTTGTGACAATTAATCTAGTTAGTCAGTGCTTTGAAACTTAGGTAAAAAGTTTGTTACGAATCCTCCCTTAATTGTTAAAGTTATGCATTTGCATACTTATAAAAAAATCTTTGATGGAGAACTGGAAAAAAGTTTTTGGTCTCATTTGAAAGATATTGTGTTACGTATTAAACTGGTCTAATCTCGATTATTAATTGTATAAGGCAATGACATATACATATATAACGATGTGCGAGCGTCACAAGCAATTAAAAATACTGAGATCATGAATCGACCAGAACTGAGGTAAATTATAAACAAGATAAGTATAGATTTTTTTCTACAATCTAATACTATTGTAACCAGTCAAACAGCATTTCGAAGCGCTCGTGGCCTAGGCGAACCGAGTGATTGGAATCAATCACTTGGTCAAGCAACAACAGACGCGGTCAGGTACAGGATGGGTGAGCATCCCGTGACTACCGCTAGTGGCATTTTTCCGAGCGCTTCCGTGCTTCGCAAGGCACGTTAAGCCGTTGGTGCCGGCTGTCATATAATGGCAGTCGTTAAGCCATGTCAGAGGCCTTATGGGCGGCTTGATAACTTCTGACAGTAAGGCCCGCCACTGTCTTACAATCTTCCACCAACCCGGACTTGGCCCCCGTGGTGGAGTATGGCCTAACCTTCCTGCGATGCAGGAAGAGAACCGTGCCCCAGCAGTGGGGACATACAAGGGTTGATGACGAAACAGCAATTCTAGGCGCGTAGAAAATAGTTCAATGAACGGATTGATGTACCCAGCGTCAAAGACTCACCTGTTTTGCTTGACAAGAAAGAAAAAGAACATGGGGAACTGACGGCCAACCTTCAATAGCGGAAAGACACAGAAACAAGAAGGAGAAGAGAAGTTTCTTTATACCATACTTTACTTCACTTTACTCAATACTCAATACCTTATTGCATTCCACAAGTTTCAAGGTTGTTACATTATAACTTAAAAGTTATTTGATAAGATCTTTGTGGACCCTGTAGGGCACGCAACATTTTAAAGTGCTATATAAAAGTATGTATTACATTAATTTAAAATTAATTTGATTAATTATCATACAATACTTGGTGGGTTTCCGCGCCTCAAACCGTAACATTGCTGGACAGAATAAAAAAAGTTTTTGCACAGAAGTTTTTTGTATAACGGTTTGTTTTTTAAACTTTGTTGCACGAAATACAAAATATAGCACTTATAAAATAGGGCGATCGAAACGGTCTATGCATCAATCAATCAGTCCGTACTCATCCAGCACAAGACGAGTGAAGGCTGGTTGATTGATAAGCATAGGCCTCCCAAAAGGCTTACTAACTCTTTCTCTCCTCGGCCTTCCTATGCATCCAGATTTTATAATTTATAACTACTGCAATGGTGTGCTCACCTGTCCGCATTGTGTGCAGACATTCATTATCAAGGTTGGCTAAGTTAGCCATGCACGAGCACACCAACGACTATTAGAACGGAGCTGAAGCGGTCGCCGTGGCCGAAATCGGTGGAGGAGGAAATATATATATATCCAGATGTTCTTGTGTTCTACAGGACTCAGCGGTGACGAGTTCCGTTTCGACAGCAACGGCGACGGCCCGGCGCGCTACAATATCCTGCACTTCAAGCAGGTTTCCAGGGGAATATACCGCTGGATGAAGGTGGGAGAGTACCTGGATGGGGCACTCGAGCTCAACTTAGATGGTGAGCCCTCTTTTCTTCTTTGGTTATCTGGCGTTTTGGGATGTAGGTATATAGGTAGCTACAAGCACTATCTTCCAGTCTTCCACTTCTCACAAGTTCGGTCCTCCGCTTCGAGTTCATAGTTCAAAAAAGTAAAAAAAGAATTCAAAAGTAAGGTATTTAAGAAAATGTGATGTCTTCATTCATAACTTAATTTATTGAAGACACGATCATTCGACAAAAATAGTGCGAATGCTCGTCAACTTTCATCCAGGTCCACTTTAGCGTGATTAAGTACAAACATCCATCCACTTGAAGAGCGGTGGTAGCGGAGCGGTGTAAAACGCCGGCTTCTCAGTCGGTAGGTCGTGGGTTCGAACCCCGGCATGTACCAATGACTTTGTTTTCTAAGTTATGTACATTTGTAAAATTATAGTAGCAATACTACTCGCTGACTGTGAAGGAAAACATCGTAAGGAAACCCTGGTGTCTGAGGTGTTAGCGTACCTCAGCGCTTGCTACGTACAATGGCCAAATTAAGAAGCTAAGTGCGGAAATTTCAGGTCTAACTATCCATCCACTTGATCTTTTGCACTTATTATTAATATTAGTTTTACATTGTTATATAATAATATAATATATAATTATATATTTTATTAGAAGCGCTCGTGGCCTAGGCAAACCGAGTGATTGGAATCAATCACTTGGTTAAGCAACAACAGGCGCGGTCAGGTACGGGATGGGTGAGCGTCCCGTGACTACCGCTAGTGGAATTTTTCCGAGGGCACGTCAAGCCGTTGGTGCCGGATGTCATGCAATGGCAGTCGTTAAGCCTTGTCAGAGGCCTTATGGGCGGCTTGATAACTTCTGACAGTAAGGTCCGCCACTGTCTTACAATCCTCCACCAACCCGGACTTGGCCCCCGTGGTGGAGTATGGCCTAACCTTCCTGCGATGCAGGAAGAGACCCGTGCCCCAGCAGTGGGGACATACAAGGGTTGATAACGATAACGATAATTATATAGATTATATTTTTATCCATCCATTAGATCGTTCGCATTTGTCATATTAGTAGAAAAAGGGACACATTAACAGAATGTACTTTTGCTGTCACCTGACGCCTTAGTTATATACTAGACGGGTTTAATCGCGATAATTTATAAGTAAAATATATAATCGCGATTTCACCCGTTTAATATATAACTCGGCCTCGGTGGCGCAGCGGTTTAGCACGCTGACTGTGCAACCGAAGGTGTCGGGTTCGATCCCCGGCCGGGTCAAACTAGAAAACGAACTTTTCTAGTTTGTCTCGGGTCTTGGATGTTATATATGTATTTATTGTATTAAATCTATCGTTGAGTTAGCACCTATAACACAAGTCATTTAGTTGTACTTAGTATAGGGCTAACGAGATCTGTGTAATATGTCCATGAATATTTATTTATTTATTTAACTATTTATGAGTATCGCAAATCATTAAGAAATACGAGACGCCTTGCCATTGGTTTTCTACCCTATCTTTGACACAGCTTCGAAGCAATTTTTTATGCGGCTGCTATTGAAAATTGTAAATTCCAAACCGACGTCCTTTTCCTTGCACAGAGATACAGTTTAAGTGGCAAGAGCGGCGGCCACCGGAGTCCGTGTGCAGTGCTGAATGCGAGCTCGGTCAGGCCAAGCAGTACGTCGAGGGGGAGAGTTGCTGCTGGCATTGCTTCAACTGCACACAGTATGAGGTCAGCAGGAGTTATAGTATTTTCAATTTCAAGAGTAAGGATTATTTAAAAAAAAATATTTAGAGGCTAAGGCTATATGTGGGTACAGCGATATCATTCCGATGTAAAACCTAACTGCAAAGTAGGTACTCGAGGCTGCAAGTGATGCAAATTACTTCAGCCAGATGTCGCTGCCTTTACGTAATACAGAGAATGTTGTAAAAAGGTTCGGAATTTCACTGATGCCGGTGAGTCACCCATTAGCTCAGTTGGAAAGAGCGCTGGCACTGGTAGCCAGAGGTCGCGGGTTCGAATCCCGGCATGGGTGGAATTGTTAGCCTCTTAATAGGTTTTTTAAAATTGTAAACAATGGTTTAATATTTTCCAGATTAGATTTTTAGTCTTCAGTGACCTCCAAAAACTCAGATAGCTGTAACAGTAGGGACTCGCTGCACCAGCGCATACGTCAGCCGCCCGCAAAATTCCTTAGCAACTGGAAGGACATCACGCGGCGCACAGTTTATATTTACGTGCCCCCTGCACACCTTTCGGATGCAAAGCGGTTGAAAGAGCATTACCTATCTCTGTCATAAAATTAAGCTATATATTTTAAAAACCTATTTACTACTACTAACTGCAAAGTAGGTAGTCGGGGCTGTAAGTAATGCAATTTGCTTAAGTTAGATGTCGCTGCCTGTACGTAATACAGAGAATAGTGTAAAGAGGTTCGAAATTTCACTGATGCCGTGAGTCGCCCATTGGCTCAATTGGTAGAGCGCTGGCACGGATAGCCAGAGGTTGCGGGTTCGAATCCCGGCATGGGTGAAATTTTAAGCCTCTAAATAGGTTTTTAAATTTGTTCCTTAGCACGGGTTAGTGCATTAAAAATAAAAATAGTATAACTATATATTTTAGTTTACGTAATTTATTTATTTCTTTCATAGTTAGGTAGGTTATTCAATATTTATGCAGTATATTTTGTACACGTATATAGACCCGCTCTTTACTGCTTCTCCAACTCTCTAAGGTTTGCTGGAAGAAATCTCTTTCAGAGATAAACTCGCCTTTGTACATGTCATTTCTTATGTAATGTCCTGTTAAATGTTCGTGTGCAATGAAGTATAATTAATTAACTTTCCGCGCATATTACCCCCGCGCGCGCCCGCGGGCTTGCAGCGTGCGCTTCGACAATATTCTGACGGTTTTTATTCGTGTAAAATTGCAAACACCATGGCTTTTCATTTACGCTCAGCGCAGTGCCCAGCAACTCCTAAAGTGGTGACCCCGAGGTGACGACGCTGACCCCGAAAACTTACTGAATCACATGTTTTCACCTTTTTTGGAGTGTCACTGCTAGAGAAGACATTTGCCTCTTCCAACTCAGCCCCGATTTATTAAATCAGACTACCAGCTTGCCAAAATATCAATGGAGTATTCTTCCGGTGGTAATACTACTCGCTAACCTTGAAAGAAAATATTGTGAGGAAACCTGCGTATCTGAGGTGCTCAATTACCTCAGCGCTTGAAATTACTAATCCGCGGTGGGCCCGCGTAGTAATTAAGTCCATACTCTTCCAGAGAGAAGCCTATGCTCCGCAATGGGTCGTTTCTAGGCTACATAAGAAAAAAGTCATAGATGAGCGAAAGGCAGTAAAATTAGCCAAAATTTTTTGCTTGTGAAAAATACCTCAGAAATATTTCAATTGGCCAAATACTTATATAATTGTGTATGTGAAAATGAAAATAAATGATTCATCTAACTTTTCTAGGATTTTTTTCATCCATAAGTTTCGTAGGTCATATCAGCCTTGCAGCATATTATTAGCCTTGTTTTAAAACTACTTTTTTCTCCACTCAGATTCGCTCGCCTTCAGTGGAGACGGCTTGCATCGAATGTCCCCGTGGGACCCTCCCGGACCTTACTAGGACTCAGTGCACGCCGATACCTGAGGCCTACTTAAGGCCAGACTCGGCCTGGGCTATTGGTGCTATGACCTTCTCTTCTGTGGGGATACTGCTGACGGCGTAAGTGTTTGTTCTAAGGGTATGTTGACCTGTGAGATGAGTTTGGGTAACTTCAATAATTGAAGTGGGTATTGGATAATCACATGTGAAGAAGCGAAACGTGGTTCCTCAATGCTGAGGTGGGATAATCGAATCACTAAACAGTGAATGAACAAATTCAAAGGAAACAGAACCACACTGTTCTACAATCTATGAAATCTTCATCTTCTTCTAAGCGTATCGATGGCAAGCCATCGTGATGAAAGGATTTGCTAATTAGCGTCAGCCTCACTGATTCTTGCCCAGGGTGTGCCAGACGAACGGGCTCAGTGAGTACATCAATCGAGGAGGCTCCTTAAACGCATGCAGGCAACTCATATCAATCAATCAGTCAATCGCCCCATTCTCATCCACGGATGGACATCTAATAGTCCTTCCTCAAGGCAGGCCGCTTTTGCCCTCGGCCATCCTTATACAGGCGCTGCCAGAAATCTGCCTCAAAACTTGCCCCAGTCCAGTGATTGAGCTGCTGGGCGTCCCAGTTACCGGCCATCTTTTTTGTTTTTTTTTAAGCATGACAGGTTATACTTGTTTTTTAAAAACCTATTTAGAGGTTAACAATTCCACCCATGCCGGGATTCCAACCCGCGACCTCTGGCTATCCGTGCCAGCGTTCTTCCAACTATGCTAATGGGCGACTCACCAGCATTAGTGAAATTGCGAACCTCTTTATACTATTCTCTGTGTTACGTACAGGCAGTGACATCTGGCTGAAGTAATTTGCATCACTTGCAGCCCCGAGGTTATACTTGACCCCAGTCACGCCCGATGGTAAGAGAAGACGAGGTCTACGATGTTACGTGCTTACCTGTTAAATGCAGGATAACTCTACTTTTAAAGACACCTAGGTTATATGTCTCCGGAAAGACAGACGATGGCAGCCTGTTCCAAAACGTTGCTGTTCTTATTATAAAAGAATTCACGAATCGCTTGGTGCGGATTCGCGGAATTTCGACGAAAAAAGCGTGCATTCCAGCCGATCGTCTGGCTGTCCGATGGAAGAAAGTTGTGTTAGGAAGATCGTTGTTTAACAAAAACAAAAATCCCACTAAGTAAATCCAAATCCAAGTTACACCTGGAACCCAGAACTAACTTCTGTTTTCTCTCAGATTCGTGTGCTACGTGTGGGTTCGCAACGCGACTACGCCGGTGGTTCGGGCGAGCGGTCGGGAGCTCTCCTACGTACTTCTGGCTGGCATTCTGATGTGCTACCTGGTCACCTTCGCTCTGGTCTTCCGCCCGACAGACATCCTTTGCTCAATTCAGAGGTGAGTGAAAAGCGACTGTACGTCGCTCACTGAAAACGGTTTATGAACCTTTATGGAAAATCTGGACTATGTTGGAGTCAGCCCTTTCTAGCAGTCATGCCTCAGGTTTCATGTTTGGTGCAATTAATCCAATCATTTATGGAATTATGTAGTTATTTTGGGTCTATACAAAGTTCTTGAAATCCAGTAATTGAAACTGCAGACCCTTTTACTAAGCCGTTTTCAACACAAATTTACTAAACAATTCATAGATGGCATGGCCATAGAAGCGCTCGTGGCCTGGGCGAACTGAGTGATTGGAACCAATCACTTGAGTAAAGCAAGAACAGGCACGGTCAGGTACAGGATGGTTGACCGTCCCGTGACTACTGCTAGTGGCATTTTTCCGAGTGCTTCGGTGCTTTGCAAGGCACGTTAAGCTGTTGGTGCCGGCTGTCATATAATGGCAGTCTTTAAGCCATGTCAGATGCCTTATGGGCGGCTTGATAACTTCTGACATTAAGGCCCGCCACTGTCTTACAATCCTCCAACAACCCGGACTTGGCCCCTGTGGTGGAGTATGGCCTAACCATCCTGCGATGCAGGAAGAGACCCGTGCCCCAGCCGTGGGGAAATACAAGAGTTGATAATAAAATAAATATATAACCTATATAATTATAGAATTACTATTTGTCCAAATTTATATTATGTGTATACCATTTCGAAGCTTACAAATTAAAATTTCGTTATTCCATTTTACTTTCGGAATTTCCATTTTACTTTCGGAATCCTCTCTTCTACGCAATTACCTATATCATTTGATTATTATTTAAGTTTTTTTTATCTTTTTCGCTCCTTTTAAGGTTTTTATTTGCCTAACTCTTAATCTTGTCTATCTTTTTACGCCAAATTCATCTAAAAACCATGTCCTAGGCACTGCAGCAACTGAGTTGGCCCTTTACCCTTCTAGCGTGAGTAAAGGTTCCACTGGACCATATATTTTGCTCGCTTTTGTCGTCGAAAATCCGCGAATCCGCACCAAGTAATTCGCGAATTCTTTTATAACAAGAACAGCAAAGTTGTGGAACACGCTGCCATCGTCTGTCTTTCCGGAGACATATAACCTGGGTGTCTTTAAAAGCAGAGTTAACCGGCATTTAACAGGTAAGCACTTAACATCGTAGATCCCGTCTTCGCTTACCATCAGGCGTGACTGGGGTCAAGTGTAACCTGTCCTACTTAAAATATATATATATATATATATATATATATATATATATATATATATATATATATATATATATATTGTCGCGGTCCTATCCCGAACCATCTAGAACAGCGCCTTCTAGAAGCCTATCGAATAGCCGCCGCATGCTGCGTTTAAGTAAACAATAAACGGCAAGCAATAATGACTCGTATGTTCAATAGCATAAGGTTCAAAACTCTTTGACATGAAACTGTTCGAGCGACGTTGCCGCGTGTACCGAATGTAGGTACGTAGGTACGGGTTCTAGAACTGTTCTAGAACCCTGGCCGGCTGATATAAATAGCGGCCGCCGCGGCGCGCTGTCAGTTCCGTTTGGAATAGCGAAGAGTGAATTTCGAGCGAACATACCTGCGATACGAGCGACAACCTACGACCTCAGCGATACTATTGGACTTCGATTGAACCTGCAGTTGGAATCTACGTGTGGACTTCGTGTCGTGAAGACCTGCAGACCAGACCCTGCGTGAATAAATCCTAAGAAGTTGTCATTGACATTTTACCTCCAGATCTAGAACCCTAGCCCGTAACAATATATATCATATAGAACGTCTTATTACGTAGATGCAAAGGCCAAAGTATTTCCTTTTTAATCTGAGTAAAATGAGATCAAAATGGCCAAAATTATCCATTCGTTATTCATTAATGGCCTCCAACTACGTTGCAACGATTCCACAAACATTTTAAATCAGCAGACCGTTAATGTTTAAGGGATAGTTTCATTGTTCTAAATAATCGTAGTTTATCTCTTCCGCGTGTAAAGTTCTGATAAAGATATATTTATAGATAAAAATATCGTCCTTTATTTATCACTTAATTTCAAAATATAGAAATTTCTATTTAAATAGGCACATAAGTACACCAATAGATGCGTGATGGAAAAGCTCAGCATAATGGCTGTTTTACAGACTCTGCCTGGGTATATGACATAGGACCACACTATGCATTCGATAAACTAAAAATTAAAGGTATAAAAATAGTCTTGAAATAGTTTTAAAGACTCCAGATCTTCGTGTGGCGTAACTGCTAAGTAATAGTCTCTAGGTGCGTGAGCTCATAAATAATAACCTCTTATTAGCTTGTGTGTTATATCGCTTCTTATCGCTTTTTTTTATAGATGCATATAACGCATCGATAAAAAAAAGCGATGGTAATATGACGTAAACATGATGCATGGTAATACGCGAGTGCAACGCTCATACCTTTGAATTTGCCATTCCAACAAAACGCGGTTTAGTTGATTTTCACGTGATTTTGCGTCAGCGTAAAGTTTCGACCAGAATGCGAATAATGCACCTCAGAGTACTGACCAGCCTGATAGCACTTTTATGCAACACACGCAACCTAATAAGACTTCATCCTTTACCAGGTAGTGGTTTAATAGTTCCCACATAAATTGAACTTTATTGCTTTAAAATAAAGTCCAAACACAATAAAAAAAAATACTAGCTCTTCTCGTTGCACAGTCAATATAAATAATAAACTTCTGTATAAATAAAGCAAAGTTGTGCATTATTGCAAATTTTGATGGCTAATTAAAACTGCATACGTTTTTACTGAATTATCTGATTTTATAAGTGGCATCTTTTGCAATAAATAAACTATTTTATACATCATACATCGTCAAAATGTCGAGGAACGCAACCACTGTAACAGTAAGTACTTCGAAACCAAGTTTAAATAATAATCCCGTTTGGTTTCCTTGGTGAAATTAGGTCTTAACCAAACACTAAATAAGCACTATCGCTGCTAGCGCCAAAGTATTCCATGCGGCAAAAGGTAGTAATATGAACTAATTAACGAGCACACACGAACAAATACTTCGTGAAACTTCTACTTATTAAATCGCACTCGGCAATGAGCCAAAATTGTGTAGACCAAGATCCAGTGCGGCTGGACTTCGGGAGCGATCAAGTAACTCGGCAAAATTTAAGTATACGCCTAATTATTTAGTTGCAGTCCAATCATACAGTAAAATTTATTATGCAACTCAATCTCCATCTCAAAAAAATATTTTTGCTATAAAATATGTTTTTTTATTATTATTAAATTCTTTATTGCACGAAACACAAAGTATACAAAGGCATACTTTTTGCTAAGCATTTTTTCTGTAAATCTGTAATGTGTCATCCGTAACCTCCGTAATTTTAGTTGTAAATCTAGAAATTCTTATATTTAAGTAAGCATCATCCCATACAATTAGGTCAACGGAAAGTACCCTGTAATGTACAAAATAAATGCATTACATAGGTATGTTAATTGTTGATAAAGCGAAGGTGGTCTGTCATAGTAGTGGCAAGTGGCAGTCCCTGGTCTCTACCCCTCTGGGATACAAGCGTGAGCTTATGTTATGTTTTTTTTTGTTTGACCGCGGGATTCGGGCTCTGGCTACTTGAGATCTCATTTTACAACAAGCAATTTTGACGTCTATAAGGCGAAGAAGAAGAATGAAGTGCTCGGGGCCCAGTGAAACCGAGTGAATGATTTTGATTTTTAAACTGCTTCATTAACATAAATAATTAATCACTACAACCCAGCGTTACTTAATTCTAGGAAGAGGTTCTTATCTTAGATTTCGTTTTCAGGCGAAAAATTAGTGCCTTTTAAAACTTTTAACATAAAATCAAAGAACAAACATGTTTCATCTGTCGCAAGTAGGTACTTATATAAAGGTATGTATACTTTGTTAAAGTAGTATACATTTAGTAACGTAATTACTTACATACAGGACTGAACACGCAGGGACGTTACAAACAAAATCAACTGGCACATTTATAATCACAGGGCACAATAACATTAAAAAAAATAGTTACCATAAAGATACACCAGGTGATTGGAACCGAGTGATAGGAATGAATCACTTGGGTCAACATTGAATCAACATTGGGCGCGGTTAGATACAGGATGAGTGACCGTCCCGTTACTGCCGCTCGCAGCATAATTATTTTTCAGATGCTTCTGTGCTTCGCAAGGCACTTTAAGAGTATAGCCTAACCTTCCTGCGATTCAGGAAGAGACCTGTGTTCCGCAGTGAGGATATACAGAGGGTCGATATCATCAAAAACTTAAAATAACTTTAATTTTAATTTTTTTAATTAATATTTTTTATAGTTTTCGAGTTTTCAACAAAATTTCGCCAGAATTGCTATTGTTACTCAAATGTTCTCTAGACAGTCGGGATCTTAGTCTATCCGCGTATTTATAGCGGGTATTATAGCAAATTATGCAACGCATGCAGCGGATTGGTAACTCCGCCACATATGACTTTCCTTTGAATGTAAAATGGTTATTAATTGCTGTATGCAATGCTAGGTACGCAGTTTTACCTGACTGTGGAAACAGAGGCTTGTATTTATCTGTATGTTTCTTTGTGAGTGTATATAGGCACAGTTCATATAAGGTCGTTCCAGGCGGACTTCTTCTTCTTCCTATGGCGCTACAGCCCATTGTGGGTCTTGGCCTCCTCCACAATCTTCTTCCACATGTCTCGTGCCCTTGACTCTATCTTCCAGTTCGTGTATTTGCCCATCTTTCCAAGCGGACTTACTTCGATCAAATAGAGAACGTATTAGCAAAGGGCGATATAAAAATTACCCAATTCGTCGAAGCTAACTACTAGCTGACCCCACTAACATCATCCAATTCGGAATGTCTCAATTCGGATCTTTGTCTATCACCAAGTATCACGAAAATCCGTTCAGCCTTTATTGCGTGATTGAAAAACAAACATCCAAATCGTAAAATTTCACATTTATAATATTGTATTGTAGAATATTAAAGACCAGTTTAAACTTTTATTTTATGTAGTCTATAAAGGTCTCACTACAGGGCACACGCCTTCTCTCAGAGAGAGAGAATGGGCTTAATTACCACCTATTCCCAGCGCGGATTAACTATTTCAAGCGCTGAGGTACTAGAACATCTCCAACACTCAGGTTTCCTCACGATGTTTTCCTTCACGTTTAGTGAGTGGTATATCTTCATAAATGTACATAACTTAGAAAGTGCCTCCACAGGGAGTAGAACATAGGTCTCTCGCTTCTGAGTCCATTGTTCTTCCCACCGCCGCTCTAGCTTACATTGGATAAAATAAACATATCAAACGAAAATAAAGATGTCTAGCGAACCCCAACTTTGTGAATTTCCTTGAAATTCATTCTCATAACTTACACCAGTTGAAAATTAGTTCTCGGCAGACTTAAAAAGTAATTTAGTTCCTATGAAATACTGTTCTCGACTATAATCTCAAGGCTATATTCCGTGGTTCGTGAAGCACTCGTGGCCTAGCGGAACCGAGTGATTGGCATCAATCACTTTGGTTAAGCAACAACAGGCGCGATCAGGTACTGGATGGGTGACCATCTCGTGACTACCGCTAGTGGCATATTTTTCGAGCGCTTCCGTGCTTTGCAAGGCACGTTAAGCCGTTGGTATTTGCTGTCATGCAATGGCAGTCGTTAAGCCATGTCAGAGGCCTTATGGGCGGCGTGATAACTTCTGACAGTAAGGCCAACCACTGTCTTTCATTCCTCCACCAACCCGGACTTGGTCCCCGTGGTGGAGTATGGCCTAACCTTCCTGCAATACAGTGGTTGGCTGCCTTGTTACTCTAACAATAAGTTACTTTAATATTTAGTTATCTAACCTATATGTACGTATTTGCTTTTCATATGTTAAATTTTATCCGAATGTTATGAATATTGTTTTTTTCCTGAAAGCTGCGTGCGTGCATGCAACGACTAATGAACCGTGACGAAGCGAAGGTGATCTGTCAGGATCGTAGCTAGTGGCAGTCTCTGCCTATCCCTTAGGTATACAGGTGTGATAGTTTTTTTATTCTATTTAGTTCCCGGAAAGGTCTTGTTATTGTATTAACAAAACAAGAGAAATGTTCACGTGGCTATAGCTGTCTCTTACAATCAATCTAGCTTAAAACTAGTATAATTATACTACAATTATATTGTACTAAGATGGTTACCTATTTTACATGCCGAATAAACCATGTAAATAAATAAATATAAATAATAATAATAATAATAAATTATTAACAACAAGTTGCCACTGTCGTTTTAGTAAAAACGTAGAGGCTTAATTGAGTCACATAATACTACGGCTCTGAAAATTAAATTAAGCATATAAATAGACAGGGAACATGACAAGACTATAGACGGCGATCTTATGTTTAATGCCATTTTAATGTTGTAAACATTATAAAACTTACGGGTCTAATTTAGTCACATAATTTAACTACATCATTAAAAACCTATTTAGAGGCTAAAAATTTCACCCATGCCGGGATTCGAACCCGCAACCTCTGGCTATCCGTACCAGCGCTCTACCAATTGAGCCAATGGGCGACTCACGACATCAATGAAATTTCGAACCTCTTTACAATATTCTCTGTATTACGTACAGGCAGCGACATCTGACTTAAGCAAATTGCATTACTTACAGCCCCGACTACCTACTATATTGTAAAGAGGTTCGAAATTTCACTGATGTCGTGAGTCGCCCATTGGCTCAATTGGTAGAGCGCTGGTACGGATAGCCAGAGGTTGCGGGTTCGAATCCCGGCATGGGTGAAATTTTTAGCCTCTAAATAGGTTTTTAAATTTGTTCCTTAGCACGGGTTAGTGCATTAAAAATAAAAATAGTGTTAACTACATCTTACAACTTTTCGTCCCTCTGGACCAAAACGTTTTCATTGCCCACCAAAAGGCCGAAAAGAGGCGCCTAAAAAGTGCAAAAGGTAGAGAATACTTTAAAACAACGCCCCTGAACAAGATAAACGGCCATTCCAGACGGTAAATTGTGTAATACCACAATTTAGGGGCTCGCGAAAAATTACCCTTGACTCCGGCCGCTCAGAAATAAAAGTAAAACTTTCCAGCGGCCACCGAGGCCTGGTTACAATAAAAGCCAGGGCGACTATAAAACCTGTGGAGCTGACAAAAAATCACGGTGTGGTTTCCGAAACTACGATTCCTCTAAAACATTTCAGAAACTCAGGGCTGTATCCATGGAGCTGACAAAAATTCACGGTGTTGTGTAAAATTACGATTCCTCTTAAACATTGCAAAATTCACGGCTGTATCCTGACAAAAAGACCGCCAAATCTACACTGTATCTGTGAAGATACTGAGTACAATTTACTTACAACTTTTGAGCTCCCAACGAGGCCTGCTTTCAATAAAAGCCAGGGCGACTATAAAACCTGTGGAGCTGACAAAAATCACGGTGTGGTTTCCAAAACTACGTCTCCTCTAAAACATTTCAGAAACTCAGGGCTGTATCCATGGAGCTGACAAAAATTCACGGTGTTGTGTAAAACTATTCCTCTTAAACATTGCAGAAATTCACGGCTGTGTCCTGGCAACAGGTAGCCAGTTCTGCCCCCGATAGTTGAAAAGGCGCATGTAACAAGAATCTAAAACTGAGAAAAAAAATGTTTAATGAATAAAAACTTAAATTGTTTGCTGTCTGTTAGTTAAACGAAGAAATATATTTTTGAAGATGTCGAACAATAGTTAACATGATTATCTTTCAATTGCTATAGTACGATAGGTATATTTTAAATATATTATATGCATAATCTCAAAAAATCCTTTTCATTTTAGTTTAAAAAATATGAAGAAATGAGACATAATTAATTGAATAGGCGCATATCGCTACATGCGCCCTATCAATTTCGTATGCGCTTTTTATTACTTTTAACCCTAGTACCAAGTGTATAATCTTAAATATTTTCCTAGAAAAAAAAGGCGCATTTAAGTAGGCACTTTAGGCTCAAATATTCATTATCAATCTAATAGCCCTTGGCTAAGTTAAAAAGTACCTATGATCGTCTATTGTAGGCTTCATCTTGACTTATGAGTAAAAAAACAATAATTTCAGCCTTTTATTTATTTTAAAAAACATACGACGTATTTGGCAGATGCGCATCGGAGAAAATATAAAATACGAAGTAGTAAGGGCGCATGTGGCAGATGTTGACTTTTCTACTTAGTAGGTATAATACGTTCCAACTAGCGTCTAAGGCGCAAATGGTCACTTGCGACCTATCTATTAAGCATTAAAAACGATATCGAATAAGCGCCTATTAAACTTCCGATCATGAAATATTACTATGAAGCTCAAAGGCGTATATGTGCAAATGCGGCTATTTTACTAAGTTTATATTAATTTCGGCTTTTCATCTTCCATTTAGTCAAAAAATTTGATGCATATGCGCCCATTTCTACTACAGAAAATCGCTATAAAGCGAGATAGCGAAAAATAAAAAATACTGGCCGATGCGCCTTTTTTTGCTGATTCCAACAATGTTTATAACTCAATTTCGGAAAAAATTTTATTTGCGCCCTTTCAACTATCGGGGGCAGTGTTGTACTATGTATCTGTGAAGACAGAGAGTACAATTAACGTAAAACTTACGAGCCGCCACCGAGGCTTGGTTACAATAAAAACCAGGGCGACTATAGAGCTTGTGGAGCTGATCGAAACTCACAGTGTAGTTTCTAAAACTACGATTCCTCTAAAACATTACAGAAATTCACGGCTGTATCCTGGCAAAAGGCCGCCACTTGTACTCTGTATCTGTGAAGACACAGAGTACAATTGACTTAAAACTTTCGAGCTGCCGCCGATGCATGGTTACATTAAAACACAGGGCTACTATAGAACTTTAAAAAAAACCTATTTAGAGGATAAAATTCCACCCATGCCGGGACTCGAACCCGCGACCTCTGGCTAACCGTGCCAGAGATCACGAGTTCGAGTTAATAGGTTTTAATAGGTTTTTTTTAAATTGTCCTTAGCACGGGTTAGTGTATAAAAAAAAATTAAAATTACTATAGAACTTGTTTCTAAGACTACGATTCCTCTAAAATGTTACAGAAACTTACTTCTGTATCCCGGCAAAAAGGCCGCCAATTGTACTTGTATCTTCACAGGTACAGAATAAAATTATATTTCTGATACGCGATGCTCATACATAGATATTTAACGGGTCTAATCGCGATTATTTATTAGGTAAAACGTACTTACCTCGATTACCGACGCTTCATGAGTACAATTTACGGTGGCGATAGCCTAGTGGGTAGAAAAGTGGACTCAGAAGCGAGAGAACCGGTTTCGATTTCCAGTGCGGTCATGTACTAATCTTTGTTTTCTAATTTATGTACATTTGCGAAGTCATAGTATATATTATTTCCAATTCGTGGAGGGTACTCGTGGCAATTAAGCCCATACTTTCCTATACCTCCTGCAGTGAGGGCCTTCATAGGCTATATTTACTTATTTTAGCTTATGTAAAGTTATACTAAGATCTATCCATTTTTATAAAAGCTGCAAGCTTCTCAAAAAATAATAAATACAAAATAACATATCATAACCTCACGCCTGTATCCCAGACTGGTAGGCAGAAACCAGGAACTGCCACTTGCCACGATCCTGACAGAGCACCTTCGCCTAAATATAAAAATACATAAAAATTTACCCTCGAAATTATTACGCGAGCCATCTCTAGTCGTGCCGCTGCGGATTCCGAGCTGGCCACGTTTCGCCGCTGCATCGCCATAAATCTGTAATGGAATTCCCATTGGGGACCCGCCATCGGCCATTCGCGTGCCGTGACGCCGCACACTGGGATCAGATTGGAAAAAAAGTGGACTTAAGATATTTTGACCCTATTTTTTTAGTGGTTAGGGACGTCCCAGGCGGACATACATAGACCAAATAGGGGATGTATTAGCAAAGGGGAAGATAAAAAGCACCCGGAACCGGCGTGCGTGCATGCAACGACTTATGAACGTTGATGAAGCGAAGGTGATGTGTCAGGATCATGGCAAGTGGCAGCACCTGGTCTCTGCCTTCCCCTCTGGGATACAGGCGTGAGGTTATGTACGTACCTATGTTTTTTTAGTGATTTACATATATATTACGTTATTTCGATAGCCATTTAATGATTGCAATTTTGTCATAAAATAACCCATTTGCAATACTAAAGCCATACTAAATGTTATTTTAACATCTCTCAAAACTTCGAGTTATTCGCAAAAAACATTTTCATCTATAATTAACACTGTATTTTTACGGATTTCTATCAAAAACCTCTCGAACGTCCGAAAATTGTAAAAAATGTAATAAACGAGAAATCCGTATAAAAACAGTTTTAATTATATCTAGTACTCGTGGTAACCTTAGACTAATGTTTTTCTCGTAAACGGGTTATTTTATGACGTAATTCCAATCAGTAAATATTTATTGAAAATTACGTAAGGAGTGCCTAAAAAAAATGGTAAAAATACCTTAAGTCCACTTCTTTCCAAGCTCAATGTGCGCCGACCCCGCGCCGGATTTTGGCACGGGTTTATTCTGACCTCCTATTTGCGGTGCAGTAGTGCAAGCAGAGCCGGCATTCTTGGTTTATTTTCAGAGTAGGTGCGATGTGCATTGCAAAGCTGTGTTGCAAAGTCGTATGAATATATATATTAAATGGTATTAATTATAATATCGAATTGTCATTACGATCTAGATCTAGCGTTTTTCGTGGCACGTAATTTTGTAATTTAGAAATTGAATTAATAAAAAAATATCATATAATAAAAAAAATATCATATATTATAAGCAATACCTACTGTCTAGTTCCTAGAGACGTTCCAAAGAACAGTAATGTAAGTGTTGAAATGTCAAATGTATATTCAATTCAATTCAATTTATTTCAACGTAAAGAATTTACATTCTGTTTGCTGAATGTCAAAATACAATGTAACATGAAAGTGAAAGCCGATATAAGTAATGTTTGGTACTTTACGTACGTTATGTTTGTCAGAATAAAATTTTATGTTATCTTATCTTAAGCTATATAAATAAGTTTATCTTAGCAATGCCTTGACCAGGGCCCATAATGTGAGACTTAAAACATGTGTAACATCATTGTATTATACCATTATGATCGCTAATAAATGAATATGAATATGAAAACTAAGCTAGCTAGTCCAATAAAGTGCAATAAAGATTGAAGTGAAATGAAAAGGTTTTATTCAAAGTAGCGCAGAAACTGCGGTTAGTGAACATTATAATTTAAACTAGGTGTCTATTTCAAATTCTAGATCGTTTTGGAGAAAAAATAGACAACAGAACTCCAAACTTAGTCTTTTCAAAGACCTTATTATCCGGCCGCTGGGAGAATACGATCCTGACAGGTCACGATGGAACGGACGACGTAACTTTGAAGTGGCGTTGAATTTTCGATAAAAATATTTTTAAGTTCTATTTGTGCTACTAGCAAATAATTATTATTGAAACTATACTATTATGTAAACTTACAATCAATGTACTATTTTGCGTAGTAATTTAATAAATTTAAAAAAAAAAACAATATTTAATGTTCATGCCTAAAATCCGTACTACGCTGTTACAAGGTTATGTCAACCGTATTTTTTTGGAGTGATGTACCAAAAATAACGAAAATAATAACGTACCTGTCGTTTTATTTTACATTAATTTCTTTGTAAAATATAACGCGAAAGAGAGGACGTCCTAAAACCACCTGGAGACGCTTAGTCCAGCAGGAAGCCACTATCGAGACAAACATGGAGGAGCTTAAAATAAAGACGCAAAATCGGCCGCTATGGAAGTCCTATGTCCCTAACGAGGGATAACAGGAAATGATGATGATGATATGCATATAAATATTTTATGTTCAATTAGGTTAAGTTCGTTTAATTAAGTTTTTGTTTCATTATATTGTGCAATATAACATACCTATTAGTTTATTTATTTACATATAAATCGTGAGTCGGTGGCAAAAGCTGGTTAAGAATAGCGTAACGAATGCTAACGTTGATTATCTCCCATCACTAGTCATATGAAACAGACAGGTTTCAGGATCGTATTCTCCCAGCGGCCGAACTGTAATTAACAGATTATTTTAGGGTTTCGTACCTCAAAAGACAAAAGAGAAACCATATTGGAACACTTTGTTATCTTACCATCTGTCAGTCTGCCAGTCCGTCTGTTTGTCAAGACTATTTATTTCGGAAATGCATGTAGACTTTAAAATATATCCTTAATACAGTCTTTTCAACTTGTGAAAAAATCGAACTTCTAAATTAACAGAAAAAAGATACAGCCGTTTACGCCGCAAAAAACGTTTATTTTAACACTTATCGTCTCCAACTACAAATATAAGAAAAAAGTTTGAAAACTATACATTTGTAATTAAATTTAAAAAAATATTATCTTTATAAAACCTCGGGAAAAACTGCAAAATTTGACATCTAAGTTTCTAAATGTTTGCAAAGGCTAAGTTTGGAGTTTTTTGTCCATTTTTAATCCAAAATGCTCTCCATTTTGAAATTGAACACTTAGTTTCACTTGTAAAGTTGATTATGATGCAGTTCTGTGCTACTTTGAATAAACCTTTTTTATTTAATTTCATTTGAATCATTCATAATATGTAAGTACCTAACTCGCATCTACCCTACTGCATGAATTTTTATTTCCTTCAGGGTCGAAATAGACTTTTTTTGCGGCATAAACAGCCGCAACTTTTTTTGCGATACCTTACAAGTTATATTTCTCACAACTAACGACTGTGTACAGTATTATACCAGTGATACTGTCAAGGCACGTAAGAGCATTTTGTAAATACCACGGAAGTTCATTTTGTCTTTTTTTAAAGATATGTAACAGAAATACTCTGGTTTTTCTTTGAAAATTATTTCCGCGGTTTTAAGTTCAATTCGATACCTTTATGAGTTTCTGCGATAAAGAGCCGTGACAGACTGATAGACGGATGGACAAACGAACTGCAAAGTGGTCCTTAGCTGTTCCCTTTTTCCTTTTCAATTACAGAACCCTAATAATTACTTGTTTGTTCCGATTTGACGGCCTCTATGGCGCAGCGGTAGCGCATCTCCCTAGCATGCAAGAGGCTCCGGGTTGGAACCCCGGATGGGGACAAAAAAAACTCAAGGTCTTGTATGTTTACATGTTTGTGATGTCATTTTTCTTATTTCCACGACACAGGGTATCCTAGTGTGGGGCCAGAGGCAATGAATGTGCCTGTATGTTAATGTTATGATTACTAATTGTTACTAATCCAATTCCGCTCCATCAGGTTCGGCACGGGCTTCTGCTTCACGGTGGTGTACGCGGCTCTCCTCACGAAAACAAACCGCATCTCGCGCATCTTCAACGCCAGCAAGCACTCCGCCAAAAGACCCATCCTGATCTCACCGAGCTCCCAGCTGGCAATCTGCGCTGCTCTAGTTTCTATACAAGTAAGTATATGCAGGATATTTCAGAATTGACCCGTAGATTAAAAGTGCCTAGTAGAATTTAAGTGAGCCTAAGCGTGATGTTTTAGAAAGGCCCAGTTGGATAAGCAAGTCTATGCAAGTGCCCAGTAGAACATTACTGAGTCTATGCATGGTGTTTAAGAAAGCACAATGTGGAAAAAAGTGATTCTACGAGTATGTTTAGAATGTTTCAGAGTTCCAGTAGAACATAAGTAAGTCTTAGTCTATGCAAGATGTTTTAGAAAGCTCAGTAGAACACAAGTCAACATAATATGCAGGATATTTTTGAAGGCAAAGTAGAACACAAGTCAATCCATGCAAGATGTTTTAGAAGGCCCAGTAGATCATAAGCCCATCTATGCAGAACGTTTTAGAAGGTCCGGAAGAACACAACTGTGTCTATGAATAAAACTGAGTCTATGTAGAATGTTTCAGAAAGCTGAGAAAAACTCAGTAGTAAGTCTATGTAAGATTTTTGAAAGCCTAGAATAGGTGAGGTCATACCTCTGCGAAGAGAAATAGCTGATTTTGCCATTCTAAGTCAATATTTAAGTAGTTTTCTGAGCCACATAAAACTTTCACTCAAATTTTTGTCCAAGGAACACATTTAGGTAAGTCGAGATTAGTCTGCACTACAAACTAGGTTCGGTGAATCCTGCGAACTTTAAGGATTAAGAAAGTTTTTTTGGAAATCTTTCTGTTTCTTGACGTCATAATAGCGGTAGAAAATTTAAATGGTACGACACTGCATCAACTAATGTTTTGAGATCCCTACTTTGAATGATTTTAAAAAAGTAAATATTTTTTTCAAAACCCCTGACTTCTAAACCTTGTTTATTGGGGAAAATCCAAGGATATTTTAGCCACGTCCTTGGGAAAATCACATTTCTTCTATTGTCCATTTCTATCAAACCACAGATTAGTGTAAAATTATCTGACACTTTTTCAAGCGTGGTCTAATTTCACAGAATCAATATCTATTTTAAATTTTTTGTGTGTTTCTTAAGCGTAACTATTCACTTTGGGCACGGCTGTTACATCCGTGACTTTGGGTTTCTAAAATGCTGAATACTATTTATAGGCTCAAAAAAAGAAAGTGGTGCAGCATTTAATGAAGTATGCGACGGGTAAAAATTATGTGGGATTGAGTTTTATTCCTTTACTAGCTGACCCAGCCAACTTCGTACCATCTAACAGTCGAGTTTTTTTTCTCCTTAAAAACCAACCGCGTATTTCAAGGAATATTTAAAAAAAAGAATCAGCGAAATCAGTTAAGCTGCTCTCGAAATTTGCGCCTAGCAACACATTCAGCGATTTATTTCTATATTTGAGACTAGCTGACCCAGCGAACTTCGTTCCCCCTAACAGTCAATTCTTTATTCTTTTAACTTTCTATCCGCAGGAACCATCCTCGTACTTCAAGGAATATAAAAAAAGTATTCGCGACATCGGTTCAGTTGCTCTCGAATTTTGCGCTCAACACATTGCGATTAACTTTTATATTAAAGATATAACAAAACAGTCTTCTTTTTCTTAGCGTGTCGATGGTAAGCCATCGTGGTGAAAGTATATTTGCCAATCAGCGTAAGAGACTTGCTTGCCCAGGGTGTGGCAGACGTACGGGCTCAGTGAGCACGTCGTTCGGGGAGGCTCCTTTCATGCAATACCAACTTATTTATCGACGTGGCTGATTATTATTGTGGCAATGAAGCTCATTGAACTCGTGTGGTTTATTGAAATAGAAAATATTATAAATATTGGTGACAACGGCGGTGGCTGTGACATATCCAACTGATAATGAATCTGATACACACATCCGGAATTTAAATATTTGTACCTATTGGTATTATCGTCAGGATATCCGTTTAATTTTTAAAATTCGGTGTACTTGGTTCAATTTATTATAATTGTAATTTACAATAATAAAAAGTTACTATCGGTTTTTTTTTAAATAAAAAAATATTCATGGACATATTACATAGATCTCGTTACCCTATACTAAGTACAACTAAATGAGTGGTATTATAGGTGCTAATCCGACGATAGATTTAATACAATAAATACATAGATAACATCCAAGACCCGAGACAAACTAGAAAAGTTCGTTTCCTAGTTTGACCCGGCCGGGGATCGAATCCTAGACCTTCGGTTTTACAGCAGCGTGCCAAACCGTTGCGCCACCGAGGCTGTCGATTATGCCGTGTATGTAGCAAGCCTTCTCTCAGATTGGCAATGCCAACGCTGAAGTACTAGGAGATTTGAGGTTTCTTCACTATCAGCCGTTTTCAGCACAAATTCTCAAAGCAATTCATAGATGGCGCTTACAGGCGCTGCCATAGAAGAATCGGAATACGGCTGTCAAAAATTAATCTGCGCTGAGCAAAATTTAGCCAGATATAGTGGTTTTTTTTCCGAGCGCTTCCGTGCTTCGCAAGGCACGTTAAGCCGTTGGTACCGGCATCAAAGGCATTATGGGCGGCTTGATAACTTCTGACAGTAAGGCTCGCCACTGTCTTACAATCCTCCACCAACCCGGACTTGGCCCCCGTGGTGGAGTATTGCCTAACCTTCCTGCGATGCAGGAAGAGACTCGTGCCCCAGCAGTGGGGACGTTCAAGGGTTGAAATCGAGCAAAATTTGACAGACGTGTCCCTGTTCTTGTATGAGCACGCTGATAAGCGCCATCTATAAAGTGCTTTGTGAATGAAAACGGCTCATTATTCCTTTTTTGTTTATGAGTGGTACGCCACTACGATTTTACAAAAGTATTGAATTCTATTTATTTCATTGACTTATGAACGTTGATGAAGCGAAGGTGATCTGTCAAGATCTTGGCAAGTGGCAGTCCCTGGTCTTGCCTACCCCTCTGGGATACAGGCGTGAATGAGGTTATGTATGTATGTATGAATTCTATTTTTGCTTTAATGTAGATAGATATGTAGATAGATAGAGAACACTTTATTGCACAACCAGAAAAATATTTATTACATAACATTACAGCCATGTTTCTTAAATCTAAGTAATGTTTATTCACGTAGGTTCATACAAAGATTCATCATAATTTTATGAAAATTCAAAGTCTGATAAAAATAAAGTAGTCACCCCAAATTTCTGTTATCAGAATAAAGACTGCCATAAAAATAAATATGGCTCCTTTAAATCAGGGAGCTATTCATAGATAGACATTGACTTGAAACATAAAAATATGGTTACAATTAACCTTCAAACTTCTGACCTTGAAAATATAAATATACAATACCATTGTTATTTTTGAAGTCAATGAGATTAAAAAAGATTGTTGATGACCGTTAAATGCATTCAAAAGTAATAAACTTTCCTGATTAAATTAAAAGGCTTAAATCAAAATAAAGGTCCATTTATTTAAAAGCTATGTATGACGCCACAGTAAGAAACGGAAATAGACAAACAAACAGACAGATAGACTAAGGTGTCAAATTTATGAAACCTATCGCTTCAAAAAGACAAAAGTTAAATTTACACAATAATTAATTAGTAAAGTTTTAGTAACTAAATTATATTTTTTACTTTTTAAATTATTAATCTAATTTATAAGTAGCTTGCGCACAATACTTGTCCAGATTATATCCTAAGATGCCAAAGCTAAAAAAAAACATATACTCGAAAAAGTTATTTTTTTATGAAGAGCTTGCCAATATACTGCACAAGGAGTTTGGCAAATGGTGTGATGTGGCTTTTGTGTTTTTTACTATCAATAAATAAACGAAAACAATAGTAATTATTATCATCATTACTACTAAATTGAAGCTTGGAAAAACATGAAGGCCTGCGCAGATGAGGAACTTTTGTGCCTTGGGGACTGAATCGTAAAAAATGTCCTCCGAGTACTTGTCGCGGACTCAACGCCTACAGTATGCGGTCATTTGTTCCCCGGAAATTAAGTGAAGCGTACGCTATGGAAGGAAACATTCTGAGATTACTTTGGGTTGTAATTTACATGAAGTTGAAAAAGAAAAAGCGTTTTAAAAGAAAAAACCGAACTTTTGTCCAGTCCGATCTCTTGATGTCCTCGGTAACTCGAGGGACTTTTTGTAAGTGGTATTTTTAGCCCTTCGTTTGCGTTGTTTTGTGACGGTGCAATCCTCTTCATACCATTTTTATTTCTTTTTCTATCTATCATTTTCAATTATTTAAATTACGTCACCATTCTTCAATTTCCCTCATTTTTCAGCATTACTAACTTTACCCTTTGACCAGATGTGACTACTACTTTACTGTTTCTCCGTTTTTCATCCAGTTTTCTGTTTTAAAATTACTACGAATATCTATAAATAAAACAACACCTGAAGTCGTTTCAGTTCTTATTATTATTTATAAATGATATACAACGTTCCAGTTTAATACAGTTTAGGTATAAGAGATCTTTATCGACGGACAAAAAAGTACCCGGGGGGATAGTCCCTCGTCTGCACAGGCATTGAAGGAGGCCTATGTCCTGCAGTGAGCGTCAAGTGGCTGATGATGACTACTATATTGAACACTCGAATAACCTTGCATTGGTTATCAGATAAAAATCAGCGAAGGAAGCCCACGCATAACAACAAGTATCACAATCTCCCCTTTCCCCCGCAGGTCCTCATAGTGGTAGTGTGGATGATAGTGGCACCGGCCCACGCGATGTTCCACTACCCGACTCGCGAGGACAACATGCTCGTGTGCGACTCCTACGTGGACGCCTCCTACATGATCGCGTTCTTCTACCCGATCGTGTTGATACTAGTCTGCACGGTGTATGCCGTCCTAACTAGGAAGATACCGGAGGCGTTCAACGAGAGCAAGCATATTGGTGAGTGGTTTTTTGCTTTTGAGGTACAGGAGATAGACGTAAGTTAAAGAATATAAATTATATCTTAGCTATAGTGTTTCTTCGTATATCGTGTCATTATTTTGCACGATATATCAAATTTTATACGTAACTATTACCAAAGTAGGTAAATTCATAATAATAGTTGCATCAGCCCCCATGTCGTTGAACAATTATTGATTATAGGTATGTACACATTAAATTGACAAGCAAAACCATGGTAGAAATATTGAGGGGTAGTTTTAAAAAGAAAAGGAAAAACCGAGTGGGGTTTGAAAGTGGCTTCACGTGCCACGCTAGCGGCGATGAGCCATTACGTTCCCGAATACGTTACTGATCGGATCTCCTGAACAAACTTTGTATTTAGTTATATATTAAACGGGTCTAATCGCGATTATTTATTAGGTAAAACGTAATTACATTATTTTCCGTCGTTTCGGCAGCGTTACAGTTGCCGTGGTCTCGGGTAGACTGAAGTGGCGAACAGCATATTCATAATCGCGATTCGACGTTTAATATATAACTATGTTCGCGCGAGAATCGACGCGACGTAATCATGAATCTGTGGTCACTCATTGTTCATTATTCTGGTCGCCCCGGTGCCGTCACTCGTGCCGCTCGCTCGCTACTAATTTATCCAGCCATCTGCATACACATTCGCACTGTGACATACGCGCGTGATAAGTGCTCGAATTCTCGTGAAGTGATAGACATTTTGGTGACCAAGAAACTTTATCAGCTCAAAGAACAATATATTGACAATATTAGACTATAAGTGAACAGTGCAGGAGTGTTCATGATTACGTCGCGTCGATTCTCGCGCGAACAAACTATGTATGAGTATCGCGAATCATTAAGAAAAACTTCATATTAATCATATGAAGTGACCTTATAACATTGTGCATTTGCTTTTATTCTAAGTTAAGTACTGGCTACTTTGAAAGGGTAGACTTTACGAGTGGACCCTTGTAAAGTCTACCCTTTCGTGACCCTTTCAAACAAAAAAGATTTTTCCAAATCAGTCCACGCGTCTACGAGTAATGAGGAACGTAGATAAAAAATAAAATTAAATAAAAACAATTAAAAACCTAAAAAAAAGGGGCTAAAACTTCCACCCATGCCGGAAATAAAAAAATGGATCCCAACGAATAGAGAACCTCTTCCTTTTTTGTAGTCGGCTAAAAGAGGCAAATGAAGGGTCCAAAAGTTTATACGTCTGGCGGGCCAGGGATTAAAAACGCAAAGTATCACAACCTGCTAACTAATGTAATTAAAAATCCCGCACAAACATTGCCGGGAGACTCGTCCTGAAACTTTTTTATAAACATAATTAAAAAAGCTGACCTAAAAACACAGGAAATAAAAGTTATTAGCGCTTAAATCCGAGAGGCTTGGCTCGCTTTATGACGTCGTTTCTCTGCTCGGCTTGTGCACTAGCAACGCTGCATTAGGGTTTTGGACAAAGGTTGTTTTGCCATATTAATTAGTATACGACTATATTTTGATACATAACTACTAAATTAAATAAAAAAACTTAAAAATCAGTGTCTGAAGACAACTCTCGCCAGATGGCGATAGTGGCGTTATATGTTACCTACATCCATAACAGTGCCATCAATGTCAAACTACGCGTTGGTTTATATCGATCTTAACAGATGGCGCTGTTATCGATCTGTTAATCTATTTTGTCTATGGTCTGTACCTGCCTCTTCTCAAAAAACTATGGCTGACGAATTAACGTGTGCAACCGAAAAATATATTTTTATCTAAAAGCGACGCCGTTCTAATTCCTGAAGGGCTTTCGCGAACTATCAAGCTTGGAGGACTTTGGTAACAAACACAGTTTGTTATTCGAGTTTTATATTACAATAGCTGAACTAGCGAACTTCGTACTGCCTAACAGTCGATTCTCTATTTTTTTTTATTTTTCTCTCCGTAAAAACCATCCTTGTACTTCAAGGAATATTCTAAAAAAATAATCAGGGAAATCGGTTCAACCGATCTCGAGATTTGCGCTCACATTCAGAGATTCATTTTTATTTTATTATATTATTATTGTATTATACAAATAATTAAGTCGTAAAACCTTGGATATCTTATAAACGTGGTGGTAAAACAAAAAATGTTTATTTTTTTTCATTATGTGTCAATTTATGATAAACCAATACAGATGATGAAACAGTCCATTCTAGAGCACATCAAGCTCTACTTTTGCTTTTTTGACTTTGACAGTGATTTTGCAACAAACATGTAACTGCTGCTGTCGACTGTACATAGCCACGTTTTAATATTAGCCACAATCATACTGTACTGTTTTTTTTAAATAATGCAAACGCAAAAATTATTAAAGAACTACCTACTATTTTTATACAAAATAAATATGTGGTCTTTGGGCACATGATGGGTCCTCAAGCAAAATTAAAATGCTCAAGTAAGCTGAACCACGTCTATTTGAGATCGTTATTTTACAAAATTAATACGTAATGCGTCACTTTTCTCACAGCAGCTTCACGTTTTCATGCAAAATTTTACCTCCACCGGGTCAGATAGAGAGCGTTTCTCATTATAGTACTTTTCAAGAAAATCTTATCACGTTGTAGTAGAGACTATATTTGCTGAATCCAAAGGTTTTATTTCGTGAAACGCACTCTAAGTTTGTAGCACTATGAATTATGTTACTGTTATTGAGGCATGTATTTATATAGGAACCTCTGAAATTATCGTTTTCTATGGGTTTTTTTGCACATCTATTTCCTTTTCTAATGTATTAGTCCAGTTCATCCAAAGGTTGTCTGGAAGAGATCACTTTTAGTGATAAGGTCGCCGGCTGTACTCTTAGGTTAAGGAATATCTGTGTAATTTCCATTTTTATGTACAATAAAGTGTTCTCTATCTATGTATGTTTTAAAGTCTTATTTTGAAAAAAAAAATAACAAAGGTTATACCTACCTATACGCATCGAATAACCTCCTCCATTTTCAACTTGGTTAACCACAGAAGAACTCGTGTTTTTTTAATCAATAAAAACGTAACAGTCTTTGTTTATAAAACCAGGATTCCTTTAAAACACTCCTCAGAAGCTGTTTAAATAATCTGTGGTTACATTAGGAAACGAGTTTTTAGGGTGCCGCACCTTAAAAAGGAGAAAAAAAAACCATACAGGATCACTTTGTTGTGTGAGTGAATGTCTGTCTGTCTATGTGTCTATTGTTGGAGCCCTATGTTTGTTTGTTGTTTGTTTAAAGAATTTATTGATAGCACACAGTTATATTTACATTTCAAAAGGCTTCACTTAAACCTTATTAGGTTTTTGCGTGAAGCCTGAGCCGCTGTCAGGCTCATGTCACTGAGCGGAGCCCCGCGCTCCGCAGGCCAAACATAACATAACATTTACATACTGGCACATACATTGCGTCTGACCCCACACTAGGATGCCCTGTGTCGTGGGAACCAGAAACAACGACATCACAAACATGTAAACATCCAAGACCTCGGGTTTTTTTTGTTCCCAGCCGGGATTCGAACCCGGGACCTCTTGCATGGTAGGCAGACGCGCTACCGCTGCGCCACAGAGGTCGTCGAAACCCGATCGGGCAACTTGCAAGCGGGTCGGCGGACCGCGCCGCGGCACCTCACACCATGTCACCAACGTATCGATACATAATATTTTTGAATTCTCATTTATTTCCAATTAAACCATCAATTTTATATAATACAGTCCACTTGCTAATTTATCTCGACATCAAGACCCTGAGCTGACACTTTCAAGAGCCCTTATCTCGGAAACGCGTGAAAGTATCTTGTTGAAATTATTATAAACCGTATACTCAAATAAGAATATAATCAGCAGGGTACAGCGATATCATACCGATCCGATGTAATAAAAACCTAACTGCAAAGTAGGTACTCGGGGCTGCAAGTGATGCAAATTACTTCAGCCAGAAGTAGCTACCTGTACGTAATACAGAGAATATTGTAAAAGACTAGAGGTTCGAAATTTCTCTGATGCCGGTGAGTCGCCTCAGTTGGAAAGAGCGCTGGGACGGATAGCCAGAGGTCGCGGGTTCGAATCCCGGCATGGGTGGAATTTATAGCCTCTAATTAGGTTGTTTTCAAAATTCGATTATTAAATGAAAAAAATAAGTTATGTATTTTTTCCTTTTGTGGCGCTGGTTTTTTTCTTTTGCGACCAAGTAGCGCCTTCAAGCTGTGGAGTTAAAAACAAACGTTAAAATTAATGGAAGCCCTGAGCAGTCTGCTTCTTTTCTTTACACTAAATAAGCTTATTTTGCATAGAAATAGAAAGGTGAGCAATGACGAGACATGAATGGGGCATTTTGCGGGGGCTGTCTGCGTTAAGTGGGTTTTAACGTAAATTAACTTTTTAAAAGTAAACGGAGAGACCCGTGGCTTGCAATCAAGATGCCTTGGTTGATCGCCGGTGTTTACTTTGCGTTTTTTAGGGTTTCGTACACAAAGGGTAAAAACTTGACCTTAATACTAAGACTCCACTGTGTCAGTCACCAGTTCGCTTAGCACGCCATTCTCGAGAAGTGCCCTCTAGGTAAAAGTGACAATTTCTCTGTCAAGACCGGAGGGTTTTGACGCTAACAGGGCGACCGCGACCGAGATGGAGTTGACCGAGCCTTGTCTATAAATGACATTAAACATTGCGGCCTTTCCGAGATTATTTCGATCGAGTTAGACACTAATTTTGACATAGGTATAAGACCGAGACATGTCTTGTACCCAACGGAGAAAAAGACAAGGCTTCGAGCATAGATTTGACAGAAAAAATATATAAAAATACAGCTCATCTTTTTTGTGTTCTTGCTAGATTATAATTTTTGTTTCTTACTTTTACCATGCTCAGTGCATAGAACTATTTATCGGCAACATTTTTTTTTTCAGTGTTGTCAGATAAAATAAAACACTTTTATTTAATATGGCAATAACAACTTTTAGGTAGACAAGACCGCAGTCTAGTGGCTGTCTTGAGTCTCGGCTGCCACGGTCATACTTTTGACATGGCAAGTACTCCTGAGTCTCTCATTCGGCGTCAAGAGAGAGAGTCTAAACGTGGTTGCTAAGCCTACAAGCTGTATCTCATGAACCGTGATAGCTAAACATTGTAAATTTTCACTGATGATGATTTCGGTTGCCGATATAACAATAAAGACTAAAAACAATTTAAAATTATTATTTAAGTGGGGTCCCCAACATTTTAGTGGGCTTTTGCGGATGTGCGTGGCGAGCCTAATTCTATTTAGTATTAAACCCGCCAATTGTAAAATCTTTACTATAGTATTTTCTAAGGTTAACACGAGCAGTAGACATAATTAAAACTGTTTTTATTCGGATTTATGCTCGTTTATTACATTTTTACAATTTTCCAACGTTTCGGCACTTTTTCAGGTGCCGTGGTCGCATAAGCGCTCTGGTAGATCTGCAGTCAGCGAGCATACACTTAGCGGTACCAACCACTTTATACATTTCGATAAAGTTAAAGTTCTAGCCCGAGAAGACCGTTTCTTCCCTAGAATGATACGTGAAGCAATAGAGATCCGCCGGCATCCAAATTTTAATAGAGATCGTGGTTGGAACATACCGGTAGCATGGGAACCAGTGCTTAAGTGCATGAGACCCCCTTGCTCGAAGTGTGACTGTAGAATAAATAATATAAAATCAATTTAATTTCAATTAATAATCGATATCTTTAAGTTCATATAAAGTAATTAGTTTATAAATTTAATTTTAACTTCAATTACAACATTACATTACAAAAATTGGTTTGTCTATTTTGGAACGTAACTTCATAATTAACTTTTGTAATTTTTGCCGAGGGTAGTAAACTAACCGTTAATGATTTCTAAAAGACACCTGTCACCTCAGTCATCCAGGACCACGGCACCTGAAAAAGTGCCGAAACGTTGGAAAATTGTAAAAATGTAATAAACGAGCATAAATCCGTATAAAACAGTTTTAATTAAATCTTTACTAATAAAATAAATATTTTTTTGCTCGACAGTAATACGGCAAAAGATAGACGCCTGAAATATTTACAGAATATTAAGTTCACTTCAACAACAGTTACAATCACTTCAAATATAAATAAATAAAACATACGGGTCGAATTGAGAACCTCCTCCTTTTTTTGAAGTCGGTTGAAAATAAATTTTAAAGGGTGTCTCTAATTCTAAGTCTAATTATAGGAAACTTTATTTTTGGTTGTGAGTTTTTTGCTCGATATTAATAACGGCTAAAGGTAGACGCTTGAAATATTCAGAGAATATTTAAAAGTATATTTACTTGACGAAAAGCAGTGGAATCAACCACTTGAGTTAAGCAACAACAAGCGCGGTCAGGTGCAGGATGGGCGACCGGCCCGTGACTACTGCTAGTGACATTTTTCCGAGCGCTTCCGTGCTCCGCAAGGCACTTTAATCCGTTGGTACCGGCTGTCATGGATTGGCAGTCGTTAAACCACGTCAGAGGCCTTATGGGCGTCTTGATAACTTCTGACAGTAAGGCCCGCCACTGTCTTACAATCCTTCACCAATCCGGACTTAGCTCCCGTGGTGGAGTATGGCCTATACTTTCCTTAGGGAAGAGAGCCGTGCCCCTCGGTGGGGACATTTCTAAAAATACATAATTAAATCAATAATGGTACGGACCCTTCGTGCGTGAGTCCAACTCGCACTTGGCCGGTTTGTGTGTTTGTTAATTTACCTGTGTGAGACTGTTAATTAAAAAAGGGACTGGATATTGCAGTCAGTATTGTGTAAGTGAGATGCAAATAGTCGTTTTCTTTTTTTTAATAATTATAACACAATAAATTAATTGATTTATTCCTTCTATTACACACCACATTAAATAACCAAATATATTAAAGTAAGTTATAAGTTATAGACGCAATCATCATCAACCCATTATGTTTCCAACAGAGCACAGGTCTCTTCCCTAAAAAAGGTATAGGCCATACTCCACCACAGGGGCCAAGTCCGGATTGCTGGAGGCTTGCAAAACTAGTGGCTGGTCTTACTGTCAGAAGTTTTCAAGCCGCCCTAAGGCCTCTGACTTGGCTTAACGACTGCCAACTATCGACGGCAGCCGGCACCAACTGCTTAACGCGCCTTGCAAAGCACGGATCCGCTCAAAAAACGCCACTAGCGTTAGTCATAGACCGTCTCCCATCCATGCACTGAACGCGCCCCATGTTGCTTAAGCTTCGTGATCGTTTAAGATCGCTCAGGCAGCCGGGACTTCGAACGATATAGTCGCAATACTATAGGTGAGCCCATACTATCTCTTTCTGAGACTAGACCTGTACTCTATTGGGACATATACACTAGTATTTTAGTCTACATAAAAAACTTTTTTTAAATATTTTTACCTGTTTAGATAGATAACATGTTTTTGTACATAAAAATGAAAATACACAGATATTTTTTAAGTTAAGAGTAAAAGTCTTTTTTAAGTCGTCGTCGTCAGGCTACACTAGTCCACTGCTGGACATAGCCCTCCCCTAAAGAGCGCCACGTTGTGCTATCATAGGGGGTAATGCCCATAATAAGAGTACAGACGGCGTCCTTATCACTAAAAGTGATCTCTTGCAGACAACCGGTTTTACATGCCTAATAAACAAAAAAAAACCCTCCTTGCATGTTTGATACGTACTCATAGGCAACAGGCGTAAATTGAAAAAATAATATTTACCTTCAGTGAAAAGCAAACATTTACAAAATTTGCCATTTCAAACTGCAAAGTGGAATTGGGGCGATCATTCCAGTTTTAAATGTAATCCATGTAATCCATTAAATAATTCCCGGAGAAGATTATTTTTCTAAGTAAACTGAGTCGTCCGAATTGGAACCATGCAACTCTACCATTATTGCTTGTCATTTCGTTAGCGTGTAAATCTATAAACCCGAGATAAAAAATGATCTTGTGTACAACACATTATGTCTATCATGAGACGTCGTCGACGAAATAAACCAACTGTTTCAGTTCAAAGCCACTGTTTTTAAAAAAATTACAAATCGCAATTATACATTGAAGATTTATTTTATAGTGTACACTAGCTATTTCAAAGATCTTTAGTAATATTCGTTGTTGTGCCGGCACAGATTTCTGTGCGACGCGTGCCCGTCGAGGCTTATTTACTAACAATTTTCTTGCAATGACAGAACATTTAAGTGAGTTAGTTCGCTGTGAACCTTGTTTGTATGATACAAATCATCCAGACTGTTCAAAAATGACACTGAAAGAGTTATTATGGGTGAAAATTGTCAAGGAATGGAGCGAATAGTTGCGTCGCAGCATGCGGTGGGGGCCTATGTCTGCCTCAACTGTCCTGCCCTGTCCTGAACTGTGCTGCATCGCCTGCATCTCAGCATGCGCCCCGACTGAGTGTCTTGTGTAGGCTCGCTGCAAAGACCACACAACCCACACTACAATAATTGACTGTACTCGCCCCTTCAGTCTACCCCTGACCACGGCAAGTGCAAAACGTGCTGTCAAAACGTCGGGAATTAAGGTAATTACGTCGTTATCGTTATCAACCCTTGTATGTCCCCACTGCTGGGACACGGGTCTCTTCCTGCATCGCAGGAAGGTTAGGCCATACTCCACCACGGGGGCCAAGTCCGGGTTGGTGGAGGATTGTAAGACAGTGGCGGGCCTTACTGTCAGAAGTTATCAAGTCGCCCATAAAGCCTCTGAAAAGGTTATTACGTATTGCCCAATAAATACTCGGGATTAGACCCTTTAATATATATTGATGTTTTTTAATTTATAGTGACGGAAGTTATTTCGTATGCGTATATATTGTATTACAGGGGATTTATTTTACTGCAGTTTCGCAATTTGCTCACAACACGGGAAAGTTTTGTTTGTGCAAGCATTACTTTTGCATAGAAAAAATATATTTTTATAATGAAAACTACGAATTAGATTATACTGATTTGAAGAGCCCTTAAATAGCCATTATAGAGAAAGTAATTGATTTGGAAATCTTTTCAAAGATAGATGTGGCAGATTAAAATTTTAGTAAGTCGTTGTCCACTGTATCCAGGATAAAATTAGGCCTACTATACTGTAATGCAACTCAACACCAACCAGGGGTAAGGCGTAGGGGGTAACGAGGTTAAACTTTTAAACTTATAACGACGACCTCTGTGGCGTAGCGGTAGCACGTCTGCCTACCATGCAAGAGGTCCCGGGTTCGAATCCCGGCTGGGAACAAAAAAAAATCCCAGGTCTTGGATGTTTACATGTTTGTGATGTCGTTGTTTCTGGAGCCCACGACACAGGGTATCCTAGTGTGGGGCCAGAAGCAATGTATGTGCCTGTATGTAAATGTTATGTTATGTTATATCTATAAAGTAAATTTTAAGTTGTTTTTGTATTTTTTTGCAATACTTAAACCATTTTTCAATTTCAATATAGTGGCTGTAGACGCTTGCCCTAGAGCCCGAGAGTTTGTCATTCGTTGCGGGTTTCACAATCGGCATTCTAGGATTGTCCTGTGACACTCGCAATGCAAAATAAATTCGCTGGCTCTCAAGCGTGTGTGTACTGTACAATAGATACGCGTCATAACCTTCCCACTTAGGACGCCATTTTAAAGGTGAGCCATTAGCCTCGTACCTGCCTTGTGCCAAATCCAATTTGCTCACGATTTATTTACTTAATTGAGAACTCAATCAAGTCCCTTGACAGAATTCGATAAATGTAATTTTAGGATGGGAAGATTATTTTTTGCCAATCCTCTTGTGTGCTTGCCACTCTTACAAAGCTATCAATTACGCATCTAATGGTTAAAAAGTTTAGCAAATCCACAATCGCATCGTAATAACTAATTACCAACAATAATGATACATAGATAGATAGAGAACACTTTGTTGTACATAAAAAAGGAAATTACACAGATACTTCTTAAACTAAGGGTACAGACGGCAGTCTAAATAATATATATTATTATTACATAAAATTTATTTTTCTAATTAATTAATTAACAAAAAAATAATAAAAA
Source organism: Yponomeuta sedellus (assembly GCA_934045075.1). Taxonomy (NCBI): domain Eukaryota; kingdom Metazoa; phylum Arthropoda; class Insecta; order Lepidoptera; family Yponomeutidae; genus Yponomeuta; species Yponomeuta sedellus. The sequence goes on from OW203733.1 coordinate 1,670,809, forward strand.
TTCAAAAATGTCAATATGAATAAAATAAAATTCATTCACAAAAAGCTTCGTCAGAACTAAAAATAGAAAATAAAACAAAATTTTTGAACTAAATCTTTCGTAAGCACAACACATTGTAGACTTTTTGTCCGGATTTACTTACGGGTGTTGTTATATCGGAAAAGTCCGACCAGGTTTCGCTCCGATTCGCAGAGCTTAATCATGGTGAGCAGAGACGGAGCTCGCGTCGTCGGTTGCTTGTCTCACACTGACGTCTCACAGTGTGAGACGAGCAACCGACGACGCGAGCTCCGTCTCTGCTCACCATGATTAAGCTCTGCGAATCGGAGCGAAACCTGGTCGGAGCGAAACCTGGTTCGACTTTTCCGATATAACAACACCCGTAAGTAAATCCGGACTAAAAGTCTACAATAAAACAAAACATTGAAACAAAAACAAAAAATGCAAACATAACAAGAGAATAAGCCGCCCGTGGACATATAAATCAATTAACAATGCCTAAAACTACAGACGCACAGCTGCAAAACCTCAGTCTTAGAGGGGTAGGCAGAGACAAGTGTTTGCCACGAACTTGACAAATCTCTTCATTGCTGCTGTGGCACACGCCAATTACTTTTATTTTATATTATTTATAATGCACTAACCCGTGCTAAGGACAGTTTTAAAAACCTATTTAGCGGCTAAAAAAGGCTGTGCGTAATACAGAGAATATTGTAAAGAGGTTCGAAATTTCACTGATGCCGGTGAGTCGCCCATTAGCTCAGTTGGAAAGAGCGCTGGCACGGATAGCCAGAGGTCGCAGGTTTAAATCCTCTCTAAATAGGTTTTTAAAATTGCTCTTTTATTTTGCCCTTCGCTGACGCATTTATTTGGCCGAATTATGTGCGTCTGGGACGTCCCTTACCGGCTCTTCCACCCACATTTGCTCATTATATTTATGTCCACAATTTTCTTCTTTCGATATCAACCCTTGTATGTCCCCACTGCTGAAGCACGGGTCTCTCACTGCATCGTACAGGAAGGTTAGGCCATACTCCACCACGGGGACCAAGTGCAGGATGGTGGAGGATTGTAAGACAGTGGCGGGCCTTACTGTCAGAAGTTATCAAGCCGCCCATATTGCATCTGATATGGTTTAACGACTGCCATTCCATGACAGCCGGCACCAACGGCATAACGTGCCTTGCAAGCACGGAAACGCTCGGAAAAAATGCCACTAGCGGTAGTCACGAGACGGTCACCCATCCCGTACCTGATGGCACCTGTTGTTGCTTAACTCAAGTGACGGATTCCAATCACTCGGTTCGACTAGGTCATGAGTGCTTTTGTTTTTTAATATGTGGGAAACAAGGCAATATGCCTTCCTTTTTTAAAGAAACTTGGCAGTTATATTAGTAATAACTTCCACACAACGTAAGCACTTGTTCTGGATCTGGAAGGATACCAGGTAACCCCTTGTTCTGGAAGTTCTGAGTGCTTAGTGCGAGTTTTTTAACTACTCGATCGCGTTTACGTAAACTCATATTTCTATGGCATCGAGGAAGCGCCACCTAGCGACAAGTATGGAAATTAAAATTGCTGAGTGCGAGTTGTAATGGTTTACGTTGAGAAGTGAACACGTTTACCAGCCAAAACACGAATAAACGCGAGTGCCAGTTGTACTGTGACAGCGTTTTGCCAGTTCGAACGGTTAACTTACTCATACTCACTATTCAATGCTCGATTAACGCGGTAGTAAAGTTATTCGATTGGATCTGTCAAACTCGCACTAAGCACTCTGGTTCTGGAAGGATACCAGGTAACCCCAGTAACCCGGAGGTTGCCTGGAAGCTTCTATATTCTAGCCGGCGTTTGTATAATGTATGAAGAATTTATATATTTTTGGGTTATCCCGTAAAATAATGTTTTTTATGCACATGCACCCTTAAAAGAAATATTAAAATTCAATAAAAAACCTAAACCTAATAAGTTTTTTTGTTAATAGAGTAACTTTACCTTGTTTTAATTTTTCTGTGCATCCCAAACACTCTTCTATAATAACATAATAATAATATTTACATACAAGGTCATACATTGCTTCTGACCCCACACTAGGATACCCTGTGTCGTGGGAACCAGAAACAACGACAACACACACAGGTAAACATCCAAGACCTGGGGTTTTTTTGTCCCCAGCCGGGGTTTGAACCCGAGACCTCTTATATGGTAGGCAGATGTGCTACTGCTGCCCCACAGAGTCTATGTTTTTTATGTTATAAAAGCACTTTTAATCCAATTTAACTTAGACGCAACTTCCCTATCGGAGGATCATCCAATAAAATTATAATACCCGTGAACCCAATGAGCTACCACAGCTTCCCGAAGTTCTCAGCTAGATTGAACATCAAATAAAATAATAACAGTGGGGTCTCCAAGGAAACATATCCAATTTCAATTTGGTGCCCTGGTAAGTCGGCAAAGGTATGTACCCTACACTGAGCCTCTAGTAAAAGAGCCGTTTTCAGTACAAATTCACAAAACACTTCATAGATGACGCTTATAGGCACAAGACGTGTTAAGGCGCTTGGGGGCGCTGACTAGACCACCAATGAAATAAAAATCATAACTTGTTTGTCAATACGTTTGTATCTAAAAGTGAACATGAGATATCTTAACAACTGTGACAACTACTTTTAGAACTTACATTCTAGAACCTAGGTTCAACAAACTAGGACTTTAGAACGACCGTTTTTAAGCGGAATCCTTAAATATAGTATGAATAACCTAGGTCTTTAACCTAGGATATTCATACTACATTCTAGGCTGTATGTTCTAAAAATAGTAGCCACAGATATTAAGATTCTCATGTTTACTTATTGAAAAAAAAACGTATTATAAAACCAATAATATTTTTTTCATCCCACCATCTCGTAAAGAGTATTTTTAATCTTCAATATCTAAGTGGAACATCCGTTATTATTCTCTAGAGGATAAAGTAAATTGAATCTAGAACATCGTGTGCACTAAGTTTGTGAATTAAAAAAGTGTACCTATCTTGTGATTGTAAACGTTTTTTTTTTGCATTTAGTCATTTCCTCGCTGAGGTGGAATAAAAAGTTACGTGTTGCACTCGAGTGCAAAGATTTTTCACCTCGTGTTCTTTTGATACCCTCGCTAACGCTCAGGATTCTAATTTTGAATCACTCGCTGCGCTCGTGATTCAATTTTAGAATCCTTCGCTTGCTCGGTCATCAAAATTGAACACGCGGTTAAAAAGCAACTTTGCACTCTTGTATAACAAATAACTATTGTTCCATTGATTGCGCTAGTTAGCGCCCCTAAGCGCCTTAAGAGAAAAAAAAAATGATGTTTTGGTTTCAAGATACAACAAAATTTATTAAATCAGACTAGGAGATAGCAAGGAATTGATGAAAATCATGACGAAGATGATGAAAATTATTTTAGAGTACCTATCCTACGAATACTGACAAGATAAATATCGAGCAGATACTAGACACTCGATTTTTATCGACGATATTTGATATAAATCGTGGGATTTCTGGATTTTTAGAACTCTTGCGATCCGTATCACGATCCGTGATCCGCTACACTACGCACTCGATAAATATCGTTATCCTAGATTACGATTCAAATATCATGATAAATATCGTAATCCTTGATTACGATTCAAATATCATGATAAATATCAATCGTGTATGGTGAATTTTTAGCTTATTTTTAGCTCAATTTTTAGAAATCTAGCGATCCTTATCACGATCCGTAATCCGCTACACTACGCATTCGATAAATATCGTTATTCTAGATAATGATCGAAATATCATGATAAATCAATCGTGTGTGGCGAAGTTTTAGCTTATCTTTAGCTCGATTTTTGGGAAATCTAGTGATCCCTATCTCGATCCGTGATCCGCTACACTACGCACTCGATAAATATCGTAATCCTAGATTACGATCCAAATATCGTGATAAATATCGATCGTGTAGCTTGATATTATTATTATTAGCAATTCACAGAATCTATGAATTGCTTTGTGAACTTATGCTGGAAACGCCTCATTGAAAGATCGTCGTAAAATAAGGCCTATTTTCCAACGCCTCTTTTCTCAACATCGCGCGGTCTTCTGTAGAAAAGTTTGTCATTCCACTATGAGTATAATTGAAGTTGTAATGTTGGGGAGCTTCCATGTTAATTTATTTATACTCTCAAGTGTTTTGAGTATAGACATACTCGGCTACGTAGATCTGAAGCACTCGTGTACATTTTGCGAGTAGGATCATACTTATGTTCCGTTTTTTTTTTAAGTAGGACATGTTACAATTGACCCCAGCCATGCCTGATGGTAAGCGAAGACGGAGTCTACGATGTTACATGCTTACCTGTTGAATGCCGGTTAACCCTACTTTTAAAGTCACCCAGGTTATATGTCTCCGGTAAGACAGACGATGGCCACGTGTTCCACAACTGTTCTTATTATAAATTGGGTTTGTTATGTAAGTGTATATTATTAAGTATAAGTATGTATCAATATTCAAATTTGCACTGGCTACCCGTCTTTCTAATTTCCTTCAGCAACTTTCCATCGTAAGGTTGTCTGGAAGAAATTGCTTTTAGCAATAAGGCCGCCAATTGTACTATGTATATTTGCAATTGTTTTGTATTTGTTGTTTTTCCAGTGTACAATAAAGAATATTCTTATCTTAACTTTCAAAAACCTATTTAAAGGCTTAAAATTTCACCCATGCCGGGATTCGAACCCACGACCTCTGGCTATCCGTGCCAGCGCTCTTTCCAACTGAGCCAATGGGCGACTCACCGGCATCAGTGAAATTTCGAACCTCTTTACAATAATCTCTGTATTACGTTATTTATCTATTTATTAGGCACTTGTTAACTTTGTTTCATGAAGCTTAGATGAGTAAACGTCTCACTGCAGGGCGCAGGCCTTCTCTTAGGGAGAGAATATGGCTAAAGCTTAGTTACCACGCGTTCCCACCGCGGATTGGCAATTTCAAGCGCTGAGGTGTTTGAACACCCCAGACACTCAGGTTTCTTCAAGATTTAAAAACCTATTTAGAGGCTAAAAATTTCACCCCTGCCGGGATTCGAACCCGCAACCTCTGGCTATCCGTGCCAGCGCTCTACCAATTGAGCCAATGGGCGACTCACGGCATCAGTGAAATTTCGAACCTCTTTACAATATTCTCTGTATTACGTACAAGATGTTTCCTTCAAATTTAGCGAGTAGTATTGCTACTGTGACTTCACAAATATACGAGTTTGCTTAGTTAAAGTGGCAGTAGGCGGGGCACACGACTTAGAAAACAAAGTCATTGGTACATGCCCGCACTGGGAATATACCCTGGGTCTAGCTTCCGAGTCCACCCACTGGCCTATCGCCGTTCGTTTACTTTAGTGTACAATTTTTTTTCATTAATTTCAGAGCTCTTACAGCACAATATTCAGCAACAGCACAGGCACAGGCTCGCACCTGGGCTATGCCTGACGCTGTTACGTGTTATTTATTAGGAAAAACGTAATTACAATTGTGACTACGTTTTACCTTACTGATTTGATTTTCAGAAGTCTTTATTTCTTCTTTTTCTTCTTCAGGCTATATTAGTCCACTTCTGGACATAGCCCTCCCCTAATGAGCGCCATAGCGCAAGGTTGTGCCATCATTTGGGGGTAATGCCTATAATCCCCACGCTGGGCATGCGGGTTGGGGATCGCAGTTTGGTGGAATTGTACTGCAGGGGGCGCTGCTGCCCACCCCCCGGTTTGTGTCCCTTAGTCGCCTTTTACGACACCCGCGGGAAGAATTTGGGTTGGTGCTATTCTCTAGGCCTCAGCATAAATAAAAATAAACAATACAAATTAACAATTTTTCAGGTAAGGCAGCAGGTAAAAATTTTAAGATATGTATGTGGATAACATTATTATGCAATGTGATTTATCTTACTGTTTGTACTTTAATCTACCCTTTTAATATACTATATAACCTATGTATGAGTATCGCGAATCAAGAAGAAAAATTATTGATAACTTTTGAATGTAAAAAAAAAATTAACTGTTTATTTCATAGTAAAAAATTACACAAAAGTTATCTTGTTCTGGAGGCTAAAAGTTTCTCATATTATTATTTATTTTATTATTTCATATAAGGCCTTGCAATGTCTTACTGTCCTCCTCCAGTCGGACCTGGACTTGGCCCCCGTGGTGGAGTTCACAATTTTTTATGTTTCTTCAATTCTATTTTTATTTTTAATGCACTAACCCGTGCTAAGGAACAAATTTAAAAACCTATTTAGAGGCTAAAAATTTCACCCATGCCGGGATTCGAACCCGCAACCTCTGGCTATCCGTACCAGCGCTCTACCAATTGAGCCAATGGGTGAAATTTTTAGCCTCTAAATAGGTTTTTAAATTTGTTCCTTAGCACGGGTTAGTGCATTAAAAGTAAAAATAGTGTAATCATGTGGGTACAGTGATATCGTTCCGATGTTAAACCTAACTGCAAAGTAGGTAGTCGGGGCTGTAAGTAATGCAATTTGCTTAAGTCAGATGTCGCTGCCTGTACGTAATACAGAGAATATTGTAAAGAGGTTCGAAATTTCACTGATGCCGTGAGTCGCCCATTGGCTCAATTGGTAGAGCGCTGGTACGGATAGCCAGAGGTTGCGGGTTCGAATCCCGGCATGGGTGAAATTTTTAGCCTCTAAATAGGTTTTTAAATTTGTTCCTTAGCACGGGTTAGTGCATTAAAAATAAAAATAGTGTAATCATGTGGGTACAGTGATATCGTTCCGATGTTAAACCTAACTGCAAAGTAGGTAGTCGGGGCTGTAAGTAATGCAATTTGCTTAAGTCAGATGTCGCTGCCTGTACTTAATACAGAGAATATTGTAAAGAGGTTCGAAATTTCACTGATGCCGTGAGTCGCCCATTGGCTCAATTGGTAGAGCGCTGGTACGGATAGCCAGAGGTTGCGGGTTCGAATCCCGGCATGGGTGAAATTTTTAGCCTCTAAATAGGTTTTTAAATTTCTTCAATTCTGTCTATCATTTTCAAAATTTAAAATTACGTCACCCATTTTTGAGATTTCCCTCATTTCTTTTAGCATTACTACTTCACATTTCGACTAGACCTGACTATTTTTACCTACTTATCCTATTTTTATCCAGTTTTCTGTTTATATCTATCTTCTATAATATAAAAATTAATCGCTGAATGTGTTGGTAAGCGCAAATCTCGAGAGCAGCTGAACCGATTTCGCTAATTCTTTTTTTAGAATATTCCTTGAAGTACGAGGATGGTTCTTACGGAGAGAAAAATTATAAAAAAATAAAGAATCGACTGTTAGGCGGTACGAAGTTCGCTGGGTCAGCTAGTCTTTAATACAAAAATAAATCCCTGAAAGTGTTGGTAAGCGCAAATCTCGAAAGCAGTTGAAACGATTTCGCTAATTCTTTTTTTTTATATACCTTGAAGTACAAGAATGGTTCTTACGGAGAGAAAAATAAAAACAAATTAAAGAATCAACTGTTCTTTCAGTTCTTTTGTGTTTTCCATCAAGGGTTGTCTGGAAGAAATTACTTTTAGTAATAAGACCGCCAATTGTACCTTAATCTGTATCTTCTTATTTTCTAAATTGTAATTCCTGGTGTGCAATAAAGTATATTCATTTCATTTAATTTCAACTGTTAGGCGGTATGAAGTTCGCTGGGTCAGCTAGTCTAAAAATGAATCGCTGAATGTGTTGGTAAGCTCAAATCTCGGGAACAGCTGAACCGATTTTACGAATTCTTTTTTTGGAATATTCCTTGAAGTACGAGGGTGGTTCTTACGAAAAGAAAAATAAAGATTAGTCTCTTAGGCGATACGAAGTTCGCTGGGTCAGCTAGTCTATAATATAAAAATGAATCACTGAATGTGTTGGTAAACGCAAATCTCGAAAGCAGCTGAACCAATTTCGCTGATTCTTTTTTTAAAATACTCCTTGAAGTACGAAGATGGTTCTTACAGAGAGAAAAATAAAAAAAATTAAAGAATCGACTGTTAGGTGGTACGAAGTTCGCTGGGTCAGCTAGTATAGGTAATACAAAAATGAATCGCTGAATGTGTTAGTAAGCGCAAATCTCGAGAGCAGCTGAAACGATTTCGCTAATTCTTTTTTTAGAATATTCCTTGAAGTACGAGGATGGTTCTTAAGCAGGGAAAAATAAGTTTTAAAACATCACAACCTTCCTGCGATGAAGGAAGAGACCCAAGCAGTGGAGATGTACAAAGGGTTGATATCACTAATAACATCAGATCTAACTGGATTACGGGGAATCGCTTGGAGCCATATCTCTCCTGTCTCTTTGTCTAATGAGTGGTGGCTACCCGCAGCGCGTCATCAGTGAGTCACAACTAGATGAACGAGCTCAGAGGTAGCAACCGAATATTGAGCTTGCCTTTAACGCGGTTCAAAACATGAGTAAAGTACACTTTGTGCCAAAAGGGCACAAAGTGTACTTCAAAGGGGTCTGGGTCATTACATACAATTTTATTTACATCCTAAGGCCGTTTCATTCTTTTCCCATTTCATCAAAGTGCAGTTTTAACCAAATTCCGATTCAGCAAATTTTCGTTACATACTAATGCCATTTCATCGAAGTGCAGTTTTACCCAAATCCCCGATACGGCAAGGTTTTTACCCGACTGTGAAACAAAGGAGGGTTATGCTTTTCGCGCGTATGTATGTATGTGGCTATGTTTCTTTATGACGACGACGTAGAGGCCAAACGGCTTTGTTGGTTTGAGATGTCTTTATATTCGTCTTGACAATGAGAGTGACATAGGATAGGTGACGTCACCAAATAAGCATTATGTTTTTCTTTTTGCCAATCTGAAACTACTATGAATACTATAGTATGAATGAAACGAAAGAAATAGGTATACACATTTATTGTTAAAATATAACAAAATATAAGCAACAGGCTGTCTTAGATACACTATCTTTTGTAGTGCTTCCAATGAGTCAATTTCGTGTCTTTGAAGACTTTTTAGTACATATTTATAGTTTCGATCGAACTCCATATCACACTTTTTTCTATTTTTCTTCGGCCCAATAAATAAGCTACGTTTTGTTTTAGCGTCAGCATGATTAGCCTCTTTACGCAGTTTGTTTAAGAACAAATGAAAATTTGGCTTCCGGGGAATTCTCGCATTTATGCGACGGTGCCAACCTTCCAATGCATTTGTGGTACGATGTCGTTCGAAAGCTACACTAATGACCTCAGCTGTCAGGGAATTCATCCACTGCTTTGTAACGTATGACATGAATGCACTGAAGTCATTATCGTCTTCTATATTTTCAGTAATTTTTTGCCAGGTATCTCCAATAACATTGGCTGGCAGCAGAGGTAATGAGGCGCACAACCTAGTCAGCCTTTTGCCGGACTGACATTCAGTAATCTGTAGTTCTCTTGCTTTTCGCCAAATGGCGTCATTATAGTGGTGGTAGCAGCCAGAAATCTTAGCGTTAGGGAAAACGCCTTTGACGGCATTTAGGGCAGCTAATTCATAATCCGCTTTAAAAGAGCTCATGTCTATATTTAAACGCTCTTTTAAAAGAGAAAATAGTCGAGTGTACGTAGCTTGCGATTTGTTGGGCAACAGTGCGAATATCACGGGTTGTATGTGTGTTGCCTTTTTGGTTGAACCACAATCGATATGTATGGTGTACATTTGCAAGAATGGCGCTGGTACACATTTAAATGTACCATCTGCAAAATAATAACGGGTTGCGCCAGTGATTTGTTTTCTGGCAAATTTTGTTGCAAAAACTAAAATTTTCTCCTCATCTCCATCGTCTAATAAAACAAACTTTTTGCCAAGCACATGAGGTATGCGTACATCAGAAACACTATTAAATTCTAAGTCACATTCCAAAAACCTTTTTCTCTCTCTGTACAGCATGCTTTTGTACGACTCAAATGACGGCTTGTGTTGGGCACATGAAAAATTTGGGCACATGAAAAATTTTCGAAGACTTTTTCAAATATTTGTTGTACTGGATTGAAATTTTCGCAGACATCTTTCTTGCATTGTTCAATTAGCATTTTTATTTTATTTTCGCATGAATCTTCGGGAGTTATGCAGCAGTGACTTTTATTTTCACGTAATATTTTTGCCCTCGTAACATCTAGTGTTATGGACGCACCGCAGTCTTCTTCTATACACACCCATATTGTCGAGCCGGACTTATTTTTGCTATGCAAATTGAACCGGTACGGATCTTTTAATATCGAATCTCGGTTTCTTTTCGTTTTGACGAATTTGAACTCCATTTTATTTGAACTGACTTTTGGTTTTTTGGGACGCAAACATTCTATAATTCAATACGATTTTAATAGTTTTCTTCTTGACAATGTCAAATCAGGCACTTCAATATTAATAAAGCAGCAAAGAGGATTTTTTTTAAAAAGAAGAAAGATGAAAACGGGACTTAAGTGAAATGGAAATTTTATAAAAAAGTAATTGTGTGAAATGAGAATTGTGTAAAATGGGAATTGGTTGAAACGCATATTGGGTGAAATGGATCAATCAACGCAAATTGGATCAATAATGAACTTGGATCTATAAAAAACTTGTATCTAATGGTCCGGAGCGCTTCAAAGTGTACTTCTTTTGGTCTTAAACAAAGTGAAGACCAAAAGTCAAAACAAAAATAACATGAATGATTATTTTGATGACAATGATATCTGGAAGTAAAGCATGAGTTCAATGTCTTGCAATAATTATGAAAACTTTCTTAATGAAGGATTTTTTAAAGACTAAGTTTAGAGTTATGTGTCCATTTTTTCTCCAAAATGATCTAGATTTTGAAATGGACACCTAGTTTTACTTGTAACGTTAATTAAGCCGCAGTTTCTGTGTTATTATTAATGGAATCTTTTTGTTTTTTTTTGTTTATTTTTTATGCATTCTACTTATAATAATAATATTGGCCTTTTTGCATCTACTTAATGAGATGATTTATACAGCGTCCAGTGGTATCTTCACTCACACTAGATGGGTGAAGGGACCACACCGACGCTGTAGTGCCTGGGTCATGGTTTTATAGATGGTGTAGGCTTGCCCAGCACCTATACCATCCTGACAGCTTAGTCGGCCTAGCCCACAGGAAAGACTAGTCAATACGTGCGGAGCCAACCAAGCCGCGGGTTTCCTCACGATGTTTTCCTTCACCGTTAGCGTGTGGTATTGCGACTGCAAATTCGCAAATGTACGTAACTTTGAAATTAAACAAAGTCATTGGTACATGCCCGCACTCGGGATCGAACCTGGGGCTCTCGCTTGCCAGTCTATGGTTCTACCCACTGAGCTACCACCGCTACAGTGTGTACAGTGGGTTCAGTGATATCATTCCGATTCTACTTATGCACACATATGTATAAGATAAATGAGTTTAATCTGAGCAATAGGCTAAAATGAAAATTTCCCTTTTTTAAATTCGTTTTATTTAACTACACTATGAATATCTTGCAAAACATCATTAAAACTTTTAGGGTTGCGCCTGGGGGGCTTATTATAAGCGTGTATATAGAAACACTTATGCTGGATTTAATTTATAGTTCTGGACAGATATTTTGAGCAAAAATCCAAGCACTGGGGATGAATTTTCGATGGACTGGTCTATTTGGATAGACCGGACCATATAGATGGACTCGTCTGGTTCTATTTGAAAACCTATTTAGAGGCTAAAAATTTCACCCGGATTCGAACCTTAGCACGGGTTACTGCATTAAAAATAAAAATAGTATAATCATGTGGGTACAGTGATATCATTCCGATGTAAAACCTAACTGCAAAGTAGATGGTCGGGGCTGTAAGTGATGCAATTTACTTAAGCCAGATGTCGCTACCTGTACGTAATACAGAGAATAGTGTAAAGAGGTTAGAAATTTCACTGATGCCGTGAGTCGCCCATTGGCTCAATTGGAAGAGCGCTGGCACGGATAGCCAGAGGTTGCGGGTTCGAATCCCGGCATGGGTGAAATTTTTAGCCTCTAAATAGGTTTTTATATTATTTTGTCCTTAGCACGGGTTAGTGCATTAAAAATAAAAATTGTATAATTGTCTATTTGATTAAGCAAAAGAGAAAACAACATCTATGTAACATTCCGCGTCCAAATGGTCGTAAATACCATTTTAAAATTTTAATACAATTTGCTAATTTTATTTTAACTTTTTATTTTTAATTATTATTTTTAATTGTATCATAAATATTCGTGTTATAGTGCGTTCACATTATTTTGACGCGTGAGAGAATTGGTAGCACTGAGATGTTTACTGTTACCATGTTAAATAAGAAATCATTGCCATTACTTGGGGAAAATAAAAGGATTGAGGGCTTGTTTTACCATCTTCCGATTAGGTCCAAAAGCTAATTCACATGTTATGTCCTTGTTACCAATTATCTCACGCGTCAAGTTAATGTGAACGCACTGTATAAGTGAAGTTGTAAATGGGTTAAAAAAAAATAATAAAAAAAAAAAGAAGTACATACATGTATATATAAATAAATAAAAAACTAAAAGAATATTCATTAAAAAAAAAAGAAAAACAAGGAATCTGAAAGAAAAAAAAAGGAAAGAAAACCCATTAGAATAAGACTATATTAGATGCAATCTTATAACACTATAATTAATATTACCCATTGACAGGCATTTTAGCGCAATTTTAAATTTTAATCGTACAATTATATTTCCAATACTAAATTTGTATACGACACCATTATTTTAACATTTAGTTTCATTTCTTATTTTAATATTATTCTAATGACATGTAATAATTCAATTTTTTATTTAATAAAATGACTAAAAGGTTGCCACAAAATAAATAGTGGCAGTAACCTCGACCAAAACAAATAAAAAAAAAAACATTCCGCGTCCACCGCTTTTGAAACGTGAAATATACCCATCATCATCAACCTATTATGTCCCCACCAAGGGGCACGGGTCTCTTCCTTGAGGAAGGTATAGGCCATACTCCATCACGGGGGCCAAGTTTTACTGTCAGAAGTTTTCAAGCCGCCGTAAGGCTTAGCTTTACGACTGCCAACTATCGACGGCAGCCGGCACAAACTGCTGAATATGCCTTGCGAAGCAAGGAACCGCTCGGAGAAATGCCACCACCGTTAGTCATTGACGGTCACCCATCCATGAACTGAACGCGCCCTGTGTTGCTTAATCTTCGTGAGCGTTTAGGATCACTCTGGCAGCCGGAGCTACCAGCGATTTTAAATATACGAGTACCTACCCATGCGCAGTCAAAAGCAAACGTCCAAGTTAGCTGTCGGGCATTATACCAGATTCAGTCTGTTAGCTTTTTGAATATACCTTGGCTACTATCGGATAGGATCGGGTATGTTCGTGTGATAGAAATATCGGAACTAATATGACACTTGACTTTGCATAACTTTTCAAAATAGTGAAGAAAAGTTTTACACAGAGCAGGAAGTAGTGTTTCTCTACTACTACTGGGTACTACTCGTGTGTTTTCGCCGAAACCCGAAGCCTACTCTAGAGCCCGATGTATATTCTAAAAGCAAACAGACCGTACACAATTTTAGAAGCCGATTCATAAAAAACCCGCCTTGCCGGAGTCAGGTAAACGGCAGCCACCGGCAGAGAGAACACAGCACTTTTCCCTATTAGTTTTACTTAATCCACTTAGAATTTCGGCTAAAATTCTCGTAATTGTGATGTAGCCGTCGCAACAAAACGAAGAGTAATTTCATAAAGAGTCCACTGTAATTATCCAAGTTGGAGCCACATTTCTAAATTGAAGCGGTGCGTGGTAAGTCATGACAGTCATGACTCACGTTGTTAATCTCACGTTGCTTTTGTTCACAATTAACGGGTGTTTTTGCTATTAAATTTACAATGTATATTACTTATAAACAAAGTTAAACAGATGAGAATTACGCTACAAATTAAAGGCATTACGAGGGCTGCTACTTATGTATGCGGAATAGAAAAAATAAAAAAATGTATATGGCTAACTATACTTTTATTGTTTTTCAAAGTATTTTCCACTATGATCGATGCACTTTTGCATTCGATGAAACCAATTTGTAAAACACTTTTTCCACTCTGATTGAGGTTTATCCAAAACTTGCTGTTTGAACGCATCTACGGCATCTTCACGGGTCGAAAATCGTTGACCATGTAATTTATTCTGTACATTTGGGAATAAAAAGAAATCATTGGGAGCCAAATCAGGGCAGTACGGTAGATGACCCATCAATTCTATGTTTTGACCATCCAAAAATGTAGTTGTTTCCTGAGATGTATGACAGCTGGCATTGTCATGGTGAAGTATGATTCTGCGTCGCTGGTTGTTTTGGCGTATTACTTCAAATACTTCCAGCAAACAAATGGTCGTGTACCACTCCGAATTAACCGTTCTGTGAATCTCCAGTGGTATTGTAGCCACATGGCCATTAATACCAAAAAAGCAGTCCACCATTTGCTTTACAGTGCTTTTTGCACGAGCCACTTTCGTAGGGTTCGGCTTATTTTGAAACACCCAAACTGTTGATTGTTGTTAAGTTTCGGGATGGTACGCGTAGATCCAGGATTCGTCACCTGTGTAGATATTATAAACAGATTTTGAGTCGCCTCCGTTGAATTTATTTAAGGTTTTCTTGCACCATTCGACGCGAGCATCTTTTTGATCCTGAGTTAAGTTGTGCGGGATCCAACGCGAACAAATTTTTTTACAGACAAATGTTTCACGTAATATCCTATGAATGCTCGTCATACATATATGCCCAAAATAGCCTCTATCTCGCGATACGTAACATGGCGGTCTTGCATTATTAGTTTTCGCACAGCTTCAATATTTTGTGGCACAACCACCGATTTCGGGCGACCTTCTTTAACTTCGTCCGTGAGCTTACTGCGCCCGCGATTAAACTCACTAAACCAGTGATACACAGTCGTTTTCGATGGAGCTTCACCACCAAAAGTCGAAGTTAATTGATCTACACACTATTGTTGCGTTAAACCACGTCGAAAATCGTAATAAATCATAGCACGAATATTTTCACGAGTGAGTTCCATTTTTTCAGTGATATGACATTTTAAACCCAACAAAAACAAAACACTAACGTATATAAGCGAAAAATATTAGCGGCTAGTATTTAAAAAAAGAACGAATTTGACCATGGAGGTCAGACATTGCGTTTAAAATTATTGGAATCCCAGATTCCGCATACATAAGTAGCAGCCTATGTACAAGCGTTTTTTTTCGTGTTTCAAGGAATGAAGCAAGATGTAGTTAGGTACTAGAATTGAGACAGAAATGTTGCGTTGGTTTGGAGATATGAAGAGGATGAAGGAAGCAAGATTGACAGAACCAATAAATAGGTATAGCGAATGTGAGTGATAAGGCTGGTAAGGGACGTCCCAGGCGGATATACATTGACCAAATAGGGGAGATGTATTAGCAAAGGGGAAGATAAAAAGTACCTGGAACCGGCGTGCGTGCATGCAAGGACTTATGAACGTTGATGAAGCAAAGGTTATCTGTTGGCAAGTGGCAGTCTCAGTCTAGGATCGAGGCAAGTCTCTGGTCTCTGCCTACGTCTCTGGGAAAGGTTATGTTGTTTTTTTCGAGTTTTTAGGGTTGGTATCATATTAAAAATTGTTTGAATTATTTAAGCACGTTTATCGTTATCATACACAGTTATATATTAAACTGTTATATATTATATATTAGTTATATATTAGCTGACCCAACGAACTTCGTACCGCCTAACAGTCGATTCTTTGTATTTTTTTTTTCATTTTCTCTCCGTAAAAACCAACCGAATACTTCAAGAAATATTCTAAAAAAAATTAGAGACATCGGTTCAGCTGCGCTCTAGATTTACGCTTACCAACCCAACGTTCAACGATTCATTTTCATATTATACTAGCTGACCCAGCGAACTTCGTACCATCTAACAGTCGATTCTTTAATTTTTTTTTTATTTTTCTCTCCGTAAGAACCATCCGCGTCCTTGACGAAATATTCTAAAAAAAAATTGCGACATCGGTTCAGCTGCTCTCGAGATTTGCGCTCACCAACACATTCAGCGATTCATTTTTATACTATAAAGAAGAGAAGATAAATGATTCTAATCGCGATTATTTATTAGTTACACATCTTATTTACGTAATTATCTTATTTCCCGACGTTTCGGCAGCGTTACAGTTGCCGTGGTCACAAACCGTTGAGTATCGCAAATGATTAGCAAATACTATCACCATCAAAATCAGCCGTTGTCAGTCCACTGCTGGACCTCTCCCAAGACACGCCACTGAGCCCGATCTTCGGCTCTCCTCTTCCACGTTCCCAAGCACCTTATTAAGTCTTAATACAGATACAAAATCTAGGTACTTCTATGACAAAACAGTAGGTCCTCGATCATTCCCAATCAATGCAGCATCAGTTCCCAGTAAACAATACCGCTTGTATTGGGGACGTTTGCCGTCAAAGACATGTCCCGCTAGGAATCGTTTGTGGTACCTACTCTATTGTCTGTCAAGACTCACAGCGGCGCAGTAGTTGTGTGTTTGGCTGTCTTGACAACAAACGTGGAAGACCAGAAGTTTCACTTAAAACGTTTCAACAATAAGGTTTTGCAGTTGTTTTGTAGCTCAAACATCAAAATTCCACTATGCGATTCTTGCCGCTTCAAAGTTAGCTAATTACACTACATAGTGAAATCCATCATTGGCTGCATGTACAAATTATTAAGTAACTATTGGTTATTTTAATTGTATGGCTGTGGTATTTTGTTGAGTAAATAATTTGTGATATCACGTGAGTCGCCCATTAGCTCAATTGGAAGAGCGCTGGCACGGATAGCCACAGGTCGCGGGTTCGAATCCCGGCATGGGTGAATTTTTTAGCCTCTAAATAGGTTTTTAAATTTGTCCTTAGCACGGGTTAGTGCATTAAAAAATAAAAATAGTATAATATCTTATTTCCATGAAAAAATCGATTAACTGTGCCCCGCGGTAGGCAAAACAGGACGTCGAGCTTCGGTATCTAGTTTATCTGTGATGTAGAGCAAACTTATAGGTCAATAGAGAGCGTCAGTATATTGGTGAAACTCCGATATACCTGTCAATGTCAACACCCGAAACGCTGTTCTGTCCAATCCTTTAAACTTACATTATTGGTATCTATTTAGTATTTTCCTCCGGATATTTTCAATCATTGGTAACATCAATTATAAATTGCTATTTTGGACATGTAAAATATTATTATCAATTCAATTATTTCCTTTTATTCTATTTAATATTATAATATTATTGCTTTTTGACATTCATTGTTTTGTTTCGTACATTTCTGGGCCATCCTTGCCTTAGTACAAATTATTAAAATAATATTGACATTAAAAATTTTATATTAATATTAATTTGCTAAAATATTTATTATTTACAAAAATCACTTAATGTCTGCGACTTTGATTACACAAAGTTAATACAATTGGAATTTATTTATTTATTTCGAATATTAATCTATATGGACATTTTTCACGCATATATACAATCTATTTTTAAAATCTAATATAATTACATAGACATAAAACCTTATACTGATTCATTACACAATTACTGATACTGAAATCGGCATTACACAATTTAAACCGGTCTGATAAAAGTTTTTTCCAACCGCACCTCAGCTCTCTTGGCGCTGCATGCCGCGCACACCGGGTGCCGGCAGAATATCAGCGCTGAAGTTTTTTTCCGAACTTCCAGCACATGCTGAGTCGGAGCCCATTTACGTTTGCCACACCTACGTTGGTCACTCTTAGTCC
This sequence comes from Yponomeuta sedellus, assembly GCA_934045075.1. Taxonomy (NCBI): domain Eukaryota; kingdom Metazoa; phylum Arthropoda; class Insecta; order Lepidoptera; family Yponomeutidae; genus Yponomeuta; species Yponomeuta sedellus. The sequence continues at coordinate 1,688,673 of OW203733.1, forward strand.
AGTACATTGCCGTACCGTGTATGGCTAGTTGTCTGTGTTTCGCTTTTCATGTACCAATGCTACTGTTTTGTTTGTTTATTATTTCTTCGTGCTGTGACTTGTAACCAGATTCTTATGGCTTCACTTTGTATACGTGTGTGTGTCTTTTGTAAATAAATTGTTAATCAATCAATCAATCAATCCTACTAATTTTAAAGAAAGTTTGTATGAATGTATGGATGTTTGTTCCTCTTTCACGTAAAAACTACCGAATGTATTGTAATGAAATCTTACAATAATATAGCTTATACATCAGAATAACACATAGGCTACAAATTATGAGGATATTGTGTGCATTGTCCAAAATATGGTGATAAGTGTCAAGTAAGTAGGAAAAAATGTAACATCTGCGAGTTATTCTCGCGTGCGCTGCCAAAACCGCTAGAGTTACACATTATGTATGCAATGTATGATGAAAATGGGTAAAAAAATTGTTAAACATAATTTATAGGATTTAAAAACCTATTTAGAGGCTAAACATTTCACCCATGCCGGGATTCGAACCCGCAACCTCTGGCTATCCGTGCCAGCGCTCTTCCAATTGAGAATCCCGGCCTGGGTGAAATTTTTAGCCTCAAAATAGGTTTTTAAATTTGTCCTTAGCACGGGTTAGTGCATTAAAAATAAGAATAGTATAATAATTTATAGGAGCATACTGCAGTAGCTATGATTAGGTCTCCGCAGTGCTTAGTTACCGTATTTCTTATGTTGACAATATTGTTACGCTATTATAGTGCAACCGTCATCGTCAGGCTATACTAGTCTACTGCTGGACATAGCCCTACCCTAAAGAGCGCCACGTTGTGCTATCATAGGGGGTAATGCCCATAATCCCCACGCTGGGCATGCGGGTTGGGGATCGTAGTTCGGTGGAATTGTACTGCAGGGGGCGCTGCTGCCCACCCCCCAGTAGTGCAACTGTAATATCTCAATATTGTTATATGTCAAATGCGACCTAAAATTATTTATGTGATAATTTTAATGATAAGATAAGATAAAAATATTCTTTATTGTACAACAGAGCACATATTATAAAACTTGTAAAGATACAAAGTACAATTGGCGGCCTTGTTGCTAAAAGCAATCTATTCCAGACAACCTCACGACGGAAAGTTGCTAAAGGAAATAAGAGACGGGTAGTCGGTGCAAATATGAATATATTAATACACTACTTATATAAATACCAATATACCTACATAAACAGATACACACATAGTTATGATAAACTTACATAAATACGTTATAATAACAATCTACCCGATGAGGAAATAAATATGGAGACATACGGAAAAGACAAAATGAAAGGACAATGCACGAATACTAAACTTGCAGGGACAGATAAAACTCCTTAACCTTGCTTTTAAAGACAGCTGAGGAAGGGGAGCGCCTTATTGATACCGGAAGATCATTCCACAGCCGAGTGGCCGTTACGGTAAACGAGTCGCTGAAGAACCTCGTCGAGTGAGTTGGAGTCTTCAGCGACATATTCAGGTCAGACCTTCATGCCCGGCTGTGGGAATCACCGAGGTAGGTAAAGCGCTCTTTAAGATATGAAGGAGTGGCCGGATTGAACAGTATACAGAAGAGAAAATGCCGTAATGTTAGTTCTTTTCTACGCCACGCTAGTATAAATAAACTACTCGAAATAATAATCCTGCGCAGAAAAAGTCACGGGTTCCAGCTAGTATTCGCAAAATAATATGTTTGGTGAACATGGTAACAACACCCACTGTTGTTGACACCACTGTACCGAAGATAATGTATTGGTAAGATAATAGCTCAACTGTCGAACAGTCACATGAAAGGATGTTTTGAAAATTGACGAGAGTCGATCGACTCTTCACACCCTAAAGATAGGTACGTAGTTACACGCTATTGTTTGTCGGGTAAACTTGAGATAGACACGATTCAGAATGGCTTTGTAGTCTGATTGATTCTCGGTAGGTACAACATGATAACAAACGAGGACATATGCCATCAACGTTACGAAGTAGATAAAATTAATATCAGATAATTAAAGTGCCTTTATAGATAGATATAGTCTGTTAGCTTTTCGAATATACCTCGGGCTGTAGAGTAGGCTTTGGTTTTCGCCAATTTCCGCCGGTTTTCGTACTGATGATCGAGTTCTGATTTCAAAATTAAGTGTCATATCATTTCCCAAATTTCTATTACACGAATATATCCGATTCTATGTTAATTAATTATTTTATGTTAATTAAGGACTTTGTCAGGAGGAGGGCTATGTCCAGCAGTGGACTAGTATAGCCTGATGAGGACGGTGACGAAGGATTTCGAAAAGACTAAGTTTGGAGTTTTTTTGTCCATTTTTTCTCCAAAAATAACTAGATTTTGAAATGGACACCTAGTTTGAATTGTAACGTTCATTAAGCCGCTAGTTTCTACGCTACTTTGAATAAAACCTTTTCATTTTATCTCATGTCAGATCCGATAGCAGCCGAGGTGCCTATATTCTAAAAGCATACAGACCATACTTCGTTTGTTTGTACTTTTAGGAAGTGTTATTTAAGCTTTTTGTGTTCAAGATACAATTACGAAACAGGAAATTTCAAAGGAAAATCCCAAAGTGATTGAATGCTCAATATAAAGTTTAAAGGACATCACGGGACATTTTTTCATACCTACATACCTCACGCCTGTATCCCAGAGGGGTAGGCAGAGACCAAGGACTGCCACTTGCCACGATCCTTACAGATCACCTTGGCTTCGTCAAAGTTCATAAAGTCGTTGCATGCACGCACGCCGGTTCCGGGTACTTTTTATATTTCCCTTTGCTAATAAATCCCCTATTTGGTTGATGTGTTTCCGTCTGGGACGTCCTTTACCAGCCCTTCCACTCACATTCGCAATATATATTTGTTTCTTCAAAGTTTTTTTCGTTTCCTCTATATTTATGTCCCACTGCGAGGCAAAGGTCTCTCCCAATTCAGTCCAGAGTTTTCTGTTCTGGGCCACCTTGGACCACTCCATGGTTGCTGAGATCATCTATCCACCGGCTTCTAGACCGGCCTCGATTTAGATGTCTGTCGTGTGGCACCCACTCAGTGGCGTGTTTCGCCCAGCTATTCGGGTGCATTCGACTGACATGACCAGCCCAGCCGATTGCGAATTGAATGCGTAGACGCAAAATATTCGAAGGATTAGACATTTAAGATAAGATAAGAATATTCTTTATTGTATACCAGAGCACATATTATAAAACATGTAAAGATACAAAGTACAATTGGCGGCCTTATTGCTTTACATTTCTTCTTCTTCTTCAGGCTATATTAGTCTACTGCTGGACATAGCCCTCCCCTAATGAGCGCCATAGCGCAAGGTTGTGCCATCATTGGGGCCGTAATGCCCATAATCCTCACGCTGGGCATGCAGCAGGGGGTAGGCAGCAGCGCCCCCTGCAGTACAATTCCACCAAACTGCGATCCCCAACCCGCATTAGACATTTGTCGCAGAAAAATCAGTTTTAGATACTCTCACAGTCGTATGCGCAAATTTGCTAATAAATTTCGCTCGTTTTGAGGTGTCATAATGTCGTAATCATCATTGGCTGTCGTTCGACTTTTTATGTAGAATTCTTAGAGTCGTATACGTTTTATTTGCTAATGAAGTGAGAATTGGCTCCCTGTTCCACTTCAGTTTCGCCGTCTGGACGATTAAAAATTATTTTGCAAAACAAGTGTTGAGTACGCGTAGCGCGGCTGATTGGCAGTTTTGAACTAAACTCTGTTTCCGCGCTAGTTAGGTGAATTGATGGAAATGCTGACTGTACAAAAGATGTGCGGTTACACCGTACAGAAAGAGATCTGCCAGGATCATAGCAAGTGGCAGAACCTGGCCTCTGCTCTCTCCTACAGGATACAGCCGTAAGTATTTATATGTATCCACTACAATACCGTGCGTTTCCCCGCAGGATTCACCATGTACACGACGTGCGTGATCTGGCTGGCCTTCGTGCCGCTGTACTTCGGCACGGCGAGCCACGTGCCGCTTCGGGTCACCAGTATGGCCGTCACCATCTCGCTCAGCGCCAGCGTCACGCTTGTCTGCCTTTTCTCCCCCAAGGTGAGCTTCGACACCGATAACTTTACGTCACATAGAGCTACACGAAGTGAATGTTTAATACGAGATCCACACTTCAATCCTCTCCTCTGCATATCTTTTGACATCAGAAAATCATCACATTATAAATCACCCTCGTCTGCCCCTTCTCGCCCAACTTCGACACCGATTACTTCACGTCACATAGAGTTACACGGACTGAAGGTTTTTTAACGAGATCCTCTCCTTTGCATACCTTTTGACATCACAAAATCATCATATTATACAGGGTGTGACATAATCCAGTTCTACTCGTCAATAGTGTATTAAACTCACCAAACATAACAAAATAACTCCCACACAACACAATCACTTGTCCTGGGGTTCTATTATGTAAGTATCCACTGGGTTGAGTGACGTTGATTTTTTCTTTTTTTATGCTACTCCAGCTGTCGAATGCATACATATTTTGACCCTTCGGAGTGGAAAGTTAGGTAATAGAAGGACTGGTCCCAAGCTACAATACCCTGTGCTATGGTAACCAGGTAAGGCCATCACAAACATGGAACACACAGACTGAAAAAAACATTGCTTACTTTTCCCCCAACGCCAAACGTTTGTGAAAGTTTATGGTGTAAGTTTACATAACGTTATGTTTTTTACCCTCAGCTGTACATAATTCTGGTGCGGCCGGAACGCAACGTTCGTCAGAGCATCATGCCGGTCCGGTATAGCCGAAAACCCACCCCTCATCAGAACAACGTGGCTCCTGTACTACCTAAGAGTGAGTGCAAAAAACTATTCGATAAGATAAGATAAGAATATTCTTTATTGTACATTGGAAAAACAACAAATATAAAAAAAACAATTGCAAATATACATAGTACAATACGTATTTTTTTGACCATGTTACCCAGAACCATTTGAACCCAAAATAAGTACCTTTCGAAAACTCGAATTTTTATGTATAACACTGTTTTGGGGTTCCCTACCCAAAGGGTAACGGGACCCTATTACTAAGACTGCACTGTCCGTCTGCATGTTCGTCTGTCCATCGCGAGGGTGTATTACATGAACCGAGACGGCAGTTAACATTTTCACAGATAATGTGTTGCGGTTGCAGATGAAGACTAAAAACAGAACAAAATAAATTTTGAATCGGGACTCCCGTAGAACAAACGTGATTCTTTTGGCATTTTTTTCTCTATTTTAATGACGACAACATTAAAATAGGCGCTTACAGAATATTTTGTTGTATACACACTTTGAAAATCAATAATTAAAATTGAAGGGAGGCTCCCATACAACCAACGTTATTTTTTGCCGTTTTTTGTTCATGTTCTATCATAAAAACGGTAATATAATATGTCAACGGTAATATGGCTTCAAACTTGGGGTGATTGTGAGACTAGATCACCCCAAGTTAAGTTAAATAAATGATTAATAAATAAATAAAAAATAAATAGATTAGATTAGAATTCTTTATTGTACACACCAGAAAATAAAATACATTAAAAGGCTAATTATATATTCTAAAGATAACAAACGGCCAAGCGGAAGTAAGGAACCGTCGGTGTGCGAGTCCAACTAGCACTTGGCCTTTTTTCATGTTTCAGACGTTTTAAATATTATATTTTACAAGTGTGAAACCTCTGAATACATAGATCAAAACAATGTTAACCTTAAAAAGACGTTTTTCTCGAAAGTCACTGGTTCTGGGTTGGAATGTTTCCGCGTTTCAGCCAATAATTACGTTATAGAGTAACTAATGGGAAACCCAAGTTATTTAAACGCTTTAGAGGCGAGCAAGAGACCCCCTAATGATGGCACAACCTTGCGCTCATTAGGGGAGAGCTGTGTCCAGCAGTGGACTAATATAGCCTGAAGAAGAGGCGAGCAAACCCTGTCAGGAGAGTGAAAACACTAAAGTTGTACAGTACAATTAAAATCAGTTAACGATTCGGCCAACCTCGGTGATTGTCGTGAATGCCTCATCTCTCACATAGAGTTATCAATTTACAGATATGACCTATAATTATATTACTCGTTGTCTTATTGAATACAATACAAGAACGATATAAGCAACAAAAGCTTCTCTGTAGCTCAAAACTAACACATTCGAATCGTTAACTGATTTTAATCGTATTGTACACTCCTGTAAAGGTGTTTCACACTGAATGGTACTTAAGAATATTAGTATTTTTTCAATGAAATGTGAAAATACTGTTGGAGTGACTAATAATAAATAAATAAAAACCCTTGACAACTAAAGGCCTGTTTCATAAAACTACAATCATTTAACTTATCCTATATCTGATAATAAAAAAATTACAAATAAATATATATTCATGGACATATATTACACTCGTGGACATATAGTACTCTCCTACCATTGCGAGCGGTTGCTAGGCAACCGAAACTAAAATAAAACTATGCATTTTAGAGGCTAATCCGGCCTCGATGGCGCAGCGGTTTGGCACGCTGACTGTAAAACCGAAGGTTCCGGGTTCGATCCCCGACCGGGTCAAACTAGGAAACGAACTTTTCTAGTTTGTCTCGGGTCTTGGATGTTATCTATGTATTTATTGTAATAAATCTATCGTCGAGTTAGCACCTATAACACAAGTCATTTAGTTGTACTTAGTATAGGGCTAACGAGATCTGTGTGAATATGAATATTTCTTTATTCAAAAAAAAAAAACCTCCAGAAACTAAAGAAACCTGCCTGCATAGCAGATAGTACTCAGCTCTGTTTCTTTGGTTTTTAGATATGCATATAAAATCTTATAGACTCCTAGATTGGAAATAATGTTTTCGCAGTTCCCTGGCGGGGGTTTGCGTACAGCGCCATCTAATTAATTTTATGACCCCAACTGAAAGCTGACCTGAAAAGGGCTCATTGTCATAGTAAAACCCGAATTGCATGCTATGAAACAGGCCCCATGTGGTGATCCGCAGGGGATGGCGGTACAGAGGTACGGTAAAAAGAAGGACCTGTGCCCTGTGCCCTGTTTTCCTTAGTTCCACTTCAGTTTTCCCATATAGTCCACCAGTAGTTAACAGACTCTTTTACATCAAATTTTCTCAGGCAAATCATGAAAACGTCATTTTTAACTAGGGCGGCAGCAATGTTCTTCCTAAAAATTTGTTTTTTTGCCCGGTAGAAGTACCAAACTGCATCATGGAGTCGCTCACCATTACAGATTCATAATGAAGGCTACTGCCACAGTTTACTCTGTCAAGTAATTAAGCTTGAATAAAATATGGCTCGGCAAAGGGGCTTTTCCAATCGAACTGCTCTATTAATTTAATTTGCACGTTAAAGCAAGTTTTAATTTTATTCCACCAGTGAAAGAGCAGTTGCAATTTTAACTTATAAATGAGATATTGATATTTCATTTTCAGCACAAACGCAACTAATGATAATAATTAACTGTGTGTACTTAATTAGAAGTTATAAATCTATGCTTTCGTCAAAACTTTCGAGTACACATTAAAATGTGAAAATTACTTTGCTAAATTCCGCCAAAAATCCCACAAGCACCGTGCGGTTAGTTAATCCACCGCCCTCCCTCCCGCTTTTTTAAGCAGAAGCAAAACACGAACACACCACCACCAACACCAATACTTGTGTGAGAAAATGCATTTTCTCACACAAGTATTGCTTCAAATCGGTTGTGTTGTCATGTTGTATAACTTTTAATAGATAATAAAACTGGAACGACTTTAACTTTGTGCTTTAATTATAATATATTTATTGTTTTGGAAATTGGATGAAAATAAAATAGCAGATAAAAATATACTATTTTTATTTTTAATGCACTAACCCGTGCTAAGGAACAAATTTAAAAAACCTATTTAGAGGCTAAAAATTTCACCCATAACGTGATTTAAAAAAAAAAAATTTTTAGCCTCTAAATAGGTTTTTAAATTTGTTCCTTAGCACGGGTTAGTGCATTAAAAATAAAAATAGTGTAATCATGTGGGTACAGTGATATCGTTCCGATGTTAAACCTAACTGCAAAGTAGGTAGTCGGGGCTGTAAGTAATGCAATTTGCTTAAGTCAGATGTCGCTGCCTGTACGTAATACAGAGAATATTGTAAAGAGGTTCGAAATTTCACTGATGCCGTGAGTCGCCCACTGGCTCAATTGGTAGAGCGCTGGTACGGGTAGCCAGAGGTTGCGGGTTCGAATCCCGGCATGGGTGAAATTTTTAGCCTCTAAATAGGTTTTTAGACTTTAACTTTGTGCTTTAATTATAATATATTTATTTAAAAACCTATTTAGAGGCTAAAAATTCCACCCATGCCGGGATTCGAACCCGCGACCTCTGGCCATCCGTGCCAGCGCTCTTCCCAACTGAGCTAATGGGCGACTCACCGGCATCAGTGAAATTTCGAACCTCTTTACACTATTCTCTGTATTACGTACAATAAAAATAGTCAGGTCTAGTTGAAATGTGAAGTGGTAATGCTAAAAATTAGCGAAATCTCAAAAATGGATGACGTAATTTTAAATTTTGAAAATGATAGATAGATTACACTATTTTATTTTTAATGCACTAACCCGTGCTAAGGAACAAATTTAAAAACCTATTTAGAGGCTAAAAATTTCACCCATGCCGGGATTCGAACCCGCATCCTCTGGCTATCCGTACCAGCGCTCTACCAATTGAGCCAATGGGCTACTCACGACATCAGTGAAATTTCGAACCTCTTTACAATATTCTCTGTATTACGTACAGGCAGCGACATCTGACTTAAGCAAATTGCATTACTTACAGCCCCGACTACCTACTTTGCAGTTAGGTTTAACATCGGAACGATATCACTGTACCCACATGATTACACTATTTTTATTTTTAATGCACTAACCCGTGCTAAGGAACAAATTTAAAAACCTATTTAGAGGCTAAAAATTTCACCCATGCCGGGATTCGAACCCGCAACCTCTGGCTATCCGTACCAGCGCTCTACCAATTGAGCCAATGGGCGACTCACGACATCAGTGAAATTTCGAACCTCTTTACAATATTCTCTGTATTACGTACAGGCAGCGACATCTGACTTAAGCAAATTGCATTGCTTACAGCCCCGACTACCTACTTTGCAGTTAGGTTTAACATCGGAACGATATCACTGTACCCACATGATTACACTATTTTTATTTTTAATGCACTAACCCGTGCTAAGGAACAAATTTAAAAACCTATTTAGCCTCTAAATAGGTTTTTAAATGATAGATAGAATTAAAGAGATATAAAATAATGGTGTAAAGAGGTTTGCACCCATTACATTGCATTCGTGTCTTGCTTCTTGCAGCAAAAAATGCAGGATTGCAGTAAATGCATTACAGGAAGAGCATGAAAATGTAGGTACTGATGAAGACTTTTAATTTTTCAGAAGCAATCTGTGCGGACAAAGAAACTCAGACTGACTTTCCAGACCAAACACCAAATGGGCAAACCTGCCGCACCACACCTGCAGAGAATAAAGAAAACCATAGACACGACGAGCCACAGATTAAGCTACAAAACAGAGAAGACAAATCCACAGATAAGAGGATCCAATGCAATGACGTCATAAGGATCACAGAGAAGGGAAGTATTTTACTGCGTAACAGTACTAACGCCGTATCCTTATAGCAAAAACAAAATGCATCGTCTGTTTCGCTGAATGAGGACTTTAGAGATAGGAAAAATAACAATTGGACTGCTAAAAAGAAAAGTTGTTCATGTAAACTTAAGGAAAGAAAGCCTATTGTAGTGTAGGTTGTTATTTTAATGAAAAAATCCTATTTATACTGTATGTACCGACTTATCTGTAATTGCCTAAGATATATATGCACACGGTTCTTGCGGAATCGCTGGAAATACAGAGAGACCTAGAGGCGATTGATTTAAACCAGATTAAACCAGTTTTTAATAAAGAAGATACGAAGGAGAATAGAAACATAAATAATTATCTAAGGAGACATATACTCTATTTAGGTTATTGATGATTGACAATCTATAGACAATCATCTCAATAAAATAATCAATAAGATTTAAAATGTAAATAACTTTTGCAATTTTAAACATATTTGTAGACTATTCCTGTTTCTACAAAAAATATGTATTACTCGTATCTAAGTCCTACTGTTTAAATTTAACTACATTAATATAATACAAAATAAATTCATCAGATATGCAAGTAATAGCTAAGAATCTACAATTTTAAATACGACATTAGATTAAAATTTAATCTCGTTCAAAGTATTAGAAAAATGTAAATAAATACCTCTTATTGCGTATATTTAGCACATTATAATCTTACCCTAAAGTTTATTTAATAATCTATGCTAAAGAAAGTCTTTTGTAACATAATACATTTTATACTACCTATATATACATTTAATGAATCTGTCAAATGTAAATATAACAATGTATTGAAGACAAAACAGTGATATAATATTTATTGTGTAAAATACATTACCTATATCTTGTTATATAATAAGATACATCATGATAGGATAAAAATGTAATAGTAAGTTATTTAAAAAATATATTTCGGGCTTGCACTGAGCCAAGGCAGTTTGCAATGACTTTTGAAGCATTTAAAAAAACTAACTTTTCTATTCGCATGTTAGTCAAACGATTTTTTTAGTCATTCTTAATGACTCGTACACGCTCAAACATGTTTAAAATATTGTATAGATTCAGGCGTTACTTTGTGGAAATCCATAATAGCATTAAAAAGTTAAAAATTACTTTGCTGAATTCCGCCAAAAATCCCACAAGCACCATGCGGTTAGCTAATGCACCGCCCTCCCTCCCACTTTTTCAAGCAGAAGCAAGACACGAACACACCACCACCAACACCAATACTTGTGTGAGAAAACTCGCGACGCGTTTCGCCTCTAACACGAGGCATCCTCAGGCTCCCAAATGCAAGTATTGGTGTTGGTGGTGGTGTGTTCGTGTCTTGCTTCTGCTTGAAAAAGTGGAAGGGAGGGCGGTGCATTAGCTAACCGCATGGTGCTTGTGGGATTTTTGGCGGAATTCAGCAAAGTAATTTTTAACTTTTTAATGTTTAAAATATATAAATTTTTAAACTTACTAGTCATTTTTTTATAACGTAATATCAAATTTATTATTATTTCTTCATTAACACTGATTACGCCTAAATGTTCGGTTCGCCTAGGCCACGAGAGCTTCGAAAATACATATTCCATACCAAAAACGATACCAAATTAACATAACCTTTCGGTTCCCATTCCCGAAGCATCTCTCAGGCTGATTGATTGAGGCTGAAAACGTCCCGAACCCCTATAATTTTCATTCTGTAGCCACGAGTTATGATAAAACCGTAGAAACAAACCGATTAGTGTCAAGTCAGCCCAAGAACGCTGGTAGCGTAGCAGTAGAATTCCGGTTTTTCAGTCATGGGTCAATGAGGTCGCGGGTTTGAATCCCGGCACTTGTACCAGTGTCTTTGTTGTTTAAATTATGTACATTCGTGATGTTATAGTAAGTACTTGCTAACTCTGAAGGAAAATATCTTCAGGAAACTCTAGTGTCTAAATTGTTAACATAGGTACCTCAGCAACCTCTGAGGTATGTTACAGGCTGAGGCTTAATGGGGAAATCTCAAGGATAACTAACTATAGCGAATTGACATAAAGTCTGGTCGATAGTTAGATGATGTACGTAGTTGAGTCTGTAAATACCATTTGTTTGATCTGAGATTTATAGGCGCGAAAAAGACGCAGAAAAGGCTGCGTCTTTAGTGCATACCAATGAAGATGTATTGAAGTCATTTGTAATGGCAGTAGTTAAACCATATCAGAAGCCTTGATAACTTCTGATAGTCAATCTTTCTTCCTTTATCCTCTCCACATGCCCAAACCAACGCAACATTCCAGTCTCAATTTAGTCACTACAACCTCTTTCAGTCCACATACATACATACATAACCTCACGCCTATATTCCAGAGGGGTAGGCAGAGACCAGGGACTGCCACTTGCCACGATCCTGACAGATCACCTTCGCTTCATCAACGTTCATAAGTCGTTGCATGCACGCACGCTGGTTCCAGGTACTTTTTATCGTTCCTTTTGCTAGTACATCCCCTATTTAATCGATGTATGTCCCCCTGGGACGTCTCTTACCACCAGCCCTTCCACTCACATTCGCAATATATATTTGTATCGTCAATCTTTCTTCCACAATCTTTCAGTCCACAATGTTTTCTAATAAGACTATTCCGTATCCTGTCATCCAACACTACTCAAACATTCAAGGACCTAATTTCTTCTGCATTAATCCTACTTTCCTGATTCTTTTGCCATACTCAAGTCTCGAGTATGGCAAAAGAATCGGCTATAAATAAATATTGGGACTATTGAATATTGTTGATTGAGACTATTTACCTGGTGTCAAAATAACCGCCTTGTACTGTCATTGTCTTCTTCGTAGTCCCAGTTAATCCAAGGTTCACGCCACCTCGAATAGACCCCTTTTCATTTCGTCACCCACTAATGAATTCGGACAACCTAATACTTCGCTCTGTGAAGGTTCTGGTCATTGAAGCTCCAAGCTAAGCACATGGCGCCAGGGGCCACCAGAACAGGGCGACAATGGCTGGCAACCTAATTATTGTGCTCGCGTTGCGTGCGACAACTCATTACGGGCGAAGGAAAGAGAAATATTAAATCAGTTCACTGAAACTCCGTCGGGAATATTCGTCGTGAATTTGTAACCGAACGTGCCTTATTTGTGAATGTATTTTGTCATGCTGTTAATGTACTCGTACCAACACACGTTAAAGCCAATATTGTATGCATGAACTTTGGACATGTAGAGAGGATGAAGGAAGAAATATTAACGACACAAATATATACTGCGAATCTGAGTGGAAGGGCTGGTAAGGGACGTCCCAGGCGGACATACATAGACCAAATAGGGGATGTATTAGCAAAGGGGAAGATAAAAAGTAGCTGGAACAAGAGTACGTGCATGCAACGACTTATGAATGTTGATGAAGCGAAGGTGATCTGTCAGGATCGTGGCAAGTTGCAGTCCCTAGTCTCTGCCGACCACTCTGGGGTACAGGCGTGTGGTTATGTATGTATGTTCGAACTTTTGCCTTTGCATCTACGTAATATGATGGTCTGTATTGCGTCCAGTGGCACATTCACCCACCCTATTGATAGGTGAAGGGACCACTCGGACATCGGACATCGATTTTAACATTGAATTGGGTTGCTCAGCATTTTTATGCCATCCTAACATCGGCCTAACCCACAGTACGTAATTAAACTGCAGGTTTCCTCACGATGTTTTTCTTCACAGTAAGCGTGTAGTATTGCAATTACAATTTCGCAGACCCGTGCAATTATGCTAACACAAAATAGTGATTATATTCTTTTTGTAGCACTAACCCGTGCTTGCTTGCACTAACACGAACCCGCGACCTCTGGCTAATCGTACCAGCATGGGTGGAATTTTCAGCCTTTAAATTGGTTTAAGGGACGGGCTGAAAACCAGTGCCGAGACTACGCATGCAGTCACGGCAATAAAGCTGAGCCCATTCCTTTTTACCACAAACATGTAAATGAGACAATAATTATTATTTGTTATTTTTTGTGTGGTAAATAAAACTTTTTTCACTTTCACTTTATAAAATAGTGATGTTCTGAAAGTCGAAAGGAAAGCACTTTACAAATAAGAAGTGAAGTTTTGTATCAAGATGAGTGGGATATTTACGTACATTTGTTCTGTGCTGTAAGGGATTATTTTTCTGAGGTAATCATAGGACGCTGACAGTATTTATTCTTTCGATATATTTGTATTTACGTATTTTTAGGGTTCCGTACTTCAGAAGAACAAATGGAACCCTTATAAAATCACTTTGGTGGTCGTCTGTCGCTCAAGATACTTTATCTTGAAAACGCTTAAAGGTGTCGAGTCGAAACTCGACAACTGAAGTTATGAAGCTGAGAAAAAAATCAAACTTATAAGTTAACGAACAAAAGTTTCACCGGTTGATGCCGCAAAATAACGCATACTTCGGCACTCAAGGGAATTCAAATTCATAGGGCACTCCCCGTTGACCTACAACTACAAAATTTGGCAATTAATCGTCTTATACAAATGCAGGAAAAATCTGAAAACAGTGCATTGTCAAATCATATACTCGTAATATTTAGTTTTTGGAGTTAGTAAAGAGCTCGTAAATAAATGCGAGACTCGATACCTAAACTATCTATCATATGTAAATACATTTTTTTTAAATAGGCTGGCTGGAAGAAATTTGTGTTGAAATAAGTCTGCCATTGTGCGTTATTACTATCACATTGTATGTTGTTTAAGTTTTATTGTGCAATAAAGTGTAACAAACCTACGGAACCCTCAGTGAGCAAGTCCGTCTCGCACTTGGCCGGTTTTTGTTCAATAAAAAGGATTTTTTTCATCAACGAGCTTTCTCTTTTGACCAAAAGCTCAGGTGTGAATGCTCGGGCAGTTTATACAAAGACTTGATTTAATCAATTTTCCGTTGACAGTTTTATTGCTTCTACTTACTAATTTAGCGATGTTTTTCACTGGCTTCTGAAAGCTGTTTTCCCTTACCGTTAGCGAGTGGTGTTGCTATTACAAGTTCACAAAATTAAATGTAGGTAGCTTAGAAAACAAAGTCACTGGTACATGCCTGGGTCGGAAAGTTTCTCGGCTCTACCGCAGTTACTGCTGTACGATATCAACCCTTGTATGTCCCCACCGCTGGGGCTCGGGTAACTTCCTGCAACGCAGGAAAGTTAGGCCATACTCCAGCACGGGGGCCAAGTCCGGATTGGTCCCCGTGTTGGTCATTCGCAACGCACGTTAAGCCGTTGGTGCCCCGGCCGTCATGTAATTACAGTCGTTAGGCCATGTCAGAAGCTTCATGGGCGGCTTGATAACTTCTGACAGTAAGGCCCGCCACTGTCTCACAATCCTCCACCAACCCGGACTTGGCTCCCGTGGTGGAGTATGGCCTAACCTTCCTGTGATGCAGGAAGAGACCCGTGCCCCACCAGTGGGGACATACAAAAGTTTATATCAACACCGTCGTCAAACAGAATGTAATTAGTTTACATTGATTTTTTTATTACCCATTCATATTTATTTAGGTCATGCTTATCTACATTTAATATGTAAATGTTTGTATCTATTCAAATCGAATCAAATCAAAATTTTATTTCAACGTAATGAATTTACATTCTGTATGCTGAATGTCAATGTACAATAATAGAATGTATGCCGCTGCATCCGGGCCGAATTGTAATGACCATCTTTCTTCAAGTCATCTTAAGCCTAGTATTTCTTATTGATTCGCGATGTTCATACATAGTTATTAGGATAATAAGCGAGTCCAATCGCGATTATTTATCAGGTAATACGTTAACTTGTATCGCGACGTAATAAATAATCGCGATTAGAATTATTATTCGTTTGGTCTGTTTCACAATCTTTTTTTAACTAAAACTTTCGTAAGGACAACACATTGTAGACTTTTAGTCCGGATTTACTTACGGGTGTTGTTACGGGTGAGCGAAACCTGGTCGGACTTTTCCGATATAACAACACCCGTAAGTAAATCCGGACTAAAAGTCTACAATGTTTCACAATCTGCAGATAAAGTTCCGGTTAAGCTATCCGTAACCAGGGCTGCCGTTTGTTCTAAATTTGAAGCCATAAAAGAACACACGCATTATAGGAAAATTTATTTAAATTTAGAACGGCAGCCCTGGTTGTGGATAGCTTATCTGGAAGTTTATTTGAACACTGTGAAACAGGGGCTTAATATCTTAAGCCTAATACATCAGTTACTACTTACATAATACGGTCAGATTCCTTGATAGTCATCAATAACTTTAAATGCCAATACATACGTTAATTTTATTACAAACGCAGGAAAGTCATTAATGCTGTAGTCAGACTTCATATATAGTTCATATATATATATATATAGTTGGTGCATTTACTCTGGCCATTTTTGGGTACTTTTTTATCTTAAAAACCTATTTAGAGGCTGAAAATTCCACCCATGCCGGGATTCAAACCCGCGACCCCTGGCTATCAGTGCCAGCGCTCTTTCCAACTGAGCTAATGGGTGACTCACCGGCATCAGTGAAATTTCGAACCTCTTTACAATATCTGTATTACGTACAGGCAGCGACATCTGACTGAAGTAACTTGCATCACTTGCAGCCCTGACTACTTACTTTGCAGCTAGGTTTTTACATCGGAATGATATCACTGTACCCACATGATTATACTATTTTTATTTTTAATGCACTAACCCGTGCTAAGGACAAATTTAAAAAATGGTCCCGGCATGGGTGGAATTTTTAGCCTCTTAATAGGTTTTTAGAATTGTCCTTAGCACGGGTTAGTGCATTAAAAATAAAAATAGTATAATCATGTGGGTACAGCGATATCATTCCGATATTAAAACCTAACTGCAAAGTAGGTACTTGGGGCTGCAAGTGATGTGCAAATTACTTCAGTCAGATGTCGCTGCCTGTACGTAATACAAATATTGTAAAGAGGTTCGAAATTTCACTGATGCCGGTGAGTCACCCATTAGCTTAGTTGGAAAGAGCGCTGGCACGGATAGCCAGAGGTCGCGGGTTCGAATCCCGGCATGGGTGGAATTTTTAGCCTCTAAATAGGTTTTTTAAAATTGTCCTTAGCACGGGTTAGTGCATTAAAAAGAATATATACTTTTTATCTTACCCTTCGCTAATGCTTGATGGGTAAAATATAGTCCACCTAGTCGTAGCTTAGGCTGACTTGCACCACTTTCTCAATGCGGCTTCAGTACAGTTTAACTAGAATTCTTCACATAAAATTTAATTAAAATAGCGACTTAAGTGAAGCTTAAAAAATTGTTCAAGTCAGCCTCAGTTTTGATTTCTAAGTTAATTTATATAATTTATACTTTGTCCGTATGTGGAAGCCTATTATTGGCTTTAGGTATTGTTACTACACTACATTCAAGCTTTGTTTGTTATTTAAGCTGTTGGTTTTCTAAATAAACTTAGAACTTATAATAAAATAAAAAATAAAATACCTAAGTTTACTGTTAGTATATTCAGTCATCTTTCATGTGAGTTGTTTGAACGAGCGTTTTTTTTTTACATTGTATGTAGTAGGTAGATAAATGCTTATTTGAAAAACTTCATTCACACTGCCTGTTGCAAGCCCGCAATATATTCACAAGAAATTGTACAGAGAAAACAAAATACATATTATAAAAAATAAACAATGTTGTTACTTCACTTGTTTCATTTAACTTGTCCCGGTGAAAAGGAGTGCGCAAACACGAACTTTTTCTACACATACCTCTTTACTAAAAATACATTTTATGAAAACTGAAAAACCGACTGAAAACCTACAAACAGTCGTCGTCTGTTGAATGGTATTATTAACAGATAGATAACTCATTTTCCTATGGATTTTCTTATGTCTCGCTTTACGCGGTGAAGTAAATCATGATGGAGACAGCCGATAATGTTATAAAACTTTTATCTTGACCTTGTGCTACCTTATGCTAGCAGCAGGTGAAATTAAATCATTTAACCAATAAACGACGGCGACAATTGACGGCCTCTGTGGCGCAGCGGTACCGCATCTGACTGCCATGCAGTAGGTTCCGGGTTCGAACCCTGGTTGGGAAAAAACCAAGGTCTTTAATGTTTACATGTTTGTGATGTCGTTGTTTCTGGTTCCCATGACACAGGGTATCCTAGTGTGGGGCCAGAAGCAATGTATGTGCCTGTATGTAAATGTTATGTAATAAGAAGTCAAGTTATAGTAGCAATATCATAGACTAACTGTGAAGGAAAACATCGTGAGGAGACCTTAGCGATTGAATTTCCCAGTCTGCGGTGGGCACGCGCAGTAATTAATCCCATACTCTCTATTACTGGGAGAAGATCGGTGCCGTACAGTGTATTTAGGCTACATAAAAAATGGCATTTCCAAAAAAAAGGCATTCTGTGTCACTTGCGCTTTGAATACTTTCCATCGACACCTCATTTATCAAAGTCAGTCCAGCCGTTTGGTCTCAGCGTGATCGATCGTGGAGGGACAAACTTACATACCTACCTACTTATGTAAATACACACGAATAACTTAGGCATCCTTACTTTGCAGCTGGGTAAAAACTGATTGTCGAAGTTTTTCAATCGCACCGTTTTTGTTTGGGTTCCAATTTCGAACGGCGTTTTTGTGAAGTTCGATGTACTTACATTTAATTCAATTCTGCTTGTGTCTCGAAATTTTGTTGACAAATCACCTGGTAGGGGCATAATAATTGCCATCTTAAATTGAACCTTAGCACTTTGAAATAAAGACCAAATCTAATGAAACATTTATACTAGCTACACTGTTTAAAGGGTTAATACTCAGCCGATTATATTGTTTATGCAATCCACTTCAACCAAAGGTTGTCTGGAACAGATCGCTCTAAGGGATAAGACCGCCAATGGCTCGCCTAAGAATCGCTCGTAGCCCTGGCTGCCTGAGTGATCTTAAACATAAACGAACGCTAGTGGTATTTTCCCAAGCGGTTCCTTAGTTCGCAAGGCACGTTAAGCAGTTGGTGCTGGCTGCCGTCGATAGATGGCACTCGTCAAGCCAAGTCAGAGGCTTTAGGGCGGCTTGAAAACTTCTGACAGTAAGACAGTAGTGACAGTAGTCGTGCAAGCCTCCACCAATCCGAACCTGGTTCCCGAGGTGGAGTATATCTTATACCTTCCTCTGGAAAGAGACCCGTGCTCCTCGGTGGGCAGATAATGGGTTAATGACGATAAGACCGCCAATTGCTTAGAATCAATTCATCATAGAAGAAGGAGAAAAACATTTATTATAGAAACAGTGCACACGCCACAGTAACAAACAAACATAATGTTCACAAAAAACGAAAGGTCACGGCGTGTCCCTGCTGCTATAAATGGCAACTGACTCAGCAATATGCTGATGGACAAGCCTTCAGCGCTGATTTTCAGTCAGTGCCAGATTATATTGTTTTATTTGGTTGTGCAATAAAGTGTTCTCTGGTCACACGACGAAACAACTCTATCACATAACATTGAAATACACGCACAAACAGTCTGTTAGCTTTTACCTCTGTGGCGTAGTGGTAGCGCGTCTGCCTACCATGCAAGAGGTCCCGGGTTCGAATCCCGGCTGGAAACAAAAAAAAAAGCCCAGATCTTGGATGTTTACATGTTTGTGATGTCGTTGTTTCTGGTTCACACGACACAGGGTATCCTAGTGTGGGGCCAGAAGCAATGTATGTGCCAGTATGTAAAATGTTATGTTATGTAGAATATACCTCGGGCTCTAGAGTAGGCTTCGGTTTTCACCGAAAGCACACGAGTGTAATACTACTTCCCGCTCTGTATAAAACTTTTCTTCACTATTTTGAAAAGTTATGTAAAGTTAGTGTCATATTAGTTCCGATATTTCTGTTACACGAATATATCCGACTCTATCCGACAGTAACTGAAGTATATTCTAAAAGCTAATAGACTGTACAGTGCTCCAGGCCCCAAACTAGGATACCCTGTGTCATGGGAACCAGAAACAACAACATCACAAGCATGTAAACATCCAAGACCAGGGGTCCGTTTTTGTCCCCCAGGGTTGGAACCTGAGACCTCTCTTATGAAAGGCAGATGCGGTACCGCTACGCCACAGAGGTCGTCAGACCGCACCGCGCGAACCTGTTGTTCGAACTTACTGTCTGTAACATTTTGCCCGGGCATAATAGCAATTTTTCCGGGCACGCCGCATCAATTGGGGTTTATCTCTACCCCAGCTGCACATAAAGCTCCCACAAACCCGGCTTTCACGAGATCAGGTCATAAACCGGCAATCATGCGTGGATTTATTTACCCAACAACAACATACATTCGAACTGCTGCAAGATGAAGGAAGAGATTTCGTATGACTCGGTGAGACCTTTGTACTATCGGCGCACGCAGATTAACCTTCGTCTTTTGTATTTTATTTTTCTTTTTACCAAATCTTGACTGGTAGAAAACGCTTCTTAGCATTAACTAGACTTTTTTTACCAAACTTGTGTTTTGTGCAATAAACAATTTCAATAATAACTAGTTGACCCAGCGAAGTTTCGCCTACCATCGATTCTTTATTTTTATTTATTTTTTCTCTCCGTAAGAACCATCCTCGCACTTCAAGGAATATTCTAAAAAAAGAATTAGCAAAATCGGTTCAGCTGCTCTCGAGATTTGTGCTTACCAACACTTCAGCGATTCATTTTTATATTACTAGCTGACCTAGCGAACTTTGTATCGCCTAACAGTCGATTCTTTATTTTTTTTAATTTTTCTCTCCGTAAGAACCATCCTCGTACGCCAAGAAATATTAAAAAAAAAGAATTAGTGAAATCGGTTCAGATGCTCTCGAGATTTACGCTTACCAACACATTCAGCGATTCATTTTTATATTATAGAAGACTAGCTGACCCAGCGAACTTCGTACCGCCTAACAGTCGATTCTTTTATTTTTTATTTTTACCTTCGTAAGAACCATCCTCGTACTTCAGGGAATATTCTAAAAAGAGAATTAGCGAAACCGGTTCAGCTGCTCTCTAGATTTGCGCTTACCAACATATTCGGGGATTCATTTTTCTATTATAGACTAGCTGACTATTATGACTACTGACTAGCTTCGTAGTTCGTCGTACCGCATAACAGTCGATTCTTTTTTTTCTCCGTAAGAACCATCATCGTAGGTGTTATAGTGGGTAACCTGAAATAAATCAGTCTTTGTAAAATCGTCAAGCAAGGTGTTTCACTTCTTAATCACAAACATAATATGGTGTCAGGTGTAATAAAAAACTGAAAAATTAGTGTTGTGTGAAGTCCACAAGTGTCCTGAAACATGTCTCTGTGTATACAGCAGCCGGAACCACTGCAGGAACTCGGTAACTTGGCAGTGAATTGGCGAGAATTTATAACCTCATTCGATTACTATCTAGTGGCGGCGGGTAATGCAGATGCGAAGTCAAATGAAAAATGTGCTTTATTCCTCCATTGCATTGGCAAATATGGACGTGAGATTAGTAAAGAATTTGATATAGATGTCAGCACAATAAAATATGACGACTTGATAAAAAAGTTCGAAAATCGATGTGATCCAACGCTCAATGTGAACTACGAGAGACATATTTTCACAGAACAATCATATTTTTTTCGAAACATATCAAAACAATGATACGTTTGACAAGTTTCTGAGTGACATCAAAATCAAAAGTAAGAGTTGTGATTTCGGCACATTACGAGAAAGCCTCATAGTGACTCAACTTATACGTGGCTTGAAGGACTCACAGATGAGAGAAAAATTGCTGGCGAGAACAAAACTCAATCTAGAGGAAGCGACTTCTTGGTGCCGAGCAGCCGAGTGAGCTAGCGAGCAGGCAGCAGCGTGTGGAAGCGCGCCTCGCAGAGGCGAAGGCGGCTCCACAGCGGCGCCGGCGATTGAGGAAGTAGCGCGCGGGAGCGCAGGCCGACGGCGAGGTGGACGTGGCCGCGGCCGCGGGCGCAGGCCCGGCGGCGCCGCGGACGGCCCGCCTGCTGGTTCAAGATACGAGTCGAGCTCTCAGCGGCGCGTCAATAAATGTGAAAAATGTAGCGAGTGGCACGGCATACATGATCGGTGCCCCGCCTTTAGTGTAAAGTGCTACAGATGTGATCGCTTGGGTCATTATGCAAAGTGTTGCAGGGCAAAGATCGTGCACGAGCTCGTGGACGAAACTGGTGAGAATTGTGAGGACGACGACGGTGAGTTTTTGATCTATAATATCTCGATCCACGCGACAGACAATGAAACTTCAGCGTCGTGGTACCAATCAGTGCTTGTCAATGATAATCCAGTGCGATTTAAGCTCGATAGTGGAGCGGAAACCTCGGTAATGTCGTTACGTAGTTTCAGGGAGGCGGGTTTTTCTCACGATATATTGCGCAAAACAAAAACGATTCTAAAAGAAATAAGTAAACACCAGTTGCCGGTGGTCGGTTATTTCAATGCCCAATTAAAACACAATGATTTAACGTCTGAGCAAAAAATTTTTGTCTTGGATGTCGAATGCAGCAACCTATTGGGGTTGAATGCTTGCACAGCTCTAAAAATGATTACTCGTATCAATGAAGTAAAACAATACAAAATAGATGACAGCATTTTTGAAGGCATAGGCTGTCTACCGAATAAATGCAAGATATCAGTTGAGGAAAACGCATCTCCCGTCGTTAATTCGACTCGTAAGATACCTATTAAGCTCCGACCTCGCCTGAAGGACGAACTTGACAAAATGGAGAAATTAGGGATCATTATTCGCGAAGAGGGTCCTACGGACTGGGTGTCGAGCATTGTTATTGTAGAGAGGCCAAACAATAGTTTGAGGTTATGCCTAGATCCATTTTATCTAAACAAAGCTGTGCGCCGTTCACACTTTCAACTACCTACGTTGGAAGAAATAGTTAGTGACTTAGAAGGTGCAACATATTTCTCAAAGTTAGATGCGCAAAAAGGATTTTGGATGCTACAGTTAGATTCTCCTAGTTCAAAGCTCTGCACCTTCTCCACGCCATTTGGACGATACCGTTTTCTTAGAATGCCTTTCGGTATAAAGTCAGCTAGCGAAATATTCCACAGTGAGATGGCAAAAATATTTCAAACCGCAGGAGTAGCAGTTTATATTGATGACCTGTTGGTCTATGGCAAAACGCGGAAAGAGCATGATGCTCGTCTAGAAGAAGTTATAAAAAGGGCAACGAAAAATGGTGTAAAATTCAACAAAGAAAAATGCATTTTCGGTGTCACCGAAATATCATTTTTGGGACATATATTTGACGCAAACGGTATGAGGCCTGACAATAATCGCGTCAAAGCAATAATGGAAATCGCACAACCAAATAACAAAAAAGAGTTAGAGCGGTTTCTGGGCATAACAAACTATCTCGCTAGATTCATCCCAAACTTTACAGATGAAACAGTACCACTGCGTGCTCTTTTAAAACAAGATCATGAGTTCGAGTGGTGCAAAACGCATGAGAAATGTTTTAACAAAATAAAAGAAAAAATTAGCAAAGCACCAGTATTGAGATACTATTCCCCGCGCGAGGATGTAACATTGTCGGTCGATGCAAGCTCTTACGGGTTGGGCGCCTGCCTCCTACAGAGCGGGCAGCCGGTAGCATATGCGTCACGCACTCTCACTCCAAATGAGAGTAGATGGGCTCAAATAGAAAAAGAGCTTTTAGCAATCGTTTTCAGATGCACGAGGTTCCATCAGTACATATATGGACATGATCAGATTATTGTTGAAACCGACCATAAACCGTTGGAGTCAATTTTCAAAAAACCGCTCAATGATACCCCTTCACGTCTGCAACGCATGTTATTAAAATTACAAGCTTACTCGTTAAAAATAACATACAAGCCTGGCAAACACATGCACATTGCTGATGCGTTATCGCGGGCACCGATTGAAACCGGTTCAAATAAGGAGATTTTTGATGACGTCACCATTCATGTCAACAGCTTACTTCAAAACGTATCTGTTACACAGGATAAATTAGAGGTGATAAGGAACGAAACAAAAAAAGATGAGAGTTTACAATACATACAAAAATACTATGAAAACGGATGGCCCGAGGTGAAAGAAAACATACATGACTTAGCCAAGCAATATTGGACAATTCGAGGCGATATACACGCTGTCAACGGTATATTATTTCGTAATCATCAAATAATTATACCGAAATCCCTGCGCAAAGAGTTACTCGACAGGGTTCATGAGGGTCACTTAGGGATAGAAAAAAGTAAGAGGCGGGCCCGAGACGTCATTTGGTGGCCCGGCATCGGCAGCGAGGTGGAGCAGCTGGTGCAGCGCTGCGACACGTGCCAGCGGCACCGCGCCGCGAGCCGCTCGAGCCGCACGCGCGCCCCGCGCTGCCTTGGCAAGTGTTGGCCACCGACATTTTTGAGATTAAACAGAAACACTATCTACTTGTTGTGGACTATTATTCAAAATACTTTGAAGTTGCACCGCTCCCAAACCTAACAAGTAGCATGGTTATAAACCAATTAAAAAATATATTTGCGAGGCATGGCATTCCGAAAAAACTTGTATCGGACAACGGTCGACAGTATTGCTCGCATGAGTTTGAAAACTTTGCGTCAACCTGGGAATTTGAACATGTGACCAGCTCGCCCCTTTATCCGCGTTCAAATGGCCTCGCGGAACGGTTTGTACAAACCGTTAAACGTTTACTAATCAAATCGCAGGAGCAAAAGTGTGATTGGCAATTGGCTTTTCTTAATTTCAGAAATACTCCCATCGCGGGAGAAGAGTTTTCTCCATCTCAACTCTTAATGGGCAGGAGATTAAACACTCGGTTAGCCACAGATAATGCTCTTGTACCAAAAAACATAAATCGAGATCAATTGCTGATAAAAAGAGACACAAACACAAACAAATCTAAAATGCATTACGATCGGGGAACGCGGCAATTAAAATCACTGCAATCGGGCGAAAAAGTACGTATGCGCGATAACGGAGTATGGATTAAGGCCAAGGTCATAGGGATTGCTCGAGGAGGTCGGTCATATTGGTTAGAAACTGAAAATGGTGGCAGGTTTCGTAGAAACCGGGCACATATTCTTAAACAACTTCCAGACAATGATCTGGTCGACCCCAGTTCTAGAGCGCATATTTATCTAGATGGGCCACCAGAAACAGAAACGTGCACAGATAAGCCTGCTCCTGATGTTAGTCATTCAGGCGAGGGATCAACGTCCGATGCGTTCCTGGGTCATTATCAAACAAGAAGCGGTCGTATAGTAAAGCCGCCAAAACGATTAATTGTGGATATGTAATTATACGGAGTTAAATTAAGTTAAAAAAAAAAACAGTCTCAATTTGTTTATGTATACTATTTCTTTTTGTTTATTAAAATTGTTACTTTGTGTGAGGATTGGTGAAGTAGATTTGCATATTTATACTTTATATAATTAGCTGCGAACTTGCTATTAGTTTATGTTAAGTTATTGTTTGTATGGGGATTGGTCAACTGTAATTGTGATTTTAGTTAAATCTTTATTGGCAGGTTTGGCTTCATACCGTCACCCTTTGATATTGTGGCTTATGTTGTTGAATTCCTCCCAGTTAATTTATTTACACGTTAATTGTTTTCACTATGTTATTATAATGAGAAAGATGTTATAGTGGGTAACCTGAAATAAATCAGTCTTTGTAAAATCGTCAAGCAAGGTGTTTCACTTCTGAATCACAAACATAATAGTAGGTACTTCAAGGAATATTCTAAAAAATGAATTAGCAAAACCGGTTCAGCTGCTCTCGAGATTTGCGCTTACCAACACTTCAGCGATTCATTTTTATATTACTAGCTGACCTAGCGAACTTTGTATCGCCTAACAGTCGATTCTTTATTTTTTTAAATTTTTCTCTCCGTAAGAACCATCCTCGTACGCCAAGAAATATTTAAAAAAAAGAATTAGTGAAATCGGTTCAGATGCTCTCGAGATTTACGCTTACCAACACATTCAGCGATTCATTTTTATATTATAGAAGACTAGCTGACCCCGCGAACTTCGTACCGCCTAACAGTCGATTCTTTTATTTTTTATTTTTACCTTCGTAAGAACCATCCTCGTACTTCAGGGAATATTCTAAAAAGAGAATTAGCGAAACCGGTTCAGCTGCTCTCTAGATTTGCGCTTACCAACACATTCGGGGATTCATTTTTCTATTATAGACTAGCTGACTATTATGACTACTGACTAGCTTCGTAGTTCGTCGTACCGCATAACAGTCGATTCTTTTTTTTTCTCCGTAAGAACCATCATCGTAGGTACTTCAAGGAATATTCTAAAAAATGAATTAGTGAAATCGGTTCAGCTGGTCTCGAGATTTGCGCTTACCAACGCATTCAGCGATTCATTTTTATATTACAGATAATAACTTTGTGAAATTGATAGTTGATATGAAAAAGTTGACATTTGCGGCCAAGGACGCCTACCACCAATCTCAGACAGTTTGCTGGCCGAGGATGGCGAATGAGAGTAGTGACATGCTATGAGAGAGACCTATGTCAAGCATTGGACGAGTACGGGCAGATTTAAGATAAGATAAAAACATATTTAGCTTATCTTAAGTCAGTTTAACAACTTAAAACAAAATAAAACTAAACCTAGGTTGTTGTTTTATAAAATAAGGCAACAGGTAGTGGCTCAATAGGTGCTGACCCGAGTCAGCCCCGGACAGCGCTTGTTTCAACCACTGCCTTCTCCCTAAGATGTCGTACGGCATTAATGTTAAGAGGACTATAACAATTAACTAACTACTAATATAGTTCTGAACATCGATTAAAAACGAAGCGAAAGAAATTCTGTCTTTCGTGGAGACATACGAAGCGTTGACCTCAATCGGAGAGAGAGCGACTTTCCCATATGACGAAACGATTTTGAATGTAAGTCATTGTTCAATGTTATTATTTATAATTAATTCATATAATTTCACAAAATACATATTATTGTATTCGAAAATTGTACATTAGAAAATTGTAATGTATCTATAAACGGTACTAGCTTATTGAACCTCGCAACGCGACGTCGCAGGGGCATCGCAGTGTCGTCGCGGCGAGCTCGCATCGCTTTGAAATCGCTCGCAAATTGCTACTATGATAGTGTCCTTACACTAGGCTGGGCGGCGCTCAGCAATCTACGATAAAAACATCTAATTCTTGCGACGATATCTAATTCTTGCAAGATAAGAGACTATAAGAGGAGCTCAAGTTGAAGCTCGGTGACAAAAGGAAGGGGCGTCCACCGGCACGTGACTGAGTTTCGTTCCAGCGGATCTGTACGGTCGCCATGTCAGTCGTAGGCAATTAGTCAAACTCGTCTATTTACAATCGGCGTAGTTAACGAACGCTCGTTCGGCTACAAAATGCCAAACTCAATGCAACATACAGGATGAACATGAAGCTCCTATAAAAATATAGAGCAATGTTTCGCTTTATCCAGCTTTTTCGGCCTCAAAAGACCAAACATTTTAATTTACTTTCTTCAGTATTTTCGACTCAAACCGTAACGAACAGATACATATATACATAACCTCACGCCTGTATCCCAGAGGGGTAGGCAGAGACCAGAGACTGCCACCTGCGACGATCCTGACAGATCACCGCTTCATCAACGTTCATAAGTCGTTGCATGCACGCACGCCGGTTCCGGCTACTTTTTATCTTTCCCTTTGCTAATACATCCCCTTTTGGTCGATGTGAGTCCGTCTGGGACGTCCCTAACCAGCCCTTCCACTCACATTAGCAATATATATTTGTTTCGTCACTCTTTCTTCCTTCATCCTCTCCACATGTCCAAACCAACGCAACATTCCTTTCTCAATTCTAGTCACTACATCCTCTTTTAGTCCACAACGTTCTCTAATCAGACTATTACGTATCCTGTCATTCAAAGTAACACTACACATACTTCTTAAGGACCTCATTTCTACTGCATTCATTCTACTTTCTTGCCTCTTTTGCCACACCCAAGTCTCGCTAGCATATATAAGTGTTGGGAGCAGCACGCCACTATGAATAGCCAATCTAATGTTTCGGCTGCACACAATGGAGTGCAAGGCACCGTTTACACAATTTCCCGCTTTTACTCTTCTTTCTATATCACCTTCACACTTTCCATCCCTCGTAGACAGGCTCCCCAAATAGACAAATTCTTTTACTTTGTAACGTTGGATATCTTTACAAATAATAAAAACTGGAACGACTTCTGGTGTGGTTTTATTTGTAGATTAGTAAAACAGAAAACTGGATAATAAGGGATAAACGGATAAGCAGGTAAAAAGGTCAGATCTGGTCAACGGGTTAAGTAGTAGTGGATGAAAAATGAGGGAAATCGAAGAATGTGTGACGTAATTTAAATATTTGAAAATGATAGATAGAAAAAGAATTAAAAATAGTATGAAGAGGTTTGCACCGTCACACTACCCGGGGGAAACCAGTAAAAAAATTTTTTTTAAATATATTTATTTAAAAATACATTTTCAAAATTTTTTTTTTATAAAACTATTGTTAAGTAAAATTTAAAGAAAAGGTCGAGAGTAAAGTCGATGAAGGTCGGGGATGTGGGATGGTAAGTAAATTTATACTTAAATATTAAAATAAAATATAACATAATCTAAAATATGGATGATAAAAAAAAATTAGAGGGTGTGGTTTGATATTTACAATGAATATTTACTTTAGGCAGTTCCACTTTTATTCATCATCTATCATCCCTAGCATGCATCATCTAGCATTGTCTTCATCTAAAGTGAAGGTGAAGACGTTCATTCAGTATAGACAAAATCTATTTTTTATTAATAAAATGTATCCAGGAACTGGTCTAAATTAGTAATAGGCTTATTTAGCCAGTTACCACCCGCTGGTATTCGGTAGTGGTAAGGCTTCTTATTGAGTCACAATCCGCTCTATGAAAATTATTTACATTTTAAAAATATTTATAATATTGGGTACATAGTACCCGACGGGGTAGAATCCGTCGTAGTTGTGCTCTCAAGAGCTATGGTGGGGTAAACACCGTAACGCGTTTAATTAGATAACGCGATTGATAAATAAATTGACCTAGGCTTATTTAACGTGTTGTCGCCGCACCTGATTGAATGTTTGGATGTTATAAAAAAAATTGGTTAGCAAATGTCCTGGAGGATAGTGGTGTAAGTGTGCTTTTAGTACGCACTAAAGGATAAGTTAAAAAGGTGCTCTAAGCTTAGGTTAGAGATATGTACACCAGGTAAGTTAGTTTAAAATAGGACTTAATAAATAAATAGACAAATAGTATGAAGCAAATGTGTCCGAAAAGGTAATGAGGTGATTATATATACAGAAAATTAAAACTATATAAAGGTGGCGTTGGTAGGTTTTGTACAAGTCGACACGCAAAATATTTAAAAAGTATAAGGTTAGGTACTAAAAAAAGAGGTTAAGAAATTATTTTAGTAATGAGGTAAGGATGGGGTGAGGGTGAGAGTTTTTTATTTTATTGCCCAAGAGTTCCTTGTAGGTTTAACCTGTGGAGGTTTTGTTTTTAGAATTTTGAAAAGATATGCAACGTTACACTGGCGCCCAACGTGGGGTGCCAGTGTATCTACTTATATTTGGTGCTCTGCCTTATGGGTTTTGCCTAGTGGTAATTCTTCAGTGGATACGTTTTTGAATTTTGCCATTATTGCGTCTGCGGTAATTTGTTGACATTCTGAAAGGTTATTGTAGGAATGGATATGTTTGTTATCGGTAGTTACATTAAATGATTTGTTAGTAGAAGAATTGAACATCCCAATTTTGGAAAGGATATCTGGTCCTAGGTTAAATTGTTTCCAGAAGTCTATCCCTAGAATAAATGATTCTGTGATAGCTGGAATAACATGTGCTGTTATAAGTGAAAGCTTGTTGTTGAAATTAATTGGTAGTGTTATTGTGCCGATCGAGCTAATGGATTGGCCGTTTCCTACACTGGCTTTAAAGCCAGTGTAGGAAACGGCCAATCCATTATTATTTAATCAACAAATAATTAATTATTTGTTGCTTGTCAATAGTATAGCCTAAGTTTAGGAGAGTTTTGTGGGAGTTGTCGCCAAGTATTGTTAGTGAGCTACCGCTATCTAACAGGCCGTTTAAGGTTAATTGGTTTACCTGAACTTGAACATACGGGCGTTCCGTATCTACTTTGTTAGAGAATAAAGAAGAAATATTATAGGATTTTAAGAATATGGTAATGGTCTGTAGCCATTCTTTCCAACCCGTTTCGTTAAAATTATTAGTAGGGTAAATACGATCCTCGTTAATTAGTTTTTTTGGAACATTACAATTAGGGCAATGAGTAAATGTTACGTCAGATCTGGTCAAAGGGTAAAGTAGTAGTGAATGAAAAATGAGGGAAATCGAAGAATGATGATGATGATGATGATGATAATGCTTTATTCATATAATGTGTGACGTAATTTAAATATTTGAAAATGATAGATAGAAAAAGAAATAAAAATGGTGTGAAGAGGTTTGCACCGTCACAACTTGTTCCACTCTTTCGCCTCTAATCGTTATCTTGCACTCAGTCATTTCATCATCTTTTTCAAAGACCAGTACTTTCGTCTTACTCACTGGTAGTTAGCCAGTGTCGGCTAGGTCTACCTCACGATGGGCTGGTTGAGAGAGCGGAATGGGAGGTGAAGTGAATGGACTTACTTGGTGATGGTGGATGATGGCTCGCTTTAGCTGTTGGGCAGATGATGAGCGGTGATGGATGAGCTGATGCGTCCAGCGTACGGAGAACACTCCTGCACTGCAGTCTAATATTGTCAATATATTGTTCTTTGAGCTGATAAAGTTTCTTGGTCACCAAAATGTCTAGCACTTCACGAGAATTCGAGCACTTATCACGCGCGTATGTCACAGTGCGAATGTGTATGCAGATGGCTGGATAAATTAGTAGCGAGCGAGCGGCACGAGCGACGGCACCGGAACGACAGAATAATGAATGATGAGTGACCACAGATTCATGATTACGTCGCGTCGATTCTCGCGCGAACACTCACATTGATGTTCATACATTTCCTTTTAAAGGATTTAAAGAACGAACAGATTTTTCGCTAAAATATTAGTATTTTAAGCCTATACTCTCTCTCTATCTGAGAGAAGGTATGTGCCCTACAGTAGAACATATAATATACAAAAAAATAAACGTGTCGGTCCTTTGAGCCCGAAAAATAGCACTTATCCAACCGGGATAACCGGACGAAAATTTTTATGAAAAGCAATGTCAACGTATGCCGCACGGCCCGTCGCAATTCGCAAAGACGTTAATTTCATTGTTCATATCCATTACAGATCTAGTGAGAACGTAGACCACAGTAGAGAAGATCTTATTGCACAATAAAGGTGTTTGAAATAATATTAGTGAGATTGTAGTCATACTCGTAATTGAATCTCATTTTCTTGAATGACACAATTTTTATCTATCAACCAGTGCCTATATGATTCATCACTACCATCAGTCACCACTGCCTACAGCTGGGCATAGGCCTTTTTTCTTTTACGCCATCTTTCGCAGTCTCTTATCTTCCCTAACCATGCATCGACCATCGGACTGTTGGTATTCCCACTGACTCCTTGGAAGTTTGGTCGGTTGCTAAATGCTTGTACGTTTACTTGGGTGGTTGCTGTATGTATGCACAGTTTTACTATATTACCGTAATATTTTAAAACTGAGCCAGCAATTTTTCTCTTCAGTGTGATTCGCTATTCGGCTGCAATTTCGGTGTGCCTACCACAAAGCCGCGGGAGTCCAATCTCACCGCCATAAAAAGCATAAAACACGAGTAGCATCGTGTTCTAGTCACCGGCCAAACGGACGGTTTTACACTAGACGATGACGACACGACAACGCGTTTCGTGCATTCACGCCTTCGCTGGCCGTTTTAGGAAAAATATTGTCGTTCGGTCACCGTTGTCGGACAGTGTAAAAGCACGGAATTTCGGGGGTGCAGGTGATCATGTCACGAGGACAAAGGGAACATTAAAAAGAGAGACGCCTATTGTTACTGTATCTGAATGTGACAGGGTCCTTTTTACCCGACTGCAATAGCAATGGAGAGTTATGATTTTCGCACGTTCTTAGGAATATATTTTTATGTATGCATAGTTTTTCTTTGTGAACACGCAATGATCATGTGCCTGGACCATATTGACATATGAAGTGTAAGTGAAAGGTACGGAGGACACTAGCATTGAAATGTATATAAGTAATGCTTCCTTTTAGTTATACGGCCGCCATTTGTACCAAATTTTTATATAATTACTGTTACTTGTATGTGGAGTTTCATTTTAATAGCAATTATTTTAATACAGAGCAACCTCAGTTTCACTTTTTATATAAAAAAAAAACAAAATGGCGGACATTAGCTGTCAAGATTGCTTAAAAAAACAGTAAAATTAATTACATAAGAGAAAATTATACTACAAAAACGCGACTTAAATTCAACGAACTTTTTCACCTGCTGGGCTTTTAAATTTAATAGTGAGTCCATTGAATATTATGCCCAGTCTCTTTGTAGAGTATTCATAACCAGATTTGCAATTTTAATACTACAATTTAATCAAAAGATAGGCGACTATATTTCGCAATAAGTACCGCATTTTACACCGTTGACAAAATAAAAAAAAAGTTTTTCTTTTTGTCAAGTTGACGTTATCTTATTTATCATGCCCTCTGGTCTGGTCAGATACGCTCGTTGTCAAAGGGAATTTTCCCGTACCGGACTTTCTTTCTCAAACACCCTTCGTGGAAGCATATAGTAGAGCCTTATTTGGCACAGTCTTGCGGTTATCAATACACGATATACTTAGCAACTTCATCACGAACTTTCCCCCTAAATGTCTGCTTCATTATTTATGGGTGGAAACTTTCTCCGCCCCAACATTCAAGCTATGAGCGTACTTATTGTGTAGTATATTCGCCAACTTTAATAACTAATTTCGAATTATTAAACCAAATAAAAAGTTATATGTTTCCATGGTTACAAATAAACAATTTATGTATCTATATAATTGTTTTTTTTTGTTGCAAAATCTAGACGGCTGGCTGTCCCTTTTTGTAGACCTACATTCATAAATAAGGTTCTCCCACATAGGCGCATTATTATCGATCGATTATACCGGATGAGTTGTTGTGATATCTGTTTTTAGGACGCACACACGCACTTAGTTCATTGGACGTCGTATGAGCTAGGACACAAGTGCTGAGCGAGATATGATTGAGATATAGTGTGTCTCGGTGAGCAAAGATATGAGATATAACAACTCCCTCTAAGGACACACTTTGCCCAAGTCTATGCGATATTAACGATGCTATAGAAGCAGAGTAGGTGTCCCAATATGAGTTCTTAGAACATTTGTATTGGGACGCATACGAAGACACACAGCTGCGACATTTTTAGCACGTCAAGGACGACATTTGGATTTATCGACGGTTACGAGTATTCAAAAAATCTTTAATGTGGATATTGATTTATCATAAAACTAATAATTTGTATTACTAACAGAAGCAATGAAAGATGACCGTTCAAGACGCCAAAAACAAAGGTTATCTAATAATTGAACATAAATTAAATAACGCTAGGGGTAGAGATTAGGGAAAAAACTGTCGAAAGCACGAATATGAAATAGAATTACCGGACGATAAAACACAACTGTGTGCAAGGAATCGTGACACCTTACCGCAATAACGCATCCGGTATTATAGACCGATAATAACGTGCCTGTGTGGAAGAGCCTTTACCTTTGACAATTCGATGTAAATTAATTAGCCTATCAACGTATATGATTAATAAAATCTAACTATTGATAATTAGATTTTAGACTTGCGATGTTCAAACACAGTTACTACCCGGATCTGCGCCATCGAAAATGAAGGTAATTACATTTTACCTTATTGCGATTGGCCCCATTTGATATATAAATAATAAGTAAAAGAATGTTTGAAATAAATGCCATAGACTTTCGTTTCATGCATGCATTTAAGCTGGTAAAGATTAATCCACGTTCGTGGGGCATTGTATACGTTTCTGTAATAAAATCACTGAAGATATAAAAAATATGTAAAGTACACTTTGTGCCAAAAGGGCTACCAGGTAATTAAAAGATTTTAAAATATAATAACATAAAGGATTATTTAGATGACAATGAAGTTTGGAAATAAAGCCAGTACAATATGTGTTCTATGTTGTATAACAATTATGTAAACTCTGTTAATTAAGGACTTTTAAAAAACTGAGTTTGGAGTTTTTTTGTCCATTTTTTCTCCAAAATAATCTAGAGTTTGAATTGCAACGTTCACTAAGCCGCAGTTTCTGCGCTACTTTGAATAAAACCTTTTCATTTCATTTCAGAATTACTAGTTTGTATTAGTATATAATATAATACAATATTTTGGAGAACAATCTGAACCAGGCTGCTGGTTGTGACTCGAGGCACGCTTAGTCCAGCAGTGGATGAATGTGCGCCGATGGATTAGATTAGACGTTAACAAGACGGCGTCTCAGTTTCTTCTGTCGATGTTTTTTACGATGTTTTCCGCACAGCGCTGTCGTATAAAGACGGATGAGTTTTTTCCCGGCCCATCGTTATTTCTAATGAAACCGCAAACCTGATGAGTCTATTCGCTTCGCCGGGCACTATCTTTACCCGGCTGTGAACCGACTCCGGAAGCCAAGAACGTCGATGTTTTTGCGCGAATGTATGTACCTATAGGTATGTAATATAATGTATCTCAGTTTTACACCTACCCTCTCTTTAAAAAAACTGTTGTTAATTTTATTTTATGGTTGTAGCTTTGTTTGAATAATAAATACCATAACAATAATAATATTAACCCTAGGTTTGCACGAAATGGGTTTGCTAGCTTGA
Source organism: Yponomeuta sedellus (assembly GCA_934045075.1). Classification (NCBI taxonomy): domain Eukaryota; kingdom Metazoa; phylum Arthropoda; class Insecta; order Lepidoptera; family Yponomeutidae; genus Yponomeuta; species Yponomeuta sedellus. The sequence goes on from OW203733.1 coordinate 1,723,329, forward strand.
TGCCCATTATAGCACTTTGTTTCTTTCATTATTTTTTTAATACAGTTGCTCAAAAAGTGGCGTATTGCAGGGACGTATAGCGTGCGGGATGTGGGCTATTACACACTCGTGCTTTTTTTTACCTTTCCCGCACGCGTGCGTTTTCTTTCCCAACTGTCAAAATAATGTCTATTAAAAAGAAAAACCAACCATGTACTTTATACTAAAAAAATCATAGAAGTTTTTATGAGCTACATTTGTCGGAACTCTTTGCAATGAAAGCCTTTCCGCACTTGTTGCACAAACTTACACAAATCTTCATTCATTTAATCGTACCGAGCCCATTTGAATTGTTCATGAATAAAATGTTTTTGGTTTTGTTCTTGGCTGTACAAATTGGTGGCAATCCAATCATTCAAAATATTGTACACACCATTGTGCGACTTAAAAAATTCTTCATGTTAGCTTGTTAGTTTTGTACCACATTCGGCATAGTGCGAGCAAACTGTAAAGATTATTAATAATGCGGTCAATATTTATCCTAATGCCTTTTGTCCCAATAAAAGTCCTAAATAATATTGTTATAATGTTTGATTTATTTTTATTATGTAATTGTGTCTAGTCTGCTTAGGGGGAGGGGGGCACTTTGATGCACAAAAATTCAATCACTGTTTTGAAGGACGAAAAGGATCATATTTGAGTATTTATTTTGACGTGTGTATAATAGAATATTTATGTTGGCTAAGATGTCCGTTTATATTTTGCTTAAGAAATAACCGAAAAAAGTAATAAGGTATAAAGATATACGGCTTTTATTAAAAAAACGATTTTGCATCATTCTGCCCCACCAGAGGGGTACTTTGATACACAAGGTGGGGCAGTTTGATGCATATTTAAATCCATGAGAACTGCAATATATAACGCAATTTGAATTGTTTTATTACTTAATATTAATTGACATCACAAAATACGCTTCATTAAGCGTGTCATTACTAAGAATTAGTTACACTTGTTTCTTAGAACAAAAAATAAATAAAACAATAATGGTATTGTCATCTTAGATTTCTAAGTAATAAGACTTTGTAATTGAACATGCTTAAAGAATATAATAACTCTCTAATCAGAAGTATCACATATTTTTAAAATCTTTCACATATTTAACAATATATATATATAGTCTTTGACAGTACTTCACGTATAGCATCTTTTATCTTTTCCTTGTATGTATTTTTCTGTCAGTTTTGAGTTTATAGGTGCGAACCATTTTCTGAGAAAAAAAACTAAAAACATTATTATTTGTGCCGCGGCACATTAATACCTACATTAGAGGGGCAGATTGATACGTATCATAGTACCCCGCACCTTACTGAATCAAACTGCCCCAACAGACTTTATTCAGAAACAATTAGTTTATTAAAATATTTATTATAATCGTGCACAAAAACATGTTTAAAAATACTTTTGAATATATGAACTTACCTTTGGTAACACAAAACAACGAAAACAACTAATAAGACGGAGCTGACACACGATCACATTTCGGGTAAAATATTAGTATGGGCCGCCAGGCGGCATGTTTATTCCCGCTGAAGCCGCTGAAGGCCAACGGCGAACTGGCGGCGAGCGGCGTAACAACTGTCATTCTTGTGCATGTCCTTGAGCCTTCTAGTGATGTGACAGACTGCGTAACATTTGCCGGATTTTAAATACAGGTATTGTATAAATGAGCCCCGTGTATCTATGTGCCCCCCCTCCCCCAATGCTGTTTGTATTTGTACATTTACGAATGTGTGTGTGGAAGTGTAAATAAATAATTTATTTATCTATTTAATAACTAGTTTTTACAAACCAAAGAATAAATACATAAACTAGTTATCGATAATAACTACATAGATATAAATAAATGATATATAAAATAGTGCTTTTATGAGAAAAGAAGATTTGTAATGAAAATAAAACGTAAGAAAGTGATTAATACCACTTTGTTACTTTTATTATAATTTTTATTTTCATGTCCACTAAAAATGTTATAGTGAGCATCACGCTATTAAACCATAAAATGTAATCCAATTTTTATACATTAAATTTCATAACAAAACGATTGGTTGCTATCTGAGGTTGCTGTCAACAGTGGAACAGTTGCATGGGAAACAAAATTGGGTGAGCCTTGTTTCCATACGTTTAATTACTTTTTAACAGTCGGGTTTTTTTTTGTTTTGGTAACGTTTTTTTGTTTCAGCGCATTCTATCTAGCCGCCTCGGTGAACTTGATAGTATATGGCATTTTGTTGTATACTCGGCGTAACTGGATGGTACGCATTTTTGTTTAGGTCCCTTCTATGTGTACGTGTGGGTATATATCGCTAATATTAACTACAGTCTTAAGTATAAGTATGTATCAATATTCAAATTTGCACTGGCTACCCGTCTTTCTAATTTCCTTCAGCAACTTTCCATCGTAAGGTTGTCTGGAAGAAATTGCTTTTAGCAATAAGGCCGCCAATTGTACTATGTATATTTGCAATTGTGTTATATTTGTTGTTTTTCCAGTGTACAATAAAGAATATTCTTATCTTATAGTCTATTTATTCTTACTTGTCCAATTTAGTAAACAAGATTCTACCCTTAAACTATGACTTTTTAGTCCAAAACTGCCATATTTCTATAAATGAAGTAACTTGGAACACTCTTTTAGATAACACGCTGCCAATTTTATAAACATAGTTCATGATAGTTCATGAATTTGCGACTTGTATTTCTACCGTCCCCGTTTGTGTTTTCTGCTGATTGTTGTATTATGTTGCGTGATTTTGTGTTTTCTGCTGATTGTTGTATTACGTTGCGTGATTTTGTGTTTTCTGCTGATTGTTGTATTATGTTGCGTGATTTTGTGTTTTCTGCTGATTGTTGTATTATGTTGCGTGATTTTGTGTTTTCTGCTGATTGTTGTATTATGTTGCGTGATTTTGTGTTTTCTGCTGATTGTTGTATTGTGTTGCATGATTTTGTGTTTTCTGCTGATTATGTATTATGTTGCGTGATTTTGTGTTTTCTGCTGATTGTTGTATTATGTTGAGTGAATTTGTGTTTTCTGCTGATTGTTGTATTATGTTGCGTGATTTTGTGTTTTTGAGTATTGTGTCGTCAAATAAATATATTTTTCTTTCTTCTTTCTTTCTGATGTCCTTTTAATGTTTCGCGTGCAATAAAGTATATTAATAGTAAATCGTTATAAATCACATCACAGTATTACGAGTATTACATAATTTTACAGGCATTTATTAATTGATATTAATACAAAAATCCTAGGATGACGCCCATCATCCCATCACACTTCACACTAATGTTATCGTTATCAACCCTAGTATGTCCCCACTGCTTGGGCACGGGTCTCTTCCTGCATCGCAGGAAGGTTAGGCCATACTCCACCACGGGGGCCAAGTCCGGGTTGGTGGAGGATTGTAAGACAGTGGCGGGCCTTACTAACACACTAATGTTACAAAGGCGAAAGTTTGTGAGTGTGTATGTTTGTCACTTCTTCACGTCTAAACGGCTAGAACGATTGTAGTCAAATTTGGTATGGAGTTAGCTGACACCCTGAATTAACACATAGGCACATATTTTAATGCGGGATAATATCTTATTTTCACGGTAAAGTCGATAAACCGCTGGTAACACCGCGGGTCATACTGGATAGTAATTCATAATTCTATGTTTTATGTGTAATAAATAAACTATTTCTACTCTATTCGAAGAATAAGTGCTGTGTCGTGTCGGCCTAGAGAATAGCACCAGCCCGCGGGTGTCGTAAAAGGCGACTAAGGGACACAAACCAGGGGGTGGGCAGCAGCGCCCCTGCAGTACAATTCCACCGAACTGCGATCCCCAACCCGCATACCCAGCGTGGGGATTATGGGCATTACCTCCTGCGATAGCTCAACGAGGCGCTCTTTAGGGGAGGGCTATGTCCAGCAGTGGACTAGTATAGCCTGACGACGACGACGACGACGAAGTACAAGAGCGCTTTGTTTTTGAGTGTTGCGTCGTCAAATAAATATCTTTTTATCGGCTGATGCCGGCACCAACGGCTTAACGTGTCTTGTGAAGCTCGGAAGGACTCGAAAAAATGCTACTAGCAGTAGTCACGGGTCGGTCACCCATCCTACACCTGACCGCCCCTATCGGTGCTTAACTCGGTGATTGATTCCAATCACTCGGTTCGACTAGGCCACGAGCGCTGTATCACATATCGTTACCTTATTAGGGGAGCATGATCCCCATATCCTAATCATTAGGTCGTTAGCTGAAATGTTTCATTAAAAAGTGAAATTTATTAAGGTAATAATTATTAAGAAAATTAATCCCTCCCAGGGAGGGCGGTGCATTAACTAACCGCATGATGATTCTGGCAATTTTGGCGGAATTTAGCTAAGTAATTTTTAATGCTAATATGGATTTCCGCCATATTAGCATTATTATTAGCATCCATACCATTCCATTCAATACCAAAAAATATTCATAAAATAAAATAACCTTATATTTTCCCATCTCGGAAAGTGTATTTTTGCTCTTCGATATCAGAGTACAAAAGCCGTTTTTATCCGCTAGAGGATAAAATAAATTGAATTTGGAACATCGTGTGTACTAAGCTCCAAGTTTGTGAATTCGAACATTATTAAACCTACTTACACTACCTCCATGGTGCCGCATTTATCCTACAACCCTTTTTTAATTTGTTAAAAACTCAGACTCGGAACCTTCTTGGTGTACTTTTTTTTAATTTCTTTGCGCGCGCGATTTTCTTTTCACGACATATTGCTAAATATTTTTATTTTCCATTTAATCATCTTTTCGCTGAGGTGGGATGTAAAGTTATGTATTGCACCCGACTGCAAAGATTTTTTACCTTGTGCTCTTTTGATTCCCTCGCTAATCAATACCTCAGAATCGTTCGCTTGCTCAGTCCTCAAAATCCGCTATTGTCTAGCTTTTAGAATATACCTCGAGCTCTAGAGTAGGCTTCGTTTTTCGCCAATTTTCGCCGGTTTTCGTACTGATGATCGAGTTATGATTTTGAAATTAAGTGTCATATTAGTTCCGATATTTCTATTACACGAATCTATCCGATTCTATCCGATAGTAGCCGAGGTATGTTCTAGAAGCTATACTTGACTATACTTGAAACTCTTTTCAAGTAAGTCTTAAATGATAAATATCTCTTCCTTTAGACCAAAATATATATTTTTGTATGTTTTTTGGGGACCTAAAAGTAACAAAAAAATCTATTTTAAAACTTTGCTTTGCTAAACAGCCAAAAACGCGGTTAGCCATTTTTATTTATGGTTTGAAGTCCTAAAAGCTTGTAAACAAAGTTTGACATTCAACATAGGTACCTAGTCTCAAAATCTGCGAGTGATCTGTGAGCATAGGTAATGAATATACTATTTTTATTTTTAATGCACTAACCCGTGCTAAGGACAAATTTAAAAACCTAGGTAGTCGGGGCTGTAAGTGATGCAATTTGTTTAAGCCAGATGTCGCTGCCTGAACGTAATACAGAGAATAGTGTAAAGAGGTTCGAAATTTCACTGATGCCGGTGAGTCGCCCATTGGCTCAATTGGTAGAGCGCTGGCACGGATAGCCAGAGGTTGCGGGTTCGAATCCCGGCATGGGTGAAATTTTTAGCCTCTAAATAGGTTTTTAAATAGGTAATGAAATAACAACAACGCAACCGTGAAATCGAGTTTACATCCAAAATATAGCAATTATCATTGGGTACTGCACTGTTCGAGAACGCGTCAAAAACACTTCAATGAAGACCCCGGGAAGTTATGGATTCGTGTACCCAGTGAAATAGACATACAAAAAACTTGGCTCTAACTTAAGAAAAAAGACCCCGATTCTTTATAGCCTAAAACTCGAAAGTATTTATGTAAAGATAACTTTGATGCAAGTCCTTTAATAATAAATGCCCACAGAAATGGTCCGACAGATGTTTGTTTACAAACCATAGATGCTTACAAGATGGCAGATAGCATTTTCACCGTGCCGTATTCTAAGCGGGATATATTTTTTTAATTTGCAGATTTTGCAGCCATCCTGCGTAGGTCCTAAAAAAATGTTTATTTATAAAATTGATTACATTAATTATGATCTATTGCAACTCCCACACTAGGCGCAGCCTGTGTCGTGGGTGACAGGTAGATTGCGCTCTTACTTAGCAAAGTCATGTATTTCGGTTTCTTACGTTAAATACTACAGGAAATATTCATGTATCGCGTCAAATTTTATACGAGTCAAGTAGCGAATTGAGCACGAGGATAAAAAGCAACTTTGCACACTTGCACTCATACCAAATAACTGTAATCTTATCTTCATCTTTACAGTAGTGTTGGAAACTGAAAATTAAAGACTTCCTAGTAAGGTTGCAAAGATTGCTTATCAGATATCCTGTACCAGTGCGAAAAGGGAAGTTAGTGTTTAGCGTACCGTGTGTACAGCAAATAAATCGAGTCGAGCACGCCGCACATATCCTTAGGATCACGCGAGCGAACGCCCAGATAAGCAACCACTAGATCATTGCTCCAGGTGCTTGCCACAGACTTGTTATGCATAGACGGAGCAATTCCTCACGGATCACTTCAAGTAGACAGAAAACACTTTATCTTCTATATATCTATTTGTGCCAAAAAAAACGACATTGGAAGGCTCTGACAACAAAGGTTACTAAGACTTTTTTAAAGTGTACAAAATTCCTGTCAGTTTGAGCCCTAATTCAATTGTGTAGGTCTAATGAGTCACACGATGCAGGGTTCCCGATGATCACTATTTTTCCCAAAATTTTGGAAAATAGGAATTTTCTAATTTTCGATCACAATATTAGGTATAAAGAGTCAAATGGGCATCAACTTCCCCAACTACATCAAAGAATCAAAGAAGACGTGTAGGTAACTTAAGCCCAAAAGTGGTGATTTTTCCTCTTCAGGCTATATTAGTCCACTGCTGGACATAGCCCTCCCCTAATGAGCGCCATAGCGCAAGGTTGTGCCATCATTGGGGGGTAATGCCCATAATCCCCACGCTGGGCATGCCGGTTGGGGATTGCAGTTTGGTGGAATTGTACTGCAGGGGGCGCTGCTGCCCACCCCCCGGTTTGTGTCCCTTAGTCGCCTTTTACGACACCCGCGGAAAGAATTGGGTTGGTGCTATTCTCTAGGCCGACACCACACAGCAGATGAGCAACTGGAGCAAAGTGGTGATGAGCAACTTTAATGATAACAAGGTTTTTTTTTAATGTTAGTTTTTAAGAATAGACTCGGCGCGCCAGAATTTCAGACTGCTGCAAATCTGGATAAATACTATCTAGATAGACCCAAACAACATACTAAAAGTGCAAGTTTATCGCTATTAGGTCTATTTTGAATGTAACATATGACTGGCCTAATAGATTCGACGATAATTTATCTCTTTGGCGTTAGATATTGTTTATAATAGCGGGCCGACGCAGCCATCTGCGTCTATGACTAACGGTAGTGGCATTTTTCTGAGCGGTTCCTTGATTCTCAATGCACGTTAGGCAATTGTTGCCGGCTGCCGTCGATAGATGGCAGTCGTTAAGCCAAGTCAGAGGCCTTAGGGCGGCTTGAAAACTTCTGATAGTAAGACCAGCCACTAGTCTTGCAAGCCTCCACCAAACCGGACTTGGCTTCCGTTTTGGAGCATGGCCTACCTTCCTCAGGGAAGAGACCCGTGCCCCTCGGTGGGGACATAATGGGTTGATGATGACGATTGTTACTTCCGTTTAGGAATATTATTGCGTTAATTCAAGTACGTAATTCCGTCGTTATTGTTCTGGATGAGCGACATGTTGACCTGCTAATACAATAACTCACGTTTGTGCCCGTGTAAGGAGGAACATTTTACGTGCCTATTTATTAATTCTCTTAGAACAAGGGCTAAGAGCGCTGAATGGTTCGGTCAACCAACTTTCAACCCAACCGTTTATCACGCAAGATAACATCGCAAGATCTTTTCAACGTTGTTGAGCCGAAGCAGAGTTTCTTCGTTAGCCTATTCTCCACACAATCTTTTTTGTTAAACTAAGCACCTACTTTGATTAAAACGAGCGGTGGTAGCGGAGTGGCATAACCTCGGCTTCTCCATCGGGGGAGGTCGCGGGTTCGAAACCAATGACTTTATTTTCTAAGTTACGTACATGTTTATATTATTTTTAATGCACTAACCCGTGCTTCGCAAGGCACGTTAAGCCGTTGGTGCCGGCTGTCATATAATGGCAGTCGTTAAGCCATGTCAGAGGCCTTATGGGCGGCTTGATAACTTCTGACAGTAAGGCCCGCCACTGTCTTACAATCCTCCACCAACCCGGACTTGGCCCCCGTGGTGGAGTATGGCCTAACCTTCCTGCGATGCAGGAAGAGACCCGTGCCCCAGCAGTGGGGACATACAAGGGTTGATAACGAAACCCGTGCTAAGGAAAATTTAAAAAAACCTATTTAGAGGCTAATTTACGTACCTGTGTGAAGTTATAGTAGCAACACTACTCGTTAACGATGACAGAAAACTTCATGAGGAAACCTGCGAGTCTGAGGTGTCCACGTCAGCGCTTGTAATTGGCAGTCCGCGGGGGGCACGCGTGGTAATTAATCCCATGCTCTCTGTTTCTGAGAGGTGTGCCTGCAGTAGGACATTATATAGGCTACATGAAATAGTTATTTGTTATACAAGAGTGCAAAGTTGCTTTTTAACCGCGTGTTCAATTTTGATGATCGAGCATGCGAAGGATTCTAAAATTGAATCACGAGCGCAGCGAGTGATTCAAAAGCAGAATCCTGAGCGCTAGCGAGGGATTCAAAAGAGCACGAGGTGAAAAATCTTTGCACTCGAGTGCAACACGTAACTTTTCATTCCACCTCAGCGTGGAAATGACTAAATGCAAAAAAAAAACGTTTACAATCACAAGATAGTTACACTTTTTTAATTCACAAACTTAGTGCACACGATGTTCTAAATTCAATTTACTTTGTCCTCTAGAGAATAAAAACGGCTTTTCCACTGAGATATTGAAGATTAAAAATACTCTTTCCGAGATGGTGGGATGAAAAAGTATTTTGTCGTTCATTACGTGAACATTTTGTTTTTATAATGAATAAACGTATAAGGATACGAAATTTCGACGCGTGCTACAAATTTAAGTGAAAAAGGTAAGTCAACGTAGTGATAAAATGTTTCAGCCGAGTTTCATACATCAAATCAAAACAAAGTATTTTTAAATAACACTGAAACCACGACTTAATGGACATTTCAAGTGAAAGTATGTTCCATTTGAAATTTCAATTGAAAAATGTTTATTTATCACACTGGTCTTACTGTCAGAAGTTTTCAAGCCGCCTCAAGGCCTCTGACTTGGCTTAACGACTGCCATCTATCGACGGCAGCCGGCAACCATTGCCTAACGTGCCTTGCAAAGCACGGAACCGCTCGGAAAAATGTCACTAGCGTTAGTCATAGACGCAGATGGCTGCGTCGTCGGCCCGCTATTTAATTTTTTATTTTATTTTATTCACAATACTACGACGGATCTGGGAGGCTGCAGATCCGTCGAACCACTGAGAACAAAGGGCGAGATTCTTCACAGTATTTTTCTTCCGGTAAATATGTCAGATTCCGAACTTGACGGGAAAAATATAATGTTGCCGCCGCAGGAAATACTTGAGAACAAAAGGCGTTGAAAAGACCTCGATTTATTTTTGATGGATGCTCCTGTTCAAAGTTCAGTGACTGCAACACAGCTCGAAAGATTCACAGTCTTGTGTTGTATATTTTCGTTAAAAAATACATACCTATTTTTAAAAAATACATCCTCGATAAGGAATATTCTATCTATTTTACTAGTTATGCCCCGCGGTGTTACCCGCGATTTATCGATTTCCTCGTGGGAACAAGATTTCCTGCTGTAAAACGTAGCCTATGTGTTATTCTAGGGTATCAGCTAACTCTTTACCAAATTTTATTAAAAATCGCTTTAGCAGTTTCCACATAAAGAAGTAACTCACAACCTTTCGGTTTTATAATGGTAAGTGTGATGTGATGATAGGATCATCCTCGGATTTTTTAGTGTGATTAGTGCGAAACCTGTTCGGACTCAAGAAAAATCAAGTTAGTGAATCCGGATTTAAGAAAATTATATGTATTGCTTACGAAAACTTTAGTTTGCTCTGCTTAGAAAGAAACCTGATCGGACTCTGACGACTAAAGATCAAGTAAATGAATCCGGAATTAAGATTATATTGAGTAGACCTTACGACAGTTGTATTTCACTCTCGTTAGAGAGAAACCTGGTCCGACTCTTACGCCAAGAGATCAAGAATGTGAATACGAAAATAAAATAATAATGAGTAGTGCTTACGACAGTTGTAGTTTGCCCTACTTAGAGAGAAACCTGGTCGGACACTTCCGACTAAAGATCAAGTAAGTGAATCCGGAATTAAGGTAATAATGAGTAGTGTTTACGACTGTTGTAGTTCGCTCTGCTTCGAGAGAAACCTGGTTGGACTCTTCCGACAAAAAATCGGTGAATCAGGCATTAAGCTAATAATATACAACAATTGTTTAAAAATTGTGAATCTTTTGTGTTGTTACGTAGCCATAGCGTTTGTTCCCCAGTGCTGGGCAAAGGCACCCCACACCTTAGTCTTGAATGAGAACGTTGCATTAAAGAAATATTATTTAACGCTCTAGTATTTTTCAATGCTAAAAGCTTTTAAACACGCCTGTATCCCGGAGGGTTAGGCAGAGACCAGTTACTGCCACTTGCCACGATAGAAAGATAGAAAACACTTTAATGTTCATAAAAAAAGAAATTACTCAGATATTGATATCCGACGGCCTCGGTGGCGCAGCGGTGTGACACGCTGATTGTAAAACCGACGGTCTCGGGTTCGATCCCCGGCCGGATCAAACTAGGAAACGAACTTTTTTAGTTTGTCCCGGGTTTTGAATGTTATCTCTGTATTTATTGTATTAAATCTATCGTCGAGTTAGCACCTATAACACAAGTCATTTAGTTGTACATAGTATAAGGCTAACGAGATCAGTGTAATATGTCCATGAATATTTATTTATTTCTTAAACTAAGAATACAAGTACTCCGTCCTATCTAAAAGAGCGCTTCGAGTTTCTTTACTCCTCTCATATCCTTACTCTTCGCTCTTCCCGAAACCTGCTCCTACAAATCCCATCCCATCACACCACTATCTACGGTTGTTCCTTGACCGTGCAGGCAGTCCGATTATGGAATGCCTTACCGGTGGAGGTACGGAAAGCCAAATCCCTTCCCATTTTTAAGGCTATGGTAAAGGAGTTCTATCTCACTACTTCATTGTAATACTGTTATTATTTAATTTTGTAATATTGTCCTGCTGTTGTTGTGTTCTACTTATGTCCTTTAAATGTGTATATTTTGTTAATTATTTATGTATTTATGTATAATACTCATTTTTTATTTTTATTTATGTAAATTATTTGTATGTATCTGTTGATAATTTTATTTATTCACACTGTTATTGAGGCATGTATTTGGAACCTCTGAAATAAATTTTCTATTTAAAAACCTATTTAGAGGCTAAAAATTTCACCCATGCCGGGATTCGAACCCGCAACCTCTGGCTATCCGTACCAGCGCTCTACCAATTGAGCCAATGGGCGACTCGAATGTTGCGATGTTGATGTTGCGGGTTCGAATCCCGGCATGGGTGAAATTTTTAGCCTCTAAATAGGTTTTTAAATTTGTTCCTTAGCACGGGTTAGTGCATTAAAAATAAAAATAGTGTAATAAATTTTCTATGTTTTTTTTACATCTACTTCCTTCTCTAATGTATTAGTCCAGTTCATCCGAAGGTTGTCTGGAAGAGATCACTTTTAGTGATAAGGCCGCCGTCTGTACTCTTAGGTTAAGAAATATCTGTGTAATTTCCATTTTTATGTACAATGAAGTGTTCGCTATCTATCTATCTCTAATACAAACGTCGGCCTTGATCTTGATAGACGTCTTTCACTTCATTAATATTCATACTTTGTAATAAGTTGAGTAAACGGAGTTTACACCCTCTTAAAAACCGTTCAGAATTTAATGATTAAAACTAAATCTAGTAAGTTTTTAATATTAATATAATTTAGTTATTTTTTTATCACCCCGAACACCCCAAAACATTTTCTTTGTGGGACTTACTATAAATAAAATGTCAATCCAATCTAATTTACACGCATCTTCTTCTTCAGACTATATTAGTCCACTGCTGGACATAGCCGTCCCCTAATGAGCGCCATAGCGCCCTCTCTTCAGCTTGCCGCATCCCGCATCTGCCGGCAGTTTTTCGCAGATTTACACGCATGTTCCCCATTAAACAAGACAAAAATTATGATGTATATCCATCCTTCTCACATAATGGCTGAACATACACAAAAATTAAAAGTTGAGTTAATTACTTCCAACGTTTTTAAAATCGGTTAAAGATCAGCAGAGTTCAAATAAAAAAACTTTTATCAAAGACTCCATGGAATCGCTGCCATGACTAATTTCATTTTAAGTTTTCAACATTTCTCAGGCCTCATTCCAGGACTCTAAGGGTGTAGGGTTGCGGGGAAAGGTCAGATAAACCAGATGTTCTACTTACTGGCTAAGTGTCATTTTGTGTTTATAAAAACACAAGCAAGCCACGTTTTCGGTTTTTCTGATTGTACTGATTTTTATCGGTTTTCAAAAAATAACCGTTTATCTCTGTTAATTCTTTCTTGTTCTTCTTCTTCAAGTGCTGTCTCCTATGAGACGTTTATCTCTGTTTATTGTTTTTTCTTCTTGTTCTTTACGTGCTGTCTCCTGTGAGACGTTTATGTCTGTTTGTTGTTTTTTCTTCTTGTTCTTTACGTGCTGTCTCCTGTGAGACGTTTATCTCTGTTTATTGTTTTTTCTTCTTGTTCTTTACGTGCTGTCTCTTATGAGACGTTTATCTCTGTTTATTGTTTTTTCTTCTTGTTCTTTATGTGCTGTCTCCTATGAGACATTTATCTCTGTTTATTGTTTTTTCTTCTTGTTCTTTACGTGCTGTCTCCTGTGAGACGTTTATCTCCGATTATTGTTTTTTCTTCTTGTTCTTTACGTGCTGTCTCCTATGAGACGTTTTTCTCTGTTTATTGTTTTTTCTTCTTGTTCTTTACGTGCTGTCTCCTGTGACACGTTTATCTCTGTTTATTGTTTTTTCTTCTTGTTCTTTATGTGCTGTCTCCTATGAGACGTTTATCTCTGTTTATTGTTTTTTCTTCTTGTTCTTTACGTGCTGTCTCCTGTGACACGTTTATCTCTGTTTATTGTTTTTTCTTCTTGTTCTTTACGTGCTGTCTCTTATGAGACGTTTATCTCTGTTTATTGTTTTTTCTTCTTGTTCTTTATGTTCTGTCTCCTATGAGACGTTTATCTCTGTTTATTGTTTTTTCTTCTTGTTCTTTACGTGCTGTCTCCTGTGAGATGTTTATCTCCGTTTATTGTTTTTTCTTCTTGTTCTTTACGAGCTGTCTCCTATGAGATGTTTCATCATCATCATCATGATCAGTCCACCGCTGCCCACTGTTGGGTATAGGCCCTTTCCCCCAGGTGCCATCTTTTACGGTCCCGTGCCATCCGCACGTTTATCGTTTACGTTTTAGACGTTTATCTCTGTTTATTTCTTACTTATTCTTCAAGATCTGTCTCCTTTGAGACTGTTATCTCTGTTTACTCTTTCTTTTTCTTCTTCAATTGCTGTCTTCTACGAGGTTGGCAACCAACATGTTACCTTGGACTGCAGTCCAGAACACAAACAGATGTATTTTTAAATGGAACTTGTAATGACTGTATTCTGTTTTGTAAACTTAATAAAATAAATAAATAAAATTCGGCTATCTCGATTTCTTCGGTGATTTTTTTTTTGGGACCGAAATAGCTTGGTGTCTTTTGCTTTTGGAATTCCATCGGCGTCTACTTATGCGAGTAGGTAGTTCACGAAGATTGAACGTTTTCATCGGAGTCTACTCAGATTGCCAGTGTACGTACATAATATGAGTAGCATCCGAGTAGTAATCTACTATAGATGGTAAAGGCTTCTTCAGTACCTGTACCATCCTGATAGATTAGTCGGCCTAGCCTAAGACTAGTCAATAGGTACGTGCGGAGCCAACAAAGCTGCGAGTTTCCTCACGATAATTTCCTCCGCCGTTACCGTATGGTATTCCGACTACAAATCCACAAATATACGTAACTTTGGAATTCAAAAGTTATTGGTATTGAGGATCGAACCTAGGTCTCTCACTTCCATTGTCTACCATCGGATATTATATTTACGTACCACCGACGTTAGCTAACCGGAATAAAACGCCCACTTCTGTCACACCATTCCCGGTTAGGAGGATGGGAAAGCCTGCAATCAATTTGGCGAAGGGTTTCAGCACTAATAGCATCAGGATCCGGTTTTGAGTCCCAAGAATTTATGCCGGTACACTCACTGATGCAAGGTTTTTCGCTTATTGATCGGCGTGCTTCGAGAAGGAATTAAAAAGACCGATTGCCGGCTCCAGTGACATTATTTAGGAACGGAGTTGGGATTTTATTTACTTAGAGCATCGCTTGACATTTTGTGTTTGATCGCCTAGATAACATTTTTTAACAATCAAAATTAATCAAAAAGGGTTCATTCGCACAAAAATTGCGACTTAAAGAACGGTACAAGTTATATTAGTGTCAATTTCAAAATATACGTAGTTTTCGAGAAAAAAATGGATAAAAAAAACTCCATACTTAGTCTTTTCAAACTATTTCATTAACAGAGTTTACACAAGGAACGTTCTTGGGTTTACATAATTATTCTAAAACATTGTATTGGATGTAGTTTCACACATCATTGTCATCCAAATCATCGTTTGCTCTAAGGTAGTTAAACACAATACGGTTAATTTTCTTTTCTCGAAAATGTGAGCTGTATTGCTTAGTTGCATCGACTACCCGTCATTTATCTTCTTTTCTTCCGTCAATGGTTATCTGGAAGAAAATACTTTTAGTAATAAGGTCGGCCTTTGTACTGTAGCATTATTATTTAACTCTCGTATGTAATTTCTGGTGTACAAGCAATAAACACATTTCTATCTATCTATCTATATCGCAGAAATAGAAATCAATTATTTTAAAGAATGTACATTCTACTCAACTATGAATATGGCCGATACTACTGATAATGACGGCCTCGGTGGCGCAGCGGTTTGGCACGCTGACTGCAAAACCGAAGGTCTCGGGTTCGATCCCCGGCCGGGTCAAACTAGGAAACGAACTTGTCTAGTTTGTCTCGGGTCTTGTATGTTATCTATGTATTTATTGTATTAAATCTATCGTCGAGTAAGCACCTATAACACAAGTCATTAAGTTGTACTTAGTATAGGGCTAGCGAGATCTATGTAATATGTCCATGAATATTTATTTATTTACTAATAGAGCTAATTAGTAGTATCGGCGAGAGATATAGTTTAATTGAAGTAGTCCAAAAGAATAGAAGCGGAGGTAAGAATATTAAGAATATTCGGCACACCCAGATGTCAAGGGGTGTACTTATCAATAAAAAAATAATCTCATCTTGTCTTATCTTACCGCTTGATACTAAAAGATGCCTCTTAAAGTTGTAACGGTGCAAACCTCTTCACACCATTTTTATTTCTTTTCTATCTATCATTTTCAAATATTTACTTACCATCCCACATCCCCGACCTTCATCGACTTTACTCTCGACCTTGACTTTAAATTTTAAATTATATGAGTTAACATGACTATATTTTTTTTAAAAAAAAATTTTTTTAGATATATTTTTTTAAATAAATATATCTAAAAAATATTTTTTACCGGTTGCCCCCGGGTAGTGTAACGGTGCAAACCTCTTCACACCATTTTTATTTCTTTTCTATCTATCATTTTCAAATATTTAAATTGTGTACGTCACACATTCTTCGATTTCGCTCATTTTTCATCACTACTACTTTACCCTTTGACCAGATCTGACTATTTTACCTGTTTCTCCGTTTTTTTATCCAGTTTTCTGTATTAAAGTTACTATAAATCTACAAATAAAATCACACCTGAAGTCGTTCCAGAGTTTATTATTAATTATAAAAGTTATAAAACGTTCCAAAGTTAGGATTCAAGGGTATAGGGAGAAGAATAAAGCAGAAGTTCTAACACCATCAAGAAATGGAAATTAAAGTATTTCAGCCATATAAAGCGATGTTATAGAAGACTCGGTTAACACTAACTTATCATCCGCAGCCTTGGCAACATTCCAGGAGGCCTGGGAGACAGTCTTGTTACCTGAGGAAAGCGGGTGATTCTAACGAATTTCAACCTTAAACTGTACAAATAAAGACTTGCCTACCCGCCTTCATGAGGTAAAAAGACTACCAAATATAGCATGCCTACACATCTGACGATAATGTTTCAAACAGAGTATCGGTTTTTTTATTCGTTTTGGCTGCGTCGAAAAGCCGAATTGGTTGCCAACCTCCGATAGGAGATGGCATATGAAGAAGCAGATACGACATCAACCATTGTATGTCCCTACTGCTGGGACACGGGTCTCCACCTGCATCGTAGAAAGGTTAGGCCATACTCCACAACAGGGGCCAAGTCCGGGTTGGTGGAGGTAAGGCAGTAACGCCTTACTGTCAGAAGTTATCAAGCCCCCATAAGGGTTCTGACATGGCTTAACGACTGCCATTGCATGACAGCCGGCACCAACGGCTTAACGTGCCTTGCAAAGCACGGAACTGCTCGGAAAAATGCCACTAGCATAAGTCATAGTTATCCATGCACTGCACGCGCCCTATGGTGCTTAATTTTCGTGATAGTTCACTCAGGCAACCGGGGCTACGAGCGATTCCAAAAATAATATAATATTTGAATAATAGATAACTTATAATGTAATATTAAAATCGAAATCCACGTCTTATTTCTCGTCAGCTCATCCCCAAAACATTTTCCTGTCATTATTATTTTACGTAATAATTTTCTTTACAAAAAAAATATTAACGGCTATCAACTCCGGGATATCTTTAGGCAAAACTGACTAATATACCTACTTGTTATGATTCCGGCTGACAGTGTAACATCTACTAATCATGAAGATTGATGGATGAGCAACCTCGGGGAACGACGGACGCCTACCAGCCAGTTTAAGCGGGACTTTGGAGACCGAAAATTAAAAGGAATTCCCTTGCCGAGGTCATCATTTTGTAATCGGGTGTGACAAGGGGCTTCCTTGTTATTAAATAAAAGTAGATGAGGGCGCAGTTAAGACGTGACGCGTTGTATAGAAATGGCGCCTTCACCTCTTCTGCGTGGGCTTTCTCCTATATCTTCACTATATTTTGAATGAAAGGAAATTAAAATTTACTTTGTTTCGATGGCTTGTTTGAGGCAACAAGACATCGATGAAGTGTACTTTCGAGGACAAGACCCTTCGAGATGTTGATCTTTCGAGGTAATGACCCACCGACAAAACGTACCATCGAGGTATCAAACATCGTGCTATAGTCATTCTAAGTTAAGTACGAGATCCTGACGCGTACAAAATGGCCGTATCTCAGTATGGTATATAGTATGAAATAGCACATAGACTAACTACTTTTTTATTCCGGAAAAATACATTATCAAAATTTCTTCGCGAACAAGGCCATGGGTAGCCGCCAGTACAAGATAAAGGACCTACCTCGAATCCACTCGTCCTAACATAAACTGGGTCAAACATGATAGGAAGAGTGGGGTAGTTTTCCTTCGTACGGTATTTGTTCCATTCTGGACTCTTGCTCCAACACTTTTGCAGTTTAATTAATCTGTGGCACATCTAACAGTTAACCACAGTCTATTTAACCACCATCTGAGGCGTAAATTAAGGGATCGTTATATTCTTTTTAATGCACTAACCCGTACTAAGGACAATTTTAAAAACCTATTTAGAGGCTATAAATTCCACCCATGCCGGGACTCGAACCCGCGACCTCTGGCTTACCATGCCAGCGCTCTCCCAACTGTGCTAATGGGCGACTGACTGGCATCAGTGAAATTTTGAACCTTTTTGCAATACTCTCTGTATTACGTTTTTTTTTAAGGAATCGTGTGATATATAAATTATGATACAAGACGGATTTTTCAGAATAAGATTGTTTCATCATCACAATCATCATCAGCCATTTGAAGCCCACTGTAGGACATAGGCCTCCATCATGGTTCTCCAAGCTTCTCGGTTTTGTGACGTCCGCATCCAGCGACCCCCCGCCACCGTAACCAGGGAGCCAATTCTCACTTCATTAACAAATAAGTCGTATACGACTCTAAGGCTTATGACTTAGAATTCTACGTAAAAAGTCGAGCGACTGCCAAAATCTCTATTCTGAACGCCATTCTAGATTGAATTCGAATGAGAAAATAAATGTGTAATGAATGACTCTGTCGCGTTATCTTATCTTATTTTTATGCGACAAATGTCTAACACTTTGAATATTTTGCGTCTACGCTTTCAATTCGCATGGGTGAGAATCGGCCCCCAGGTCGTCAGACCATATGGTTTCTGATAATTATTTGATTAGTATTTTTCAAAAACCATATTAAATAAACAGCTCATTTCAAATGGAGTTTCTCTGTCTCTCTGCATTTTCCCCTTATTATTAACTATACAGGTAATAATCGAGATTGATTATAAAACGATACAGATTGAAAGAGGAATATTCTCTAGAGTTCAGAACGGAATGTAACGTTGGTTTCAACAAGCGAAGACGATGAAGGGAGAATGATTGTTAAAAGAAATAAATCGAGCAAATGTGAGTGGAAGGGCCATTAGAGAAGTTTCATATTTCGGCTAGAGAGGAATGTACTAGCTACTACTAAAGAACAAGATAAAAAGTACTGCAACCGGCGGCGGCGTGAATCCAGGCAACGACTAATTATATCAATTTATCCGGTTAAAATCAAATATATCTGTGGTAGAAACATCACAAGAAAAAGACATAAATGCATTAAATCAAGCGCCTCTAACAGGGTTTCTGTGGAATCGTTTTTTATAAATACGGCTGGTAGTGTTTAGTTTATACTTTCTTTATATTTGTAATGAGAACACAGTTTTTACTTCGGGTAAAATACCTCGTTTCGTTCGTTATCAACCCTTTGTATGTTCCCACTGCTGTGGCAGTACGGTTCTCTTCCTGCATCGCAGGAAGGTTAGGCCATACTCCACCACGGGGGCCAAGTCCGGGTTGGTGGAGGATTATAAGTTAGTGGCGGGCCTTACTGTCGGAAGTTATCAAGCCCCCCATAAGACCACTGACATAGCTTAACGGCTGCCATTATATGACGGCCCGCATCAATGGCTTAACGTGCCTTGCGAAACACAGAAGCGCTCGGAAATAATGGCCTAGCGCCATTTTTTCCGAGCGCTTCTGTGTTTCGCAAGGCACGTTAAGCCGTGCCCCAGCATTAGGGTCATAGAAGGGTTGATATCGAGGCATTTGAAAAGCAATAAAACGCAGCCCAGACAGAATCGATGGCCGAACGAGCCAACGTCATCCCTGGGCAGTTTTTCCACAAAACTATGCTCTTTAGGACCAAACTTCGAGGTCCCCGCCGGCGTAGGCCCGCCCGTTTACGCAAAGATCACGTTTCGTTGGCAGCACGATTTTGCATTGTCATTAATCAATTATACGGATCTTGTTTGTAACGCTTTGCCCGGGCAATACCCGGGTTAAGGTGGTGGCCAGACTGTGCGATATCTGAGACGAATTTTTAAACTGTTACTAATGTATATTTTATTGCACATGAAACATTTAACAGGACATTAAAGAAATAACTTCAAATTCACGCTGTATGCCTACTTAATGTACTATATTTGGTATGCAGTATGCGTAATTTTTGGGTTGCGCGTCAATATTTATGGCGCTTTGGGGTGATGGGGCGCCACCAACGAAATAAAAATTATAACTTGTTTTACAATACGTTTTTTTCAAAAACTTAATATCTGTGATAACTATTTTTAGAACATACATCCTAGAATGCACATTACAGAATTTCTGCTAAAAACCACTTTCTAGCAGAAATTCTGCCGTTTCTGGCGGAAATCAATTAAAGTCCTAGGTTGTTGACCCTAGGTTCAAATAGTTATCACACCTGTAGGTTTTAAAAATAGTTCTTGATGTTTATTTAAAAAAACGTAGGTATTATTATTAATACTTTTATTGCACTTAAATTTCAACAATTTTAAAAATATTTAATAATTTAAAAACCTATTTAGAGGCTAAAAATTTCACCCATGAAATTTTTAGCCTCTAAATAGGTTTTTAAATTTGTTCCTTAGCACGGGTTAGTGCATTAAAAATAAGAATAGTGAAATAATATTTAATAATTTTAAAAAATATAACAAAACCGTACAATGCAGTGACCTTAATGCCATAAGCATTTTCTACCCGTCAACCGCATGAGGTAGACGAAAAAGTTGGTATGCGTGCAAAAAAAAAGAAAAACAATATAGTAATGTGGTGTACTTAAATAAACTTGTAATATACCTATACTTACTCATATAATACACTATACATATATAATATTGAAATAATAATTTATATATCACTATAAAATACACAGGTATTATAAAACAAGTTATATGTTAAACGGGTCTAATTGCGATTATTTATTAGGTAAAACGTAATTACCTTATTTCCCGGCATCATCGGCAGCGTTACAGTTACCGTGGTCTCGGGTAGACTGAAGTGGCGAGTACAGTCAATTATTGTACTGAGAGGTGGTCTACTCTCAAGTCACTTTTAGTTTCTCGCAGCGGGCCGACACAAAATACTCACTACGTCCGCGGCAAGGTCCGGTGATATTGTGGGTCGTCGTCGTCAGGATATACTAGTCCACTGCTGGACATAGCCCTCCCCTAAAGAGCGCCACGTTGTGCTATCATAGGATATTGTGGGTAGTTACTTTTAATTTTCAATTTTTCACAGCTGGCCGACACACAACACGTGATTAAATCCGTTTAATAGGTATATAACTATGTTACTGTGTGGTGTCGCCCTAGAGAATAGCACCAACCCAAATTCTTCCCGCGGGTGTCGTAAAAGGCGACTAAGGGACACAAACCGGGGGGTGGGCAGCACCGCCCCCTGCAGTATAATTACCTAGACCGAACTGCGATCCCCAACCCGCATGACCAGGCAGAGCGTGGGGATTATGGGCATTCACCGCCAATGATATCACAACCTTGCGCTATGGCGCTCATTAGGGGAGGGCTTTATCCAGCAGTGGACTAATATAGCCTGAAGAAGAAGTAAGAGTATTGTTGTGAATTGTTTATTTTGATCGCAGCTATTGTGAGATGTTTGTTCTGAACGCATCTATCAGTTTTAAGAAACAAAAACGTGTCTATGATTGTGTGCGCTCTCTTCTCCCCGATCAACACACCAAGCTGGACCCATTGTTACCCTTGCGATGGCGGGGGCGTCGTTGTGCCAGCCGCCCGCAGACACTTTTCCATCTGGGGAGGCCGGGTCTCGGTGTTGAACTCGGTCTGAACGCGATTGCATC
Organism: Yponomeuta sedellus; assembly: GCA_934045075.1. Lineage (NCBI taxonomy): Eukaryota > Metazoa > Arthropoda > Insecta > Lepidoptera > Yponomeutidae > Yponomeuta > Yponomeuta sedellus. The sequence continues at coordinate 1,744,964 of OW203733.1, forward strand.
ACGGCTGGATAATCCACTGATTTGGGTTTTAATTAAACGCACCAAGTCACTGTTACATATTAAGTACTAACCCTAGGCTAAGTTTTATATTTATTGCTACTAATATAACACTGGACCACGTTGTGTTTAAATTAATTGAAATAAATAAAATAAAAATAAAGTGAAACAGCGAGTTTTTGCTAACTTGGAACGAAAACCTATATAACTGGCTACGTTTCCGTACAAGTATCGCGAATCATTAAGAAATACTATTATAAAACAAGTTATGATTTTTATTCCATTGGTGGTGCAAGTTAGCACTCAAACACTCTTTAGGACCTGCCTGTTAGACATGTGTAAGTACTGCGTGTTATGCAGTACGCGTTATATAGCACGACCGCGTACTGGATCAGTACCCAGTACGCGGCAAAATTTAGCATGACCTATGGCATGATCAGTACGTCGCGGCCGGCCGACCGCGGCAAATCGTTGCTATGTATTTGCACATGCATGGCACAAAGCGCGCGGCGATCGGCGAGCGTACCTTATTGCTTTGTTAATAGGATACTTTTTTGCACAAATTATTATCCTACTTCGATGTTCGGGTGTCCGTCGGTCGGACACCCGAACATCGTTTTGAACTCAATACGTTCTTGATAAGGCCTACATTTCTTCGACACTCGCCTCGTATTTTATGTATAATGTATAATACGTGATACGCTACAAGACGGGCTACGTCATATAGGCATAATGACAATGACTCTAAACATGGCCCTCGTGAGTTATAAATAACGCAACATCTCAGGTAGGCCATGTTCCGCGTACTGCGTACTGCCATAATTCCATATGGCGCGTTACGAAATGCCATGCCATGTGGCATGTTCTCATAGGGTACTGTTTTGCGCATGTCTACTGCCTGTGCTCGTTGGGATGCAATCTTGCGTTCGAGATTTTAAATTTTCTACCCATCGCAGCCGACCGGAGACCGGCGGAACTTTGAAAAGGTATTTGCTTGGCTATCCCCGTCAATTCAATCTCGAGCTTCCCGTTTCTGGCAGGTTCCATTAGATGCGGCAGGCATCTGCGGATTTCATCGGTACCTTAGCCAGGAGTTAAATACAGGGCGTCACAGAAAACCTATACAAACACTAGATGCTGGCCGCGACTTCGTCTGCGCAGGATTGGTATTTCAAGTAGCTTATATCAGCGCGGCGTACAAATAAAGTGACATTACGACATTAAAATTATCACATAACTAATTTTTGGGTCGCATTTAAAAAATCACACAATATCTTTACAAATTGTAGCCTATGGGTTATTCTGATGTATAAGCTATATTAATTTAAAGTTTTATTAAGACCCGTTCAGTAGTTTTTAAGTAAAAGATTAACAAACATTCATCCATCCATATTTTATATCAGTAGGCAGAATTTGTAAAAAGGGTGGAACTCATCACCATCGCAAAAGGGGATGCTATTGTCAATATAAATAACTATTATGATGGGAAAACTTCAAATTATAAAAATGTATAAAGCAATTTTGTTCGCACGCCGTAGGAAAAGTATAATAATAATTGTATTCGTATTGACTAGTAATAAAAGTCAACAAAACATTTCCACTTGACCTAGATCACATAAAGGTTCTATTACACTCCTAGTTCGGAACCAGGACAATTTATTATGTAGTGAGTAGAAGGAAATCAACTCAGAAAAGCAAAAATTTGTTTACTCTTTAAGCAACTCGTAACGGTGTAAACCTTTTTTACACCGATCTTACTTTAACTTTATTCTGTCCGTCATATCATGTCAAAGTCGAAATTCAAAATCACCTCCCATACTCTTGATTTCTTTTGCTATTTTAGTTGCTACTTCATCTTTTGCTGGAACAAGAAGTCATAACTCATAATTATATATTTCTATTATTTTATCGTAAGAACACCCTTTCACTGGCACCGATCGTAAGGTGAACTCGCAAGCCAATGCTGGGTTCGATTATTTTCTTGAGCACCTTTTGATGTGCAATTAGTATTTTTTCTAAAAAACATTTTTCTCCAAAAAAACAGGGATGTTTCGGTGTCCAGTTAAATTGAATGAAATTAAATCCAACTAAGCCCTTTTGTTTTGTTGCACAATCAAGTCCGCTACGCCATCGTTTCACTGACTTCTGTCATTCTTTGTCATATTAATGAACGTCACAGCTTTCTGAATTACGTGACTATGTGAAGAAAAAGCTAACAAAGAAACTCCGCATTTATTATTTTGCAAACATGTTTTAACTTCTTTAACTCATTTTATATATACTTATATATATTTTGTTGTGTTTTGTGAATTTGTTACTGTTTTGTTATGTTTTTAGTATTGTGCCGTTGAATAAATTATTTCGCTCTCTCTCTCTCTCTCTCTCTCTCTCTCTATCGCTTTCTCTTTCTCTCTCTCACACATTTTTATTTTAGAATCATGAACAAAACTCCATATCTATTACTTCTAAAAATCGTTTCAACTTGTTAACTTAAATTTTGAATGTATTGAACACTTAGCACAATCGTTTCGTTGACAATAATTTAAGACATGTTTGTCCTCTAAATCCTTAATGACGAACGTAAATCCGTCTAATGTAACACTGGAACATTGTAAAAATAATACAGTCTGTGTTGACTGAAAAAGCAATACCTACCTCGAGTTCGAAGTCTCGCCAGAAAATAATAAAGTAATCGATGGTTCTCGCCCAGTCTGAACGGACCCTGACGAGTAGCAGAGCAAATGGTTGGCCCGGGGAGTATAAGCACAGATTACTTAGTACAGGGCTCGTTTTTGCACGCCTCCGTTCGTAATTTGTTATAGATAATGGGCGAGTAAAAACGAGGTACCGCTCAGGTTTCCAAGCCGGGAGCCAGTACTGTAAATTGAAAAGATTCTACGTAATCTTGTTTTTTACAACACGATATCAACCCCTGTACGAGTATGTCCCCACTGCCGGGGCGCGGATCACTTCCTACATCGCGATGGAGGAAGATGGCTCGCAGGAAGATTAGGCCATATTGTTTTTTAAAATGAGTTTTTACACTTCATATTTGCATGACTATTTATTTGCTCCATTGTGTGCAGCCGAAACATCTCCAAAAGAGCTAGATTGGCTATTCTTAATGGTGTGCTGGTCCCAACACTTATGTATGGCAGCGAGACTTGGGTGTGGCAAAAGAAGCAAGAAAGTAGAATTAATGCAGTACAAATACAAAAATACAAAATACAAAAATATTTATTTCTTTATCAACTTAACATTAATTTTACACAGTGGTGGGGACTTCCTATTAAGTGTATAGACACCTGTGCCAGGAAGCCCCGCTCTTCCTATACTAGATGAAAACAGTTAAGTTCGGTACAAACATGCCTATACTATCAATTATTAATAAATTTGTTTTTAACTATGAGTTAAATACATGCAATTAATATAATTTAATTTGAAATTATTAGGTAAACCTAATGAAGAATTTCAAGACATATTCATCCACTTTCCAATTCATATTATTTTAGTAATTTCGGAAATAAATTCATTAGTTAATTAATTTACTATTATTATTATTTTATATAATTCTAATTAATTAAAGTGTGTCTGCCTGTGTGTGTATGTGTGTGTGTGTGTGTGTGTGTGTGTGTGTGTGTGTATGTGTGTGATTTTGTGTGTATCAACTATGGATTATTTTATTATTCTATTATAGAGCGTCATACCAAAGGCCTTTGTTTGTCACAACAAACAAAGTGCTTTATTTAGGTTAAAATGTATATTACTGAAGCAGTGTTTCTGTCTCATCGTAGGTTTTTGATATCAGCCAATCAGTTACAGCATTTTTACAGTCGTATATTTTCATTGGGTATATATTTAGTACTTTGTTTGCCAGATTATATAGAAGTGAGGATTGTTTAGTATATTGTCTATGGGCAAAAGTTGTGTTGACAACATTTAAAGGGGTAACAATATGAAATCTTCTTTTTTTAGGCTGGTTGGAGTCATATACTAATGTTTTATGATATCTTAATAAGGTATTTAATATGTATAATTTTCTAACCGTTAGCAATTTACAAGTTGAATAGAGCTCAACTGTCGGAAATCTACGTGGCTTAAAATAAACAACCTTTAATAAAGCCCTCTGTGCCCTTTCCAATTCAATAAACTTAGTTTTTATAGCTCCACCCCAAACGGGAATGCAATACGCTGTAACAGACTGCGCCAAAGAGATATAAATTTGCTTTAAAAGTTTTTCTGTTGCCACATGTCTTAAGATTTTGAAAATCCAAATAAGTTTCCGGAGCCTGCCCGCCACTAGGTCCACATGCAAGTGCCATGATAATCTCTGATCAACTATAACTCCCAGATATTTTATGTGCGATACTTTATTGATTATAGGGCAGTTGCAGTCCGACCCAGAAGCGTCGGAGCAGCATCCATGAATCCTTATTTGAAAATTTATCCCTGGTTGTGACCTGATTGTTGGTGTAAAACAAATGTAATTCGTTTTGGTAGTATTTAGGGTCAGTAGATTACAGTTCAGCCAAGTTCCTATCTTAGCTAGACCTTTCTCCGCTGCCTCACGTACTTCACTCCACGAAGGACCTGTGAAGACAACGGCAGTATCATCTGCATAGGAAAAGATTTGCCCGTTTACTACGTTCATGTTGCATAGATCGTTCAAGTAGAGACCAAGAACAATGTTGGGCCTAGTACGCTCCCTTGGGGCACTCCGTACATGACGTCAGCATTTTCGCTAATGACTTGGCCTATTTTCACTTTCTGAACTCTGTGTTGGAGATAGCTAGTGAGCAGCGCAAGCGAAACATCTCTTATCCCTATGTTTTCCAGCTTACGAAGGAGAATGGGGACGGAGACAGTATCAAACGCCTTCTGAAGGTCTAAAAAGACTCCTAGGCATTTTTTCTTTCTGTCCACTTGTCCAACTATATGAGTTGTTAGTGCAGTAACGGCGTCTTCTGTTGATAGGCCTTTCCGAAAACCATATTGCGATTTAGAGAGTATGTTGTTTGAGTGCAGATAATTTATTAGCCTATTATTGATAAGTTTCTCTAAAATTTTAGACATAGATGTCAAAACAGATATTGGCCGGTAGTTGCTACTATTCTCTCTGTCTCCACTCTTGTAAACAGGTGTGATAATAGACTGTTTTAGAGCTGTAGGAAAGACACCGTGATTGAAACATAAGTTAGCTAGGTGACATATAGGTGGAATGATTAAAAAACTAGCCAATTTGAGGAATTTCGTCGTGATGCCATCACTACCTGTAGCGCTCTCAGTCTTGAGGCCCTTAAGAATAGAGCAAACCTCTTCAGTATCAGTCTCGAGTAGGACAAATGAATTTAAATGGGAAGCAGGCAATATATACTGATTAGTATTTCGCTGTGGGCAATTAAGGATATCTTCGGCTAGAGTTTTTCCTATATTGGCAAAGTAATTATTGGCGTGATTGACTGATACGTCAGGCGATGAGAATGCGTTCAGCAATTCAGTATTTTGTTTCTTCTTTGGTTTGAACTGAGTTATATTATTAATAGTATTCCATAATGACTTAGGGTTTTTAGTTGATTTTTCTAATTGTTCTCTGTCATATTTGCGTTTTAGTTTTTTAATTAGTTTATTACAATAATTTCGATACCGTACATACGTTATTTTAAGTATTTCATTTTCGGGGTCTGAACATAATTTTCTTTGCATTTTGTTCCTATTTCTTATACAGCATAAAATACCTTGGGTTATCCACGGTTTGATAATCCGTTTATTCTTAGCAATTTTTACCTCCTTAGAGTTTTCTTGTAATGACACCTTTATTTTATGTATTAATTGCGTAGTTAAGATTTCTGGATCCTCGATCGAAACAAGTGATTGAAGGTCTTACTCTCCTAGACTTGTTATAGCCTTTTCATAGTTTACAACTGTTTTTATTTTTTGACAACGGTATTTATTCTCAACATTAGACAGTTTTAATAATATCATTAAGTGATCGGTAACAGATGTATTTAAGATAGCAATAAAAGCATTAGTTTTGTTTTTATCCACTTTTAGCATAAAATGGTCAAGACAATTTGCTTCTCTGGTAGGCAAAGAGTGTCCGGGTAACAGACTATGTGTAGATAGCATGGTTAAATAGTTTAGTCTATTATTACGATCAGTAGCCTGTTCAATAGGTTTTGTGATAAGATTTATATTAATATCACCTGTTATAATTACATCTTTGTATGTTTTTAACGTTTCTAAGTGTTTATTTAAAGAGTTAATGAACTGTTCTGCATTACAATTTGATGGAGAGCGATAAATTCCTAATATTATGGTGTCTTTTAATGTGATTTGTAAGCAAGATGCATGTACGAGTTTTATTTCCTTAACACTGACTTTGTGGTCATTTTTTATGTATGCAACCACACCATCATTTTGATTTAGGTGATTTGTAGTGGCAAAAGCTGAGTAATTAATCATATCAGGCACATTTTTATTGGGGTTAAGTCTACATTCAGTTAAAATTAGAATATCGATTTCAAAATTAAAGTCGGACAGTGTTATTTGCAGATCGTCAATGTTACTGTATATACTCCTTATATTTTGTGAGATAACAGTCAAGTCAGTGCTACGAATAGAAATTTTTGTTTGTAATTCTTGTACCGTGCATTGTATCGACTGTGCAATTTTTGCATTATCTAAAGCTTCTAAAGTTTTTAAGGGGCTATCCATGAGAATTGTTAAAAATTCTACATTTCAGCATCATGTATTCGTTTTTAATTTTATTGCGTTTTTTATACAAGATATTTATCAAACCCTCTAACCAAAGCAGATGTATAGCAAGTATTAATCTCAATGTGTGTGTGTGTGAAGTAAGTGTTATTATTGTATGTGTGAGTGCAATTTGTGTGGATGTGTTATAGGTTAAAATATGTTCAATGTATACGTGAATTATTAGCATTTGTAACAACAGTATGTAGGTGCAAACAGAGTAATTTGGAATTAGGTTTTTAAAGTATCCTAGTCATTGTCCTTGCAGTAATTTATGCACCTGGTCTTCGCTGTAAATCCTGATTTTCTGTGAGTTTTCGTCTTTCCTAACATAAACTTTCCCAAAAGCAGTCCAGCAGAACTTGTATGCCTTTGTCTTTGAGAGCTCACGAGCCAGAAAATGAAGCCGAGCTCCCTTCGCAGTCAGCTGTTCTGATACAAAAATGGGTATATCTTCATTTTTTGTGAATCCAAGGTGCTTCGCACGTAGTTTTTCTTTATGTTTGACGTTGAATGCTTTGCTCATTTTCAGCATGTTTGTTTTTAACATAGTAGAGGATGTCTCTACAATAATTGGTGAGTTATTGCTCTCTTTTTTTCCATGAACTCTGTACCTATATGTCACGTATTTCAGAGTTATTTATTTTGCAGTCTATATTTTGAGATAGGCGTAATACCATATTTATTAAGTCTTCCGGGGTCTCGTTGCTTGTTTTAGGGACGTTTTTTATTTCTATGCTCGTTTTACGGGTTCCCCTTTGTAAATCTTCAATTTTATCCTCAAGAAGGGTGATTTGTTCTCTATCCTTCTTAGCCTGCCCTTCTAGCCGCTCAATTTTCCTTCTGAACTCCTCATTTTGACTTGTAAGTAAGGATATTGAATCTCCTATGTTCCGATTCGCCTGTTGAATTTCCGCGAGTGTAGGGTTGATTTTTTTAAGCTCAGTTTCCTGTGCCTCCATCAAAGATTTTATCATGATTTTTATTTCCTCCTTAAACTCCATAAAATCGGTTCCAAGTTCATCATCCCTCCTCCTTTTAATTCTTTGTGAGGCGTAGTTTGAGGGTGTTTTATCAGAGCTGTTAGCGGCCAAATTCGAATCCGCGTGCGACTTATCAATTGTGTGTTGTTCCATGTTACTAGGGTATCAGGACTTAATAATCTCTGTGGTAGGTAATAGTCGTCGTAGTAACCAATCTCCGTTCGAGTCAGGCGGTTGGATGGGGTAGTAATACAAAGCAGCGGGGCGGGGCTAGTTAGAAAAAGCAATGGCGGCGCATGCGATTGCGCTGGTTGGTAGGATCAAAACCGCTTACAACAAAGCAGGGAGGCGGGGCCAATTGGAAGAAGCAATGGCTGTGCATGCGCTCGCGCTGGTTGGCGGGACCAAAAGCAATCACAAAGCGGTGGGGCAGGGCAGTTACTTAATCAATGGCGTTATACGCACTTGCGCTGATTTGTAGGTCGCCCAGCACTTCACACCTTGACAGGGATGCAGATCGACGTCACTTTTTCGTGCGGCGAGTGATTGGCTCAGTAGCACTTGTTGTACCAGGGCAGCAGAACGGGTGAAACAATGGGTACTCACGTTGCACCACTTGTTAGTTAAGCTCCTGCGTTTTATGCACTCCTATTTTTTTACTTAGATTTAATTTAGATCAAAATGTATTTAATATAAGAAATAAAACTTGTGCGGAATAGTGAACACGTTCACACCTGTAGGCGGTCCGGGGGGAAGAGGAGGCAGTAGAAATGAGGTCCTTGAGAAGTATGTTTATTGTTACTTTGAATGATAGGATACGCAATAGTCTGATTAGAGAGCGTTGTGGACTGAAAGAGGATGTAGTGACTAGAATTGAGAAAGGAATGTTGCGTTGGTTTGGACATATAGAGAGGATGAACGAAGCTAGCCGAAACAAATATATATTGTGAATGTGAGTTGAAGGGCTGGGAAGGAACGTCCCAGGTGGACATACATCGACCACATAGAGAATGTATTAGCAAAGGGGAAGATAAAAAGTACACGGAACCGGCGCGTGCAACGACTTATGAAACGTTGATGAAACGAAGGTGATCTGTCAGAATCAAAGCAAGTGGCAGTCCCTGGTCTCTGCCTACCCCTCTGGGATACAGACGTGAGGATATGTATGTATGTACTATTTATTTACATAGAGATAAAACATCGGGAGGCATCATTGGCTCCTACCGTATTAATCGCATAATATGTTTGTTGTGCATTTTTTGAGAGTGGTTTCGTACGTCCGATCCGAATCCGATCCGACTCCGTGAAAATACGATCCAAAGTAGTCGTAGAACTATTTCGATGGTAGTTTACGCACTGTAGTTATGATCCGGCTGACGACATTCGATGTCTCTTAACTATTTGTTAATTAGGTAATAAATGAAATAAAAATTAGGTAATAGGTTAATAAAATCCTATTTAGAGGGTAAAAATTCCACCCATGCCGGGATTCGATCCCGCGACCTCTGGCTATCCGTGCCAGCGCTCTTTCCAACTGAGCTGTCGCTGTCGCTGTCTGTACGTAATACAGAGAATAGTGTAAAGAGGTTCGAAATTTCACTGATGCTGGTGAGTCGCCCATTAGCTCAGTTGGAAAGAGCGCTGGCACGGAAAGCCAGAGGTCGCGGGTTCGAATCCCGGCGTGGGTGGAATTTTTAGCCTCTAAATAGGTTTTTAAAATTGTCCTTAGCACGGGTTAGTGCATTAAAAATAAAAATAGTATATAATAAGTTAATAAGATAACAAACTTTCGCACGGGATTCGAACGCGCGTCGTGGGTTCGAATCCCGGCATGTTAAGGTTAAACCTAACTGCAAAGTAGGTAGTCGGGGCTGTAAGTAATGCAATTTGCTTAAGTCAGATGTCTCTGCCTGTACGTAATACAGAGAATATTGTAAAGAGGTTCGAAATTTCAGTGATGCCGTGAGTCGCCCATTGGCTCAATTGGTAGAGCGCTGGTACGGATAGCCAGAGGTTGCGGGTTCGAATCCCGGCATGGGTGAAATTTTTAGCCTCTAAATAGGTTTTTAAAAGAAACAAGAAAGGTTTAGTGCATTTTTATTCGGAATTTTAAAATGAAATTCGGAAGTTGTACATTCTTTTTACTCAGCAAACGAAAAAATAATAATTACCTATATTAACATAAAAACGAAACTAATCCTATGTTCTAATTTGAATAAAATGTTTGAGCCAGACTGCTGTTTAGTGGTAGAGTACCTACCAAGAAGGCTGGCGGCATTGCCTCGCTGTATGGCTAGGCTTATCCTTTGGCCAAAGTAAGCACCAGCCCTCGCGTCTCCTGAAGCGTCGACCAGGCGCGACGAGATCTCCTTAAAGAGGAGTCGCGCCTCCGGAACCCATAGCCCGGTGCATGAAATATTGTATTTTCTAAGGTTGACACGAGTACTAGACATAATTAAAACTGTTTTAATACGGATTTCACTCGTTTAATATATATTTTTACAATTTTCCGACGTTTCGGCACTTTTACAGGTGCCGTGGTCTCGGATGACATCCGCACTAAATATTATTTTACGAGATACCTTGAATGCTTCAACCAACGCTTCCTACATTATAATTAATACTTGCAAGTTGTAACGTCATGGTTTGAGTCCGATTTGGAGGGCGCAATTATGTAACATTAGCACGTGACTAGATTAACTTTTCGACAGATCACAGTATGAAAAGTATTAGAGACTACGGGCTGATTGATTAATAAGAAACCGGCCAAGAGCGTGTCGGGCCTCGCACACTGTATGGTTCAGTAGAACTAACTACTTTACACAACAATTTTTTTGCAATGGAATTTGTACAAAGTACTCCTTTTGTTGGTCGGCTATTATTCATGGCAACAATAAAGGTATATCCCTCGTATTTTTGATAGATCAAACTTTGAATTTTTTTATAGAACCTATTTAAATTAAAATACTAATTTTACAGAATCTAATTCCTTTTTTTCTGGCTGTGCAAAATGTGTGCTTTATCTACCTACCTCTCTATGTAATCTAAAAATCACACTTGATGCGGATTTCACGTCGTTAGCTTGTAAAGTGTTAGCCTTGATAGCTTTTTACTTCATTATATGAGTTACTGACCTGATCTTTTGTTCTACAAACAACCGTATAGATGAAGGATACCCTATTCTAACAAAAAATGTTGCACCAAGGCTTTTAATTACCAAACGGATAACTAAATGAAATTACGATAAATCAAGGAATTACGATACCCCACACTTTTTGTAAAACATTATTCTACCGTTTTGTCGACGTACGACGGTGGGACAGGCAGACAGACCGATATAACGGTTCCTGGTTGACTACAAAACCCAAAAAACGTTAAAACGCCAGACATAGCAGCAGCCAAACTTACCTAGCTAAAAAATTGCGCCCACTCCCAAAACATTAGTTACGCCTCTGTGTACATTGTTACACCTAGCGGTGTTTTATTTCGGTTTACGCAATCGGTCACTATTTCAGCAGAGCTGAAAGGTTTGACATTTTCCTAACGGGGCTGACTACGAGAAAAACTCCATTCCGCCGGCATAAATCTATTGTGCCCTTCCGGACCTAACAAGTCAACTAGTTGGCGAAGAAAATAAGCTATCGTAGGAACCTATTGTTTGATTTCGAATGGTTTTCCGTGCCCTTTCGCTTTCTTGATATCGTAGTGAAGGGTGGTTGCAGAAGGTCTTGAACTCAAAAGTTTTTAAAAAGATCTTGAACTTAAAAGTTTGTAAGCTTTAAATGTGAAAATGACTTTGCTAAATTCCGCCAAAAATCCCACAAGTACCATGCGGTTTGTTTATTTTTTTAAGCAGAAGCAAGACACGAAAAAGTGGGAGGGCTATGAGGAAAATTACTTTGCTAAATTCCGCCAAAAATCCCACAAGCACGGTTAGTTTAGCAAAGTAATTTTCACATTTAAAGCTTAAAATGCTTCTAATTCCATACAATGTCTTGAAAAATATTTAAAGCCGTTGTTTGACAAGCAACCCATCACGAAATTATTGGTAACTAGCTGACCCGGCAAACTTCGTACCGCCTAACAGACAAAACTTAATATATTTTTTCTCTCTGAAGAACCATCTTCGTACTTCAAGAAATATTCCAGAAAAACAATTAGCGTAATCGTTTCAGCTGCTCTCGAGATTTGCGCTTAGCAACACATTCGATTTTTGAGATTCATTTTTATATTGTAGATTCCGTTCTTTGATATTTGCAATTGGGAAATAAATCTCCATCCCTCCCAATGCTAGGGCACGGGTCTCTCCCAGCATCGCAGGAAGGTTAGGCCATACTCCACCACGGGGGCCAAGTCCCGGTTAGTCAAGGATTGTACGGCAGCAACGGCAGCAGTCAGAAATTATCAAGCCGCCCATAAGGCCTCTGACATGGTTTAACGGCTGTTGGTACAGGACAGCCGGCACCAACGGCTTAGCGTGCCTTGCAAAGCATGGAAGCGCTCGAAAAAAGTGCGACAAGCCGTAGTCTCGAGATGGTCACCCATTCCGCACCTGACCACGCATGTTGTTACTTATCTTTAGTGGTTAATTTCAGTCACTCGGTTCCACTAGGCCACGAGCTTCTAAAGTAAGTTATGTTGTGGTAACGTTAGTATACGAGATACAGGGGTTAACTTCTGTATCAGTGTATGTAGCGCTATTGTCGGTCGCTACTACACGCGTCATTTCTCCCTGACTGTAGTTTTTCGGTTGTGCGCCTGACAACCGCAAAGATTTTGCTAGGGTTGTGCTTCACTGAGAGAGGCTAAGAAAAATTAAGTTACGTCAATGTCTTGTGGTTGACTGGTAAAAAATGCTTTTTGTATTAAGAGCGCCGAATTTTTCTTTTTTTTTATTTAAGTGGAATATCTCCACAAACCCGGACTTGGCACATGTGGTGGAGTATGGCCTAACCCTAACCTTCCCGCGATTATTCCGAAACTAGCGGTGGCCCGCGGTGTTACCCGCGGTTTATCGATTTTCCGATGGGAATAACATATTTTCTCGCGGTAAAACGTAGCCCATGTGTTAATCCAGGGTGTCAGTTAACTCCATAACAAATTTTATCAACATCGTTCCAGCGGTTTAGACGTGAAGAAATAATAAACACACACACTCACAAACTTTCGCATTTATAACATTAGTGTTATGTGATGTGATGTGGTGTAACAGTGTGATGTGACGTATGATTAGTATGATTAATTAATTTAACATTTTTTGAAGCGCGGTTCAAAAAATGTGTAAAGTACACTTTGTGCCAAAAGAGCTACTATAATATTAAGGATTATTTAGATGACAATGACGTCTGGAATTCAAGCATGTAAAATTCACGAGTTTTGTAGAATCTGTGTAAATTCTGTTAATTGAGGAATTTGAAAAGACTAAGTTTGGAGTTTTTTTGTTCATTTTTTCCCCAAAATGATCCAGATTTTGAAATGGACACCTAGTTTGACTTGTAACGTTCATTAAGCCGCAGTATCTGCGCTACTTTGAATAAAACCTTTTCATTTCATTTCATAACATCAAAAATCAAAAATCAAAAGTAGGTACTCAGCAGTATGTTGCCTTTTACAGCGAAACACCGTGACCATAGTTTGTATATGTTTTGTTATGAATTCTGTTGTACCTATCTCAATGAATTAAGTGATCTAATGTTTTGCGTAACTGTAATAAAGTGTTTCCTTCTTTTTCTTTAAGTACAATAATATAAAAGAAACTCCAAAAGCATTGCACGTAAAAGACAGAAAATTTCAGTTTGGTAAAATTTCAAGACATGTGCATCCTGCCCGTCCTCACTTACGGCTCCCAGACTTGGTCATTTACCGAAGAACAGAAGTCCAAGCTCAAAGTTTGCCAGCGAGCTATGGAGCGTAGCATGTTGAGCGTCAAAAGGATTGACCATATCCGCAACACTACGCTACGCTCAAAAACACGCATAGCTGATGTGGGTGTCCAGACTGCAAGGTTGAAGTGGAGCTGGGCAGGGCATATCAGCAGAATGCACCCGGATAGGTGGGCAAGACTTGCCACCGAGTGGGTGCCACAAGGTGGTCATCGCAGGAGAGGTAGGCCAAGAAAACGTTGGCGAGACGATCTCGACCGACACATGCCGGAGTGGTCTGAGGTGGCACAAGACAGATACATCTGGTCTGAGTTGGGGGAGGCCTTTGCCCAGCAGTGGGACACAAACGAGGCTACGTAAAAAAAAAAAAATTTCAAGGTAAAAATAACATTCTGTTTGTTGAATAATGAAATGAAATGAAAAGGTTTTTATTCAAAGTAGCCCAAAAGCTGCGGCTTAATGAACGTTACAATTCAAACTAGGCGTCCATTTCAAAGTCTAGATCATTTTGGGTAAAAAATGGATAAAAAAACTCCAACCTTAGTCTTTTCAAAGTTTACATAATTATTTTAAAACATAGAACTTATGCATTGTACTGGCTTTAATTTCAGACATCATTGTCATCTAATATTAATAGGCATTTTGCCGAGCGCTTCCGTGCTTCGCAAGGCACGTTAATCAGTTGGTTCCAGCTGCCGTCGATAGATGGCAGTCGTTAAACCAAGTCAGGGACCTTAGGGTGGCCTCTGACTTGCGATGACAGTTGGCGAGATCTTTATTTTTTAGTTTGGTAGCCCTAAAACATTAATGCTGTCCATTACCTTGTAACAGCGCAAACGTCTTTACGCCATTTTTTTTAATGACATCAACTCTGTGTTTTATTTATAACGATAAACAGAAAATGTTATTAGAAAAACAGAATTAGGCCTCGAGAAAACCAGTTTCGATCATTTCGCATGCGAAATCACCGATTTAACCGGTTAACTCGAGTTAAATGAGCTTACAATGGTTGACGTAAGTGGGCCTATTTAGGTTAAGGACGATTTATGTAGTCCGGTCTAGGTTAAACGTATAACGATAATCCCAAAATGTCAAGAAAATTTCAAAAATGGTGTGACGTAATTTTAAATTTCGAAAATGATAAGATAAGAATATTCACACCAGAGCACATATTATAAAACAGTAAAGATACAAAGTACAATTGGCGGCCTTATTGCTAAAAGCAATTTCTTCCAGGCAACCTTACGACGGCAAGTTGCTGAAGGAAATTAGAGACGGGTAGTCGGTGCAAATATAAATATACTAATACACTACTTATTTAAGTAACAATGTATCTACATAAACAGTTACACACACAGTTATGATAAACTTACATAAATACGTTTTTGACGTGATAGACAGTTTTAAAAAAAATATCCAAAAAATGGTGTAAAGAGGTTTGCACCGTTACAACCTGAAGCGTACGTTGTGGCGCCATACTACGAGTATCCTTCCTCTATGTACTCGTAAAGCATGCTAAAAGTCATGAAAATAAGGCAAATGTGAGTGAGGCTTTAGACATTACACTACCTTTTCGCTAAAGAAAAACCCGATAGTCCACGGAACAGCGGCAACCATTGTGGCTTTCCGATTGACTAGGGGCTGCTTCAATGATCCTAAGATACCGTGGCGTTGACAGTTCATTTTACGAGGTCCTTTGCGATGTTGATATTCTTAGAGGTAAACGATGTTCTGTCGATTGTTTATTCTACAGATTGGGGCAGCAAACAGTTATTTGTGATATTAATAACGTTTTCAAGATTTTTATTAAAACACCTACACGTTCGAAGTTCAAAGTACCCGGAGCCGGAGTGCGTGCATGCAACTTATGAACGTTGATGCAGCGAAGGTGATCTGTCAGGATCGTGGCAAGTGGCAGTCCTTGGTCTCTGCCTACCCCTCTGGGATACGTGTGAGGTTATGTATGTATGGATGTGTGTACCTACACGCTCGTGTAAGCATTCGTTACCTGAAACATCCTCGAAACAATGAACTTCCTCGAAGTCAAACACGTTGTACTATCGCGAACACTATTGTAAACACTATTTTTGCTAAAACGAACAGAAAACTCTGTAAATTGAGTGTTGGCACTTGTCAAATCTACAAAATACATTCGTATCGTTTAAAATAAACAACAAGTCTATCTGTCAAAAATGGTTTCCGGATACTCACAATTTTCCTTAAGATGGTATCACTGCGCTTTGTATTTTGTATCATGACTAATGTCAATATCCGGTGTGGTGCCTCCGTGGTGGGGCTTAGAGTATAAAAGTCAGTGTATTGTGATTTGGTATCGATTGCTATTCGATCTACTTGAGAGCACGATTAAAGAACTTGTGGAATATCTCGAGTTTTACTGTGTTTTACAAATTCAGAAGTGGGATCGGACAAAATAAAGGTATGTGACAACATTGTATTTTTTCTTTTCTTTTTTTTACTTTATTTATTGTGTTAGATCTGTTATTTGGCATAAAAATATGGTTTACTTGTATAAAGTTTTAAATATTGACATGATATTCTAATAGAAATATTAAGTAATTCAAACCGGTAATTAGTGGAAGTAAAAATAAAATTAAATCGCGAGTACAACCTAGAAAATTTATTTTAAAAGAAAAGCTAAGTGTAATTATTAATTTGAATCCGGATTCACTTTCTTGATTTTCTGTTTTGTCAGAAGAGTTGTAGTACACTAATGTGTAATGCTGACGAAAGTTTCAGTTCAAGGGTATAGTTACGTAAAGGGGACATCGCTTGTTTCGGATTTAAATTTTGGTTTCAGTAAACATGGAAGAAAAACAAAGATGCGAGCGTAGCCGCGGATCCCACGATGCTAGTAGCGTGCGACGCAGCTTCGACAACCATCGGTGTAGTCGCAGTCCACATCGACGCAGCGGGAGCAAGCGCCGCAGCCGCAGTCGCAGTATGCATCAGCGCGCTATCAGTCGCAGCAGTGCGTGTCGTGGCGAGGGCCCGCAGTATGCTGTTGATCGCAGCAGTGCGTGTCGTGGTGAGAGCCCGCAGCATGCTGTTGATCGCAGTAGTGCGTGTCGTGGCGAGAGCCCGCGGCATGCCGTCGACCGCAGCAGCACTTGTCATGGCGGCTGGCCGCAGCGCTGCCACAGCGATGTCGTCAGCTCGCGGCGCAGCGGCAGCCCACACCCAGCTGGTAGACGAGGTCACGAGTTGCGTGGTCGCAGCCCGTATCGACGCAGTGGCGACGCACGCCGCAAGCGTGACTTGCACCGCAGTGGCAGCTCTCCACGCGCTGGAGGACGCAGCCGGGAGCGTCGTAGCTACGACGATCAGCGGCGCAGTCGCAGTCGCAGCCCTTTGCGCGACATGCACCACCGAGACCTGCGCACACCTAATCGAGACCTTCGCCGAGCCTCAACATCGTACAGCGCGCCAGCAGACCACCAGAGTGGTGAGTTCTTTGAAAAGTTTTCCAAATTTTTAGACAGGGTATCCAATAGTAGTGGTGAAAAGATAAATTTTGTCAACATAATACCAGAATTCGATCCATCAGCTAAAAATCAAAATATCAAAACTTGGCTAAGTAAAGTTAACATCTGTCATCTGTCGTCTCGCCAAGAACGGCTAGGCGAAAGATATTGTGATTAATTGTGAAAACTGTGTTTATTGGTGATGAAGCTATTTGCAAAGTGAAGCTTCAGTGCTAGACGTTTTGTGATAGTGTTATCTCACTAAAAAACTCGTGAAATTAGACAAAATTACTTCTTGAAGTTAAAACGAATATCCAAAAGTTTGCAAAGTACCCTCCAATTGTCATTAGCAAAAAATAATATTAAAACCATCTCAATCAAAGTGACATTTAAAATGTTGCCATAGGAAGAAAAAATAAAAACTACCACAACAATGACGGGAGTGACTAACCAGGCTCCCGGTCAGGGTGATGTTACTGGTAGCTCATGCTCATCAACCCTGCAACAAAAAGAGCCAATACTACCAAAACAAAAAAACTTAACTCAACAAGTATTTCACCCAGGACTATTTAACCGGCAAAGGCCATCTAACACAGAAGGGTCAACTGACTCTTACAATCCAGCTGCGCCATGGCAAAGAGTCCCAGAAAATACGCAAAAACGAATCCGTTCACCCGATGAAAAGGAGTCCACCTCAAAAATGTCCAAAAAGACTTTGGTCGAGGTTAACCCTGCCAGTACCCAAAGCTTGTCACCGAGCATTGAGACATCCAACAGATTCACACTACTATCTGTTGATGAACCGGGCCACAATACACCAACTACAAGTCAATCCAAGAAACCGTCAAAACCACCCCCAATAATGCTGTACGGCATTGATAACCTCCAAGAACTAACCTCATTCATTCAGGAAGTCATGGATAAAGATGACTACTCCTATAAAGTGGTGTCTAAAGATCAACTGATAGTCTCTTCTAAGTCTATTGAAGTATATCAAACCCTGATAGAGCATATCAGAAGCAAAGGGCTAATTGGCCACACATTCACACGTAAAGATGAAAGATGCATGAGGATAGTAATTAAACACCTCCATTTCAGCACACCAACGGATTCAATTGTTGAAGCAATAGAGCAAACTGGAAATAAAGTAAAGGGAGAAATAGTTACAGCCCGAAAAAAAGGAACAAAGGAACCCCTGAACACCTTTTTTGTTAATATACTTCCTCACGACAACAATAAATTTGTTAAAGACATCAAATATATCTACCATCAAAAGGTCATAATAGAAGATCCAAAACGCAACACAACAGTAGTACAATGCACAAGGTGTCAACAATATGGCCACACCAGGAATAATTGCATGAGACCCTACAGGTGTGTTAAATGTGCTGGACCACACAAAACAACCATGTGTACCATTGACAAGAATACCCCTGCAGTATGTACACTCTGTTCTGGAAATCATCCTGCTAGCTACAAAAGGTGTCAAGTGTACAAAGACATTGTTGCAAGAAAACAAAGTGGTTTTAAAAATAGAGCAAAATGGCAAGAGAAACAGAAAAATACCGAGAAAAAAGATATGGAGACGATAATGAATACCCAAGAGGCCATTGAACCAACCCAAGAACTGATAAATAAAGAAATTCACATAAGGAAAACGTACACCGAGAAAGAATTTCCCGCGTTACCTACACCAAAAAACAACCCAGTTTGGGCAGCGAACTATGAAACAAGAAATACTTCAATTAAACCCATTGACGAAATAAAGTCACAGAGAACAAATTTCAATAATACTGAAAATAATAACAGTCAACAAGAACCCAGATACAATCTCGAGACACTTTTATACAAACAAGCTGAAAAAATTGATCAACTTGTATCACAAATGACCACAATGATTAACCTAATCATGACACTCATCAGTAAATTGCCGTGATGGGCTCGTTGCGCATTGCCACCTGGAATATCAATGGCCTACTGCCAAATAAGCAAGAACTGATAATACTTCTAAAAGAAAACAACATAGATATTGCCTTAATATCAGAAACTCATCTCAATAATAGAAAAATTTGCAATGATGACAATTATTACATCTACTGTACTAACCACCCTGATGGCACTTCACATGGAGGTTCAGCAGTAATTGTGAGAAAAAATATAAAACACCACCTCCACAGTGAGTTCAAGGAAGATTGGCTACAAGGAACGACTGTAACCATAGAAGAAAAATTAGGCCCCATAAATGTCAGTGCTATATATTGCCCGCCCAAACATAATATTAAAGAAAATATGTTCGGCAAATATTTTGACACCCTAGGTCATAGATATGTATGTGGTGGTGATTGGAACAGCAAGCACTCATACTGGGGCTCCAGACTGACTACGACACGAGGACGTGAGTTAAAGAAGTGTATTGATAACAAAAAACTGATGCCTCTTTCAACGGGCGAACCAACATATTGGCCAACAGACCCCAATAGAATTCCTGACGTTATAGATTTCTTTCTAATTAAGGGACTTTCAAATGTCTATCTTGATGTGGAATCATCACTCGACACTCTATCTGACCACTCTCCGGTTATCGCCACACTAAGTGTTATGGCAATCCACAAAGAACAAGACTCCGTGCTCACCAATAATAAAACTGATTGGGATGCTTTTTCTGAATACCTAGAAGAAGAAATAAACCTAACGATTAGACTTAAAACTGAGGAAGATATAGATGAGGCAACTTTTTACATAACAAACCTGATTCAAGTGGCGTCATGGCGTGCTACACCGACATTGAAGAATGGTGAACCAAAAAATAATGTTCCTCTAGAAATACGTCGGAAGCTGTTAGAGAAACGGAAAATTAGGAGGCAGTACCAAATGAGTAGATCAAACGAAGACCGAACAGAGCTAAATAGAGCTTCAAGACATTTAAAGGCAATCATAATTGAAAACCAGAACTCCACTTTTCAACAAAAACTGTCCGCTTTGTCAGCGCGAAAAAAAGATAACTATTCCTTATGGAAAATTACTAAGAACTTTAAAAGGCCCCAACAATTTATTCCACCCTTAAGAACAGGGCCTGATGGCCCGTGGGCACGCAGGCCAGAAGAAAAAGCCGAACTCTTTGCAAAACACCTCAAACTAGTTTTTACTCCAAACGACTCTACGATGACAGAATTTGAAGAACAAATAGACAAACAAATCAATTCTGATCAGCAACTATCACTGCCAATAAAACCAGCAACGCCAAAAGAAGTAACGCAAGTAATACGCTATCTGGAGAACAAAAAAGCGCCTGGCTTTGATCTGATAACTGGTGAAATCTTAAAACGTCTGCCTAAGAAACCGATAGTATTTCTAACAATCCTATTCAATGCAATTTTGAGGATTCATTACTATCCTAAACTGTGGAAAATATCGCAGATTTGTATGATGTTGAAGCCGGGAAAACCTCCAACAGAACCAACTTCATACCGACCCATAAGCCTTTTGCCCACTCTGTCGAAAGTTTTCGAAAAATTACTACTACGAAGACTGAAACCAATTCTGGCGAATAATAAGATAATCCCTGATCACCAGTTCGGTTTCCGTGAGAATCACGCTACAATCGAACAGATACATCGAGTTGCAGATAAAATAAGGCAGTCTCTGGAGAGGAAAGAGTACTGCTCTGCGGTTTTTCTAGATGTCCAACAGGCATTTGATAGAGTCTGGCATAAGGGATTACTATTCAAACTCAAAACTCTTTTACCAAACTCATTTTTCATGATCCTAAAGTCATACCTACATAAAAGAAAATTTCAAGTAAAGTTCGAAGATGAACTCTCAAAGCTTTACTATGTTGAAGCCTCGGTTCCGCAAGGATCTGTGCTTGGTCCAGTGCTCTACTCGCTCTATACTTCAGACCTGCCTGAAAGTGAAGAAGTGACAACTGCAACTTACGCCGACGACACTGCGTGTCTTGCTAGCGATAAAGACCCAGATAAAGCATCAGAGAAACTGCAACTTCAGTTGAATAAAATAGACAAGTGGCTGAAACAATGGAGAATAAAACCGAGTTTATCAAAGTCCACGCAGATTACTTTTACCCTAAGAAAAGGAGACTGCGGCCCTGTGAATATGGAAGGAAAGCCACTGCCAACTAGCAATTGCGTAAAATATCTGGGCCTACATTTAGACCGAAGATTAACCTGGGCCAACCATATAAAGGCAAAGAAAAAAGAAGTATCAATGCAATCGAAAAACTTATCCTGGTTGATAGGACGCCAATCGCCGCTGGATGTGAACAACAAGCTGCTCGTTTATAAAGCCATAATAAAACCCGTTTGGACCTACGGAATTGAACTGTGGGGCACTGCTAGCAACTCCAATATAGAGATCCTCCAAAGATTCCAAAATATTACATTAAGATCCATATCAGGTGCACACTGGTTTGTAAGAAACTCCGAAATACACGAATATCTGGAGATGCCAACTATCAAAGAAGAAGTGAACCAAAAATGCAAAAGTTACAAGCAAAGACTCCAAGGACATAATAACATATTGGCAAGAAACCTGTTTGATAAACAGGGAAACAGAACACGCCTAAAAAGATGGGAGATATTGAATCTTGACAAAAGAAACTAAAATAATGGACTATAGTTCCACAAAAGAATTGTTGATGCTTAATGGAGCATCAACTAATAATATTAAATACCCTCAGACCGCATCTGATTATGGCTAGAAGAGCCGATGGCAGATGGGAAAGAAAAAAAAAAAAAAAAAAAAAAAAAAAAAAAAAAAAAGTAAAGTTAACGAGATAGCACGAATACATAATTGGTCAGACAAACAAATTGTAGTTAGTGCGGTGTCCAAACTGAGAGGCAACGCCAAGCGTTGGTATGAAGGGTTAACTTCGGTAGACTATTCATGGGCAGCATGGCAGGAAAAGTTCAAGTCCGCTTTTCCAGCAGGTGAAAATTATGGTCAGATGTTATTTGACATGCTTCAAAAGAGGGGCAAATTTGGGGAGAGTCTAGAGGACTATTATTACGAGAAAACTGCTTTGCTAAATAGATGTGACATAAAAGGCAAACGAGCTGTAGAATGTATTATTTTCGGAATAGAAGACAGGGCTGTGCGTTTAGGGGCAGAAGCGGCTCAATTTGATGATACAGATAAACTGCTAGCATATCTAAGAAATATAAAAAGTAGGCCGGTCGATGGTAACACAAGAAGCACGTTCAGGAAATTCAATCAAAAAGACAGAGCTACCAATAATAACGCGAATGTAACTTATCCCAACAATAACTCAAACAAACCTTCGATCCGGTGTTACAATTGCAAGCAGGAAGGTCATACCATGTCTAAATGTACGAAACCAGTCAACAGGTGCACTAATTGTAATATTATTGGGCATACTGCTAATGAGTGCTATCGAAAGCAAGAACAAAATAAAACTGTGTTGGAGATTTCGGGAGGGGTAAACATAAATAAAGAGAAATACATACAGCAACTAACAATTAATGGACACGAGCGAACATGTTTTATTGATCTTGGGAGTGACTGCTCTCTAATTAGGCAAACAGATGCACACGCTATCGTAGGGCAGATAGAAGATGAATGTTTAACAATGACGGGGTTTGGTGGGGCTAAGGTTCAATCTTTGGGTAGATGTAATGCAGAAATTGAAATTCAAGGAATTAAGGCAAAAATACCTTTACTGGTTATCACCGATCATCTACTGCAATATCCGTTTTTGATTGGGCAGACGTTCACAGAATTGCCACATATTAACATACTTAAAACGGCAGATGAGCTATTAATCACTAAAAACGAAGAAATTCAACAAAATGTTAAATTTCATGTTTTAGATAACGTTAAACTAAAGGAGGGAGTAAATCTGGTGGATGCGTATTGCTTTCAAAACTATTCTGGCTCAGTCATCATAAATGGTAGCTATAGGTTCAAACCAAATGAAGAATACTTACTGGAAGAAGGTGTATATACTGTAAGTGAAGGGTATTGCACTTGGATTCTAAAGAATTTAAGTGGTAGGGTCCTATCTCTTTCTAAAGATAAATTGATTGGTAGAGGTAAGACTATTACCATAGTTGAGGTAAAAGACCCTAAAGTTTATAAAATTGATGTAACTTGTAATAAAATTATCCCATTTGAAATAAAGGATTTGAAAATAAGTAATCACATTAACGACGAGCAAAAACGAAAACTTTTAGAGCAAGTTAATGAGCATAGGTCCTGTTTTGCTACTTCATTGAAAGAATTAGGCTGCACTAGCATAGAAAAAATGAAAATTGACTTAGCGGATGAAACACCAGTGGTGTACCGGCCATATAGGCTTTCTCATGCTGAGAGGGATGAAGTTAGAAGTATGACGGACGAACTGATGGAGTACGGGATAATAAGAGAATCGAGTTCACCCTTTGCAAAATTATTATCGTCCAAAAGAAAACCGGGGACAAGTGCTTATGTGTAGATTACAGGGCTCTTAATCGCAAAACTGTTAGGCAACATTACCTATTACCAATTATCGAAGATCAGATGGACAGGTTGGCTGGTTATAGATTCTATACTACCCTTGATTTGGCATCTGGATATTATCAGATAGAGTTGACGGAAGATTCTAAACCTAAGACTGCATTTGTAACACCCGATGGTCAGTTCGAGTTTAATAGGATGCCATTTGGCTTAACTAAGGCACCTGCTGTCTTTCAAAGAGTCATGAACAAAGTACTAGAAAATTTGCGTTTCAATTCGGTAATTGTATACATGGACGATGTTCTTATTCCGTCAATAGACTTCGATGATGGCCTCCAAAAACTAAAACTTGTGTTTGAAAAGATTCATAAAGCTGGTTTGACCCTGAAACTATCAAAGTGTAGTTTTTTTGAAACAAAAATTGATTTTCTTGGATTTGAAGTAACAGCTGAAGGGATCAGGCCAGGCAATCGTAAAATTGAAGCTGTGGAGCATTTTCCTACGCCGAAGAATGTCCACAACGTAAGGCAATTTCTGGGTCTAACTAGTTTTTTCAGGCGTTTTATCAAAAATTTTGCGATAACAGCGCGACCATTGTCGAAATTATTAAAGAAAAACTCTCCTTGGATTTGGGATACTGAACAGGAATCCGCGTTTCAAGACTTAAAATCACGATTAGTAACTCGACCAATTCTTGCTCTGTTTGACCCTCATTTAGAAACTGAGCTTCACACAGATGCCAGCAAACTAGGCGCAGGAGGAATACTTTTTCAAAAGCAAAGTGATGACACTCTGAAACCTGTAGCTTTTTATAGTTGGCAGACTACACCAGAAGAGCAACATTTCACGTCGTATGAGCTCGAAACATTAGCTGTGGTTAGTGCGTTATCCAAGTTCCGATCATATTTGCTGGGACTTAAATTTACCGTTGTCACAGATTGCAATTCACTCCGTTCAACTTTCCTAAAACGAGATATGATACCTCGTGTTGCCCGCTGGTGGAGTCTAATTCAGGAGTTCGATTGCAATATTATATACAAGCCAGGTACCGCAATGAGCCACGTTGATGCGCTTAGTAGAAACCCACCAATCAACATTAGTCAGGACATAGATTCAGATATTGATGCACAAGCAAACATTTTTTTAATTAATAACGATTGGCTAACAACTGTGCAGATGGATGATCAAGAGATTCAAAGAATAAAAAGCATTTTAGAAGACAAAGATTCTGAACAAATCGCTCACATAAGGAACAACTTTTGTTTAAAACGCGGCTTAGTATATAAAAACACAGATGACGGCCCTAAATGGTTAGTGCCTAAAGGTGTGAAATGGCACGTAATGCGCTCCTGTCACGATGACATTGGTCATTTCTCATTTGATAAAACCCTCGATAAAATTAAAGCAGACTATTGGTTCCCAAAAATGAATAAATTTGTAAAGAAATACGTCCAAGCTTGTTTACAGTGTGCGCATGGAAAGAAACCTAGTGGCAAACGGTCGGGCTTTCTGCATCCAGTTCCAAAAGAACCAAAGCCTTTTCACACCTTGCATGCTGATCATCTGGGTCCTTTTAATGAAAGCAAGCGCAAAAACAAGTATATTCTGTTAATTATAGACGCATTCACAAAGTTTATATTTTTAAAAATACTATAAATTTCAAAAATACTAAAAGTAGCTCGTCAATTAATGTATTTAAAGACTATTTTTCATTGTTTGGGGTTCCGTTAAGGTTGATAACGGACAGGGGCACATCATTTACTAGCTCAAAATTTAAGGAGTTTGTTTCCGAAAAAGGGGTACGTCACGTTTTAAACGCGGTTGCAACTCCAAGGGCCAATGGCCAAATTGAACGATACAATCGTACGGTGCTAGACTCCTTAACGACTATGGTCCATGGAAAAGACGAGAGAACATGGGATAACCATTTACCTCAGGTTCAATGGGGGTTAAATAATACTCTTAATAAAGCGACAGGAAAGACGCCCTCTCAATTGTTGTTCGGTCTAAGGTTAACAGGCGAATCTGAAAGTGATTTGAAATTGTCAGTTAATGACGGAGAATCCAATCAAGTCGATGTCTTTGAAGCTAGGGAGGAGGCCCATAGAAATATGCGAAAATCAAGAGAGACAAAAACAAAAATTTGACAGGTCTAGAATTGATCCACGAGAATTTAGTATTGGTCAATTGGTCAGGGTAGAACGTGAAGTAGCGGAAAAGGGCAAAAGTAAGAAATTAGTAGCAAAATGCCTGGGCCCGTATCGCATCACAAAGGTTTTACCTAATGATAGATACGAAGTCGAAGATACACCAAAAAAGAAGACCACTCTACACAGGAGTATACTCCGTTGATAAAATCCACCCATGGCTAACGTTTAAGATGTCTAATGAAACTTCAAACAGCGATAGTAGTGAGAGCGATAGTGACATTATCACTTGCCAGTAGATGGATCCAATTTTGATAAAAATAGAATGTGCAATTAAAAACTTTTTAATAATTTGTAAGATATATGTAGTTATTATCTTTAATAAGATCACCAATTGATTATTAGAAGAATTTTTTGTATCCAATAAAAAACGTTTGAAAACTAGAAGTTAGTGTAGAAAACTAGAAATAGTAATGAACTATTGAAAAGACACTGAATAAACATTAATGAGTTTGAATAAAATAAAAGTTCAAACACATTGTGTAATTATTATACAGAATATAAATGTGCAAAGCCATAATTATAAATGATGATTGCAAATAAAGAAGAATAAAATGTTTACATGACACCAGATGTGTGATTACTTATAAGTTAGTATGGTAGTATGTTAGTATGGTAGTAAGGCAGTATTGCAGTACGATGTACTAAAAGAAATCAGAACTCTAGCTCAGATCATTTTAGCTTAGCTTTAGCTTCTATCGATGGTAATTGAAATGTCTAATAACAGTTTACTGTCTTATTTTTCTTCGAGTAAGCTATCAAGTAACATAAAAAGTTCGCGAGGGCGCGAAGCAATATCAGGATGGGCGAATGTAAGCATTCGTTACCTGAAACATCCTCGAAACAATGAACTTCCTCGAAGTCAAACACGTTGTATTATCGCGAACACTATTGTAAACACTATTTTTGCTAAAACGAACAGAAAACTCTGTAAATTGAGTGTTGGCACTTGTCAAATCTACAAAATACATTCGTATCGTATCGTTTAAAATAAACAACAAGTCTATCTGTCAAAAATGGTTTCCGGATACTCACAATTTTCCTTAAGATGGTATCACTGCGCTTTGTATTTTGTATCATGATGACTAATGCCAATATCCGGTGTGGTGCCTCCGTGGTGGGGCTTAGAGTATAAAAGTCAGTGTATTGTGATTTGGTATCGATTGCTATTCGATCTACTTGAGAGCACGATTAAAGAACTTGTGGAATATCTCGAGTTTTACTGTGTTTTACACTCGATATCATCCCTTGTATGCCCCCACTGCTGGGGCACGGGTCTCTTCCTGCATGGCAGGAAGGTTAGGCCATACTCCACCACGGGGGCCAAGTCCGGGTTGGCGGAGGATTGTAAGACGGTGGCGGGCC
This sequence comes from Yponomeuta sedellus, assembly GCA_934045075.1. Classification (NCBI taxonomy): domain Eukaryota; kingdom Metazoa; phylum Arthropoda; class Insecta; order Lepidoptera; family Yponomeutidae; genus Yponomeuta; species Yponomeuta sedellus. Next base: position 1,772,104 of record OW203733.1, read on the forward strand.
TTACTGTCAGAAGTTATCAAGCCGCCCATATGGCCTCTGACATGGCTTAACGACTGCCATTACACGACAGCCGGCACTAATAGCTTAACGTGCCTTGCGAAGCATGGAAAACAATTAAAATATGAAGATATTTTTCGAGCTAATGGGGCGAAAAGGGTTGCCAAAATTTATATGGGAGGTATAAAGAATGTTGTCTAATTTTCTTGAAACTTAAAATACTCTTCAACACAATTAATTGAACACGTGTCTCACCGTTTTTTTAAAATTTAACCCCTAAGGGAGTGGACGGAGTTGCAAAATTTTGTAGCTACTAATGTCCACGCGGACGGAATCGCGGGCAAAAGCTAGTTATTTACAAAAAGCTCTACTCAAATTTCAGTAATAAAGTAAAGTTTAACGAAGGTTAAGCTCATTTTTCGAAAATTATTTTAAATCTGTGGGAAAACAGAGCTCACGATGTTATGGCGTCGAATCTGACGTCACGCCCAGGTTAACAGACATCAACCGTCAAATATGTCCACGCGCAGCCAGATAAGCACTGGTGAAGTTTACCAACGTTTACCTGAGCGTGTAGGCTTGCCCAGCACCTATACCATCCTAACAGCTTAGTCGTCCTAGCCCACAGGAAAGACTAGTCAATACGTGCGGAGCCAACCAAGCCATCACCAAGACCTACACCATCTATAAAACCATGTCCCAGGCACTACAGCGTCGGAGTGGTCCCTTTACCAATCTAGTGTGAGTAAAGATACCACTGGACGCTGTATAAATCATCTCATTAAGTAGATGCAAAAAAGGCCAATATTATTATTATTATTACCTGAGCGTGACGTCACGCGGTGCGATTAGTGTTTCATTCAAAATGGCTGAAAGCAAAATATAATTATATTCTTTTATTTTATGTAAGTATTGAAAATATTGGTAATCTGACTTATTTTTATCTTATTTCTATTTTGGCAAGGGACAGTCAGTGTTATAAATTGTTACAGTAAAAATATACTTAACACAGACTTACAATTTAAGAGTTAATCGTTTATGGTAACTAGTACACAATATAACTCTGTCTTCATAAGTCTCGTTTATGATAAGTAAAACACATATCAGTAATAGACAGAAAAAAAAGACAAAGCGGGTAATGTTCTCCACTGCAACTCTAATGGGTTACAATCCAGTTGCAATGGATCACCTCACAACATTTTCTTCGTGTTTGCAGTAATTTACATAATATTATATAGTAGTTTTATTAAACTAAATGATACATTTACATACAGGCACATACATTGCTTCTGGCCCCACACTAGGATACCCTGTGGCGTGGGTACCAGAAACAACGACATCACAAACATGTAAATATCCCTGGGGTTTTTTTTTTCATCCTCAGCCGGGCGTTCGAACCCGGGACCTCTCACTTGGCAGGCGGATGCGCTACCGGAGGTGGTCAGTGTCTAAAATCAGTGTTTTAGTCCTTTTTATATGTAATTTCCTTAGATTTTTGATTATTTGATACTGTCGTCACGCCTATAGTTTATTTATCCTTACTTGTCCATTTTAGTAAACAAGATTCTACCCGTAAAGTATGGATTTTAGTCGCAAAGTGCCATATTCCCGTAAATGACGTAATCGGGGAGACTATTTTAGATAATACGCTGTCAATTTTATTAACAAAGTTCATTAAGTTGCGAGAAAATATGTCGTTTTGGCATCAAATATCAATTTTGAGGTTAGAATCTTGTTTACTAAATTGGCCAAGTAAGGATAAATAGACTGTAAGTCTGCTTGCGGGTTCTGTACAGAAATTAATTGAGTTAAGTAAACTAGTCAATACGTGCGGAGCCAACCAAGCCGCGGGTTACCTCACGATGTTTTCCTTCACCGTTAGCGTGTGGTATTGCGACTGCAAATTCGCAAATGTACGTAACTTTGAAATTAAACAAAGTCATTGGTACATGCCCGCACTCGGGATCGAACCTGGGTAAACTACGCACGTAGTGACCTAATTTCTAGTATCTAATTTCAAACTTTTGCTCAACGCTTTATTGTATAATTTAATCTAAACTGTTTTATACCATGTCGTATAAACTCGACCACAAACAAATATTTTATGACTCAACTGTAGAGATTCTGGACATCTAGAATGTTAGTGTTAGCAGTAAAAACTTTATTTATTTAGGTACGTAACGGTTTTATTCCCTGTAGGTACCACAGATATAGATGTAATTATAATGCCCGACAAATAACTCGACCAAATTACTTTGGACGAATTTCGGATCTCTGCCGGGTGCGACCTAGCATACTTTGGGCGTTAGTGTACCTACCACCCATATTAACACACAATTAAGGGTGGTATAGTCTGGCCTACGTAATGAGGTGGTTGACGTAATAAAATGATAGTATTATCTAAGGTTAACACGAGCACAAGACATAAAAAAAACTGTTTTATACTGTTTTTTGTCATCCGAGAGCACGGCACCTAAAAAAGTGCCGAAACGTCGGGAAATTGTAATAATAAATAAATAAATAAATAAATAAATAGATAAATAGATAGATAGATAGATAGACAGACAGACAGACAGGCAGGCAGGCAGGCAGGCAGGCAGGCAGGCAGGCAGGCAGGCAGGCAGGCAGGCAGGCAGGCAGGCAGGCAGGCAGGCAGGCAGGCAGGCAGGCAGGCAGGCAGGCAGGCAGGCAGGCAGGCAGGCAGGCAGGCAGGCAGGCAGGCAGGCAGGCAGGCAGGCAGGCAGGCAGGCAGGCAGGCAGGCAGGCAGGCAGGCAGGCAGGCAGGCAGGCAGGCAGGCAGGCAGGCAGGCAGGCAGGCAGGCAGGCAGGCAGGCAGGCAGGCAGGCAGGCAGGCAGGCAGGCAGGCAGGCAGGCAGGCAGGCAGGCAGGCAGGCAGGCAGGCAGGCAGGCAGGCAGGCAGGCAGGCAGGCAGGCAGGCAGGCAGGCAGGCAGGCAGGCAGGCAGGCAGGCAGGCAGGCAGGCAGGCAGGCAGGCAGGCAGGCAGGCAGGCAGGCAGGCAGGCAGGCAGGCAGGCAGGCAGGCAGGCAGGCAGGCAGGCAGGCAGGCAGGCAGGCAGGCAGGCAGGCAGGCAGGCAGGCAGGCAGGCAGGCAGGCAGGCAGGCAGGCAGGCAGGCAGGCAGGCAGGCAGGCAGGCAGGCAGGCAGGCAGGCAGGCAGGCAGGCAGGCAGGCAGGCAGGCAGGCAGGCAGGCAGGCAGGCAGGCAGGCAGGCAGGCAGGCAGGCAGGCAGGCAGGCAGGCAGGCAGGCAGGCAGGCAGGCAGGCAGGCAGGCAGGCAGGCAGGCAGGCAGGCAGGCAGGCAGGCAGGCAGGCAGGCAGGCAGGCAGGCAGGCAGGCAGGCAGGCAGGCAGGCAGGCAGGCAGGCAGGCAGGCAGGCAGGCAGGCAGGCAGGCAGGCAGGCAGGCAGGCAGGCAGGCAGGCAGGCAGGCAGGCAGGCAGGCAGGCAGGCAGGCAGGCAGGCAGGCAGGCAGGCAGGCAGGCAGGCAGGCAGGCAGGCAGGCAGGCAGGCAGGCAGGCAGGCAGGCAGGCAGGCAGGCAGGCAGGCAGGCAGGCAGGCAGGCAATCAGTTAGTTTTACGGACAACACTGAATAAACATAGCTGAGACATAGCTCATAATAGTTCCGGTGTTGGGGGATAGGTGGCGCTATCGACTGAAACTCCTATTTGTATGGAAGACAACATAGCATGTATCGACGGTAGCCGGCACCGACTGATTGACGTGCCTTGCAAATTCTAGAACCGCTCGGAAAAATGCCACTACCGTTACTCGTAGCTTTGGTCACGGATCCATGCACTGAAGACACCCTATGTTGCCTAACCTTCGTGATCGTTTAAGATCACTCAGGCAGCCGGGGCCACCAACGATTCCAAGTAATTGTGCTGTGTGAAAATGACTCTCTTTATTTATTTCTTCTGCTATGAAATAAAACTTGTACTATCCAACGGTCGCAAACTCATTGCCCACACGGATTTTGGTTCAAGAAACCTTCCGGCAATTAAACCTAGGTTACTAAAATAAACTATTACCTCTTCGGGGACCACGCACTTTACTACTAGCTACGGCAAAATGTGTTTACAGTGTACCTTATAATGGTTATGATAATGTAAATTGCCACATTAACCTGATGAAAATTCCGGCATACGAGGGTCCCTTGTGTTTAAGGTGGTTTTGCCTATTTTCCTACCACGCAGCCGGGTAAATTGGCGGTTTTCTTGTGCCTTGACTCCTAGCCTGAACACATTCACGTTTTATTTATTAGGAAAACCCAGTACAACTTTAGTATTGGTAATTATAGTAATTGTCAATAACTTTAGTTATTATCTAAAGTTAGTGGTAATTATACAGAACACTGGAATAACGAGTACCCCAAAGCGCTAAGTGGTATCGCAGAACATGTCCATATTGGTAGGTACTTATGGTATCTGTGATGGTATTAACAAAACTAAACTAATGTTGCGTATGTGTATGTCAGTGAGTGTGCCTGCGTGCGTGTGTGTGTTTTAGTCTATATATATATATATATATATATATATATATATATATATATATATATATATATATATATATAAATATATATATATATGTGTGTATGTGTGTTTGTGTCTAGAGTGAAAATTATATTAATTGGGTTTCCGATAAAACCCTCACTAATTCCTCCAATCGTTATAGGTTCCTACAACATAAATATACTTAAACCAAAAGAGCAGTCGTTTAGCCTATACAAAAGTAGTTAAAAATAAACTGCGTAAAAGGCAAAACTGGTTCCGCTGTGATGCGCAAAGGGGGATTTGGCCAGTTTTCACACTGAATAGCAGGAAGAAGAAAAATATTCTTTTCACTTCTCATGCTCTAAAATTGCTAATTTGTGCAGGATATAGGCTGCACAAAATGGATTAACGTATCTACTCATAAATGTGGCAAAGTCACAGCCAAACACAATACTGAGGGCGAGATAAATAGTCGCTTCTAAGAACGAGTCTTAGCGAAAGCACTTGCTTAAGAATCGATTTGTCTATCATAGACAGTACTTTGGCACTCTCTAGTCGCGAAACCCGGACTAATTCTTAGCATTAGCCTAAGAACATGCTTAGCTAAGCAAACGTCTACTTTGATACTTAGGGCGAGATAAATAGTCGCTTCTAAGAACAAGTCTTAGCGAAAGCACTTGCTTAAGAATCGATTTGTCTATCATAGACAGTACTTTGGCACTCTCTAAGTCGCGAAACCCGGACTAATTCTTAGCATTGGCCTAAGAACATGATTAGGTAAGCAAACGTCTACTTTGACACTTAGCTAAGTTAGCCTGAAGTAACGCTTAGGGAAGCTTGAGTACGGACTTGGGCTAAGCAACGACTATTTATCTCGCCCTTAGTTAGGTTAGCCTGAAGTAATGCTTAGGGAAGCTTGATTGCGGACTTGGGCTAAGCAACGACTATTTATCTCGTCCTAAGTTCATAGGTAGATAGCATTTGTTATTTTATAATATTTACTTTCAATCTATTTGCCTTATGATTTTTTAAGTACCGTAGGTTATTTAATTAATTTGAGAAGATTATTGTTACAAATTTAATAGTAGGCTGTATAGCTCAGCAGCCCAAGCCTAATTAATGTGGTAAGATTAAAAAAAAATAAGCGGCTCCTCGACAATAAGTGCACAGAACGAACCATTTCTGATAGTAGGTAATCAGGAATGGTTCGTTTTGTGCACTTCTTGTATAATCTACTATTATTGCACACTGAAAAAAAAAACAACAAATACAAAAAATGACAACGACAAAGTTAGGTACTACAGTAACGTCTACTTATTCTTACTTGTCCATTTTAGTAAACAAGATTCAAGCGGTAAAGTACCTACCTACCTATGCCTTTTTAGTCGAAAACTAAAATATTCGCATAAATTAAGCACTATTTGAATGGGACACTATTTTAGATAACACGCTGCCAATTTTATAGACGAAGTTCATGAACTTGTGAAAAATATGTAGTTTTGGCATCAGATGTCAATTTTGAGGTTAGAATCTTGTTTCCTAAATTGGACAATTAAAGATAGGTACCTAGATTGCAGTGCAAGTTATTGCTAAAATAGCAAGTTTATTTTTTACTAACTATCAATCGTTAACCGACTCACATAGAACGTTTGCGTGCACTGCCTGGTACTCGTTGCCACAACTGTACCTATTACCTACACTCAAAGCCGAAGCAACTAACTCCAGATGGAGTTTCAGATTTCCCATTCAACCCTATTAATAGGTGGGGCGGAATTTCAGTAGGTGAGAGGCGTGCTCTAGATGCGTATAGAGGAGCTACCCCGCTTTGTTCGTTCAGTGAAGGTTTTGTTCGTGAGCTGTGGTATTGCGCCCGTAGAGGCCTCCAATTCATTTCAGTTTATTGCTTCACGTTATGTGGAACCAGTGTAAAACTGTTCTTAAGGAATAAATAGATACCTAAGTGACGTAGACACGACAGCGCTGCAATATTATAACAGGTAATTACCTATCTACTAAATACAGTCATTCCGGCTGGGGACAAAAAAAAACCCAGGTCGTGGATGTTTACGTGTTTGTGATGCCGTTGTTTCTGGTTCGCACGACACAGGGTATCCTAGTGTGGGGCCAGAAGCAATGTATGTGCCTGTATGTAAATGTATCATTTAGTTTATTAAAACTACTATAAAATATTAGGTATGTGGGTAAATTACTGTAAACACGAAGAAAATGTTGTGAGGTGATCCATTGCAACTGGATTGTAACCCATTAGAGTTGCAGTGGAGTACATTGCTTTTTTTCTGTCTATTACTTATCTGTATCGACGATCACGAAGGTTAAGCAATATAAGGTGGCTTCAGTGAATGGATGGGTAACCGTCTATGACCATCGCTATTGGCATTTTTCCAAGCGGTTCCGTGCTTTGCAAGTCACGATAAGCAGTACCTACATAAATGATAATCGTTAAGCCAAGTCAGACGCCTTACGGCGGCTTGAAAACTTCTGACAATAAGACCAGCCACTAGTCTTGCAAGCCTGCACCAATCTGGACTCGGCCCCATCGGTCGTGGAGTATACCGTAGTAGTAGAGAAGAGTAGAGTAGAACCGTGCCCCTCGGTGCGCATATAGTGGGTTGATGATAATGATGATACGGTAAAGAAAATATTAGGCTTCTTTATCTACGGGCTTAAGTAGGTACCTAGGTACAGGCAGTCCTCGTACTTACGGCATATTAGGTTCTCGAAATACGCGACGTAAATCGAAACGACGTAAGTCGAGACATATTTTTTCATATGTTTACATGTAAAACTCAAGGGTTAGGTTCCACACGGACTCGAAATAATAAAAAAAACTGCATTTATAACAAAGGACGTACTTTATTATTAAAAGTAAGTTCTCAAAATAATTATATATTATGCACTTATGAAATTGCTAGTTATTTATGGTATTTGTGTGTTATTAATTTTAATAATAATTATAAAACTTATACATATGTAATGATATAGTACATTATGACACTAGTGAGCTAAGTTGGTCATTACAGACGAGGTGGGTTTACTGCTCGAGCCGAAGGCGAGAGCAGTTATGGAACCGAGTCTGTAATGACCAATGCTCACGAGTGTCATACGACGTTTTTCAACACACTTGTGAGGAAAATAAAAAACAAGCACAGGTAAATAAAAATAAAAAGTACGCTAAAAATACTGACTCAGAAAAAGAGTTCGCGTTCTTTTCCGTTTTCCATGTTAGGAAATTTTCATACGCTGCGACATATTTTTCCCTAGATTTCTCGGGTATCAAACTTTCATTGGCATTTTGCGCCTCATTAAGTATGTCTTGCGGAGTTAAAACCATATCCTCTTCAGTATCAGTACTCGAACTCGACATTTTCACAATAAACAATGAAAAGTTTTATTTCTTGAGAACTGAGATTGAAAATGGTGCGCGCTTACTTTTTTAATTTACGCGCTGTCAAATGTAGGCAAATGTAACAACTTCCATACAGCCTATAAATCGATATTTCTGAATTACAAGTTGGCTTTTAGATATGTCTATCTTTTTCTTATTTTGATTGCAATTTGATGAAAATAAATGTTTAGCTATCGTATTTTGATACTAACGTGCATAAAATATAAATTAAATTATTATTTTTAGATATGAAAACTCTTTGCTGTCATTATTTGTCTGTAGTTGATAAAATTAAAACTATATTCATTACAGCACTTGTGCTGTAATATTATTACGCACGCGTGTATAATGGACAGCATTATGGTTCTTAAACCGGTGTTATAAGAGTCACTTTACGAGCAAGTGTGTTGAAAAATAATAAATTAAACTTTTGGCTTAAAGAAACTATCAAGGTGGCATTGTTTAAAATTCACCTTAATATGTATGTAAACACAAAAACTGTCAAAGATGCAAAAAAACTAATTTATTACGTCTTGATTGTCCGTTGTCCCTGAATGTACTAAACAAAATCAGCGACATTTGCGGGGTATTCCCCGCACGAGACGACACCGCGCCCCGCCCGCGCCCCTCACGGACATTGACCTTGCGACAAGTGAATTCTCCGATATACCGGAAATCGAAACAAATGACGTATGCTTGAGGAATAGTGTCAAAACATTGTTCGACGTAACTTGAAACGACGTAAATCGAAACGACGTAAGTCGAGGACCGCCTGTACTTAGAATGCTGTGGTGTCGGCCTAGAGAATAGCACCAACCCAAATTCTTCCCGCGGGTGTCGTAAAAGGCGACTAAGGGACACAAACCGGGGGGTGGGCAGCAGCGCACCCTGCAGTACAATTCCATCAAACTGCGATCCCCAACCCGCATGCCTAGCGTGGGGATTATGGGCATTACCCCCAAATGATGGCACAACCTTGCACGATGGCGCTCATTAGGGGAGGGCTATGTCCAGCAGTGGACTAATATAGCCTGAACAAGAAGTGTTTAAGGCCTAGTGGACTGAGTGATTGGAATCAATTACTCGAGTTAAGCACCAACAGGCGCGGTCAGGTGCTAAATGGGTGATCGTCCCGCGACTACCGCTAGTGGTTTTTTTTCCGAGGGCTTCACAAGACACCCTAAGCCATGGTGCCGGCTGTCAATGGCAGTCGTTGAGCCATGTCAGAGGCCTTATGGGCGGCTCGATAACTTCTGACAGTAAGACCCGCCTCTGTCTTACAATCCTGGACTTGGCCCCCGAGGTGTGGCTTAACTTTCCTGCGGTACAGGAAGAGACAAGCGCCCAAGCAGTGGGGACATGCAAAGGGATATAGATAATCACTAAGCATTGGCATCAAAACCGTCTTAACTTCAGAACATAAAAAGGTCTTAACCCATTATGCCTGGCAACCCTATTCGTCCCAGAGGTGTCACACACGTATTGAATCCATCCTGAACCTTTTGTGCCTTCCCATCGCGCGGCAGGTGCGGTAATCTCCCGGAGAATGGCCCATATCTTTGCGCCACGGAGGGCGTGTGGCCCAAATGGGCCATTCCTCTCTCGCGCGGCCTTTAGCAAAATTAAACGTCGCCCTACAAGTCTGGCGGACTGAGGTGGTAAGTAATACCTAGACTTGGTTGCGCCTGTTTACACCTTTGCGCTTTGGGGATTTGGGATTGGATTACATACATACCTTAACCTCACGCCTGTATCCCAGAGGGGAGGCAGAGATCAGGGACTGCCACTTATTGCCACGATCCTGAAAGATCACCTTCGCTTCATAATGTTGGATGCATGCACGCCAAGTACTTTTTATCTTCCCCTTTGCTAATACGTACCTACATCCCCTGTTTCGTCGATGTAGGTATGTCTGCCTGGGACGTCCCTTACCAGCCCTTCCACATTCGCCACATTTTCCGCCATATGTTTCGTCAATCTTTCTTCCTTCATCACATGTCTAAACCAACGCAACATTCCTTTCTCAATTTCTAGTCACTACATCCTCTTTCAGTCCACAACTTTGGGATTGAATCCTGTCTGAAAATACCTAACCCTAGAATTTTCGATAGTTATTGGATTGAAATGAGGGGGATTGGTAACTTTATATTTTGCTTAAGGTTGTAAGAACTGCTCTCTGAGTTCGTGCTTTCAAGAGACACACAATAAGTAGGTACAACGGTAGACCTACGGCGGATAACAAACCAGTCTTACTTTTTATCTTCGTACCTTAGTACCTCCTCCGCTTCTGTCTTCTGTATTGTACTTATCCTTTATTATGTTTTCAAAGTGTCAAAATATGTAACTAAAGTCTTAGAGTATAATCTAAAGTATACTCTAAGCCTACAGTATTCCCAAAGTTTTCCCTTACCTGGAACCTCTGGTATAAAAGAATTTATCGCCATCCATGTGTAGCACCTCGTTAGTCTAGAGCGGCATGCTTGACTACCAAAACAAAAGGCCGAGGGTTCGATTCCCCTAGCCTCCCGTTCTTTGTACATACAAGTGGCTTCAGGATCTAATAAAGGTAGGTACCTATTGAAAAGGATTCTATTTTACTACTAATGAAAGGAAATAATTTTTTTATTGTAAAAAAGGGTTAAAATGATGGTTACTGGCTCCCAAATTAGGATAATATACAAAAATCTTGTTTCACAGTGTTTGTGTTCTAACTCTTTCGAAACGGCTCCACCGATTTTTATGATATTTAGCAAAACAAAACAGTTTTTGCCGGGTCAGCTATTATAGTTCTGATTTCATAGAGTTGGTTTACGAAATTGCTCAGTACAATAACTAAAACTTTAGTTATTGTTCTGAGCAATAACTAAAACTTTAGTTATTGTTCTGAGCGAAATTGTTACAAAAAATGGTTTCTGAACGCCCTCCCGATTACTTCTTCGAAACGTCAAAATGACAGTGACAGTTGTTTTGTTTGTAATTGTATGTTTTATTGTATATTTTGTTTCTGGCTGGTGGTTTCCGAAACTGCGCGACCGGCGTTCTTCGTTTAGTAGAAATCTTAGTAGAAATACGCAAGTTTCCACCTTAACGTATTCTCCGCCCCATTCCCTCGAAACTTAATGTGTTTGTACAACATCTGGAAGGATGGAAAGCGAACCAGGAAGCCATATTCGCGAGTCATCGCGTATGCTGATGCAACTCAACAGAAGAAACATTAGAGAGGAGGAGAATGACTTAAGACGGTGTCTCGGTCCTACCAGGTAAATACGGCTTTTTATGTAGCTTATAAACGACCCACTGCTGGGCACAGGCCTTCTCTCTGAGAGTGAGTATGGGCTTAGTTACCACGCGTGCCCACCGCGGATTGGCAATTTCAAGCGCTGAGGTAATTGAACATCTCAGACATTCAGGTTTCCTCACGATGTTTTCTTTTACAGGTTTTGAGTGGTATTGCTACTATAACTTGAGAAATGCAACTTTACCCATCAACCATGTTTTTTTTTCTTCCTTTCTTATCTGCCATCGGCTCTTCTAGTCATAATCAGATGCGGTCTGAGGGTGTTTAATGTTATTAGTTGATGCTCCATTAAGCATCCAACAATTCTTTTGTGGAACTAGTCCATTATTTTAGTTTCTTTTGTCAAGATTCAATATCTCCCATCTTTTTAGGCGTGTTCTATTTCCCCGTTTATCCAACAGGTTTCTTGCCAATATGTTGCTATGAACTTGAGAAATATAGGGACATAAATTAGAAAACAAATTCATTGGTACATGCCATTGTGATGAAAGGATTTATCAATCAGCATAAGGTACTCCCAGAGGGGTAGGCAGAGACCAGGGACTGCTGATTGCCATAATCCTGATATGCATGCTCGTGGCGGCCGTGGAAGTGGGCACGGTCGGTGGGCAGACCAGCAGCCAGATGACCTATGTAAAGTAGCTGCCAAACAGTGGATGAGACTAGCGCGAGACCATGCTAGTTAGTTAGTTTGTCCTGTGGTTTCCGCACTTAGCCTCATAGTTGGGCCATTGTACGTAGCAGGGCTGTGAGATCACTCCAGCCATCCAATTTCTTTCCAAAAAGCCAGCAGTCCACCAATGTTACTGCTGGCCTCCCGAAGGGATCCCAGCTTTCTGATGGTGGCTATCCGTTGCACTTCCACGCCTTCACACTGGATAGTCACGTGGGCCGGTGTTTCATCTTCCTTGAGGCATCCTCGGCACAACGGGCTGTCAGTCAGTCCCATGGTGTGGAAGTGGTTATTCAGTGGGCAGTGGCCCATAATAAGTGCCACAGCTATGCGCAGATTGCATTTCCTCAGACGCAGCAGGCTGCGCGTGAGGCGCTTTGACATTTTCGGTAGAGCCTCTCTAGGTTGTCTGCATTTCGTTTCCGTTTTACCATAGTTCAGCATGCTGTGCTTTTGTTTGCGAGACCATGCTGTTTGGCGTGGAAATGAAGAGGCCTATACCCAGCAGTGGGGTTTACCGGGCTGATGATGAATGCATGCACGGTACTTTTTATCTTGTCCTTTCTGGTATGTACCACTTTTTTTTAGTCCCTGCTTAAGTCACCTGTAAATAATTTTAAATTTGCAAACATAGCGGAGTCATCACTATGATCAACCCATTACAAGTGGCAGGGTCTCTTCCCTGACGAAGGTACATAGTTAAGTGTGTAGCTTGGTAGGTAAGGTTGAACACAGCCTAGTAGTAACACTTTAAACTGCATGCTCCTTACATTTCAGCACAAACTCAACAGCAGTGACAGACATCGCCAACAAGCTCAAAACCAAGGCGTCAATTTCTGCCGATGAACTAAGGACATTGAAGAATGCTCTGGTGGATGACAGTAGACATGTGGAGACATTGCTCGGCACTCACGGCGCACTGAAGGGGCTCGTGAGAGAGATCTCTGGTATGTCATTTTTTTTAAAGAACCCTTTAAACGCCCATACTAGATTTAAACCAAATCCCAGGCACTGCAGCCTCCAAGTGGAAGTGATCCGTTCACCTATCTAGTGTGAGTGATAGTTAGTTAGTTAGACCTTAGATTTCCGCACTTAGCCTTGTAGTTGGGCCGTTGTACGTAGCAAGCGCTGAGGTACGCTAACAACTCAGACAACAGGGTTTCCTTACGATGTTTTCCTTCACCGTCAGCGAGTAGTATTGCTACTATAATTTCACAAATGTACATAACTTAGAAAACAAAGTCATTTGGTACATGCCGGGGTTCGAACCCACGACCTCCCGATTGAGAAGCCGGTTAAGTTCTACACCACTCCGCTACCACCGCTCTCTAGTGTGAGTGAAGATGGATGCCTAATTACCATGGGTGCCCACTGCAGATTGGCAATGTCAAGGGCTAAGATATTTGAATAGGTACCTCGTACACTCTGGTTTTCTTACAATGTTTTGCTTCACCGTTAGCAAGTGGTGTTGCTACTATAACTTCACAAACACTGGGAATCGAACCTGGGTCTCCCGCTTCAGAGCCCACTGGGGTACCGCCGCTTTAATTATGTTTAATTATGTTGAAGTTTTAATCAATTGATTGAATTGCTATTTTATTTTGATATGTTTTAATAGTCTGCATCACTTTAGGGATATTAAAAAGGTATCCTTGAAATGTTCCGTTTTTCCCATAAGGTAACCTGTGTAATAGTGTCCTGCTGTCAAATGTTAAATAAATGGTTGATAAGATAAGATAATGCTTTATTCATACACAAGACACACATTAAGCATTTGGATGAAATTAGTACTAAACACAAAAAAAGAAAACTCATACACAAAACACATTAAAATATTTGGGTGAAATTAAGATTGATTGATTGGTTGGACAGATTATACTGATGAAATATTTGATTTCGATTTTGTTTTGCACTGTTTTAACCCTTGAGTAATCACTTACAAATCCACAGTCTGTACGTGGCATGACTTTCACCTTTATTTTGACCTTATCGGTAATAAAAATTAAGAAAGACTTCCATCGCAGGTCACGACATAAGAAAGCAGTGTGAAGCGGTTGGGTGCTGCTGTAACCTAGCTTTGGCGGTGAGAGGTAGCCTCACCATTGCCAAGACCGCTGGGCCATACCTCGTCACCGGCCTGGACAGTCAGAGCACAGAACTTGCTGTAGGTATACAATATCAACCCTTGTACTCGTATGTCCCCACTGAGTGCTTAGTGCGAGTTTGACAGATCCAATCGAATAACTTTACTACCGCGTTAATCGATCATTGAGTAGTGAGTATGAGTAAGTTAACCGTTCGAACTGGCAAAACGCTGTCACAGTACAACTCGCACTCGCATTTATTCGTGTTTTGGCTGGTAAACGTGTTCACTTCTCAACGTAAACCATTACAACTCGCACTCAGCAATTTTAATTTCCATACTTGTCGCTAGGTGGCGCTTCCTCGATGTTATAGAAATATGAGTTTACGTTAACGCGATCGAGTAGTTAAAAAACTCGGACTAAGTACTCTGAACGAGACCTCAGCTTTTTAAACCTAGCACAGGACTTTAGACCTTAAACGGGTCAGGAACCATTAGACAAAATCTAGTATTTCTTACTTATTCGTGATACAAATACATAGTTTATATTAAAAACGGGTCGAATCGCGATTCGGTCTTCCCTTGACCACGGCAAAGCTGCCGAAACGTCGGGAAATAAGTTCTAGTAAACGTTTTACTTAGTAAATAATCGCGATCAGACCCGTTTAATTTAAACTTAGCAAAATCTCTCGTTAAATTCTTCTATTTCCCTCCCAGTACTTTGTCATAGAAACTTCAAAGATCTAACCTAACCCAATCAGGTGAACTGCGCGTGGGCCTTGGGCAATCTAGCGACTTCGAGCGCTGAGGCGAGAGAGCTTCTAGCGGCGCAGGGCGCTCTAAGCAAGCTGCTGACTGCCGCGGCGTCCAGCAGCGTCGACGTGGCCGATGCAGCGCTTTACGCTTTGGGACACTTCCTCTACGGTATGAAGGAGTTCAGGTGAGTCTCAGTCGTCTAGGGTGATATTTCGCTGTCTTTTTCTCCAGTTTAATTCGACGTGGAAAGAGATTGGTTGGCTGGAGTGACCTCACAGCCCTGCTACGTGCAATAGCCCAATTCAACGTGGAAAGAGATTGGTTGGCTTGAGTGACCTCACAGCCCTGCTACGTGCAATAGCCCAATTCAATTGTGTTTTGGCGCTCGTCCATATTCTAACATGCTGTCATCACACGTTAAAGGATATGTAACTAGATTTTAGGCTTTCGTCATGATATTTTATATGTTTTGTTACTTATCTGTTGTGAATGCTTTAAACAAAATAAAATAAATTCCGAGGCTAAGTACGGAATCCATTCCACAATGAATCCACAATTTATTGTTTATGTATAATTGTTACGCATATGGTATTTGTTTTTATTGGATAATTTATTATATTATACATAAGTATTATCGTCGTCGTCGTCGTCAGGCTATACTAGTCCACTGCTGGACATAGACCTCCCCTAAAGAGCGCCACGTTGTGCTATCATAGGGGGTAATACCCATAATCCCCACGGCCCATGTCGATGATACCCCAAGTATTATCCACATTATTTAAATTGCGACATAACGAGCCGCGCACTGGGACACTCGTGAGATATTCTCAGGTACTGACTGAAAACCAGCGCTGAGGGCTCACACCGTCAGCGAAATGCTGAGTCAGCTGCCTTTTGCAGCAACGGAAACACGCCGCGACAAAAATGCTTAAATTGTCTTTATTATACCTTACCCTTGGAAGCGGTGGTAGCTCAGTGGGTAGAACCATGGACTCGCAAGCGAGAGCCCCAGGTTCGATCCCGAGTGCGGGCATGTACCAATGACTTTGTTTAATTTCAAAGTTACGTACATTTGTGAATTTGTAGTCGCAATACCACACGCTAACGGTGAAGGAAAACATCGTGAGGAAACCCGCGGCTTGGTTGGCTCCGCACGTATTGACTAGTCTTTCCTGTGGGCTAGGCCGACTAAGCTGTCAGGATGGTATAGGTGCTGGGCAAGCCTACACCATCTATAAAACCATGTCCCAGGCACTACAGCGTCGGAGTGGTCCCTTCACCCGTGAAGATACTACTGGACGCTGTATAAATCATCTCTTTAAGTAGATGCAAAAAGGCCAATACCTTACCCTTGTGGTGTTGTAAAACTTTTGTAATAATAAAACTGGAACGACTTCAACTTTTGCTTTATTTGTACTGTTTATGTTATAATAAAACAGAAAACTGGATAAAAACGGATAAGCAGATAAAATAGTCAGATCTAGTCAATGTGTAAAGTGGTACTTAATGATGAAAAATGAGGGAAATTTTGAAAATGTGTTACATAATTTAGATATTTGAAAATGATAGATAGTTACACTATTTTTATTTTTAATGCACTAACCCGTGCTAGGGAACAAATTTAATAAAAATAAAAATAGTGTAATCATGTGGGTACAGTGATATCGTTCCGATGTTAAACCTAACTGCAAAGTAGGTGGTCGGGGCTGTAAGTAATGCAATTTGCTTAAGTCAGATGTCGCTGCCTGTACGTAATACAGAGAATATTGTAAAGAGGTTCGAAATTTCACTGATGCCGTGAGTCGCCCATTGGCTCAATTGGTAGAGCGCTGGTACGGATAGCCAGAGGTTGCGGGTTCGAATCCCGGCATGGGTGAAATTTTTAGCCTCTAAATAGGTTTTTAAATTTGTTCCTTAGCACGGGTTAGTGCATTAAAAATAAAAATAGTATAATTATAGATGCTAGTTACACGCTTAAAACAAATTACATTGTATGAGTGATACAGTGTGTACATCTGTGAAGTTACAGCAGCAATGCCACTCGCTAACTGTGAAGGAAGACATCGTGAGGACACCTGAGTGTCCGAGGTGTTCCAATACCTCGGTGCTTGAAATTGCAATCCGCGGTGAACACGCGTGGTAATTGAGCCCTTAAGGCCTGCGCAGACGAGGGAGTTTTGTCCCTCGGGGACAAAATTCTCCGAATCGTAAAAAATGTCCTCCGAGTGCTCGTCGCGGACTCAACGCCTACGGAGTGCGGTCATTTGTTCCCCGGATATTGAGTGAAGCGTACGCTATGGAAGCAAATATTCTGAGATAACATTGTATTGTAATTTACATGAAGTTGAAAAAGGAAAGGCGTTTTAAAAGAAAACACCGATTTTTCGATGATGTCCTCATTCATCCGATCTCATGATTTATTAGGTAAAACGAATTATTAGGGAAATAAGGTAATTACGTTTTAACTAATAAGTCTAATAACTAATCGCGATTTGACCCGTTTAATATATAACTATGATATGATAACAATAAATAAAAATATATGAATATAACATAATATGTGTAATTTTGAGTAAATACATATTCATATACTTATGTGATGAAGTAAATTATTCAAATTATACTGTTATTCATTATTAATTATTCAAACTAGATTGTTATTCAAATTATTAGAAGGTCGAAAGTCGTTCGTTCGTTCGTTCTTTCGTTCGGTCGTTCGTTCGTTCGTTCGTTTTAATACTAACCTATATATTGTTATTGAAATTATTAGAAGGTTGTTACTCTAACTTCCAGGGCTGATCACGTGGCACAGTTATTACAAACTCCATTCGTCCAGCACAACTTGGCGTCGAGCTGCCATCTCCTCTTCATGCTCTCTTGGGACCCGAGCTTCAGCGGCAAAGTATCGGTGAAGTTTCTGCAGAAAATACTCGACCATTTCTCAGTGAGTATGCGGACACATTTACTGGAAAACCACCGGGCTGATGATTGCTGCAACTTCAAATATTTAGCGCGACTTTTGGCTAATATTTGTACGGAGACTTCAGAAAAGTGTGGTGTAGTCCTTGAATATTTTGTTGAGAATAACTTTGTGGTAGGTTTTAAGCGGTTGATGGACGGAAATGGGTGCAAGGATGTGATGTGGCTCCTAGGTAACTTGTTTAATTATTGTGATAATGAATCTTATAAGAATGAGTTTTTTAGTACACTGCTTGTTTAAAACAATATTATTCGTATAATTGTGTGTTGTAAGTTTGTTTATTATGTATTTATTAATTATTATGTTGTACAGTCGCGTGCACTGAAATGTAAACACCTTGGAACCTTGTCACATTATGCTCTTCTAGCCTGATGTATGAGAAATTGACTGTTTTGACTTTGACAAGATACTGAAGTGCATACATGATAGTGCTTGTGACTACTATAATAGCTGTCCCCGCGAACTTTGTACCGCCACAGAATGCGTCTGCACCATTCATGTTACCATGGTAACGCCAAACATCCAAACATCTTCACATACTTTCAACCATTTTGACGCATAAGGTCCCATTCGCAAAACGTCCCTTTTCATTTTTCTTAAAAGGGCGATATAATTTTTAAAATTGCTTTTAGCAATAAGGCCGCCAATTGTACTTTGTATCTTTACATGTTTTATAATATGTGCTCTGGCGTACAATAAAGAATATTCTTATCTTATCTTATTTTAAAAAGACCAAAATTGTGTGATAGTATATTAAATGACATGTCAGCCATGGTTTAAGAGGATGGAGTAGAGTACACAGTAAAGGTTGTGTTGTTGACTGCACGGGCGATATAATTTTAAAAAGACCATAATTGTGTGATAGTACCTATATTATATGACATATCAGCCTTGGGAACCATGTCAGAGGCCTTATGTGCGGCTTGATATGTTGATATCAGGATAATAAAAAAAGGCATTGTTATCTAGTGGCAATATAATATATTATAATCAATAATAATTGTTTATAATTCATATAATTGTAATAGTATTTCATAGATTAATATTGATAAGGCTACAAATTGCAAGTAAAATGTATGCAATGTTCTCATGAGTAGATACCAATCTCAGATTTAATTTTATAACCCACTTTCAAGCGACAGTAATCTCATATTATGTAAAAATCGCAAAAATCTTAACATAAACTGCGTAGCATGTGATCTTAAATAAAATGTAACATTTATTTTTATTTTAAATTGAGCAATTCTTTTATAAAATATACTTTAACTACCTAATAACTATCTCTTCAGTTCATCTGCGCACTAAACTATACAGGGTGCTTCAAAAGTGTATGACAAACCTTTTTTATATTAGTAAAATATGGCCCATGTTTCCATGTGGTAAAAAACTTTTATTCAGAATTTTTGAAGTGGTTTTAGGCACGCTACCGGCAAAAAAGTACAGCACTATATAAACAATTAAGGCGCTGTGTAGAAATGAAACTATAGGTAAGTATTTATTCTGCTAATAGGAATTATAGAAAAAAAAAGTTTAATTATTTCACAACCACCAACATTTCGAAAAACACCAACGTTTCAAAAATAATGTTTCGCACACATAAGAGGAATTATATTTATCAATAAAGGTTTTCATCTGTTATACCTACTTTCATAGTGTAGGTATACCCTTTGAAATCTTTAGTACAGTGAAATCGGGTGATTAAAAACTGGAGTATGAATTAAAATAAAATGTCGAAAATGGTTTTTTGTCAACGTTTTCCTAGTTAACCTGCACGACTGTAGCGACGTCTTTTTATACCTGACTTGGGGCCTGTTGTAAGGTTTTTATTTCATCTTTTGGTACACTCAATACAGTTAGACATGTTAATACATGAAGTTATAATATAGCTTGCAAAACCATGATGTTGATCTGAACTAAATAATAATAAAAAGTAGTGAATATGACACTTTATTTATTTTATTTAACTTTTTAGAAAAAGGCATCACACATTCAAAAAATTCGCAGAAAGCTTCGTCATAAAAAGTGGCACAATGAACTAAACTAAATTTATCAAAAATATCGTCTCGGGACACACCCGACCCAAAACTTCCCATGACGCTAGCAGCATTGCCTCGTTGCAACGCCAGGGAGATCCTTTGCATCAGGTATGCACCGGTACGAACGTCATACCCCCGACTCCTCAGGCGCCGACCGATCTCCCTAATAAAATGTTTTAAATATTACATTTACAATTTCACAGAATGCATGCACTATACAAAATATTGTCCTAATTATGATCATAAAATCCTGTCGGAATCTATACAGGGGCATCTGTCAAGAGACGTCGCTGTAGTTATAAGCGATGCTTACGTAGTTATATATCAAACGGGTCTAATCGCGATTATTAGTCGGCCCGCTGCGAAAAAAATTACTACCCACAATAATTGACTTTACTCGCCACTTCAGTCTACCCGTGACCACGGCAACTGCAACGCTGTCGAAACGTCGCGAATTAAGGTAATTACTTAATAAATAATCTCTATTAGACCGAATATATAACTTGTTATGAGTTCAGTAGGAAATCGGTGACAAAACCATTTTACACTTTATGTTTGTTTTCACACTCCAATTCGTAGATTTTTGTGCCATTTAGATAATTTTTTCGCCGTTTCGAATTTTATTTTATGATCTCATATAAAAAGGTTTGTATTGACAAGTAGAACTCTCACTATTCGGGAAAATCAGACAATTTTAGTACACCCTGTATACGATAACCCGTGTGTTTCGCATTATTACAGAATACTAGCTGTCTCGGCAAACTTCGTGCCGCCACATGGTCCATTCATACGATTCTTGTTACCACGGCAGCGCAATAAACAAATACCTTGGTTTGACTTGAAAAAAGCTTACGGTATAACAATAAAATATTATCCCACGGGAACGCATTACCGGGATATCAAGCACTGTATGTCACAGTTCAGAGTGCTTAGTGCGAGTTTATTAACTACTCGAACGCGTTAACGTAAACTCATATTTCTATGGCATCGAGGAAGCGCCACCTAGCGACAAGTATGGAAATTAAAATTGCTGAGTGCGAGTTGTAATGGTGTACGTTGAGAAGTGAACACGTTTACCAGCCAAAACACGAATAAACGCGAATGCGAGTTGTACTGTGACATCGTTTTGCCAGTTCGAACGGTTAACTTACTCATACTCACTACCCAATGCTCGATCAACGCGGTAGTAAAGTTATTCGATTGGATGTGTCAAACTCGCACTAAGCACTCAGATCTTTATCTATATGCACGCCACGTTTCATGTTATTCAGGCGTGATTGAGTGACAAACATCTTCATAAACTTTCACACTAATAAACCTGGTGTAAGTACTATTGTACCAATAGTACTTACACCAGGTTTATTAGTCCAACTGAAAATTACATTCAAATGACGTGAACAAAACACTGTATAACTATACCGGGCTTATACGGTGTTTATTAGTAAGACCCTTATAGTATTAGTAGGCTAAGAAATAAACTACAATATACCAGCAATATAAATTGTGTGCTACAAAATGGCAGATATGTGCGAGGTAAGTTTAGTTCGGCTTACATCCCAATCGCGGACTGTAGCGTTGTAGCATAAAACAGTTGTTTTTCGACAATTAAGTCGGTGCACACAGGCTTGTATCGTAAAAATAATACGACCTTCATATCTGAAATATGAACTCCCGAAACTTCTCGTATTTAGTTTCTTCTCGTTTAAGTAAAAATGCTAAATTTTCTCATACCATCATCGTGATGTAGTTTAGTTCGCTGTAGATACTGTACTTATAATATAATCAGACATTCCTGCATCGCGCAAGCAAAGTGTTTCACGTGACACTATAAATGAAACATCCGACAAACTACAGTCTGTGCGCCCCCCTCGGCCTCGAGGGGGGTCGCCCCCGATGTGGATTTAGGGGTCTTTAGGACCAAAACCAGTCCCAAGGTGGTGTTTAGTGGGTAGGCGCACTTCTTGTGAGTCCCACATTGGCAGCACGGCCGGGTCCGTGCTGTTATGCATGAGCATTCACCACCTCCCTCCCCCGTGTCCTCCGGAGGGTGCCCTTTATAGGGTTAAAAAAAAAACTACTGTTAGGTCTTCTTCGGCCAGGGGGTTCGCTCCCGAAGTGGGTTTAGGGGTCCTTAGGATGTGGTGTTTAGTGGGTAGGCGCACTTCTTGTGAGTCCCACATTAGCAGCGCTTCTTCCACTTTGGTAACCATGGATTTGTAACCAGTTACCAAAGACTGTTATGCATGAGCATTCACCACCTCCCCGCTCCCTCCCCCGTGTCCTCCGGAGGGTGCCCTTCATAGGGCTAAAAAAACTACAGTTAGATCATTCTTCGCCAGGCATCCGATCTACTTGCCGGGAAGTTTCCCCTTATAGTGGAAGAACATTAGATGAAAGGTGTATTGGAGCATAGCATGTAATTTTCACTAGATGGAAGTTGCGCGCGCTGAGAAGCGTTTACCAACTTGGGTAAACCCTCTCGCTGATGTATTGTAACATTTTCATTAGTTGAAATATAATAATGATATCTCACACAGGCTGCAGGTATTTACTAACAAATGTCTCAGACAGATACTGGGGTTATTCTGGCCACAAAGAATTCGGAACCAGGAACTCTGTAAGTGTACCAATTGTATACCTACCAGTCCTTCTAGAATAGTCCTAGATAGGGTGCTGGATAGGACTTACACTACGCTGCGACAAGGATGCCTGACGATACAAGCACTTACGTATACCCTATTGGGCAGCCGATAGAGGGGGTGGCCAAGGACCACCTGAAAAAGATTAATAGAGCAAGAGGCCAAGTCGATCGGCAGTAGCTGGCCTGAATTGGAAGCTGCCGTGAATCACCGTCAGAAGTGGAAATCTGCGGTTGAGGACCTATACTCCCCTAGGAGTTAAAGGACCAAAGAAGGTGAAGAAGAAATACAATGAGTTCAGTTATGATCAGATCGTTAAGCTAAATTTGTTGTCAAGTGCAGTTAACCCTTAACCAGGTAGTGGTAAAATAGTTCCCCTTTAAATTTAACATTGACATAAAGTCCAAAAACAATAAAAAATCATACTATATAGCTCTGCCCTTTACCTGATAGTGGCATAATAGTTACCCCCTTAAATTGAACCTTTGGTGACTGGAAGTCGCAGTGCGTAGATGACATCTGCCGAAGAAAAGGTAACCGATGGGGTAAAAAGGTTCAGGGGGGGTGAGTCTCTAAAATGTATTGTATATCAGTCCGATAACGGTCGTTTCATACACTATCGGTAGTCTGGTAACCAATCGCATTGCAATGGCATAACCCGTGCTACTTAACTCGGCCCCTCGCCCGATGCGATCTTCTTCGCGTGCGATACCTATTTAATTTGCACGGGTTATACCCCTGGAATGACATACCGCTATTGCTTTTTTGACTACCAAATTGAGGCAAATAACAACCATTGCCGTGCTTATATAATTCTATTGAAAAACTATTAGACTAAGGCCAGGACGATTTGAGGCAGACAGCTGGCGGTGGGTGGATGAGAATAGTCGAGACCTGCCTTGATGATGGCAGCTGTACAGAGGAGATACGCCGGAGAGCTGGTATGGCTAAGAGCGCGATGACGACTCTTGACAAGATCTGGAGAAACCGTAGCGTTCGTCAGCAATCTAAGGTGCGGCTGGTTCGGTCACTAGTGTTCTCCGTTTTTACTTACGATGCCGAGACATGGTACGTTCTTCTTCTTCTTCTTCTTCTTCTTCTTTTCGTGTCAGCGATTCGACCAATTTATATTTTTCCTGCCCAATAGTTGGCTACTGCAATTGCAGCAGCGTTGGCCTCTGTTAGGTCCTCCAGAGTGCAGGTGTGAGGGCACAATGGACATTGGAGCAGGTGCACCATGGATTGCGATGAGGCTCCACAATCACATATCTCCTCCGTTGGTGCAATATAACCCCACCTGCTTAGATTTTGTCTGCAGCGACCTACTTGGGTCCGGAGTCGGTTGAGTGACTGCCACGTAGACCATTGCAGATCGGAACCCGTTGGGAGCCTCTCTTGGGGGTTTACAAAGCCTGTGGGTACGGGATGTTTTAATTTCCACCGCACCACCCTTTCCTCAGCTGGGCATTTTTCTAAGGCCTGTGTGCTGCGGAGAAAACTTTTCCGACTTTTTAGCCTAGCTGGCGGCAGCTCGTACTCGTAAAGAGGATGTCGTGCATCGAATTGTTGCTTAGTTTTCTCGATGCTGGAAGCCACATCTCTTCTAACTTCAGGCGGAGCAATGCCAGCCAGCGGATAAAGCAAGCTAAGAGGTGTTGGCTTGAGACATCCTGTTATAATGCGGCATGTATCGTTCAAGGCTGTGTCGACGTGTTTTGCGTGAACGGATCGGTGCCACACTGGGCACGCAAATTCACCGACCGAAAAACATAAGGCGGTGCCTGTTGTCCGGAGCACATGTGGCGCAGCCCCCCATTTCGTGGTGGTCAGACGCCGGAGTAGGTTATTCCTTGAGGAAACTTTCTGCTTAGTTTTGAGGCAGTGTAATTTGTAAGTCAGAGATCGGTCGAGCGTAATTCCCAGGTATTTAGGGCACGGACAGTGCTCGATTCTGGCCTCCTGCCATGATATATTAAGCGTCCGGTTGGCTTGTGCATTACGGAGGTGGAAAGCACAAGTTTGCGTTTTCGCAGGGTTTGGCCTTAGCCCGTTATCCACGTAGTACTGGCCTAAGATCTTAAGGGCCTCTGTGAGGTTTTCCTCTACCGCTTCGAATGTGGAGGCTTGGGTTGTGAGGGCCAGGTCATCTGCATATATGAAGCGTTGGGTATTGCTAGGGCAGGGCTGATCGTTGGTGTAAATATTAAATAAAGTAGGCGCCAAAACGCTGCCCTGTGGAAGCCCATTCTTTTGGGAGCGCCACCTGCTCTTCTTGGTGTGGAGGCTAACCTGAAATCGTCTGTTACTAAGTAGCTCCCTCAGGATTCGGACAAAGCCCTTATCGGTTGTCAGCTGTTCCACTTTTATAAGGAGTCTATTAATATTAACCGTGTCATAAGCCGCCGACAGATCCACGAAAACCACACCAGTGACCTTATTTACCTCGTACCCATCCTCTATGTGCTGTGTAAGTCTCAGCGTTTGGTTTGCACAGGATTTTCCCGGTCGGAATCCTGCCTGTTCGGGAATTAGTTTTGGGTCTATAACTGGCGTAAGACGATTAAGCAATAAGCGCTCAAAGAGCTTATACGTATGGCACAAGAGAGATATTGGTCGGTAGCTTTTTGGGTCATCTGGTGATTTACCTGGCTTAAGCAGAGCGACGACTTTGGATTTACGCCACATTTTTGGTACTTTGGCCGTTTCCAAGCACGCGTTGAACATAGCTAGGATCCAAGACACTGTGTGTGGGCTAAGGTGTTTTATTTGTTCAACGGTGATGTCATCAATACCGGCTGCTTTCCCGGTCACGAGGGACTTGATTCCAAATTTAACCTCAGCAACCGTGAATGAGTTGGTAAGGTCGCAGGATTCGCTAATAGGGCTT
Organism: Yponomeuta sedellus; assembly: GCA_934045075.1. Classification (NCBI taxonomy): domain Eukaryota; kingdom Metazoa; phylum Arthropoda; class Insecta; order Lepidoptera; family Yponomeutidae; genus Yponomeuta; species Yponomeuta sedellus. The sequence goes on from OW203733.1 coordinate 1,797,366, forward strand.
AGTTCGTGGTGCGCCTTTTTGAGCCTATGCAGAGGTTTACCATTAATGAGGAGTTGATGAGCTACCTGATTGGCGGTAACTTTCCCAGGATTAGAAGCAGGGGGAGGGTCACCAGTGAGCTTTCTGATTGTAACCCACGCTCTTTTGCTGTTGTGGGTCATATTAACATTAGCTACCGTTTTCATCCAGGTACGTTACAAGCAGCGACTATAGCAGAATCGATGCATTCGAGATGTGGTGTCAGAGGAAAATGCTCAGAATCGCCAGCCTTCAGAACCAATCTTCCTATACTAAACGAGCTCAGATTAACGAAGCACTGTCGTCAGTCTGTCGCCAGAGGTCCCTTAGCTTTATTGGGCATATTATGTGGTCACGACGTCATAGTTTAGAGAATCAGATCGTTTTGGGCCAGTTGGAGGGCAGACGAACGAGAGGCCGAACACCAATGCGCTGGTCCGATGCCATAAAGAAGGCCTATTGCGCATACGACCAAGACAAATGGAGAACTAATGTATATGGTCACGATCCTCAGAATTGAGGGACCGATCAAAAAGAAGAAGCCTTGATGAAGGCCAGTATCGCAGTGGATGAATATGGGCTGATGATGGATCAATAGATTGGATAAACTATCGAGGGCCCAAAGAAGTGGCCTGCCATGTGAAAATCCAGTCCAGCAGTGGATGAACCTGGGCTAATTGATGGGTTGGATAAACTACACGGCAGTTTACCATCCAAATTGCACCTAGCGTATCTACGACCATGAGAGCATTGCAACCGGTACTTATTATGTAATAGTTATTAAGTCGCTAAGCTGACGCGAGTTCCATCACCATCACGACGGGTCATGTCACTTTGGTCCCCAGTTTGGAGTGCAGGAGCGAGGGAATTTCGTTGACCCTCGACTGAGAAGTTGAAGACGCCATTGGCAAGGTACAGCGCGTGTTTCCTACAGTACACGGACCTACTATGAAGGCCTAGCTTTGGCGCCATCTTGGTTTGCCTATTGGCGCCATCTTGCTTTACTTAGCGAGTGAAAACAAGATGGCGCGTCTACGGGGTGTTACAAAATCCCTAATCGATCTAAAAATGGGGATTTCTAGTCGTCCATACGAGCAACCTTTAGCTGTGGGAGATGTACCACGTCGCGAAGAAAATATTAGTTGATCTGCGCCTTGACTATGTAACTTTCCACGCATACATCTGTGTGCAAAAACGAAATATATACTGGACTCTACAATTATGTCATGTATATGAAGATATCCACTGAAATGCCGTATCCACTAAATATGATACCTACATATAACGCCTCATATCTATACGCCAGAGCCAAGTAAACATTCCGCTTTCGCACACAGAATGTTACATAATCAAGCTGCTGGGTCCACAGCTGTTTTTTATTCTACTAATTATTGCTGGTATCGACGAATAAAACGCCCCTTTTCGAAGCGGTGTCTGTTTCATGTTTAACAATACACTACGAATCCCACGCTAGACGGACTTACATGACATTCAAATCTTGAATCAAATGTTCCCACGTCAAATGGTGTATCAGATATATGGGGATTTGTTACACCCCGCGCAGTTACCATCACGCTGCCAAAGCCCAGTTGTCAGCCCCAGGGGTCACCGATTCCCCCTCGGCCCTGCTCCGCCGACTGGCGACCAGCGTGACCTGGTCTGCGGGGCGCCGAGCCTTATGTGTGGTCCGTGCTGGCGTGCTTGCGGTGGTGGCGCCGCGGCCGCGGGCGGGCCTCGGCTGCGCCATTCGTCGCTGGAAGTTCAAATCAGAAGTCAATGAAATAAGAAAACTTTTTCGTCTACCTCGTGCGGTTGACTGGTAGAAAATGCCTGTGGCATTAAGTTCGCCGCATTGGGCGTTTCGGGGCCCTAAGTAGCGCCACTAGCCTTGGGTAGCTCAAGAGTCAGATATGAGTGGACACACAACTCCCTCGCCGTCAAGTGTGTCCCATTCATATCCCTGAGATGTCAACTATATATGGCTCCCTCACACATACTCTCAACTCAGTACGGTAATCTCCTGCTACTGTATCTAGCTCTAGCTCACACACAATGCGCGAGAGCGAGATCAACATCGTCTGACATCGGTTACATTCGGCCGCATTTCTCGTCGTAACCAACGAGTGATGAGAGAAAGTTCACCAAAAAAATTGTGTGTTCTGGATAAAGTAGGGAATAGGTAGACTACACTGACTCACCAGTTGTGTCTCTTGTTTGTTTCCACACGCACTTAGTTGATTGGACGTCGTATGAGCTAGGACACAAGTGGTGAGCGAGATATGACTGAGATATAGTGTGTCTCGGTGAGCAAAGATATGAGATATAACAACTCTCTATAAGGACACACTTTGCCCAAGTGTAAGCGCCACCAATGGAAAAAAATATAACTTGTTTTATTATTAGTTCTTATTAAAAAGTGAGAAATCTTAACCACTGTGAAAACTATTTTTAGAACTTACGGTCTAGAACCTATGATCAATAGATTAGAACTTTGATTGATTTCCGCTAAAAACGGCCGTTTTGGCGGAAGGTGATTAAAGTCCTTAGTTCTACGCTCTAGAAGTATATAGATTGTAGGTTCTAAAAATAGTGGTCGCAGTTGTTAAGATTTCTCATGTTCACTTTAAAAAAAAAACGGGTTATAAAACACAAGTTATGACTTTTTTAAGGTGCCTCGGAGTGCTTACTAGTATTAACTATACTATTTTTATTTTTAATGCACTAACCCGTGCTAAGGACAATTTTAAAAACCTATTTATTACCCTGGCATTAAACCCCGGCATGGGTGGAATTTTATAACCTATTTATAAAATTCCACCCATGCCGGGATTCGAACCCGTGACCTCTGGCTATCCGTGCCAGCGCTCTGTCCAACTGAGCCAATGGGCGACTCACCGGCATCAGTGAAATTTCGAACCTCTACACTATTCTCTGTATTACGTACAGGCAGCGACATCTGGCTGAAGTAGATTGCATCACTTGCAGCCCCGACTACCCACTTTGCAGTTAGGTTTTTACATCGGAATATCACTGTACCTACATGATTATACTATTTTTATTTTTAATGCACTAACCCGTGCTAAGGACAATTTTAAAACCTATTTAGAGGCTAAAAATTCCACCCATGCCCATTTAGTATTAACTAGTGTTGGCATCCCCAACAGATAATTAGATATAGCAACATTTGTGTTTGCTATCTCTCTCTCTCTCTTTTACCACCTCGACGCCATTAACGTAACTTGTGCTCCGCAATTAATTAAATTAGTTATCATATTCTACGCAACAAGTGGTTTTACTCAAGACTGGCGCGGCTACCACGTCCACGATAAGGCCAAGCATCAACCCCTACATCTAGTATTATTATATATATTATAACCTCTACTTAATGAGATGATTTATACAGCGTCCAATGGTATCTACACTCACACTAGATGGGTGAAGGGACCACTCCGACGCTGTAGTGGCTGGGACATGGTTTTTTTAGATGGTGTAGGCTTGCCCAGCACCTATACCATCCTGACAGCTAAGTCGGCCTAGCCCTCAAGAAAGACTAGTCAATACGTGCGGAGCCAACCAAGCCGCGGGTTTCATCACGATGTTTTCCTTCACCGTTAGCGTGTGGTATTGTGACTACAAATTCGCAAATGTACGTAACTTTGAAATTAAACAAAGTCATTGGTACATGCCCGCACTCGGGATCGAACCTGGGGCTCTCGCTTGCCAGTCCATGGTTCTACCCACTGAGCTACCACCGCTTCTAACTAGTATTAATAGTGATAATAAAGCGGTGGGCAGTGACTGGAAGACGAGAGCCGAAGATCGGGCTCAGTGGCGTGTCTTGGGAGAGGCCTATGTCCAGCTGTGGACTGACAACGGCTGATTATGATGATGGTGGTGATGATGATGCCGATGATGAACGTAAAGATAAATATTTTAATGTAAAAATACACATTTCATCCGTGTTCTTCTGGTTTGTCTCGAAGCTAGCGTCTTCGGATATTACAAAGTTCGGTATAGGTACCTACATAGTAGTACGTCACATAAATATACAAATAAATGCTTGAAGGAACGAATGAATGAATGCATAAATAATATTTGATACCGCTTCCAACCATCGTCGTCAGACTATACTAGTCCACTGCTGGACATAGCCCTGCCCTTATTAGCGAGATAGCGCCCTGTCTTCAGCTAGCCGCATCCAGCATCTGCCTGCAGTTTTTCCCAGATTGTCATCTCACATAGTCGGAGGGCGACCTACACTACGTTTGCCGAGTCACGGTCTCCACTCAATGACACGTTTACTCCTAACCATCGTAGCAGTAAATTTGTAGAAGTTTTTAAGTCTAATTTGACAGTAAGGCCCGCCACCACTGCATTACAATTCTCTACAAACCCGACCTTCTCCCCCGTTGTGGAGTATGGCCTACCCTTACTGCGATGCAGGAAGAGGCCCGTGCCCCAGCAGTGGGGACGTACAAAGGGTTGATATCAATTACCTGTTATGAATAAACTGTAGCAACATTTGTATTGATTGGTTGTTATGCATCTCTTACCCGACAAACTGGGCAACAATCTCTTCGGCGCAAGATTATACTTTAGCGGCTTCGGCGGAGTTAAGGCTTCGTCTTTGGAAATAAACTCGTAGGAGTATTCTTCGTCGTCTAAATGAAGAGGGAATACAGGAAAGGATAGGTAATGATGAAAGAATATGTTGGATAATAATCTATATCGTGCCTACATCGGTAGACCCAGTGTTTCAGTAGACGTTGTTTAAATGGATAGTACGACGGAACATGTCGTTTTTAATGTCAGAAGTCGTCAAAACACATTTAAATGTCAGAATTTGACACTTACGGCCTTACTCTAATAAAGCTTATGAGTTCATAAGCTTTATTAGTAAGGCCGTAAGTGTCTAAACACTTACGGCCCCAGACGCATAGCGTCTGCACAGCTGTGCAGACGCTATGCGAGGTCTGACAAACAGGTTATTTGTACGCTAAATGCGATTAAACCAGTTTAAATTGACATACGTCAAATATTATACAATTTTTATTTTTAATGCACTAACCCGTGCTAAGGACAAATTTAAAAAATGCATGGGTGAAATTTTTAACCTCTAAATAGGTTTTTAAATACGTCAAATAGTTATTCAGAGTGTATAATTTAGTTATTAGTAAGGCCGTTAATGTACCGGAAACGCTGACAAAATCCGGACGGGACTCGTGCCATCTTACCACCCGGGCATTCTACCCGGAGGTTTTCACGTTATTTTTAGTCCGCTGTCTGACAATAACTTGATGGGTGAAAGAGGTGATCTTTCCATTTAAGTTCGTTGCTGTCTGGAGTGGAGCATACCTGATGCTTCTTCAGGAGACTTTCCGTTCACGTTCTCATTGTTAGCACCTTGGCCTTTCTTTTTGTTCTCGTACCCGTTGGCTCTAGGCCGCGTATGGTCTGGAAAGTGATACAACAAAAATGGTCAAAACAGATTGTGCTTTTATCATGATAGATTCTTGAGTATTCCGTTCACTATTTTATAGAAGCAAATTCTTATATAGCATGTAACATGTGTTTCGCGAAATATGCTACCATATATTTCACAATGGGCAGTCGCCTATTCGCCCGAATTTTGTCTCTCTCTTCGAACGTACTGTTAGATTTTTAATGTAGCCTCTATGATAAGAGTTCTTATCTCATTATCACTATTGGATTACAATTGCGCAAGACTATATTTTACGCGGTAGACATCTTTGCACATAACGGGCGATAGGGTATTGGGAGACTGTTGCCTTTCAGTGGCTTGATTTATCTTGCCTTCTGTTTTGAAAGCTAACAAAACATACATAAACTCACGCTTGAATCCCGAGTCCCAAAGACCAGGGCTTATCAGTTACCACGCACCTGACAAACCATTTCCATTCATCTTAGACTGTCGATATCAGCCCTTGTATGTACTCACCGCTGGGGCACGGGTCTCTTCCTGACCTTCTGTCAATTATGAAGCCGCTCATAAGTCCTCTGACGTGGCTTAACGACTGTCATTAGATGAAAGCCGGCACCAACGGCTTAGCTTGCCTTGCGAAGCACGGAAGTGCTCGGAAAAAATGTCACTAGCGGTAGTGACGGGACAGTAACCCATCCTGCACCAGAGTGCTTAGTGCGAGTTTTTTAACTACTCGATCGCGTTAACGTAAACTCATATTTCTATGGCATCGAGGAAGCGCCACCTAGCGACAAGTATGGAAAACAAAATTGCTGAGTGCGAGTTGTAATGGTTTACGTTGAGAAGTGAACACGTTTACCAGCCAAAACACGGCTAAACGCGAGTGCGAGTTGTACTGTGACAGCGTTTTGCCAGTTCGAACGGTTAACTTACTCATACTCACTTCTCAATGCTCGATGAACGCGGTAGTAAAGTTATTCGATTGGATCTGTCAAACTCGCACTAAGCACTCTGACCGCGCCTGTTGTTGCTTAACTTAAGTGATTGAAGTGTTCGACTAAGCTACGAGCGCATTAGGCTATGCAAGCCACTTAATAATTTCCAGATCTTTATGTGGAAGTGATTGTGTATTACCAGAATAGCTGCACCTACTATTAGCATACACGGTAGACCGGTGGATCTGGTGGCCGGTGGCTGAGAGCTCCGGCAACGTCAGGGGGCGACGGTTGTTCCGGCCGCGCGACCCCATCAGGTTGTAGTCTCTGGAATGTTCGAGGGCTGAAGTAAGGCTTAGTCGTGCTGCGAATACGTGCACGTTTTGGGATTACCCAACATAAGTTAACAAGTGTCTGAAACGTTTGAGAGTTGTTAGGTTATGTAGTTCTGGTCAAAATACGTTTTCAATTGGTCAATGTCAGGTTGTAATGTTGAGAATGTTGGTTGGTTTATTGGTAAAGGTTTTTGCTATTTTTACTTTAGGTGACACCTGTGATCTGAGGGTGACACGTTTCTAGCTTAGGCAAGAGACGAATATCGCATGCATGTCAGAAGGAGCATGTCGAACTATGTTCTTCTCGGCAGTGACGATGACGCTATAGAGCATTGATGTACTAAAACCGCATAGACAAAGTACGTGACACAAAATACTGGTCGATAGTGAAACGACGAAGCAAAGTTTTTCACAAGCTATTTAACCTCCTGTGTTTGAAGAACACAACAATAGGACTCTTGTTATTTTCAACATCAGGCCTTAGGAGGATAAAGTATCAGCTGGTCTCACTGCCTATACAGATCACACTACAAATAATAATATTCGCTGCAAAATCAGCAAATTGGCCACAAATTTTGTTCAAGCTACAATTGGCTTCTTATCGCGTCATATCTCTAAGTTATCATGGTCTCACTATCTAGGTCACAATGTAGGTATTGCTTTCCCTTTCTGATCAAATGATCCACCAATCAGAAACAATCCCCGTTTGGTCAAATGCTTCTCTGATCTGATAGTCTCGTCATCCACCTCTCAGTCGGTGTTGTCCTATTGTATTTCCAGTTTTCGCTAAACCTGAATGAAAACTTTCGTAAGCGTCATATTATTAACTGAATTCTTCGTAGCGTGTCGATGGGAAGCCATTGTGGTGTAAGGATTGGGCATTCGTTGTAAGAGAATCGCCAATTGTTGCCCAGGGTGCGCCAGATTTTCGGGCTCAGTGAGTGCACTGCTCGGGAAGGCTCCGGAAAAACTTAATAACATTTTTATTTTCCCGTACGTAGGTAGTGTTTAACAAAGAAAAGTTGTGCCTATAATTATAAATTTTGGAATCAAACTGTCTCAATCGAGAAAATAATGCCCACAGTTAAACCCACAGTCCACATTCAAAAAAGTATTCTCATTTAATTACAATCTGTTAAATATTACGAGCGAGACATCATGCTCCACGTAAGAACAACTTTAACACCAGCTCCGATACTCACTCTCTTAGCGGCTCTCGCCAGAAGTCTGGCGTGTGTACCGGCGGGAAGTGATACGAGTTGTGGAAGCCGAAGCCAGCCTCCAGACCGCTGGCTCGCAGGGACGCCTGGAGCGAGTTCTTCATACACTGCAGCTGGAATGGCGGAGGCGGGAGTCAGCTGGGTAGTTGTGAAACCCTCAAAAGCGTCTGGAGTCCTTGAAAAAAGCTCTGGTCTCCAATTGTCCTGTCATACAATCCAATCAATCCACTTTTGAGGTTAATGTACAATACGGCGGACATAATACCATAAGCATTTTCTACAGGTCAACCGCCAGGGAAGTGAAGAAAAACTCATACGAGACGTGCAAAAAAAAAGTAGGAATACAATTTGAAGCATACATACTTATAGGGGTAAGAGATAATAATTCGATCTATGCGATGATGCATACAATACGGAAGATGGGTTAGAAATGCCTTGGAATTTTCCTTTAATAGTAGAGGATTTGTTTCATGTATTCAACGGTAGGTACTTATAGTAATATCTAAACAACACGAATGAAAGTAGTATGTTGGTAAATCTTTTTTTATGTAGCCTGTATACGTCCTACTGAGCACAGGCCTTCTCTCAGAAAGAGAGAGTCCATACTCTCTCTTTCTGAGAGAAGGCCTGTGATGATCTTTCATACCACCGCGGATTGGCAAATGCAAGCGCTGAGGTTTTTGCACACCTCAGACACTGGTGAGACACTCGTGAGGACACAATGTTTTCATTCACCATTAGCGAGTGGTACCTATTGCTACTAAATCTAAAACATTATATATATTATGAGACAATCATAATCATGGATAAATGAGTTCTAAGTCCATCTTCTTCTTCTTCAGGCTATATTAGTCCACTGATGGACATAGCCCTCCCCAAACGAGCGCAAGGTTGCGCCATCATTAGGGGGTAATGCCCACAATCCACACGCTGGGCATGCGGGTTGGGGATCGCAATTTGTTAGAATTGTACTGCAGGGGGCGCTGCTGCCCACCCTTCGGTTTGAGTCCCTTAGTCGCCTTTTACGACACCCGCGGGAAGAATTTGGGTTGGTGCTATTCTCTAGGCCGACACCACACAGCATAGTCCATAGTTACTATTATATTGAGTAAATGAAAGTAGGTACCCAAATATCTACGACAGATGCCCAGTATTTAGTAGCTAAAGTAGCATGCATGACCATAGAACTTAGTAGTTGGTACATACAACACAACGTGAAAGGGTGCAATGACTGCATGCAAATTCGGATCTAATTGCAATATAAATAGAGACTATTTTACAAATTTCGTGGCGATTCCAAGTAGATCCGAATAGAGAAAGAAACAAATTGAACGCGACACAACGGGGACGGGACTGTTGCAATAATTAATTACACGGAACATTTGTAAGTATTTTGTGACTAATTCTAGTTTAGTCTAGTGTACGAGGCGCGTCATATTGGATAAAACGTTAAGCGCAAAGTGAAGGTTTTACGTTCAACTAAGTAAAAATTACGAATGGTCTACAAAAAATTGGTTTTTGTAGTTAACACCGTTTCGATGGTGGGTTGATGGAATTTGAAGAGTGGTTTAGTTATTTTTATAGCCTGCAACAATACAGTGCAGGGCATGCCTTCTCCCAGGGAGAGAGTATCATCAACACGCTTAATCAACACGCGTACCCAACGCGGATTAACAATATCAAACGCTGAGGTATGGGGACACGTTACTCGCTCAGAAGTGTTAGTTTCTTCACAATTAGCAAGTGGAACTGAGTGAAGGGCTCGTCGCCTAGTGGAACCGAGTAATTGGAATCAATCACCAGGGTTAAGCATCAACAGGCACGGTCAGGTGCTGGGTGGATGACCATCCCGTGACTACCTTTAATGGAATTTTTTCGAGCGCTTCCGTGCTTTGCAAGGTACGCTAAGCCGTTCAAGCCGGCTGTCATGTAATGGTAGTCGTTAAGTCATGTCAGAGAACTTTTGGGCGGCTTGATAACTTCTGGTAAAGCTCGCCACTCCACCAACCCGGGCTTGGCCCCCGTGGTAGAGTATGGCCGAACCTTCCTGCGATGCAGGCAGAGAACCTCGCCCCAGCGATGTGAACATACAAAGGGTTAACATCATAGCTTCTCCAAGGGGTCAATTCTTTAAATTCGCAAATTCTGGAGACGTTAAAGACAGCATAGTGTAGTCGTGAATGAACGTAACCAGGCAGGGTCTCTAAAACAGCAATTATGCTGTGCCTTTGTCCATTTCATCATGCATCTATTTTAAGTGTATTTTGAACATGCGTGATGTATTTACGAGTAAGTCCGATTAATTTTAACTTTATATGTATGGTTAGGAGCGCTCGTGGCCTAGCCGAACCGGGTGATTGGAATCAATCACGTGGTTAAGCAACAACAGGCGCGGTCAGGTACGGGATGGGTGAGCGTCTCGTGACTACCGCTAGTGGCATTTTTCCGATCGCTTCCGTGCTTCGCAAGGCACGTTAAGCCGTTGGTGCCGGCTGTCATATAATGGCAGTCGTTAAGCCATGTCAGAGGCCTTATGGGCGGCTTGATAACTTCTGACAGTAAGGCCCGCCACTGTCTTATAATCCTCCACCAACCCGGACTTGGCCCCCGTGGTGGAGTATGGCCTAACCTTCCTGCGATGTAGGAAGAGACCCGTGCCCCAGCAGTGGGGACATACAAGCGTTGATAAGGATGTATGGTTAGAAAGCGGCATGGCCGCGTTTTGGTTTTGCAATAAATTGCCTATAAATATGCGTTCTCACTTATTACAAATGAAATAAATACATATGAATAAAATAGTTTCTGAGGTGTTCACGAGTACATCATCGTTTTAAATTGAGGTGGGCACGCGTGGCAATTGAGTCCATACTCTCTTTCTAAGGGAAGGCATCTGTGGGACGTCGATGAATACCTAAATGAAAGACATACATTGACCTTATCATCTACGTAAAAAGGTCATTTATACAGAGTCCAGTGGCACCTTCACTCACACTAGATGGGTGAAGGGACTATTCGGTCGCTGCAATGCTTGGGACATGGTTTTTTTAGACGGTGTCGGCTCATCCAGCACTTACGAATATACCATCCTGACAGTCCCCAGTGCGGACATCTAGGTACCGCTGACTGATGATGATTGTTGGCTCCGCACGTATTGATAAGTTTTTTCCTGTGAGTCAGGCCGACCGAGCTGTCAGGATAGTAGGTATAGATGCTTGACAAGCCTACACCATCTAAAAAACGACGTCCCAGTCACTGCAGCGTCCAGTGATCACTTGACTCATTCTAGTTTGAGTGGGGGTGCCACTGGCGTATATGCAAAGGTCAACTTCACCACACCTTAGAGCAAAACCCGGCATGCACAGAGGCATAGACTAAATGTTGACTAAATCAGAAATTTATTTTAACGTAAAGACTTTACATTCCTTTTGTTGAATATCAATGTACAGCGCTATTGTTATTGCTGTCTTCGGGTCGGCTAGACGCAGCGTTGCCATTTTGTGACTTTTGTCACAAATTTTGTAACTCTTAACCCCCTTGGTAACGTTTTGTGACATGACATACCTAATTTGTAACTTTTCTGTGAGTTTTTCAAGTTTTGAATCTTGAAAAACTCACAGGGCCTGTGTGTAACAGATTGCAGAAAAAAATCATTCAATTCGTAGGTATAATTTTTAAATTTTTTTTTTTTCAGTCTCAATCAGAGATGGGGATTTGAAAATGATATAGAGTAACTTTCAAGTGATTGCATCACAGGAAAAATATATGGAAAGAAATTGCTACTTTTGGATACAATACGTGACTTTTTAACATTTGACGTGAGCGGACACTGGCAACACTGGGTAGACGCCTATCCTGCGAGCTAGGCCGGCTAATCCACGAAATTCTATCGACCCGACCGCGACCGTAGCGGCCCCGTCCGCGCGCGTCGCGTGCGTGCGTCCCGACGTACGTGAGCGTGGCGCGCGGCCGCGTCGTCAAACAACAAGTTGGTGACGCCGGCGCCGGCGCCGCCGAGCGGTACCTCTCTGCGCTGCCGCTCGGCGTCGGCGCGCAGCCGCCGCACCAGCCGCTCGGCCTCGGCCAGCCGCGCGCGCAGCTCGGCGCGGCTCTCGGTCGCGCTCGGCGGCTCGCCGTCGGCTGCGCACTCGCACGCCGCCGACCGCAGCTCGAGCGAGCGGATCTTTCTGCGCGGTAGGATGGTTATTTCATTTATTTTCATTTGTATTTATTGAAAGAAAACAAGCAACTGTACAATATAGGTTCAGGTCAGAAAATTCTTACGTGCATATGTAGGTATGTAATTGTACAACCAATGGCATTTTCTGTAGATTTATACAAAGACAAGAACATGAATTATGCGAAAACATAGTCAAAAAAAAAGTAATATACGCGTCGAATTGATAACCTCCTCCTTTTTTGAAGTCGGTTACAAATAAAAACTAACTATCTTATTCTGCTAACACCAATCAAGGATGAGTTTGAGTACATCCAACGGCACATCAACCCCTACACATGTGCAGTCTGATTTGTTACGTCACCAGTCACTTTGCAGCAGAAATGTAAGGGTCGAGGAACTGTCCATGTTTTATTTAACAACCACTGTATTATGCTTCCAGTGGTAGTTTAAATAAAACACAAATTAATAATAGTTATCTGTTATACAAGAATCATTGAGTACATAGAAAGGGTTGATATCGATGTGATTAATTCGATCAAGCAGAAAATTTAAGACCCAAGTTGGAGCAGCTACAAAATTTCTTAAATTACTTCAAAATATTTCCTAGCGGCTTCAATTTGTAGTCATCATATTTTTGCTCGGGCACTCTATGGTCAGTACGACGGTGGGTATGTAAATACTGATATACCCAGCATCGTGCTGGCCATAGAGTCAAGGTGGCATTTCCGCGGCCTTCCCCATTTGCACAGCCCCGGACTGTGCGAACCCCCCAAGCGATTTTTTGTCTCATCGGAACGTTAAACGAAATTAAAATTAATGTTAATGTTTTACTTCTCAACCTGGTTTTGGACTGAACTATAAGAACCACTCTATTAATTACTTGTTTGGTTGACCTTCTGACCGGTAGAGCTATTATATATTTTCATTGATTTTGGACTTTATTTCAAAGTAATTTAAGGTGGCAACTATATACTTACCATTACCAGGTAAAGAGTTCCTTCCAACCATCACGCCACCCCCGCCCCTTAAGCCTGATCACACGTGACTAAAAAAACCATTCGCACAGAGTTTTTTAGTAACCATTACAAATTGACAAGAAGATCTCTTACTCGGCCTGCGCGTCGACGAGTCTCTGCAGCTGCAGGGCTCGAGCCTCGGCCGCTCGGGCTTCGCCCCTCGCCGCGGCGGCCTCGCGCTCCAAGCTCGCGACGTCGCGCTTCGTTTTCTCCTGTCATGGATACATAGTATAATTATGTATTGATACCGATTTGAAACTACCATTTTCTTGTTCAATTTAAACTGAAAATTGGCACATCTGACGCACAGAGGTGTAATTAACATATTTAGCATAATATTAACTGATCAGCTGAGACCGAGTAGGTATAAGGCTCGTCAGTTCATTGGGCAAATAATCCGAACTCACTAACCTCTACGCTTGTAATAGTGCTTTGGAGTATAGACATGGTAGTGATAATATTCTTATTTTCTTGCACTAACCCGTGCTAAGGGCAATTTTAAAAACCTATTTAGGTTGCTGCCTGTAGTACGTAATACAGAGAGTATTGTAGAGGTTCGAAAATTCACTGGTGCCGGTAAATCTCCCATTAGCTCAGTTGGGAGAGCGCTGGAACGGTAAGCCAGAGGTCGCGGGTTCGAGTCCCGGCATGGGTGGAATTTTTAGCCTCTAAAAGGTTTTTAAAATATTATGGTCCGTAATATAGGTAGAGTTGGCTGAGGAGCCGCTTGGATTTCTCTTTGCTGGGACTATCTTCTTAGACAACTGTATTTTTCCATTTTTTATGAAAATTTGGATCAATTTCCTAGACTTTGATTGGCTTGACATTTGCGACATTACATTACTAACCTCAACGGCCTCGACACTGGCATTCTCTTCATTTGGCGGTGTTGTACTCTTTGGCGATGATTCTTTATTGAATATCAATTGGAACTGCAAGTCTGAAAGAATCAAGAAACATTTTAGTTTCCATCCATTATCATCGCTCTTTATTCTCCGTAACAGACCAGTGACAAAACTCATAATACGATACACCATAATACTCAAAACTCATAATACGATACGCAACAGATGATGAGACTGTAGTGCTCCTTAATGAAACTGTTGTTACTACTGTGCTATAATACTGGCCGATCGATCTTAGAATATTCCAGTGAGTTTTTACCTCGGTTCCTCTCTCGGAGAGCCTCAATCTCCTGGTGCAGTCCTCCCAGCATGAGCCGGTGCTGCTCCTGTAGGAAGCGCACACTGTGCTCCAGGTGAGCCACGCGGCCCGCCGCATCACTACTGATGAGGAACCCAGCGCCAGTTGAGGTGCTTGGCTCCGACGGCGATTTCTTCACCTGGGAAATAGAACATGCATACATACATAAACTCACGTCTGTATGCCAGATGGGTAGGCAGAGACCAGGGACTGCCACTCGCCACGATCCTGACAGATCACCTTCGCTTCATCAACGTTCATAAGTCGTTGCATGCACGCACGCCGGTTCCGGGTACTTTTTATCTTTCCCTTTGCTAATACATCCCCTATCTGGTCGATGTATGTCCGCCTGTGACGACCCTTACCAACCCTTCCACTCACATTCGCAATATATATTTGTTTCGTCAATCTTTCTTCCTTCATCCTCTCCACATGTCCAAACCAACGCAACATTCCTTTCTCAATTCTAGTCATTACATCCTCTTTCAGTCCACAACGTTCTCTGATCAGACTATTTTGTAGCCTGTCATTCAAACTAACACTACACATACTTCTCAAGGAACTCATTTCTACTGCATTAATTCTACTTTCTTGCTTCTTTTGCCACACCCAAGTCTCGCTACCATACATAAGTGTTGGGACCAGCATGGGAAATAGAAATTAGACGATACTTACTGACAGCAACCTGGCTGTCAAGCTTCTAGTTTGAGGTTGAGTAACATCGCAGGTGCCTTGTGCTTCCACGGCTAGCTACCGTGTTTTTCTTATTTGCGTAAATGGTTTTATTCTGCTGGGAGTGTGAATGTCTGAATGTCCTTCTTTGGTTACCATAGGAAATGGTTCAGTGGTTTGGAATCAGGGTGATTGTTGTTATTGTTATTGGATTGCAGTCATACATCCTATTCATCTTCTTCAGGCTCTATTAGTCCACTGCTGGACATAGCCCTCCCCCAATGAGCGCAAGGTTGTGCCATTATTGGGGGGTAGTGCCCATAATCCCCACGCTGGGCATGCGGGTTGGGGATCGCAGTTTGGTGGAATTGTACTGCATAGTCATACATAGTAGAAGAAAATTTAATTCGTTGCAGGATTGTCTTCTTGTAACGATACAGGTTGTGGGTTCGTTCCCGTAACGGACTATTATATTTTATGTCATGTGCTTGGCTGGCTACTACAGAATACGAGAGTGTGGTGTATCAGTGACCTTGATACTTGAAAAGGTATTAGTGACATTTTATTTTCATTACAATCGAAAAAGAATTGGTTTCTCAAACTTCACGCTATTTAATTTCCCCGGCAAATGCTAACCCCTTTCAAAGGACAAAAAAAACACACGTATAAATGAAATGGATAGGATAAGAGGACTAGCTAAAAGTTATTATTTTTATAAAATCAAGGAAACAGATAATGTTATTACCATCCCGTTTTAATACAAATATTAATACAAATATTCGTTAATATATTTACGTTGTAGGCTATGGCGGCGTGATTTTTTACTGCGAGCGGCGTGCATGCAACGACTTATGAACGTTGATGAAGCGAAGGTGATCTGTCAGGGTCGTGGCAAGTGGGAGTCCCTGGTCTCTGCCTACCCCTCTGAGATACAGGCGTGAGGTTATGTGTGTATGTATTAATTAATTCAACCAAGACCCCAAGAGATGCTCCCAACGGGTTCCGATCTGCAATGGCCTACGTGGCAGTCACTCGACCGACTCCGGACCCAAGTAGGTCGCTGCAGACAAAACCTAAGCAGGTTACATTGCACCAACGGAGGAGCAATGTGACTGTGGAGCCTCATCGCAATCCATGGTGCACCTGCTCCAATGCCATTGTGCCCTCACACCTACACTCTGGAGGACTTAACAGAGGCCAACGCTGCTGCAATTGCAGTAGCCAACTATTGGGCAGGAAAAATATTAACTGGTCGAATCGCTGACACGAAAAGAAGAAGAAGAATTAATTCAACGGATCAATTCATTTCGCTGTCGTACCTATAATGAACATTGAACACCCGCGACGTTGACACGACAACTGCATTCGTCGTGCATGAAAGCGTTAATTACGTCGGCCGCAGAGAAAACCATCGAACGTGGAAACAAAGCCTTTTCCAATACGTCACTGACCTGCACCACTCCGCACGGCAGGGTAACTATGCCAATGCACGACCCCTCATGAATGTTTTATTAATACATCCGCCCAACTGATACATGTCGCTATCTTATCATTCTATCAGTTTGTGAGCGTCGAGAGCCGTGAAATATAAAAGTGTCCTATTCATTCGTTTTTGGAGCTTATTGTTTTGTCCCAAAAGGGTACCGGCAGAATACCAGCGCTGAAGTTCTTCCTGAACTTTCAGCACATGCTGAGTCGGAGCCCATTCACATTTGCCTCACCTACGTTGATCACTCCTAGTCCAGTACATTGCCTAGGTACACTACAAGAAGATAAGGCATAAACGGTACTACCGTGTATGCCTTATCTTCTGTGTGTTTTTGCTTTTTATGTATGCTACTTTTTTGTTAGATGCTTTGTTCGTGTTGTGACTTGTATTTGGTTTTGTATTGCTTTACTTTGTAGACGTGTGTGTGTCTTAAGTATGTGAATAAAATGTTTAATCTTTCTATCTATCATAAAAATACGCACGTTCCGGAAGTAACGATTTCTGTCCCATGGCGTTTTGAAACTTTGAAAGATATTTCATCTGTATAGGTACCGAAACATAAAAAAATACCTATGCAAAATATACTTAAGTAGGCTTAAATGACCTTAAGGGGGCTTAAGCAAAATATTCTTAAGTAGGCTTAAATTACCTTAAGGGGGCTTAAGCAAAATATACTTAAGTAGGCTTAAATGACCTTAAGGGGGCATAAGCAAAATATACCTTAGTTTATTTTGTGGCTTAAATGACCTTAAGGGGGCTTAATCAAAATATACTTAAGTTTATTTTGCATAGGACGGTTCCCTATTTACGTAAAGTTCACGTTTAACCGAGCTGAAGGCGATGAATAATTAATGTAATTGTCTTTCGGATAGGCTCGGGTAAGAAGTTCTTAAATATTGAATTACCAAGCCGACTATACTTATTGCTTCAAGGTTGCCAATGTACAAATACTTTAGCCCAAAATACTTCTAGGCGACCTCACAATCAGAAAACAGTTATACCTTTTTTTTTTATTATACTTTATTGTACACGAAAAACACAAAAAAAGAAATACAATTAATGAAAATACATGTACAAAGGCGAGCTTATCTCTGTAAGAGATTTCTTCCAGCAAACCTTGGGGAGTTGGAATACCTATCCTTGTTTTTAACACCCAAGTTGATGCGTAGTACCTATACGAGCTAACAATGATAATAAATTGCTATCAGCAACATCCAACCTTAAATCAGATTAAACTCATCCGAGACAGAGAAATTGTAAAAATATAATAAAACGAGTGAAATCCGTATAAAAACTGTTTTAATTATGTCTGGTGCTCGTGTCAACCTTAGAAAATACTAGATTGAACTACCTAACAAAAGTTGTCGTTCCCTAAACATAGTAAGCAAAGGCCACTCACCTGCAATTTGACAAACGGAGCAGTTGGCACAAGAACCTTCGAAGCCATCTTCACACCCGCCAAAGTCTTTGTTACAATCGCCCCACACTTGAACAACAAAGATGTGAACGCAACATACTCGCGAACTAACCTCGCGCGACCGGAAACAATTTATCCAAATACTCAACGCTTACTAATTAACTACAGTGGAACATTGAGGTAGAGATTCGGCCGTGAACAGTTTGGAGCCGAGAATTGACTGATGGAGAGCGCTTTGCCGCTGAAACGCTGGCTTGAGGCACCGGTGATGCAGGGCGGGCGGGCAGGCAGGTGCGGGTCGGGGGGCGGGTGCAGTGTCTATCGATCGCGCCGCCGCACCACGTTCCCGTCACAGATTTGGCTCCAGAAGGTCCGCCTCTGGACGTCCTTGAATGATATTTTTAGAAGTGCCAAACCAACCTGGCAAACGTGACGGGATCGCGCTCTTAGGATGCTGAAAAAAAATATCGCAAACTTGTTTGGAATCAGGCGTAACTTTGCGGAAATCCATAATCCACCGCCCTAACTTAACTGCCTTTACTAACCGCGTGGTGCTTGTGGGATTTTTGGTGGAATTTAGCAAAGTAATTTTCACATTTTAATGTCATTGCAAACTTAACTTTGAAACGTGATAATGTACGTTTTCCCATCGAACCCAACCTAAATTACCGCAAAAGAAAGTTTGTAATTTGGGAAGTACAATGCTACACAAGAAATAAGTCTCGCGGATGTACCTGCGCAGGTGACCAAATTTTGGATGTGCGGCAAGTTGATCGACCAATCAGATAGTTTCATTTTATGGCAGGCCGCGCCTTTGTTGCTATTGGTTGATTCAACGTCATCGATGCAGGTGACTAATAGTTTGGCAATATTAGCGTGAGCGAAACAGGTAGCGCTACTGGGGCAATAAATTCTGCACCTTAACCGTATCGGTTAAAGATCATGTTGAATGTACTTATAGCTTCGGGTACTTTCGTTACACTTCTTCCTAGTCTGCGCGAACGTAGATTCCCGAAGGGACTTTTATGATGTGTAGTACTGTACTTACCTATTTTTATTTTAGGAATAGGTCAAAAAAATGGACAGATTGTCAACTGTAAAGGAGTGCAAAGTTTCGGAAGTGAATTTGATAATGTAAAATGCAACATATGTAAATAGACTTAATCATAATCATAAACTTTATTGTCATAAGCATTTGTACAAAGCTGTTAAAATAACAATATTTGTATGTAGGTAGTTGGATAAAATAAACAATTTTAGTAACAGCAGAAAGAAGACTTGTACTACCCTCCGCGCTAGTTAACACCGTGTTGCGGCAGAGTAGCATTCGCCGTCCTCTACGTGACGAGTATTGCACACAAGTATCAATCTTCACTACACGATAAAACATACAAATTAGGTTCACAATCGTTGCAGTTGGCTTTAGGCAGTTGGCACTTATCTTTTGTTTCTCTTATTAAAAGCTACTTTTGCAAGCCACTAAAGGGCACGTCCGTTTAGTAAAATGTATTTCAATGTTACAGCTCTACCTGTTCTTGAGGGTCTTCACTGACGTTTGAAAGTACAAGAAAATTATTTTATAAAGTTTCTGTTTCTCAGTACTTATCGAATTTCAATAAATAAATACTTTTCATGTTTACAAAAAAGCACTTAAGATCCGTACCAGATCTCAAGTGCTAAAGTCCGTCTCACACTTGACCGTTTTTTTCTCTTCTTTATCATTAATTTGTTTGTTTTTTACGCTTTATGAAACAGAAAAACCTTAAATAACAGCATTGAATTATGATAACAGATAAGTGTTGATGTACAAAAGCGGACAAGTTACTGCAAAGTTACCTACTAATAATATAAACTTTAGCGACTTCCAAATGCCCACGAAGCAAAGAAAGTGCAGCAGGATTGTAGCTAGCGGCAAACCTTCCACTTTGTCTGCCTACCCTCCAGCCCTCCTATTACGTAGCACTCCACTCTATCGAGACGACATTTAGACGACTCCTAAGTGTCAAAAAATGTATGCATTTGACAGCCGGAGTAGCTTAAAAAAAATAAAAATCAACGTCACTCGACTCGGTGGACACTTACGTAATAATGCCCCTGGTAACAAGCGTGACTTTGTACCGTTATTTTTTAGTTTGAGTCTAAATCGATAATGTAATAATGGTAAACATCGATAACGTGGAACCGCGGTCAGTGAAATCTAATTCTGATACTACGCTTCTCACTGGGACAATTTAGTTTAGTACGAAGATATATCCACGTTTTTCGGAACATCTCCTCTATTTGAAGACAAATTGGACAGTTGTTAAACCTACTAATATTATAAATATGAAAGATTGTGAAGATGTTTGTATGTTTGTTGCTCAATCACGCAATAACTGCTGAACGAACTTACATGAAACTTGGCATACAGAGAATTGAGACATAGGAGACTTCAGCAGTGGGCAACAGCGCCCGCTGCAGTACAATTCCACCAAACTGCAATCTGGAAAAGCTTGGAAAACCATGACGGAGGCCTATGTCCTAGTGTCCGCGTCAAATGGCTGATGAAAATGATACTTTATATAACAAACAGTACCTAATGCGTTTCCGTTGGATACTATTTTATTGTTACCGTCACCCTTTTTCAAGCCAATAACTCCATGATATTGTTTTGCCTTGGTAACTAGAATCGTATTAAACTTCGCATTTAAGTTCGCCTGGACAGCTACTCACACATAATTACAGGGCATCTTCAGCTCAGGAGTATCTATACGTTCCTACTTGACTCCATTTGTCTACCTAAGTTGGTCTAGTGGTATAACGCTAGACACAGGTTGTGGTTTGGTTCCCGCTTGGAGGCTGCAGTTTGATTTTGCAAGTGGCATCAGTCTTTGTCGTACATGTCTCATTATACAAGTCTATAAGCAACACACGCCATCGATATAAGGATGTTGTTATGTTCATTACTTATTACAATTCGTAAATAGTCGAAATACAATTCGACATTAATTTGTCCAACTTCCTTTACAATTACAATATGACTTACGATTTCGAAGCGCTATAAAGTTTAGTCTGCTAACTAACTGCAAAGTAGGTAGTCGGGGCTGTAAGTAATGCAATTTGCTTAAGTCAGATGTCGCTGCCTGTACGTAATACAGAGAATATTCTAAAGAGGTTCGAAATTTCACTGATGCCGTGAGTCGCCCATTGGCTCAATTGGTAGAGCGCTGGTACGGATAGCCAGAGATTGCGGGTTCGAATCCCGGCATGGGTGAAATTTTTAGCCTCTAAATAGGTTTTTAAGTTTAGTCAAGTTTAATGATATTGTCATAACATAACATTTACACGCAGGCACACAAATGGCTTCTGGCCCCACACTAGGATACCCTGTGTCGTGCGAATCAGAAACAGCAACATCACAAACATGTAAACATTCGAGACCTGGGTTTTTTTTTTGTCCCGAGCCGGAATAATATAAAAACGAAAACATTTCTTCTTCTCTTTCAGGCTATATTAGTCGACTGCTGGACAGAGCCCTCCCCTAATGAGCGCCATAGCGCTCTGTCTTCAGCTTGCCGCGTCCAGCATCTGCCGGCAGTTTTGCGCAGATCGTCATCCCATCAGAGTGCTTAGTGCGAGTTTGACAGATCCAATCGAATAACTTTACTACCGCGTTAATCGAGCATTGAGTATGAGTAAGTTAACCGTTCGAACTGGCAAAACGCTGTCACAGTACAACTCGCACTCGCGTTTATTCGTGTTTTGGCTGGTAAACGTGTTCACTTCTCAACGTAAACCATTACAACTCGCACTCAGCAATTTTAATTTCCATACTTGTCGCTAGGTGGCGCTTCCTCGATGCCATAGAAATATGAGTTTACGTTAACGCGATCGAGTAGTTAAAAAACTCGCACTAAGCACTCTGGTCGAGGGTGTCCTCCATTACGTTTGTCGAGTCGCGGTC
This sequence comes from Yponomeuta sedellus, assembly GCA_934045075.1. Taxonomy (NCBI): domain Eukaryota; kingdom Metazoa; phylum Arthropoda; class Insecta; order Lepidoptera; family Yponomeutidae; genus Yponomeuta; species Yponomeuta sedellus. The sequence goes on from OW203733.1 coordinate 1,819,234, forward strand.
TCCTCTCAAGAACACGTTTACTCCAACGGTTTTCGGTTCTTCGTGAGATATGGCCACCCCACTGCCACTTCAGCTCGCTAATTCTAATGAAAACATTTACCTAAGTCGTTATTTCTGACTAATTTAGAACCCTATAACATCTAGAGTAAGATCGCTCCACTCAAAGGCTTGTAAGATACCTATGCGCTTTCACCAATTTTTAAGAACCTCTGCATAGAGTGGGACTCCCGTTTCTTCCTGTTGTATATGTCAGTGATGGATGAGTCACTGGAGCTCTTCGGGGGGGCTATTTGGGAATGTACTTGAGGAATGTTTAGTGTTTCTAAGGACTGAAACCATGAATAAAAAACCCTTTTAGACACAGGCCCCTTTCAGAGCGCATCAACCAGTCTCTCCCGGAAGTCTGCTCAACGAATTCAATAATTAATTGCTTCAGGATATTGTATTTGAAAGCATTGGGTCTAAATAATTTACGTATTATTTCAAAAATATTGGTCGTTTTATTAATTATTTGTTTACATACATACATAACCTCACGCCTGTATCCCAGACGGGTAGGCAGAGACCAGGGACTGTCACTTGCCACGATCCTGACAGATCACCTTCGCTTCATCACCGGTCATAAGGTTCCGACGTTATTTGTATGTTAATGTATTCTTTTTTCTGGCTGTTGCAATAAAGTGTTCTCTATCTATCTATATCTATCTACTACATAAAAATCTCGTGTCACAGTGTTTGTTATCGAACTCTTCCGATATAGTTTGACTGATTTTTAGTCAATTTTATACCTGTGTATTGGGTAGGTCCGAGAATAGGTCTTAGGCAAATTAATATGGCAAAACAACGTTTGCGGGGTCAGCTAGCATTTTCATATATGTATCCGCTTTGCAAAGTCAAGTCAAAACTAAGAACGACCGCCGATAACAGATACACCGAACAGGTTTCCGAGAGCGTCTAGATTATAAGAAACACTTGTTACATAAGGTATTTCACAAATAAAAAAAAAGTAACAGAAGTGCGGAACCCTGAGTTGACCACTCATAGATACATACATGACCTCACGCCTGTATCCCAGAGGGGTAGGCAGAGACCAGGGACTAGCACGATCCTGACAGATCACCTTCGCTTCATCAACGTTCATAAGTCGTTGCATGCACGCACGCAGCCGGTTCCGGGTACTTTTTATCTTCCCCTTTGCTAATACATCCCGTATTTGGTCGATGTATGTCCGCCTGGGGCGTTCCTTACCAGCCCTTCCACTCACATTCGCAATATATATTTGTTTCTTCAATCTTTCTTTCATCCTTCATCCTCTCCACAAGTCCACTAATTGATCGTGTCGTAAATAACTCCAGTTGATTCCTAGGTGTCGTGCACTGTTGAAATCCGTAGATTTCTTGAGATAGGCCACAGTTTATATCCTAATGGCACGTGGCCAACAACGGTGATGGCTTTATGGCATGTTATCCTACAAATTACAGCTCAATTTGCACAAGTTTCATTTGGGAAAGTATACTAAGTAGTTAATCAATTGGAAGTTTTCGTTGTCGTTGCATGCTTAGCATAAGCACAAGTCTCAGTATAGGCTAGGATAATTATTTATTTGTACTTTTTGACACACACACACTTTTTCAAACTACGCTTAAGCTTAAAATAATACGTAAAAGTTATGCATGCATGACTTAAGACAACAAAAATATTTGCCATGAAAACCATTGTATGGCGTGTGTGTGATGCATCAGTACAAAATGGCCGTATCTCAGCGTCATTATCTGCTCGGTAGAACAGATCGCCGATTTTTAGCTACAGCCTGGAGGATGTGAACGGAACGTGTCTTTTGTCAGTTTTGTTAGTGAACGTATTATCTTAACCGTGATCTTCATAATCTTATTCAGTTCATTTCGAATCTGATCGAATCGATATATATCCATCGAATGAAATCAAACCTATTACAATAATTTTAATACAATTTAAGTCCAATTCAATTCGCTTTAGTATAGGGCACGAACCTTTTCTCAAAGTGATGGTGAGGGCTTAGTCACTATATAGGCTTGCCCACCGTAGATTAACGATAGGTAGGTATACATACGACTATACACGAACAACAGGTCAGGTCCAGGATTGGTGACCGTCCCGTGACTACCGCTTGTGGCAGATTTTCCGAGCGATTCCGTGCTTTGCAAGGCACGTTAAGGCAGTGGTGCCGGCTATCATGTAATGGCAGTCGTTAAGCAATGTCAGAGGCCTCATAGGCGGCTTGATAACATTAGACACTAAAGGCCTATGAGAGAAAGCTTGTGCCCTGCAGTAGGATGCTGAAATTTTATCGGAATTCACCATATACTGCAGATGTACGTTCCTTTTCAAAGAACTAGAGTTTTTGACATAATTTTAAAAGACTGATGTCTGATAACTTTTCACGAGAGCGGTGGTAGCTCAGTGGGTAGAACCAGGGACTGGCAAGCGCGAGCCCCATGTTCGATCCTGAGTGCGGGCATGTACAAATGACTTTGTTTAATTTAAAAGTTACGCACATTTGCGAATTTGTAGTCGCAATACCACACGCTAACTGTGAAGGAAAACATCGTGAGGAAACCCGCAGCTTGGTGGTATTGACTAGTCTTTCCTGTGGGCTAGGCCGAATGAGCTGTCAGGATGGTATAGATGCTGGGCAAGCCTACACCATCTATAAAAAAACATGTCCCAGGCACTACAGCGTCGGAGTGGTCCCTTCACCCATCTAGTGTGAGTGAAGATACCACTGGACGCTGTATAAATCATCTCATTAAGTAGATGCAAAAAGGCCAATATTATTATTAAGTTTTTGTCTGAGTGTTAACGTTTTTTAATACCTACTATCTAGTTATGAAATTCTGTACAGTTTGATATTTGTTGAAATAACGAGACCAATAAATGGCGTAAGTCGAGCAAACAAATTGGAGTTCATTATTGTATCCCGTATTTTAACGATTTCTACCAACAGTTTATTTCAACAATTTATCACACTAATATTTTTTGTCTGTCGGTTGTCTGGAAGAGATCACTTTTAGTAATAAGGCCGCCGTTTATACTCTTACGAGGCTACTTGTGTATGCGGAATAGAAAAAATAAACAAATGTATATGGCTAAATATGCTTTTATTGTCTTTCAAAGTATTCTCCATTAGGATCGATGCCCTTTTGCATTTGATGAAACCAATTTGTAAAACACTTTTTCCACTCTGATTGAGGTATCTCCAAAACGTGCTGTTTGAACGCATCTACGGCATCCTCACGGGTCGAAAATCGTTGACCACGTAATTTATTCTTTACATTTGGGAATAAATAGAAATCATTGGGAGCCAAATCAGGGCTGTACGGTGGATGACCCATCAATTCTATTTTTTGACCATCCAAAAATGTAGTGGTTTCCTGAGATGTATGACAGCTGGCGCCTCCGGTCTGATAGGACTGATTCTTATTTTGTACTGATCTCATATTGAACAAATATCAAAATCACCTTTTTCCAAAATGACTGATTTTCTAAATGTCTTTGTTTGAGAACGCCAGATATAAAATTGTCACGTTCATGTACAGTCAGTAACACTTTGTTTTTAAATGTTATAAATAACGAAAATTATTATCTCTTTAACAAAACAATACCTAGGTAAAGAAGTATTATACCTACAAACAAAGAAATATATTACACTATTTTTATTTTTAATGCACTAACCCGTGCTAAGGAACAAATTTAAAAACCTATTTAGGTTTTTAAATTTGTTCCTTAGCACGGGTTAGTGCATTAAAAATAAAAATAGTGTAATCATGTGGGTACAGTGATATCGTTCCGATGTTAAACCTAACTGCAAAGTAGGTAGTCGGGGCTGTAAGTAATGCAATTTGCTTAAGTCAGATGTCGCTGCCTGTACGTAATACAGAGAATATTGTAAAGAGGTTCGAAATTTCACTGATGCCGTGAGTCGCCCATTGGCTCAATTGGTAGAGCGCTGGTACGGATAGCCAGTGGTTGCGGGTTCGAATCCCGGCATGGGTGAAATTTTTAGCCTCTAAATAGGTTTTTAAAGAAATATATTTTACAAACTGAGCGTCTGTGTCGCGGTGATTCGTGCTCCGCCTAAGGTCACGGGTTCAAGTCCTACCACGGCTGTGTACCGATGGACTTTTTTTGAAGTCTAAATGCACTTTACCGATTGCAAAACCATATAATATCACGACTGTACATTTCCTGTCAGACAATAAGAGTTTCCGGCGTTCTAAAACAAAGACATTTAGAAAATCAGTCATTTCGGGAAAAGGCGATTTTGATATTTGTTCATTATGAGATCAGTACAATATAAGAATCAGTCCTAATAGACTGGAGGCCAGCTGGCATTGTCATGGTGAAGTATGATTCTGCGTCGCTGGTTGTTTTGGCGTATTTCTTCAAATACTTCCGGCAAACAAATGGTCGTGTACCATTCCGAATTAACCGTTCTGCGATTCTCCAGTGGTATTGTAGCCACATGGCCATTAATACCAAAAAAGCAGGCCACCATTTGCTTTACAGTGCTTTTTGCACGAGCCACTTTCGTAGAGTTCGACTCATTTTAAACACTCAAACTGTTGATTGTTGTTTAGTTTCGGGATCGTACGCGTAGATCCAGGATTCGTCACCTGTGTAGATATTATAAACAGATTTTGAGTCGCCTCCGTTGAATTTTTTTAAGATTTTGGTGCACCATTCGACGTGAGCATCTTTTTGATCCTGAGTTAAGTTGTGCGGGATCCAACGCGAACAAATTTTTTTTACAGACAAATAAATGTTCATGTAATATCCTATGAATGCTCGTCGTACATATGCCCAGAGTAGCCTCTATATCGCGATACGTAACATGGCGGTCTTGCATTATTAGTTTTCGCACAACTTCAACATTTTGTGGCACAACCACTGATTTCGGGCGACCTTCTTTAACTTCGTCCGTGAGCTTACTGCGCCCGCGATTAAACTCACTAAACCATAGCACGAATATTTTCACGAGTGAACTCCATTTTTTCAGCGATATGACATTTTAAACCCAACAAAAATAAAACACTAACGTATATTAGGGTGATATTACACTTATCAAATATCTTTGTCCAATTTTGCTGTCAAATATTTTATAAAATTTCTTTGAGGTAAGCCCATTCCACTTGTCCAATAACTGTGTCCAATATTTTTTGCATAGTCTTAAGAAAATGGAGGAACATGGAGCGTCTTCACGTGCTGCTATTGCGTCTTTAAGTAGTGCTATTATTATCGTTATGTTATTAATGAAAAACCAAAAGTCAAAACAAAAAAAAAGTATTTATAAAAAAATTGTCATTGGAATCGTCCACGATATCTTGTTTGTAGCCATTTTGATTTAAGTGTCATTAATATTTGATCAAATATCGGTGTTTCCAAGACATTTGATAAAGTCGTCCAATTTCTTCCAATTTCTTTGATCAAATCGTACATTGGACAAAGATATTTGATAAGTGTAATACCACCCTAAGAGAAAAATATTAGCGGCCAGTATTTAAAAAAAGAACGAATTTGACCATTGAGGTCAGACATTGCGTTTAAAATTATTGGAATCCCAGATTCCATATACATAAGTAGCAGCCTATGTAGGTTATATAGGAATTATCTGTGTAATTTCCATTTTTATGTACAATAAAGTGTTCTCTATCTATCTAATATTATAAATGCAAAATTTTGTGAGTGTGTATGTTTGTGGCTTCTTCACGTCTAAACGACTGGAGCGAATTTATTGAAATTTGGTTTAGAGTTAGCTGACACTCCGGGCACGGGTCCCCTACGTAGTTTCGATAGCCGTTGTTGCGAAAAACGTTGTATCGAATTTTTTTCCCGCTGCCTCATAAGTTCGAAAGCTTATGGACTCGGATGCTGTAGTGGCGAAAGACGCTGTTTCGAAAAACATTTTCGCTGCCTCATACGCTCGAAAGCTTGTTTGTTTTTTAACTTTGTTTTTTACACTTTATTGCGCAATAAAACTTAAATAACGTACAATGTGATAACAATTACGTACACCTTCGCTCCATCAACGTTCAATAGTCATATAGTTCTGTTATTGTTGGCAATTAATAGCCTTATAAACCTTTTTTGTGCATAGATACTCGCTTAAGTACTCGTTTGTACTAATACCTACTTATAATACTTGTGCAATTGATTAATTTCGAAACTTGATACCACTTCAGTAGTAATTGTTATAGATCAGTACTAGATTTTTTGTTACACGTAGAAAATTTGTTAAATAATAATAAATGTAGATTTAAACTAAATTTGTTTTGTTTTATTCACAACTTGATTTTTTTATACGCATTCAGACTGAATGAATCGAAATGACAAGCATTCGAGCGTATGAGGCAGTGAAAATGTTTTTCGAAACAGCGTCTTTCGCCACTACAGCATCCGAGTCCATAAGCTTTCGAACTTATGAGGCAGCGGGAAAAAAATTCGATACAACGTTTTTCGCAACAACGGCTATCGAAACTACGTAGGGGACCCCCCGGGCACATAGGCTACGTTTTACTGCGGGAAAGTATCTTATTCCCATGGGAAATCGATGAACCGCGGGTAACACCGCGGGACACAGTTAATTAAATATAAAATTAAATATACCTATGAGGTGCCCGTCTTCCTGTACATTCATAAGCAAACATAGGAGAACTCTCTGAACGTTTTTCTATGCTCTTTAACAGTCTTTTTCTGAACTGATCAATCCAGCTACCCCTTCCTATCTAAAAGAGCGCTTCGAGTTTCTTTACTCCTGTCATATCCTTACTCTTCGCTCTTCCCTAAACCTGCTCCTAAAAATCCCATCCCATCACACCACTATATACGGTTGTTCCTTCACCATGCAGGCAGTCCGATTATGGAATGCCTTACCGGTGGAGGTACGGAAAGCCAAATCCCTTCCCATGTTTAAGGCTATGTTAAAGGAGTTCTATCTCACTACTACACTGTAATACTGTTATTATTTAATTTTGTAATATTGTCCTGCTGCTGTTTTGTTCTACTTATGTCCTTTGAATGTGTATATTTTGTTAATTATTTATGTATTTATATATTATAATATTCATTTTTTATTTTTATTTATGTAAACTATATGTAAGTATTACACTATTTTTATTTTTAATGCACTAACCCGTGTACGTAATACAGAGAATATTGTAAAGAGGTTCGAAATTTCACTGATGCCGTGAGTCGCCCATTGGCTCAATTGGTAGAGCGCTGGTACGGATAGCCAGAGGTTGCGGGTTCGAATCCCGGCATGGGTGAAATTTTTAGCCTCTAAATAGGTTTTTAAATATATGTAAGTATGTATCTGTTGATAATTTTATGTATTCAAACTGTTATTTAGGCATGTATTTAAATAGGTGCATGTACTTATATACCTCTGAAATTATCGTTTTCTAGTTTTTTGTACATCTACTTCCTTCTCTAATGTATTAGTCCAGTTCATCCAAAGGTTGTCTGGAAGAGATCACTTTTATTGATAAGGCCGCCGTCTGTTTGTACTCTTAGGTTAAGAAATATCTGTGTAATTTCTGTTTTTATGTTCAATAATGTGTTATCTATCTATTTATCCACAAAGTAAATACTTAAGCATTGTGCTTTTTTGTGGTGTCTGATCTAAATTAGGTACTTCGTGAAATTATCTATTCGAAAACCGGCGATAAAGCTTCCCTTTCCATTACATACAAAATTTCACATTTATTCCCACAGCTATTCGCCCGCTTCCCAATTGTATACTGTTCATAAGGTTAATAGCTATTCCGAAGCCATCCAATGGTGTCAAAGGTCATATTGAAGTGCTCTTGATACCTTACAGACCATTTCGTATTCAGTCTGACACACGTGGATAATACAAGGTTTTAGTATTATAAGTGCGGTGAAAAAGTATTTTTAAAAACCTATTTGAAGGCTGGAAATTCCGCCCATGCCGGCACTCGAACCCGCGACCTCTGGCTAACCGTACCAGCGCTCTCCCAACTGAGCTAGTGCTAAGTAACAACTTTGACAAAAATTGTTGTGTCGAAGACGAAGAAGATTGTGTTTGTTAAAATACTTTTTCTTTTTGTTGCACTAACCCGTGCTGAGGACAATTTTTAAAAACCTATTTAGAGGCTAGAAATTCCGCCCGCGCCGCGACTCGAACCCGCGACCTCTGGCTAACCGTACCAGCGCTCTCCCAACTGAGCAAATGTGTAAGTGCCGGCAAGAGCGAAATTTGAAAGAAAGAGAAAGAAAGACATTTATTATACAAATTTCGAACCTCTTTACAATATTTACAGCTGCATTACGTCTGTATTTCAAGCCTACACCATCTATAAAACCATGACCCAGGCACTACAGCGTCGGAGTGGTCCCTTCACCCATCTAGTGTGAGTGAAGATACCACTGGACGCTGTATAAATCATCTCATTAAGTAGATGCAAAAAGGCCAATATTATTATTACGTCTGTATTATTTACAGGCAGCGACATCTGGCTGAAGTAATTTGCATCACTGCAGCCTCGAGTACCTATTTTGCAGCTAGGTTTTTTTAACAGTGGACAGTTAATGTACTTACATCTGCAGGACAGTCGTCAACTGCCTCGTCTTCAGCCGGGGCGATGGTGAGCAGCGCCGTGCGGCTCCACTGCGGGAAGTGACGTGAGGGCAGCGCCGGCACCGGTGGCGCGCCCATCCTCACTGACGCCAACTGTGCCATTTGGCTTCGAACGTCCTGCCAGGTGAGCGTGTGGCCAAAACTAGTTGTGCGGTGGCGGTTTTTGGAACTGAAATTATATGAAAATAATTTATTTGCATAGTTTAGTTACATGAGTGCGTCCTGGCTCCCAAACTATAGGATACCTACTCTGTGTCATGGGTAGCCAGGCACTTTCGATTCGGGTCATAAAATCTTAATATATAAAAATGAATCCCGGAATGTATTGGTAAGCGCAATTACGGAGAGAAAAAAATAATTAAAGAATCAATGGTAGGCGGTATGAAGTTCGCTGGGTCGGCTAGTAAGTTATATTTTTGTATTGTTAGCGGGTAAGATGTGACTTTAAGTAAAATAAATGAATTGTTCACAGTGTTATGCCGGCAAAAGCCGCCACGCCTCTTTGGGCCCTCGAAGAGTATTCGCTCGGCTTAGGAGCTCGGGTCACCAGAGGGGTCCGCTCCGCGAAAATTCTATTGCCGCATTGTAGTGAGGCAGCAACCGTGTACGAATGTTGTGGTGATCGTTGTGCGTAAGAAGCATGATAAACGTACAATTTTGAGATGTTGCATGTCTTATTTTTAGAATATATTTTTTATTTAACTACGAGTATGTCCTCGTGTAGTTTGTGGCGTATTGGTGCAGTCGACTTGGCAAGAAAATTTTAAAGATTCGATTGGATGGATTTGCAAGGTCAAGGTTACGTTAGTGAAAGAAAGTGTCCAGTTAATATACAACAAATAAACAGCGGACTACATAATACAGTCTGAAGAAGAAATAAACATCCAATTGGAGTTTAAATAAACGTCCTACTGCTGGTGAGAGAAAGCCTATGCTGAGAAGTAGGCGAGAAAGCTACTTTACCCACTAACCGTTTTCTCAGAATGAGAAGGAGAGTATAGGGCTTAATAGCCACGCATGCATACCACGAACTGACGAATTCTAAGATATGAAAACACCTTAAACACTCGGGTTGGTGGGTAAAGTGGAGGCGGCGGATGTTATTAAATAAAGTCAAAGAACAAAAACGTATTATTTTAACGTGTTAAACTGATTGCAAAAAGAAAAAGAAAGTTTTTTTTTGTTTTAACTTATATGATGCGATTTTATATGATAATTTATTTACTATAACTCTCTCCGGGAACTACCCGCACATAACCGCACATATCCATATAACCCAAGGTTAGCTGGAAGAAAATACTCATTAGTATTAAGCTCGCCTTTGTACACCGCCCCCAACTTTACCCACCAACCCAAATATGCTTATTGTGCAATAAAGAATTTTCAAATCTTATCTAAAAATAACAAAAAAAATAACTTGCTTAATTTTTTAAGTCCTCGGCCCATAGCGCCCCGAAGGCTAAACCGAAACCATCGATTTTAATTTCGCCCAATGTTTTTCATGCGCCTTCAGTTAGAGAGATAGGTACCTGATTTTATTCAAAAAATAAAAAGACAAAATCGTATGGACACTAACCTTATACTAGTGGCGCCACCAAAGAGTACCAAACAATTTCAGCAAACTGCACCTACCGGGTACAATAAGCTAATGATACGAGTATCACGCGATTCACGAAATTGTACCTGTTTTTATTACCTACAGAATAATTGACTTAGGTACAACTTTACTGTCACGATACCTAAGGTTTGAACCCGATTTTTTACAACGATTACCTACATAGCTACGCTAAGTCCCTAGTAGAAAGCGTCTATATGCTATCTAGAACAATAATTATGCATTACAACATTAATTATTTCCTGGTTTAGCAATAATTCGAAAGCGTAATTATCGCGGAAAAATTTGACGCTGTATGAAAGCTCTGTCCACGCTCTGTCACCCCTAGCGGCTTAAAGCAACATAAACAATCGCGTTGCCTAGCAACTGTTATACACACATAACCTCTTTGAGGTTGTCATGCCAACGCAACAGCGTCAAACACAATAACTACGCTATTTTTGAACTTCTGACCAACGTTTTCGTAATATGAACAATGGCTAAAATACTAGGCTGAAATACAGTATTTACAAAGAAAGTTCTATACATCGTTTTCTTGAAATCACGTATTTACACTCGAGCGTCAAACAACTAGTAAAATTTCAATCACTTGAAAAAGATGCATTAGGTAGTGTACCTACTTAATGGTCAATGGACATAAAGTATAAAGAAAAAAGAAACGGTACATATTATGCCCATAATAAAAAAAACAAGCTGTCAAATTCAAACATTGCAAAACTCTTGTCGAACTGTCAAAACCAGTCAAAACAATTTTTGTGAAGAATTTTTTGGTGATAACCGACTTTTATTGCCCGGTGGAATATTTGTTTTAGTTGAATTTGTTGTTCAGCGCGATGCAGTGCATGAGGGGATTCTCCTACATGCCTCAAAAGCTACTGGAACCGACCAACATGAAGGTAAGATCAGTTCATATTGGTTTCTCGTGGAACTCATAAGCAAAACCAACATAAATTTAACGTAGATATCTTGATAGCTTATAAGTTTATAACTGCCTAAAATCGGAAGTAGCAAAGAGACAAAAAATAACATATATACATACATAGATACATACACACACACACACACACACACACACCCTCACACACACACACATACATACATACATACATACATACATACATACATACATACATACATACATACATACATACATACATACATACATACATACATACATACATACATACATACATACATACATACATACATACATACATACATACATACATACATACATACATACATACATACATACATACATACATACATACATACATACATACATACATACATACATACATACATACATACATACATACATACATACATACATAACCTCACGCCTGTATACCAAAGGGGTAGGTAGAGATCAGGGACTGCCACTTGCCATGATCCTGACAGATCACCTTCGCTTCATCAACGTTCATAAGTCGTTGCATGCACGCACGCCGGTTCCGGGTACTTTTTATCTTTCCCTTTGCGAATACATCCCCTATCTGGCTATCTGGACGATGTATATCCGCCTGGGACGACCCTTACAAACCCTTCCACTCACATTCGCAATATATATTTGTTTCGTCAATCTTTCTTCCTTCATTCTCTCCACATGTCCAAACCAACGCAACATTCCTTTCTCAATTCTAGTCGCTACATCATCTTTCAGTCCACAACGTTCTCTGATCAGACAAAAAATAAATGCCATCATTTTAGAGTTCTGTACCCGAAGGGTGCTAAACGGGACCCTATTACTCCGCTATTTGTCTTGTCTGTCTATCCGTCCGCGGACTCTATCTCTGGAACTGTTATATGTAGCCAGTAGAAATTTCTACAGAGTACTCGTACCTATGTGGTATTCGGCGAACTATCTAACAATCAGTAAAGTTTAAAAAAGGCAGGAGTTTTTATACAATAAACGTGTTTTTTCGCCGTTTTTGTTTGGTTGTGCTCTATGGTAAAATGGTAATTAATACTGGCATTAAACTTGGCGTGATTGCGATTGACAAATAATAAAAATTGATGGAATTTTTTGCCTCTATATAGGTTTTCTAAATTTGTCCTTAGCACAGGTTAGTACATTAAAAATAATATATTCATGAGGGTACAGCGATATCATTCCGATGTAAAACCTAACTTCAAATTGGGTGCTCGGGGCTGCAAGTGATGCAAATTACTTCAGCCAGATGTCGCTGCCTGTACGTAATACAGAGAATATTGTAAAGAGGTTCGAAATTTCACTGATGCCGGTGAGTCGCCTATTAGCTCAGTTGTAAAGAGCGCTGGCACGGATAGCCAGAGGTCGCGGGTTCGAATCCCGGCATGGGTGGAATTTTTAGCCTCTAAATAGGTTTTTAAGATTTAATCGATTTAAGATGACTTGATAAAAGATGGCCAGTGGAGTTTTTTTTCCGCTGCCTTTTTCTCCACTAGAATACGGCCCGAAGGCAGCGGCTTACATTGTATATTGACATTCAGCAAACAGAATATAAATTCTTTACGTTGAAATAAATTGATTTGATTTGACACGCCACAATAACAAAAAAACATTAATAAAAACACAGAAATAACAAAAAAAAAACATAAATAAAAACACAGAAGGAAAACAAAGGTCACGGCGTGTAACTGATATTATGGCAGCTGACTCAGCGGTATGCTGATGAGTCAGCCTTCAGTGCTAATTTTCAGACAGTGCCAAGAGATACTCTCTAAGACTTCCTCAAAGAAATCTCTTTCAGAGATAAGCTCGCCTTTGGACATTACATGATATTTCTTATGTAATTTCCTGTTAAAGGTTTCTTCTTCTTCAGGCTATATTAGTCCACTGCTGGGCATAGGCCTTCTCTAATGAGCGCCATAGCGCCCTGTCTTCAGCTTGCCGCATCTAGCATCTGTCGGCAGTTTTTCGCAGATCCTTATCCCACCTGCTCGGAGGACGTCCTGCACTACGTTTGCCGTTAACCCTTCTCGCGTTTAGTGTACATACGTCTGTACACTAATTAGCCCGGCCGCGCGCAATCCCCCAAGCGCTTAGTGTACAGACGTATGTACACTATGCAACGCTCAGATTGGACTCTTTTTATCTATGCTCTGTGCATTCTCTATGGACAATATCTGTTGTTTTATTGGCCAATGGTTAGTAAGGATTACTTTCGCCAACCAATCAAATGACGTGACGTGGAAAAAAATTGAATTATCATCGAAACCACATGAGCTTGCTAGGTCAGACGCCATTTTGCGTTTTCGTCGTGAGTTGCTCCGCTCGCTAAAGTTTTATAAGTTATTTAGAGAAGGCAACGCTGCGTATTTGTTCATGTGTTATATATCAAATTACTGGGAAAAGTGTGTAGATTATGTTTCAAATAATAGTTTCGTTGTATTTGATGGAAAAGAAAGTGAAAAAAGCCTCGAACTTTTAGCCCGGATTGTGCCGCTTGTATGGGCGGTCAGTGTCATTTTACCTCTTCCTGGTAATTATTCATTTATAGCTTTATTTTGGTGAATTAGAGTATGAAAATTGTGTAAACAGTAATAGATAATATGCAGATCATATTATAAGTGTTAGTTCAGTGCTAGTGAATGAGTAATTAGTGAAAATAGTGAGACAAAGTTCAAAGTAGTGTCAAAATGGCGTGGATAGTGAAATTCATCTCGTCATTTGAATATCATGTAAGTTTATTGATAATTTTATTAGCATTACAAGTATAATAACCGGATAGGGCATTTTATGCAGATTGTAGTGATATATAACACTTATTGAATAATTACGTAGTACTTTCTCTAATTTGAGAAATGCGGAACTGTGTTCACAAAAAAGATGCAAAAAAATGGCGGTGCGAAATGACCCTGCACTATGCGGTACCTTTGAACTTTCTTTTTTCCGAGCGCGCGGGGCGCTAGAAGGGTTAATTGTTTCGTGTGCAGTCAAGTATAATAATAATTACGACCTTTGTGGCGTAGCGGTAGCGCGTCTGCCTACCATGCAAGAGACGAACCCCGGGTTCGAATCCTGGCTGGGAACAAAAAAAAGCCCAGATGTTTACATGTTTGTGATGTCGTTGTTTCTGGTTCCCACGACACAGGGTATCCTAGTGTGGGGCCAGAAGCAATGTTATGTTAATAATAATACCCCGCGAGCTGATGCCCATCTCACATTGCCTCCAGTTGGTGGAAACCGAAGACCTGGACCGCACCTGGCGCGCCAGCCGCCGCGAGCGCCTCAGAGCACAGGAGAAGAAAATATACGAGGAGTTCGTTCAGGAAAAGGATGTGGTCTACTCCGTCTTGGAAGGTTTGATGCCTTCGTAATTACAGTGCAACACAAGAAATAAGTCTCGCGGATGTACCTGCGCAGATGACCAAATTTTGGATGTGCGGCAAGTTGATCGACCAATCAGATAGTTTCATTTTATGGCAGGCCGCGCACCTTTGTTGCTATACGGTTGATTCAACGTCATCGATGCAGGTGACTATTACAATATTAGCGTGAGCGAAATAGGTAGCGCTACTGCGGCAATCAATTCTGCACCTTAACCGTATCGGTTAAAGATCATGTTGAATGTACTTGTAGCTTCGGGTAGTTTCGTTACACTTCTTCCTAGTCTGCGCGAACGTAGATTCCCGAAGGGACTTTTATGATGTGTAGTACTGTACCTTATTTACCGACGTTTCGGCATCGTTACGGTCGAATTACGTTTTACCTAATAAATAATCGCGATTTGACCCGTTTAATATATAACTATGAGTATCGCTAATCATTAACAAATACTAATAATGCCTTCATTCAAACAAAACATGCAGAACTTCAGCAGAAGCCTCCTTTTACGTAAACAGTAGCTGTGCCCCGTGGTGTTACCCGCGGTTTATCGGTTTTCCCATGGGAATAAGATATTTTCCCGCAGTAAAAGGTAGCCTATGTGTTAATCCAGGGTGTCAACGAACTCTAGACCAAATTTTATTAAAATCACTCCAGCCGTTTAGGCGTGAAGAAGTAACGAACATACGCATTCACAAACTTTCGCCTTTATAATATCATTGTGAAGTGTGATGGTTTGTGTGATAGTGTAACGTGATGTCATGTGATGTAAGTACCTGTACAAGGAGTATCTCCCTATGTTTATGTAAGTTTATGTATTTCACAATTTTTTTCCTGCACTATCCTTTGCCAGTCTCTTTAACACCAAAGGTTTACCGAAGAGAATGATCCTTGCGTTAAGTACGCCGTTGTACATTTACTCAGTTAATTAGTGCAATAAAGAATTAAAAGAAATAAACAACTATTCTATCAAATGTGCTTCGATTTCAACCCTGTATGTCCCCACTGCTGGGGCACGGGTCTCTTCTTGCGTTGCAGGAAGGTTAGGCCATACTCCAGCACGGGGGCCAAGTCCGGGTTGGTGGAGGATTGTAAGACAGTGGCGAGCCTTACTGTCAGAAGTTATCAAGCCACTCATAAGGCCTCTGACATGGCTTAACGACTGCCATCACATAACGGCCGGCACCAACGACTTAACGTGCCTTATGTAGCACGGAAGCGCTCGGAAAAATGACACTACCGATAGTCACGGGACGGTCACCCATCCTGCACCTAACCGCGTCTAATGTTGCGTAACTTAAGTGATTGATTCGAATCATTCGGTTCGTCTAGGCCACGAGCGCTTCACTGAAATATAGGTTTTTTTTGTAAACGTGTCCCCACAATATGGAAGGCAATTTAAAAATGTTTCGTCGTAGGTACCTGTTGGAATGGAATTGTAAGTGGACAGGGTTATTAAATGTTTTCGTGTAAAAGCATGAACTGTCAATACCTAGTACCTACCTACTAGTGCTTCAAGACCCTACTGACTTTCAAATCACCTCGTACACGCAAGCTGACCCATAGTTTTTTGTTCTGCAATCGAAACATTAATAATTTATCGGCCGATGACCAAGTGGCATCAATTACATTAATATAGTCTTAGTTTAGCGTATCCACTAAAATGCGTCCTACTTAGATGTGCATAACAGTGATTTTAACGCGACGCCTACGTAATGAGATGATTTATACAGCGTCCAGTAGCACCTTCACTCACTCAACATGGGTGAAAAGACCACTCTGAAGCTGCAGTCCCTTGGACATTGTTTTTTAGATAGAATAGGCTAGCCCAACATGCTAGCCTGACAGCTAGGTCGGCCTAGCCCACTTGGGAAGCCAACCATGTCGCGTGTTTCCTCACGATGTTTTCCTTCACAGTTAAGTTAGCCTGTGGTACCTACTGCTATTCAAGTTGCTACTATTGCTACTGCCCAAGCAGGATCAATAATAGTAATATTCATAATATTCATATTTGTACGTAATACAGAGAATATTGTAAAGAGGTTCGAAATTTCACTGATGCCGTGAGTCGCCCATTGGCTCAATTGGTAGAGCGCTGGTACGGTTAGCCAGAGGTTGCGGGTTCGAATCCCGGCATGGGTGAAATTTTTAGCCTCTAAATAGGTTTTTAAATTTGTTCCTTAGCACGGGTTAGTGCATTAAAAATAAAAATAGTGTAATCATGTGGGTACAGTGATATCGTTCCGATGTTAAACCTAACTGCAAAGTAGGTAGTCGGGGCTGTAAGTAATGCAATTTGCTTAAGTCAGATGTCGCTGCCTGTACGTAATACAGAGAATATTGTAAAGAGGTTCGAAATTTCACTGATGCCGTGAGTCGCCCACTGGCTCAATTGGTAGAGCGCTGGTACGGATAGCCAGAGGTTGCGGGTTCGAATCCCGGCATGGGTGAAATTTTTAGCCTCTAAATAGGTTTTTAAATAAGTAATATTCATAGTCAACCGCGATGAAAATCAGTGTGGTATAGTTGCACACCCTCAGCTGATACTGAGCATGAGGTCTTATTACCTAGGTTAATACATCCTTCATAAGGCATTATATACGCTTCTATAATAAAATCCCTGAAGATATATTAAGCTTGTCTGAAACGCGGTTCAAAAAATGCGTAAAGTACACTTTGTGCCGAAAGGGCTACTATAGCATAAAGGATTATTTAGACGACAATGAGGTCTGGAATTAAAGCCAGTACAATGCATGAGTTCTATGTTTTAAAATAATTATGTAAACTCTGTTAATTAAGGACTTTGAAAAGACGAAGTTTGGAGTTTTTTTTTGTCCATTTTTTCTCCAAAATGATCTAGATTTTGTAATGGACACCTAGTTAGAATTGTAACGTTCATTAAGCCGCAGCTTCTGCGCTACTTTGAATAAAATCTTTTCATTTCGTTTCGTTTCGTTTCTTTTCGTTTCGTTTCACTATTTACGGTACATCGACATACAGTGTATTGTACACCTCCGTTTAGCCTTTGTTTTTTTTTTACTTGTAGTTACACGTTTATTCTGCGTTTGTTTAATACCTGCTTTATTTTATGCGTTTCCTTTTTCTGTATAATTATGTATGTCCATGTCCCGTTGAATAAAAATATTTCGTACACCTAAATATGTGGAACGAAGCTTCCTGTTTCTTGCTTCGCAAGGCACGTTCAGCCGTTGGTGCCTCCTGTCCTGTAATGGCAGTCGTTAAGCCATGTCGAAGGTGTTATGGGCGGCTTGATAACTTCTGACAGACAAGTCCGCCACGGTCTTACAATCCTCCACCAACCCGGGCTCGGTCCCCGTGGTAGAGTATGGCCTAACCTTCCTACGATGCAGGAAGAGACCCGTGCCCCAGCAGTGGGGACGTATATTGAATCTTCCTGTTCATTGACAGATGACCGGTACCAGTTCATCTACGAGCTTCCTGAGACGTGCATTCGTGAGCTGATGGAGACAAAGCCGAAGACTTCGGAGACGGACGAGGATTCATCCGATATTCAGGAGGTAAATCGATGTAAATTTAAGAATAAATGCAACTGAAAAAAGTATATTTAATAACGTATTTTTTACACATATTTTTTTTAAATATTATATAATGTATTTTTTTTAAACATATACATTAAATAATATTATTATAATAATAATATTAAGATGTATGACATGTAACTCTTAATAGGTTATCAATAAATTATCTGTATCTGTATAACGAATCGAAGAAATCGCTCGTAGCCCCACCTGCTTGAGTGATCTTAATCGATCACGAAGGTTAAGCAATATAGGGTGCGTTCAGTGAATGGATGGGTGACCGTCTATCACTGTCGCTAGTGGCATTTTTCCGTACGGTTCCGTGCTTCGCAAGGCACGTTCTCTATCGATGGCAGACAGCACCGACGTCTGCCATCGATAGATGGCAACTGGTATAGAACTGGCAAACGCAGCATGGTACTGATGATAATCATAACTTAGAAGTACCCTGGTACGCTCACTCGAACGAAGCCCTCGTGGCCTCGGCAAACCGAGCGATTGGAATCAATCACTTGAGTTAAGCATCGACAGGCGCGGTCAGGCGCAGGATGGGTGACCGTCGCGCGACTACCGCTAGTGGCATTTTTCCGAGCGCTTCACGCGCAAGGCACGTTAAGCCGTTGGTGCCGGCTGTCATGTAATGGCAGTCGTTAAGCCATGTCGGAGGCCTTATGGGCGGCTTGATAACTTCTGACAGTAAGGCCCGCCACTGTCTTACAATCCTCCACCACCACGGACTTGGCCCCCGTGGTGGAGTATGACCTAACCTTCCTGCGATGCAGGAAGAGACCCGTACCCCAGCAGTGGAGACATACAAGGGTTGATAACGAACCCTGGTACATACTTCTTGATGGAATAGATCTTGAACACTTTTGTAGCTTAAAATAATTTAGGCTATGTAGTACCTCACACCTTAGGGCACAAGCCTTCTTTAAGAGAGAGAGTAGGCTCCTTAACTAGTTAAATCACAGTTATTAGTGTAGACTGATAAAATGCAGCACATATAAGCCCCACTGAAAGGCACAGGTCTGCTCTCGGAGAGAGATTGTGGGATTAATCACCACGCGCGCCCACCGCGCATTGGCGATTTCAAGCGCTGAGGTCTGTGCCGCCACAGTTACTCAGGAGCTCTATTTTTGAATCACTCGTCTCGCGTCGAGCGTTCGATTTCTACTGATTTTCGTTCGACATACGAAATTCCGTATTTTTTAATCACTCGACTGCAACGAATGGTCCTTACCACTCGTCTCTTATGTCGATCGATAGATTAATTGTCAAAATTTGTGTTAATTTCAAATCGAGGAGTTTGTGCTTTCGCGCCGAATTGATTTTTTGTTTCGACATTTTCGAATAAAAACAAACCAAAGTTTATTTACGATCTATGACAGTGTTTTGTTTGTTTTGCAACTAAAGGCAAAGATTTTTCATCTAAACAGCCAATAAACGAAATATTTTACGCTCCGTTTCCGTTACGGCAGTTTCCGGTTTTTGTAATTTCTGCGTGGAACGGATAAAATACAATACTTCAAATTGTACTGGCAACACTTCAGGCGAACGATTAAAAAATACAGAAAAACCAGCCTAGCGCAAGTAGGAACTTTGAAATTTTTGTTCGCATTTAGCCCCGTTTTAATGGCGGACATATTTTTGTCTCACTCTTTAACACTACTTACTCTTTCTTTGCTGTCAATGTCAAACTGAAAACATAACAAATATGGCGGAACGCGGCACATATTAGAACGTTTTCTAGTTAAAATTTTTGTGTTTTAAGTTTGTTCAATATCTAGCTGTGTGTATCTTGTTGTACAGTGTTTAGTGATTTTCTTTTAATATTGGCATTGATCGGATGGTGTCGAACTTGTGCCATTTGTAAAATAAGATGCAGCCGGTCAAAGGGTACCAAAAGAAAGTTTATGGGTAAATTTCCTAGGGATGAAGACCGGTAAGTATTTCTGGCTACAGTTTTTGTCATCTTGCACAAGAGCAAGATCATAAATTATGTTAAATAACGTAATTAATATACTATGAGAAAAATACTCAGATGTTTCAATGTCATAGTGATGTGCCATACACATATTCAATATCGATAAAAAAATATCTGATAAGTACCTTGGTCAGAATTACTACTCAGTGTATGACGGGTGAATTGCTGTAAGCCATAACAATGTTTCAACGATGCACTATTAGTGGCTGCATTGAATGTTGTTTTTTTTTTAGATGCGGACAATGGGTGAAAATTGTGGAAGATCTTATATCGTATATCCCCATCGAAAAACTCCACCAACATAAATATGTTTGTAGAGATCATTTCCGGCCGAAAGATTTTTACAACTATTTTAAAAGGAAGCCGATTAAAGAAATGGTGAGTTGTGTTATAAACTTATAATGTAACACTTACTACATTTCATGAATAATTATGTAATAAAACACAAAATACGCCTTGCTTTACGTCGAACATTTGAATATATTTTGCTCCGTCATTTAGAACGCAATATTATTATTACGTCTTAATACGTAAATGACATACTTTGATAAACATTTTTTTACAGGGCTGTATCTTCTCTACTTATAAATGCGCCTCCTCTTCCTGATTACTTACTAGCTGAGTTTCCTTACCACGTAGCCACGTCGCATCACTTGAAACTGGTTAGTGATTGGAATTACTAAAATATTTTTTTTACTAATTTTTAACTTAAAATATTTTTTTTATAAAAATGTATTTGATAGTTACATAGTCAATTATGCAGTTATGTGGTAAACAGGAACAAACTATTTTTTTTTAGGACTATTCTTGCAATTGTTTATTTTCAGATTCAGCTATACAAAAACCTATTAGTTGTCGAGCTTCACAAAACAACTCTGGTACGTAGACTTTTCATGTATCGCTGAAGTTTTTTGTAACTAGAGTTTGTTTACTTTGATAAATTACAAAGTGTTATCATTTTCAGCACCTTGTACAGCAGCCAAAATATCAGCAGTTGCTATTGGTCCAGTAGGGTTTGACCACAATTATTGTGGCCTGGAATCTCAGCATATTTATCAGAACTATCCCGGTAAGTAGCATAGTTTACCAACAAATTAATAATCAATAACGACTCAACTTAACTTTTTTTGACGATTTCAGCACCTGAATCCAAACCACCGATTGATGAAGTTCGCTCAGATTGGACACCTCTAAGGAAAAACCAAATAGCTGCTGAAATAAATTCAATAGACCTTGACCACAATTATTGTGATTTGATAATCAATAATAAAATACTAATTTCATTTGTCGTTTTATTGAAAACATTGATTTTTATTAATTTTATTAGGCTAACTGCGGAACCCCTGGATGAAAATTTATCGATATCGATAAATGTAGTACCAATGTAAGTGGACGTCCCTAATGCACAGACAAGTTGTTATGTTGGTAGCACTTTTGACATTGCATTTTTGCTCTATTGGTTGGTATTGCTAACGGGGCTAAACTCATTACAAAAGCATATAGGGAGGTCCCGTCTCTTATTTATATGCTCTGTGAGAAAAACGTTATCATGCGACTTAGAAGACGAGTGTGACATATGTATGTCGCATTCGACGATACAATTTCATACGAGTTTCATACGAGTCATACGATTCAAAAATAGATCTCCAGGTTTCTTCGTGACGTTAATTCGAAGTACCTATTCTAACTTGCTCGGCCTAATTCAGTTATTATTTAGTACATAAGCCAAAATATGCATCACTTTGTAAGGAACAGCGCGGAAGGTCAATAAAATCACGGAAATGTACAAGTATACAGTACCTTCTCATAAACTGACAGAGCAATTAAAATGTAGACACATGCAAGTAAAATATATATTACATACGAGTATTTTATGAACTTTTGCAACTTTAAGTGTTTTCAAACTACACTGACAATGTTTAACCTTTAAATAGGCAGACCTGGTATACATTTTTCATTGGTTTAGGACTTTATTTCAAAGTGACAAGGTTCAATTTATGGTGGGAACTATGTACCAACCATGATAAAGGTTTAACAAAACCTAACAACATTGTAAGTGTACTTCTAATTTCTAATCTAATTCGTAAGTGTGCTTAGAACTCTTATCTAATGTAACGTTTGGCGATTACTTTACAGGACTCCCATACGGACACTGACACAGGGACGGACACCGAGGGTCAGGTTGAGCCGCCTGGGGCGCCAGGGACGCACTCTGAAAGCCACGAGGGGAGCAGCAGCGACATCTTCCACATATTCGATGATGACGTGTCTGGTAAGCGGCAGGTTACGACGATGTTTTCCACACTTTTAAGTCATTATAATGTTAATCAACTGTAAAAATGTATTCTTATATTGGTAAATGAATGAATCTTTACTTTACTCTGCATATTATTCGTCAAGTCGTTAAGCCAAGTCAGAGGCCTTAGAGCGGCTTCAAAACTTCCGACAGTAAGACCAGTCACTAGTCTTGCAAGCCTCCACCAATCCGGACTTGGCTGCTGTGGTGAAGTATGCCCTATACCTTCCCCAGGGAAAAGACCCATGCCCCTCGGAGGGGATATAATGGGTTGATGATGATGACGTATTATTCTGTGTGGCGGCAATGGTAGCGGGTTTTAGGACGTGCCCATCAAACGAAAGACATAATTATCATTTCAAATAGTTGACGAGAACATCCGAGTGCCTAATATGTTTACTATAATAATTATTAGGAAGATTTAAATACGAGTACTTAGTTGAAAATCGAACTGTTTTTCTCCTAGTTTAACAGAATAAAATATTGGCAATATATAACGTATTTTTGTGCATTGAATGCGAATAAAAATTTCTTGATATCAACCCTTGTATGTCGCCACTATCGGGTGTCGGTCTAGAGAATAGCACCAACCCAAATTCTTCCCGCGGGTGTCGTAAAAGGCGACTAAGGGATACAAACCGGGGGGTGGGCAGCAGCGCTACGTGCAGTACAATTCCACCAAACTGCGATCCCAACCCGCATGCCCAGCGTGGGGATTATGGGCATTACCCCCCAATGATGGCACAACCTTGTGCTCATTAGGGGAGTGCTATGTCCAGCAGTGGACTAATATAGCTTGAAGAAGAAGAAGATGTCCCCAATGCTGGGGCACGGGTCTGTTTCTGCATCGCAGGAAGTTTAGGCCATACTCCACCACGGGGGTCAAGTCCGGGTTGGTTCTTAAATTCCCAGAATTCTAGTAATTTAGGCATATTATAAAACAATACCCAGTAGCCCAAGACATCAGGGAACGCAAATGGCGTTGGCTGGGGCACACCTTTAGAATACCCGATTACCACATTCCCAAGGTTGCCATGGCTCTCGACTGGAAACCCACCGGAGGCTCACGTCGACCCGGAAGACCATCTTAGACGTGGAAGAGATCCGTTCTCTCAGAGACGAAGGAGAAGGGAGAAACTTGGAGCTTCAACCCCTAGCCATCCTTTCCTTTCCTTTTCAGGCTATATTATGTAGTCCACTGCTAGGCATAGGCCTCCCCTAATGAGCGCCGTAGCGCCCTGTCTTTAGCTTGCCGCATCCAGCATCTGCTAGCAGTTTCTCGCAGATCGATCTACCTGGTCGGAGGGCGTCCTACATTACGTTTGCCGAGCCATGCACAGAGAAAGCAAAGCCCTAGTGTCAGCCCCAGGCTCCACAGAGGAGTGAAGGGACCAAAGAAGAAGAACACTAGGCTCTGATTCAGGAGGTCGTGGATTTGAACCCCGAGCATATACCACATAGATAGATAGGTAGATAGATAGATCACATACTGCTGTGACTGGCGCTGGAAATCGCCAAACCAGCTTTTAAGTGTCCTTGAATTCCTCTTCTTCCTTGCTTTCAGGCGAGGATCAGGAACTGTGCGACTCCATAAACGGCAGTATGTGTACCGTGCGCGAAAAGGACAGCAAGACGGACTTGAACTATGAAGAGCGTGAATGTAAGTACATAAATCACCGTGCGTCTCGCTCCCACCACCTTAAGCGACACTGTATTGGCAACAACGAGACGCGCGTTATGTAACGGTGGTAGTAAACCTCTTTACACCATTTTTTTGATAATTATTTAATTCTGTCTATAATTTTCAAAATTTAAAAGTTCTTCAGCCATTTTTTAGATTTCGTAGTCGGACCGGGTGATTGGCATCAATCACTTAATTTAAGCAACAACAGGCACGGTCAGGTGCAGGATGGGTGACCGTCCCGTGACTACAGCTAGCGGCATTTTTCCGAGCGCTTCCGTGCTTCGCAAGGCACGTTAAGCCGTTGGTGCCGGCTGTCATGTAATGACAGTCACTAAGCGATGTCAGAGACCTTATGGGCGGCTTGATAACTTCTGAGTAACAGTAAAGCCCGCCACTGTCTTACAGTCCTCCACCAACCCGGACTTGGCCCCCGTGGTGGAGCATGGCCTAACCTTCCTGCGATGCAGGAAGAAACCCGTGCCCCAGCAGTGGGGACATACAAGCTATTGACTGACTTTTTTTGTTTTTAGCAAAACCCGACCACATTCCAATAAATATAATCGAGAATAGCATTTACTGCGCCAAAGTAAAGGACTTGAGGGCGAAGATTAATACGGAACTTCTGGAACTTCAGTAAGTAAGGGAAAATTGTTCCCGTATTATTCTCTGTGTAAGAAAACATGAATTGAAGCTATTCCTTATAGTATTTTTATTTTTAATGCAGTAACCCGTGCTAAGGAACAAATTTAAAAACCTATTTAGAGGCAAAAAATTTCACCCATGCCGGGATTCGAATCCGCAACCTCTGGCTATCCGTGCCAGAGGTTGCGGGTTCGATTCCCGGCATGGGTGAAATTTTTAGCCTCTAAATAGGTTTTTAAATTTGAAGCTATTCCTTCTAGCAAGTACCTAAACCGATTTAGTTTGTAAACATTCATCGTGATCAGTGATCATCAGCTTATTATTTCACCACCGAAGGGTAGGGTCTTTTCCCTGGGGAAGGTATTGGCCATACTCCACCACGGGGGCCAAGTCCGGATTGGTAGAGGCTTGCAAGACTACTGTCAGAAGTTTTCTAGCCGCCCTAAAGCCTTTGACTTCTTAATATTCTTCATAGTCAGTACATTAACCTCGACATCTACGTGATGGGATGGTTTTTACAGCGTCCAGTGGCATCTTCACTCACACTAGATTGGTAAAGTGATCACTTGAATGCTACATTGCCTGATCGTGTAGGCTTGCCCAGCAACTAATTGGTACTTAGTGCTGCCTGTACGTAATATAGATAATATTGTAAAGAGGTTCGAAATTTCACTGATGCTGGTGAGTCGCCCATTAGTTCAGTTAGAAGAGCGCTGGCACGGATAGCCACAGGTCGCGGGTTTGAATCCCGACATGGGTGGAATTTTTAGCCTCTAAATAGGTTTTAAAAAATATTAAGTACTTATTAGACCTAAAACCTTTTTAGGAATGTATAAATTAATAGGGCGAAGCGCTGAGACGAAATGCCATAGTTTTTTTTTTTTTACGTAGCCTCTATGTTTGTGTCCCACTGCTGGGCAAAGGCCTCCCCCAATTCAGTCCAGAGTTTCCTGTCCTGGGCCACCTCAGGCCACTCCGGCAGATGGTTGTCGAGATCATCTCTCCACCGTCTTCTAGGCCGGTGGAGAGATGATCTGCCATCGTATTGTACAAATATTATTAGACTACGGCCTCGGTGGCGCAGTGGTTTGGCACGCTGCTGTGAAACCGAAGGTCTCGGGTTCGATCCCCGGCCGGGTCAAACTAGGAAACGAACTTTTCTAGTTTGTCTCGGGTCTTGTATGTTATCTATGTATTTATTGTTTTAAATCTATCGTCGAGTTAGCACCTATAACACAAGTCATTTAGTTGTACTTAGTTTAGGGCTAGCGAGATCTGTGTAGTATATCCATGAATATGTGTTTATTTATTTACTACCTCATTTACCATATGTTTTGTAAACTTTTTTTATGTAGACATAGTTTAACTATGTTCCACTGCGGGGCACAGGCCTTCTCCCAGAGAGAGAGACTATGGGCTCAATTACCAGGCGTGCCCAAATAGATGTGATACAAAAATATGACATGTGTTGTTACAAGGTGATGTTGTGAATAACAAATGTATCCTCCAAACATGCGCATTTTAAAAATAATCTTGTATACTTGAGGTTTTTGCTAATTCTGACCTTTAAACCCGACATGTTTCTACAGAACGGAACTGGAAGCCAAGGACATAAAGGACATCGACATAGAGCCTTTGAAGAAGATGATGAAGTGTGCCAACGAGTTCTGCTCCCGCTTCAACAGGATCCACATGTACCAGATGAAAAGACAGGTGAGCTGTGACTTCTGGGCGAGATTTCATGAACTTTTATACGATATGACGATACTGTTGTGGATATAAATCCACAACAGTATCGTCATATCGTATAAAATAATATTGTAAGTAAGCAAAATGGTCATTTAAACACAAAAAAAACGAAATTACACAAACAATATGAGATTAGTCAATCAAACCGCCCCGAGATATATCCGACCCTAAAGGTTCCCATAACGCTGGCAGCATTACCGCGCTGCATTGCTAAATAAAGATAGATAGAATATTCTTTATTGTACATATATATGCCATCCAAAGCCGGGTGGGGGGTATGGCCTAGCCTTCCTGCGATGCAGGAAGAGACCCGTGCCCCAGCAGTGGGGGCATATAAGGGTCGATATCGATACCATCCAAAGGTTGTCTGGAAGAGATCACTTTTGGTGATAAGGACGCCGTCTGTACTCTTAAGTTGCGATATGTCTGTGTAATTTCCTTTTATATGTACAATGAAGTGTTCTCTATGTACGCTCTGTTAGGTTTTCGAATATTCCTAGGCGACTATCGGATATATTCGTGTAACAGAAATATCGGAACTAATTTGACACTTAGGCTGACATTCAGAGACGAAAACTAAGCAAAGACTGATCTTAGAAATGTCAAAATCACGTACTAATTATTTATATTTTGACATTTCTGAGACCGATCTTAGCTTAATTTTCGTCTCTGAATGTCAGCCTTAATTTCGAAATCAGAGCAGGAAGCAGTATTACACTCGTGTGCTTTCGGCGACAACCGAAGCCTATACTCTAGAGCCCGAGATATATTCTAGAAGCTAACAGACTGTACCTATCTGTACCAGAAATTGCATAAGAGACCTTAACAATAACATATGCAGTACAATTGGTGGCGTTATTACTAAGAGTAATTTTCTTCCAGACAACCAGAAATAGGCAATAGGAGACAAATATTGGCGATGCCCAGTACATAATTGATCTATCTATGGTTACAAAGGTTAGGTTTATACAGGTAAAGGTTTCTAAAAAAAGTGTTCTATATACATTACATTACATTTACATACACTAGGATACCCTGAGTCGTGGGAACCAGAAACAACGGCATCACAAACATGTAAACATCCAAGACCTGGGGTTTTTTTTTTGTTCCCAGCCGGGATTCGAACCCGGGACCTCTTGCACGGTAGGCAAACGCGCTACCGCTACGCCACAGAGGTCGTCATATCTACCTACATATGTGTCTGGATCGGAACGAATTTGTATTAATGTTCCGCAGATCGGCGACATAGAGCGGCACAACTCGCTGACTCTACCGTTCGCGAAGCACACCCAATTCCAGTCCCAGATGGTCCGGATCATATCGCTGCACCAGAACCTCCTCCACTCCTTGCAAGTAAGTTGCACCACTCGGGGCTGCAAGTGATGCAAATTACTTCAGCCAGATGTCACTGCCTGTGCGTAATACAGAGAATGTTGTAAAGAGGTTCGAAATTTCACTGATGCCGGTGAGTCGCCCATTAGCTCAGTTGGTGAGAGCGCTGGCACGGACAGCCAGAGATCGCGGGTTCGAATCCCGG
Source organism: Yponomeuta sedellus (assembly GCA_934045075.1). Taxonomy (NCBI): domain Eukaryota; kingdom Metazoa; phylum Arthropoda; class Insecta; order Lepidoptera; family Yponomeutidae; genus Yponomeuta; species Yponomeuta sedellus. The sequence goes on from OW203733.1 coordinate 1,847,245, forward strand.
CATGGGTGGAATTTTTAGCCTCTAAATAGGTTTTTTAAAACCATTTATTTTATTTTTATTTGGTAAGGAAAACAAACAGTACAATGACACTTTAACATAAAGACTTAACTATTTAAGGTATTAAATAATTGTACCACCAGCACCGTTAACCACAGATTATTTTTTTTGAAAAAGCAAAACAGGGATTTAATATTTAATACCATTACAGTATGTACTACCACTTTTATAAGACGCCTCCTCATTGTCTGACGGCGCAAAACAGCGCAATCCACCGCGACTCCAACCAAATTAAAACATCAGTGAAATATCGAACTTATTGCGACCACATTAGGTTTTATATGATACCTATCAACCCTTTGTAAGTCCTCATTGCTGGGGCACGGGTCTCTTCTAGCATCGCAGGAAGGTTAGGTCATACTCCACAAACGGTCACCCATCCTGCACCTGACCGCGCCCGTTGTTGCTTCCAATCACTCGGTTCGACTAGGCTACGAGCGCTTCCACGGTCAACAGGCGCGGTCAGGTGTTGGACGGGTGACCGTCCCGTGACTACCGCTAGTAGCATTTTTTCTGAGCGCTTCCGTGCTTCGCGGGGCACGTTAAGCCGTTGGCGCTGGCTGTCATGTAATTGCAGTCGTTGATCCATGTCAGAGGCCTCATGGGCGGCTATATAATTATCTTCTGATTGTAAGGCCCGCCACTTTTCTACAATCTTCATCCAACCCGGACTTGACCCCCGTGATAGAGTATGGCCTAACCTTCAAGAGACCCGTGCCCCACCAGTGGGTACATACAAAGGTTGATATCATACTAATATTATAAAGGCGAAAGTTTGTATAGTCTATCAGCTTTTAGAATATACCTCGGCTACTATCGGATATATTTGTGTAATAGAAATATCGGAACTAATATGACACTAACTTTACATAACTTTTCAAAATAGTGAAGAAAAGTTTTATACAGAGCAAGAAGTACTTAGTATTACACTCGTGTGCTTTCGGCGAAAACCGGAGCCCATTCTAGAGACCGAGGTGTATTCTAAAAGCTAACAGACTCTAAGTGTGTACGTTTGTTACTTCATCACGTCAAAACGGCTGGAGCGATTTAAAAAAAAATTGGTATGGAGTTAGCTGACCCCCTGGATTAACACATAGGCTACGTTTTACTTCAGGAAAAAAATCTAATTCCCATGGGAAAATCGATAAACCGCGGGGCACAGCTAATACAACAAATACAAATATATTTATTTTCTCCAGTACCTACACAATGCACTTAAAATTAGTAACTCATTATTATTACAATGTTACATTATGTAGTAGGAGACAGGAGTCCAAAATAGGTTTACCCCGTGCTATGGATCTCCTCGCTTCCACTTCTCCAAAACCGAGGACACTGTCTCTAATGTATACAGTTTAAGTGTGCAATGGATAATATCAAAGTTACGTACATTTGCGAATTTGCAGTCGCAATACCGCACGCTAACGGTGAAGGAAAACATCGTGAGGAAACCCGCAGGTTGGTTGGCTCCGCACGTATTGACTAGTCTTTCCTGTGGGCTAGGCCGACTAAGCTGTCAGGATGGTATAGGTGCTGGGCAAGCCTACACCATCTATAAAACCATGACCCAGGCACTACAGCGTCGGAGTGGTCCGTTCACCCATCTAGTGTGAGTGAAGATACCACTGGACGCTGTATAAATCATCTCATTAAGTAGATGCAAAAAGGCCAATATTATTATTATTACACAATGCACTTAAAATTAGTAACTCATTATTATTACAATGTTACATTATGTAGTAGGAGACAGGAGTCCAATATAGGTTTACCCCGTGCTATGGATCTCCTGGCTTCCACTTCTCCAAAACCGAGGACACTGTCTTTACTGTATACAGTTTAAGTGTGCAATGGATAATATCAAAGTAATAATTTGGCCACCAACGATAGTATCTGGAAACAAGTGTTTTATCTATCTATGACCTGTCTCTCCACCCCCCTTAGGTGTTCCACAAGTCGTACGAGCAGACGCTCTTCCTGCGCGACTGTGTCCCACTGCTGCGAGCGCTTGCGCAACTGGTCCGCACCGTCACTGGGCACTGCTTGGCCGTGGAGTGCCCGCCCGACTTAGCCGCTGCCAAGGACATTTATCGAGACGTGAGTCACTTGCGAGGCGGGAAAAGGGCAGGTGGATCAGGCCCTGGAGTCTAATCTATCTTCTATAATATAAAAATGAATCGCTGAATGTGTTGGTAAGCGCAAATCTTGAGAGCAGCTGAACCGATTTGGCTAATTCTTTTTTTAGAATATTCCTTGAAGTACGAGGATGGTTCTTAAGGACAAAAAAATTATTACCGCTAGGCGGTACGATGTTCTGTGGGTCAGCTAGTTTCATATAAAGTCAAGTTCAAATACAATTTTTATCTAGTACTCGTGTTAACCTTAGAAAATACTGTCTATTTCCACCAATGTCTCCACTAATCCGGACTTGGCCCCCGTGGTGGAGTATGGCCTATACCTTCCTCAGGGAAGAGACCCGTGCCCCTAGGTGGGGACTTAATGGGTTGATGATGATGATGTCTATTTAATTGGACCTTTATGTGTGCGACCAGTGAGTTGAAGAAATGCAGCTTTCTGAACTGCATAGTGAAATCCATCATTGGCTGCATGTACAAATGATTCAGTACCTATTTTTATTGTAATTGTCTTGTTATGAATTTCTGTTAAATTACTAAAATAAAATAAAACAGTATTAAACATTCCACAAAAACTGTGTAAAAGGTTTCTTTCTGCCAAACAAACTTCATTTCATCTCCCTATCGTCTTGGTACGGGTAATTCTTAAATTGATAAACAAAATGTAGCAACCATGAAAGATATTTTTAATCACAATAATTTACATCCATAAGGCAGTAATTACTTACATAAGGGGAATGATGATGAAAAAAGTTAGCCATGTTGGTTTCATTTTGCTTTTCGATTTAAAAATTACCCGCACAGCCAACAGAGTCTCTTATAAGAGTCCTAAATGTTACCTATTACAGTTCTGATTGGTTACTTTTTCCATCATACCTGTAAAAAATATGTAAAGGCTGGATGATTGTGAGTACACCTGTTAAGGTAAGGTTTGGTGAATCTATTTTAGATAGCAACTGTTACTGCTAAAGGTGTAACCCATGTCTATGTTCACAACAAATATTCTTTCTCAATGATTCGTACTCATACGTAGTTATAAATAACTACGTATGAGTACGTAGTCCCGTTTAATTTTTTTTTTTTTTTACGTAGCCTCGTTTGTGTCCCACTGCTGGGCAAAGGCCTCCCCCAACTCAGACCAGATGTATCTGTCTTGTGCCACCTCAGACCACTCCGGCATGTGTCGGTCGAGATCGTCTCGCCAACGTTTTCTTGGCCTACCTCTCCTGCGATGACCACCTTGTGGCACCCACTCGGTGGCAAGTCTTGCCCACCTATCCGGGTGCATTCTGCTAATATGCCCTGCCCAGCTCCACTTCAACCTTGCAGTCTGGACACCCACATCAGCTATGCGTGTTTTTGAGCGTAGCGTAGTGTTGTGGATATGGTCAATCCTTCTGACGCTCAACATGCTACGCTCCATAGCTCGCTGGCAAACTTTGAGCTTGGACTTCTGTTCTTCGGTCAATGACCAAGTCTGGGAGCCGTAAGTGAGGACGGGCAGGATGCACATGTCGACGAGTCTCCGTTTCAAGGAAAGCGGAAGGCTTCCTTTCAACAAATCCTTCATGGACCAGTAGCACTTCCAGGCGTTTTCGATACGGCGATTGATTTCCTTGCCTTGCCTCCCGTTTATTATAATATATTAAACGGGACTACGTAAAATCGTCAAATCTCGATTATTTATTAGGTAAAACAGTCTACCCGAGACCACAGCAACTGTAACGTCAGGATATAAGATAATTACGTTTTACCTAATAAATAAAAGCGATTTGACCCGTTTAATATATAACATACATAACCTCACGCCTGTATCCCAGAGGGGTAGGCAGAGACCAGGGACTGCCGCTTGCCACGATCCTGACAGATCACTCGTCGCGTAGATATTATATTAAACGGGACTACGTAAAATCGCGATTATTTATTAGGTAAAACAGTCTACCCGAGACCACAGCAACTGTAACGTCAGGATATAAGATAATTACGTTTTACCTAATAAATAATAGCGATTTGACCCGTTTAATATATAACATACATAACCTCACGCCTGTATCCCAGAGGGGTAGGCAGAGACCAGGGACTGCCGCTTGCCACGATCCTGACAGATCACTCGTTGCATGCACGCACGCCGGTTCGTATATACGAGGGCTGCTACTTATGTATGCGGAATAGAAAAAATAAACAAATGTATATGGCTAAATATGCTTTTATTGTTTTTCAAAGTATTCTCCACTATGATCGATGAACTTTTGCATTCGATGAAACCAATTTGTAAAACACTTTTTCCACTCTGATTGAGGTATCTCCAAAACGTGCTGTTTGAACGCATCTACCATCTACGGCATCTTCACGGGTCGAAAATAGTTGACCACGTAATTTATTCTTTACATTTGGGAATAAATAGAAATCATTGGGAGCCAAATCAGGGCTGTACGGTGGATGACCCATCAATTCTATTTTTTGACCATCCAAAAATATAGTTGTTTCCTGAGATGTATGACAGCTGGCATTGTCATGGTATGATTCTGCGTCGCTGGTTGTTTTGGTGTATTTCTTCAAATACTTCCGGCAAACAAATGGTCGTGTACGACTCCGAATTAACCGTTTTGCGATTATCGAGTGGTATTGTAGCCACATGGCCATTAATACCAAAAAAGCAGGCCACCATTTGCTTTACAGAGCTTTTTGCACGAGCCACTTTCGTAGGGTTCGGCTCATTTTGAAACACCCAAACTGTTGATTGTTGTTTAGTTTCGGGATCGTACGCGTAGATCCAGGATTCGTCACCTGTGTAGATATTATAAACAGATTTTGAGTCGCCTCCGTTGAATTTTTTTAAGGTTTTCTTGCACCATTCGACGCGAGCATCTTTTTGATCCTGAGTTAAGTTGTGCGGGATCCAACGCGAACAAATTTTCTTTACAGACAAATGTTCATGTAATATCCTATGAACGCTCGTCATACATAATGCCCAGAATAGCCTCTATCTCGCGATACGTAACATGGCGGTCTTGCATAATTACCGATTTCGGGCGACCTTCTTTAACTTCGTCCGTGAGCTTACTGCGTCCGCGATTAAACTGACTAAACCAGTGATACACAGTCGTTTTTGATGGAGTTTCACCACCAAATGTCGAAGTTAATTGATCTACGCACTGTTGTTGCGTTAAACCACGTCGAAAATCGTAATAAATCATAGCACGAATATTTTCACGAGTCAGTTCCATTTTTTCAGCGATATGACATTTTAAACCCAACAAAAACAAAACACTAAGGTATAGAAGAGAAATATATTAGCGGCCAGTATTTAAAAAAAGAACGAATTTGACCATGGAGGTCAGACATTGCGTTTAAAATTATTGGAATCCCAGATTCCGCATACATAAGTAGCAGCCTATGTAACTATATAATATTATATACGAACAATAACAGTACAATAACCATATAACTATACAAATATTCTTATTTCACTCGCTCGCCCACAGGACATCTCCCAAACGACCGTCAAGCTCGAGGAAGTCCTCAACGACTACGCCCCCCGCCTGGCCGAGATGGTCGCCTCTCATAACCTGGAGGACCCCGCTGCAGCCATCCGGTCTTCCGGCACCAAGATCTCCCTCACTGGGAAGGATAGGAAGAGGCTGGACGCCAAGACCAAGCGAGCTGGTTAGTGGGCTAGGTTTTGCTGCTTACCTTATCTATGGCTGCTTGTGGGACCCTACAACCCGTAGATAGATAGAGAACACTCTATTGTACAAAAAAAAAAGAAATTACAAAGTTATTATTAAAATGAGAAAACTACTTTGCTAAGTTCCGCCAAAAATCCCGCATGCACCATGCGGTTAGTTAATGCACTGAATTCCCTCCCACTTTTTCAAGCAGAAGCAAGACACGAACACACCACCATCCAAAGGTTGACTGGAAGAGATCACTTTTAGTGATAAGGCGCCGTCTGTACTCTTAGGTTAAGAAAAATATTTGTGTATTGTATGTAATCAGGCGTTACTTTGCGGAAATCCATAATAGCATTGCTAAATTCCGCCAAAAATCCCACAAGCACCATGCGGTTAGTTAATGCATCGCACTCCCTCCCACTTTTTCAAGCAGAAGCAAGATACCTACGATAACACCACCACCGACACCAATACTTGTGTTAGAATATGCGCGCACAAATACATCTACGTATACGCTTTTCATGTATGCTACTGTTTTGTTTATGATTTCTTCGTGCTGTGACTTGTAACTAGATTTCTATGGCTTCATTTTGGCTTTACAAATAAATCCCCAGATGAAAATTTGTGCGCGTATTTTCTCACACAAGTATTGGTGTCGGTGTGATCGTATCTTGCTTCTGCTTGAAAAAGTGGGAGGGAGGGTGGTGCATTAACCAACCGCATGGTGCTTGTGGGATTTTGGCGGAATTGAGCAAAGTAATTTTCTCGTTTTAATGCTATTATGGATTTCCGCAACCGACTCCTGATTCCATACAATACACAGATATTTCTTGACCTAAGAGTACAGACGGTGCCTTGTCACTAAAAGTTATCTCTTCCAGACAACCTTTGGATGGACTGAGTAATACATTGGAGAAGGAAGTAGATGTACAAACAAATCAAATTATTTTAGATATATATGAATTTTATATCGTAGCTTTTTATGTCGCTTAAATACGTCCCACTGCAGGATACAGGCCTTCGCTCAGAAATAGTAGGGGCTTAATTACCAAGCGTGCCCACCACGCATGGGCAATTTCAAGCGCTGAGGTAGTCGAACTCCTCAGACTCCTAGGTTTCCTCACGATGCTTTTTCGGTAGCTTTACTTAACAATACTAATTGACTGTATTTCGATTGGTTTTCAGAAGTGGAATCGCGTCTCTCGATGTACTCGCTGGACGTGCGTCGAAATCCACCCAAAACTCATTTAGTTCTGCAGTAAGAAAAATTATCATAACAACATAACATTTACATACAGGCACATACATTGCTTCTGGCCCCACACTAGGATCGCCTGTATCGCGGGAACCAGAAACAACGACATCACAAACATGTAAACATCCAAGACCTGGGGTTTTTTTTTGTCAACAGCCGGGATTCGAACCCGGGACCACTTGCATGGTAGGCAGATGCGCTACCGCTAAGCCACAGAGGTCGTCGCCGAAGACGCGTCACTATCTCACTCGTCACTAGCATCACTATCCAACTTGATGATTATAATAATTGAAACGGAACCGGCGTGCGTTCATGCAACGACTTATGAACGTTGATGAAGCGAAGGTGATCTGTCGGGATCGTGGCAAATGGCAGTCCCTGGTCTCTGCCTACCCTTCTGGGATACAGGCGTGAGGTTATGTATGTGTGTATGCATAATAATTGATATCAACCCTTTGTATATGTGTGTATGCATAATAATTGATATCAACCCATTGCATGGCATGGGGACAGGGCACGGACGTCTTCTTGCGTCCCAGGAAGGTTAGGCCATACTCCACCACGGGGGCCAAGTCCGGGTTGGTGGAGGATTGTGAGACAGTGGCGGGCCTTACTGTCAAAAGTTATCAAGCCGCCCATAAGGCCTCTGACACGCTTAACGATTGCCCTTACATGACAGCCGGCACCAACGGCTTAACGTACCTTGCGAAGCACGGAAGCGCTCGGACAAAATGCCACTCGCGGTAGCCACGGGACTGTCACCCATCCTGCACCTGACCGCGCCTGTTGTTGCTTAACTCAAGTGATTGATAGGCCATGAGCGCTTCAAAGACCACATCTGTCCTCCCGTCACCATGGCGTCCTAAAAATAGGACGTGACGAATAACTTTCTTAATTCACACCCAATGATTTAGTAGGAAGTCCGGAAAATTTACTGTTCCAGGTCCAATATTTTCCTCATAATTTTTTGGACACCAAGAAGAAAAAGTTCTTCTATCTAAAATATACGTAGTTTTAGAAGAATTGAAGTAAGTGTTAGTTACAGGGCTTAGGAGGCTATCAAAAGTTATTACATTCACGACAACAGCCTAGGAAATCGAGCTTTACTGTCAGTTGCCTGTAATGGGTGTCATTTCCAGCGGTATCGGTCCCGAACCGAAACCCGCTGCTGCCGTGAAGGAGAAAAAAGAGGAAGCCAAGAAGGACCAGCTCAAGGTGATTAAGGAAGGGACTGCGCTGCCTAAGAAGATTTCACAGTAAGCAAACACTCAAACATAAGTTCGATATCAACCCTTGTGTGTCCCCACTGCTGGGGTACGGGTCTCTTCCTGCATCGCAGGAAGGTTAGGCCATACTCCAACACGGGGGCGAAGTCCGGGTCCATGGAGAATTGTAAGACAATGGCGGGTCGTACTGTCAGAAACTACCAAGCCGCTCATAAAGCCTTTAACATATAAACATAAGTTTACTTAGTAATATTTATAAGTCAATAAATAGCTAGTAGTGTAGGACGCCCTCCGTCCAGGTGGGGTGATCATCTACGGAAAACTGCAGGCAGATGCTGGATGCGGCAAGCAAAAGACAGGGCGCTATGGCGCTCATTAGGGGAGGGCTATGTCCAGCAGTGGACTACATAATATAGCCTGAAGAAGAAGAAATAGAAATGGTTAGTAATGGACTTAATTGGCTTATCGGTTCAACAATGAGCCGCTGTCAGCACAAATTCACAATGTTTATAATACCGAGATGTCAACGTCTTGGCGTTCTGAAATATTAATAGTAGGTAGATTAGTAGCCAAAGGCTAGAAGGCATCAATTGCAGACCGAGATATTAAAGGTATTCTTCTATGGCCACGCCTATAAGCATGAATCTATGAATGCTTTGTGAATTCGTGTTAAAAACGGCGATTTATAGAATAGTAATAATATTTCTTAAGATAAGATCTTCTTCTTCTTCAGGCTATATTAGTCCAGCATAGCGATGGGACAACCTTGCATAGCGCAAGGTTGTCCTATCATTGGGAGGGTAATGCCCATAATCCCCACGCTGGGCATGCGGTTAATATTATTTGATTGATTGTATTTCTGTAAAAAATTGTGTGACTAATTCAACCTTTAAAAACCTATTAAGAGGCTAAAAATTTCACCCATGCCGGGATTCGAACCCGCAACCTCTGGCTATCCGTGCCAGCGCTCTACCAGATGTCAGATGTCAGATGTCGCTGCCTGTAAGTAATACAGAGAATAGTTTAAACAGGTTCGAAATTTCACTGATGCCGTGAGTCGCCCATTGGCTCAATTGGTAGAGCGCTGGCACGGATAGCCAGAGGTTGCGGGTTCGAATCCCGGCATGGGTGAAATTTTTAGCCTCTAAATAGGTTTGCAATTTGCTTAAGTCAGATGTCGCTGCCTGTACGTAATACAGAGAATAGTGTAAAGAGGTTCGAAATTTCACTGATGCCGTGAGTCGCCCATTGGCTCAATTGGTAGAGCGCTGGCACGGATAGCCAGAGGTTGCGGGTTCGAATCCCGGCATGGGTGAAATTTTTAGCCTCTAAATAGGTTTTTAAAATTTGTTCCTTAGCACGGGTTAGTGCATTAAAAATAAAAATAGTATATAATTCAACCTTATACTGAAACCTATATACTGAAAGTAACTTTAATATTTCAGAACGCCAAAACATTGACATCTCGGTACTATAAATCACATATAATTTGTCTGCTTCTTTGATCTTCGGTATCATATCTGATTACCATTACTGAGGTCGTGGGCCCGATTCCCACTGGTGAGACGGCCCCGAGTGGTTAATGAACCCACCACCTTCAGCGTGGTAATTAGACACGATACCGTTAGACCAACGGGGCAGTCAAGTTCAAGTCCTCATACAGTCTGTTAGCTTTTAGAATATACCTCGAGCTTTAGAGTAGGCTTTAGGGGCTAAAAATTCCACCCATGCCGGAGACAGCGACATGTACTGACTGCACTGATGTGGCGATAGCTGTACGTAATACAGAGAGTGTTGTAAAGAGTGTAACGTTATACGTTATGTCATTTAACATTTAAATATTAAAACTGTATCTCTGCAAATCCTTCAGAGTTTACGTTACAAAAGTAATTGTAGCTGTTCGGAACGCGCCACCGACGGCGCCTGCGCATCGGGCCATCATCGCTCTGATTGGTCGCGTGCGTAGTGCGTCGGAGTGGGCACAACAGGCTTCGACCGTTGCCCGCCCTTGAGCGCTGCCAGCAGTCTCGACCCATCGCCACACTGAACGCACGCTTGCAGTCCTAGTGATCTCCAACGGTTTCTGTTACCAAATTCGTGCCTGTCGAGTGTCTGTAAAGTTCTGGACAGTTTCTTGTCAGACTATTTTTATATTTTTTTTTCAATTTCAACCTTCCGTGTATCTTCTAAGCCCCGATTAAGATCGGGGTTCAAGTTCGGGGCTCTTGTGAATCGACCCCCGCTAAGGATTGCTGAGAGTTACTTCCGCTCCGCTTTCCTGCGTGGATGACATCTGATCGGACGTGAGGCCACTCCTCAAGTAACTCCTTCGACGTTCCGCGGCCACCCATCATCTTCGGCCACCGATACAGATAAGGAACCGTGCTGCGTAGGTGAAGTCAGATAGGCCTTCGACTACCCACGTTCACCGTAGTATTAATAACATCATTTTCTTTTCTTTTTGATTAAATTATTATTTTGTTGACGACCTACCTTCTTTTATTTTATTTTTTCACGGTAGGGACGTCACAGTGGCGCCCAATAACGTGGTTAGTCTGGCTTTGCTTACGTAGTAAGTAGTTAGTTGCTTGTGTGTGTGTTCTTGTAAAACGTTATTTCTTTTCTTCTTTTGGTTTTGATTAGTAACTTTTGTGTACGTGGTTATTTGTTTGCCTGCCTCACGCAGTTTATTTTTAATTGTTAAACTAAAATTAATTTATAAAAAAAAAACACCTACCCACAAGTTGCAAATTTTTTGTTGGCAATTATTTTTCAGCTGTCTCCTTCCATTTTCACCTGCATCTCATTCCATCAAAACCTAACGTTCCATTTGGCTATTTTGTGACAGAACGGAGCTTAAATTTATTATTTAGCACTTTCATCAACATCATTTTCATACATCACCACTCGCCTCTTGCTTATTTTTCACATTAGGTGAACCTGGTGCATCATGGCTTATCCTTTAAAATTTCTGTCTCTCAATAAAGCCGAACTTGAGTATGAAGTAGCCATCCGCGGTACTACTCCTGCCTCGACTGTACAGGAATTGCGTAAGCAAATAACAAAACTGGTCACCGAATATTCCTCCGAAGATGTTCTCAGTTCTCATCTCGAACCCAAAGCCGATTTAAATGCGGTCGCTAACTGCTTGAGCAAGGTGCAAGCCACTCTTGATGGCCCTACACCGGATAAAACCTCTATTCTCAGGACTCAAAACTTGATGCACCATGTTTACCACCGATTGGGCAGGGTTCCTACAGCTGATGATACTGTTGAGGAACAGACGAGACTGACGGAACTTTTTAGACACTGCTACTCAAGGCTTTTGGATATACTATCCAACGTAAGGGACCCTCTTTCCCTACCCTCCTCGTCAAATGCCACGTGTGGAGAGTCAGAAACTACTGCTGGTTCTATGAGCATGATTTCAGTTTCTTGCGAGCGAAATAATTATACGGAATTATCCAAACTGAAATTTGACGGCAAGACTTGCGTTCGGGCTTTTATCGAACGCGTTTCAGAATTTTGTCAGGCTAGAAGTATTCCCGATTGCAAACTTATTTCTTTCGCGACGGAAATTTTTACCGATCAGGCTTTACATTGGTTCAGAAGCGTAAGAGATAGGGTGACTAACTGGGCGGATCTAAAATCTCTGCTGTTAGAGGATTTCGACCAAGCAGATTATGATTATCGCCTCCTCGCTGAAATTAGATCCCGGACTCAAGGTGAATCAGAAACGATCACCATATATCTTTCCATTATGGCAGGAATGTTCTCTCGTTTGTCAAAGAAATTAACCGAGGACGAAAAGTTAGAAATCTTGCTTCATAACATTCGACCTTATTATACGAGTATGCTAGCCTCGGTAACCCAAATTAGCAACATTGAAGCTTTAAAGTCCTTGTGCAAAAACTTTGAAAACATTCAGACACGCATGTCTCACTTTCGCGAACCACCAACTGTGACTTCCGATACGTTAGCCCCTGAGTTCGCCTATTCTTCAAATAAATCAAAAACTTTTTCAAATAAAAATCAATTTGTTCCAGAGAAAAAACCAAATTACAGCTACAGCTATAGACAAAGCGATTACAAAACAAATATGTCACCTGTTTCAAACAGCAATTATGTGCATGCCATTTCCCCATCTATCAAAACAAAAAGGTTTTGCCCTAGATGCCGCACTGACACTCATAATCTACGACAGTGTGAGATCAGTCGCGACGTTATCGTCTGTTTCGGCTGCGGCAGGCAAGGCATCAGAAAGCCTGATTGTCCCGACTGCACTCCTACCGTTACAAAAAACTAAATGAGCAGAGTTGTGGCGACACTAAGGGTCACTTCGATAGAGCGGACTTTGACCAATGGCTCCAAACTCTTAGATCTTTCTTCTCCAGCTTTAGAGTCGCCTCAATTCTGAAAAATAAACCTTCTGGCGACTGACGACCCTATATATCCGTCAAAATTGAAGACATTTCGGCTTCTGGTTTGCTTGATTCAGGGTCTGCCGTCACTATTCTTGGCAACGATTCGCACCAGATATTATTGGATCATGGACTTGTTCTATCTACGGATGATTGTATTTCGGTAACAGCTGCTGGAGGCCAATCACTCCAAAGCATTGGTTACATCAATCTTCCTGTACACTTTGAAGACCAATTCCACATTATTAAAGGCTACGTTGTAACAGATGTGGATAGTCCACTTATTCTGGGCGTAGACTTTTGGCGGGCTTTTAATATTTGTCCCAAATACTTAGGCTGCATTACCCTGTCTAATACTTCCTTGGCAGAAATTAACATTAAAAATCAGGAAACTTTTATACAGTCTTACGATAATCTCGATGACTCTCAGAAATCGATCGCTGACTCTGTTATCGAAAAGTTTAAAAGAATCTCAACTGAAAGTAAGGGCCTTGGTAGAACGAGCCTAATAACTCACCATATTGATACAGGTGACTCTCAACCAATTAGGCAACGTTACTATCGAATGTCTCCGGAAAAGCAACGGATTTTGATAGATCAGGTTGACGAGATGCTAGCGCTGAATGTTGTTGAACCTTGTGAGAGTGCATGGTCATCCCCTGTCCTCATAGTATACAAAAAAAATGGACAGCCTCGCTTTTGCCTCGACAGTCGGAAACTTAATTCAGTCACAAAAAAAGACGCTTACAATTTACCGTATATTACGGAAATCTTAGACAATCTACGCGACGCCAAGTATTTGTCAAGCGTAGATTTAGTATTTTCTAAGGTTAACACGAGCTGTAGACATAATTAAAACTGTTTTTATACGGATTTATGCTCGTTTATTACATTTTTACAATTTTCCAACGTTTCGGCACTTTTTCAGGTGCCGTGGTCCCGGATGACTGAGGTGACAGGTGTCTTTTAGAAATCATTAACGGTTAGTTTACTACCCTCGGCAAAAATTACAAAAGTTAATTATGAAGTTACGTTCCAAAATAGACAAACCAATTATTTTTTATATAAAGTCAACAATATTGATTATTAGTAATTGAAGTTAAAATTAAATTTATAAACTAATTACTTTATATGAACTTAAAGATACCGATTATTAATTGAATTTAAATTGATTTTTTATTATTTATTCTACAGTCACACTTCTAGCAAGGGGGTCTCATGCACTTAAGCACTGGTTCCCATGCTACCGGTATGTTCCAACCACGATCTCTATTAAAATTTGGATGCCGGCGGATCTCTATTGCCTCACGTATCATTCTAGGGAAGAAACGGTCTTCTCGGGCTAGAACTTTAACTTTATCGAAATGTATAAAGTGGTTGGTACCGCTAAGTGTATGCTCGCTGACTGCAGATCTACCAGAGCGCTTATGTTTCACATCAGCGATATGTTCCTTCACCCGCTCAGCTATGGTACGCTTCGTTTGACCAATGTACGAGGAACCACATTCACAGTCAAGCTTGTATACTCCTGCCTCTTGTAAGGGAATCCTGTGCTTGACACTTCGCATGAATTGGTGTATCTTTCTTGGCGGCTGGTAGATGGTTCTGATTGAGGCGCGTTTCAAAATACTCCCAATTTTGTCAGTCACTCCTCTCACGAAAGGCAGGTAGGCTGGAACTCGCTCGACTGTGTCCGGTTTGACACGTCCTCCGCGACGGACACGCGGAACTTGCAGCTTGTTTGCACGAAGTACTCGTTTGACATGCTGGAGTTCCGCAGGTAGATGGTCCTTGTCGCAGATTCGGTGTGCCCTCTGTAACAGAGATTTTCCAACGGTAGACAACTGACACGGGTGATGGTGAGACTCACCGTTTAGGTACCTATCAGTGTGGGTCTTTTTCCTATAAACTGTATGTCCTAAGGTTCCATTTGGATTCCTGATGACTAAAACATCTAAGAAAGCTAAAGAACAATCTGCTTCTAACTCCATTGTAAACTGGATCTTGTTGTTTATAGAGTTAAGGTGGTCTAAGAAAGCCGTTATTCCACTAGTAGGTAAAATAGCAAAAGTGTCATCGACATATCGCTTATAGAACCTTGGTGGGACGGGAGCAGTTCGCAGGGCTCGCTCCTCGAAGTCTTCCATGAAAATATCGGCTACAACGGGAGAAACAGGGGAACCCATGGCTACCCCGTCTACCTGCATGTAAAACTCACCATTCCATACCAAGTAGCCAGTTGTTAGGCAGTGATCTAACAGCTCTGCATATTCCACAGGCAAATCATGTTCATTGAGCCTTCTCTTAACAATCTCAATGCAATCCTGTATTGGAAGACAAGTAAACAAGGATTTAACATCGAAACTCACCATTGTTTCTTCACTAGTCAAATGTAGGTCATCAATTTGACTAGTGAAGTGGTAGGAATCCTTGACGTGGGCTTCAGTGTTCCCCCTCAGCGGTGACAGGACTTGCGTCAGGTGTTGGGCTAGTTTGTAGGTAGGAGCACCAATTTGGCTACCAATTTGGCTGACAATAGGACGCAGTGGAGCCCCCGTCTTGTGAATTTTCGGTAGTCCATACAGTTTAGGAGGTTTTGCTGTCCCTGGTAGAAGGTTGGCTTAGTCTGGATGTTACCAACCTTCTACCAGGGACAGCAAAACCTCCTAAACTGTATGGACTACCGAAAATTCACAAGACGGGGGCTCCACTGCGTCCTATTGTCAGCCAAATTGGTGCTCCTACCTACAAACTAGCCCAACACCTGACGCAAGTCCTGTCACCGCTGAGGGGGAACACTGAAGCCCACGTCAAGGATTCCTACCACTTCACTAGTCAAATTGATGACCTACATTTGACTAGTGAAGAAACAATGGTGAGTTTCGATGTTAAATCCTTGTTTACTTGTCTTCCAATACAGGATTGCATTGAGATTGTTAAGAGAAGGCTCAATGAACATGATTTGCCTGTGGAATATGCAGAGCTGTTAGATCACTGCCTAACAACTGGCTACTTGGTATGGAATGGTGAGTTTTACATGCAGGTAGACGGGGTAGCCATGGGTTCCCCTGTTTCTCCCGTTGTAGCCGATATTTTCATGGAAGACTTCGAGGAGCGAGCCCTGCGAACTGCTCCCGTCCCACCAAGGTTCTATAAGCGATATGTCGATGACACTTTTGCTATTTTACCTACTAGTGGAATAACGGCTTTCTTAGACCACCTTAACTCTATAAACAACAAGATCCAGTTTACAATGGAGTTAGAAGCAGATTGTTCTTTAGCTTTCTTAGATGTTTTAGTCATCAGGAATCCAAATGGAACCTTAGGACATACAGTTTATAGGAAAAAGACCCACACTGATAGGTACCTAAACGGTGAGTCTCACCATCACCCGTGTCAGTTGTCTACCGTTGGAAAATCTCTGTTACAGAGGGCACACCGAATCTGCGACAAGGACCATCTACCTGCGGAACTCCAGCATGTCAAACGAGTACTTCGTGCAAACAAGCTGCAAGTTCCGCGTGTCCGTCGCGGAGGACGTGTCAAACCGGACACAGTCGAGCGAGTTCCAGCCTACCTGCCTTTCGTGAGAGGAGTGACTGACAAAATTGGGAGTATTTTGAAACGCGCCTCAATCAGAACCATCTACCAGCCGCCAAGAAAGATACACCAATTCATGCGAAGTGTCAAGCACAGGATTCCCTTACAAGAGGCAGGAGTATACAAGCTTGACTGTGAATGTGGTTCCTCGTACATTGGTCAAACGAAGCGTACCATAGCTGAGCGGGTGAAGGAACATATCGCTGATGTGAAACATAAGCGCTCTGGTAGATCTGCAGTCAGCGAGCATACACTTAGCGGTACCAACCACTTTATACATTTCGATAAAGTTAAAGTTCTAGCCCGAGAAGACCGTTTCTTCCCTAGAATGATACGTGAGGCAATAGAGATCCGCCGGCATCTAAATTTTAATAGAGATCGTGGTTGGAACATACCGGTAGCATGGGAACCAGTGCTTAAGTGCATGAGACCCCCTTGCTAGAAGTGTGACTGTAGAATAAATAATAAAAAATCAATTTAAATTCAATTAATAATCGGTATCTTTAAGTTCATATAAAGTAATTAGTTTATAAATTTAATTTTAACTTCAATTACTAATAATCAATATTGTTGACTTTATATAAAAAATAATTGGTTTGTCTATTTTGGAACGTAACTTCATAATTAACTTTTGTAATTTTTGCCGAGGTTAGTAAACTAACCGTTAATGATTTCTAAAAGACACCTGTCACCTCAGTCATCCGGGACCACGGCACCTGAAAAAGTGCCGAAACGTTGGAAAATTGTAAAAATGTAATAAACGAGCATAAATCCGTATAAAAACAGTTTTAATTAAGCGTAGATTTGTCCAAGGCCTTTTGGCAAATTCCCATAGCTCCAGAAGACCAAGACAAAACTGCTTTCTACGTGCCAGGCAGAGGTAGTCTTCGTTTCAAGACCACTGCATTTGGTCTCACAAATGCGCCTGCTACGCAACAAAGATTAGTCGACCTACTGTTCGGTAATTTTGATTTGAAGGCATTCGCTTATCTTGACGACATTATCGTCATAAGCAACTCTTTTGAAGAACACGTGTCCCTTTTGCTACGCGTGTTGGAGAAATTGGAGCAGGCAAACCTGACGATAAATCTTGAAAAGTGTAATTTTTTCAGAGGCCAATTAAAGTACTTGGGGTACGTTGTCGATGCACACGGTCTGCGTACAGATCCCGAGAAGGTGGAGGCCATTTTAAATTTTCCTACGCCCACTTCACGTAAAGATGTAAAACGTTTTCTTGGAACTGCAACATGATATCGACGATTCGTACCAAATTTCAGTACCATAGCCGGTCCTCTGAACCAACTGACCTCCAGCAAAAAAAATGCTCCCCCCTTCAAATGGACACCTGAAGCGGAAATAGCATTTAACAAACTCAAAGAAAGTTTGGTATCTGCGCCCGTACTAGCATGCCCAGACTATAATTTACCGTTCGAGGTCCACACAGATGCTAGCAATTACGGCATAGGAGCCATGCTGACGCAAATGGTGGACGGTAAAGAGCACCCCATAGCGTACATGAGCCGTTCCCTCTCAGGTGCCGAGAAAAACTACGGGATAACAGAAAGGGAAACCTTGGCTGTTATCACCGCTCTCGAGCACTGGCGTTGTTATTTAGAGAACGGACAAACATTTACCGTTTACACTGATCACTCTGCTTTAAAGTGGTTTCTTTCCATAAGTAACCCAACAGGTAGGTTAGCTCGTTGGGGAGTTAGACTATCCTCATTTAATTTTGAGATCAAACATCGTCGTGGGGTCGATAATGTTATCCCAGATGCAATTTCACGTGCTGTCCCATGTGCTACTATCAGTACCGCCAACTCAAACTTGACTACTTCTGACACATGGTATAAAAATATCTTTAACGGCTGTTTGAATTCACCTACCACTTTTAGTAATTATTTGATTAAAAATGGCACCCTCTACCGGCTTTCCAAAAATAAGTGTGAATTGGTCTCCGAGTTTTCCTGGAAGGAAGTAGTTCCTAAGGAATTGCGTGACAATGTCATTAATGACAATCACGCTGATCCAACTGCTGCTCATCTAGGGATTTTCAAAACATATCGGCGCTTACTCCAAAGATATTTTTGGCCGGGCATGCATCAAGACGTAGTCCGGTTCGTCGGGTCTTGTTCAAAATGCCTTACCTATAAACCACAAAACCATCCAACTTTGGGTACAATGGGTCGCCCAAAACAATGTTCACGGCCGTTCCAAATGATTTCCATTGATTTTGTGGGCCCATTCCCCGTTAGTCGGAAACAGAACAGCTACATCCTAGTTGTGACGTGCTGTTTTTCCAAGTTCTGTCTAATATTCCCGCTTCAACGCGCTACTTCAGAAGCTGTCGTAAAAGCGTTGGAGGATTCTGTGTTTCTGGTACACGGAGTTCCTCAAACAATTTCCCTAGATAACGGCACTCAGTTCATTAGCTCTGTAACGGACGCCCTTTTCAAAAAAATATAAGGTACCAAATGTTTTCTTTTCCCCAAAGTACACCCCACAGGTGAATACCGTGGAGCGGTATAACAAGACAATTGTTACTTGTATCTCCACATACGTAGACAATGACCATAGGTCTTGGGACACTTATCTCCCTAAAATAGAATACGCTATAAACAATTCCGTCAATGAAACAACCGGTTACACCCCATCGTTTCTCGTCTACGGAAGAGAAACGGTTACTTGCGGCTCTCATTATACGGATAATGACCTGGGCAATGAAATACTTTTTTTGCCACGCGACATTTACGCTGAAAATATTGGTCATCTTTCAAAAATATTTGATAAAGTACAGTTATCTCTCTGGAATGCCCATGCTAAAAATACTACACACTATAATTTAAGGCGAAAACAGGTAGAATTTAACGTAGGTGACATTGTCTTAAAGCGCGCATATGTTTTGAGTGATAAAGACAAGTATTTTAGTAAAAAACTCGCTCCCAAATACATAAAATGCCGTGTTTCTGTGAAAAAATCCCCGTTGGTTTACATTTTGGAGGATATGTCAGGAAAGAATATAGGCACCTGGCACATTAAGGATCTTAAATTAGTAAAACAGAATTAAATTAATATTTTCACTTACAATTTGAAAATATTTAACGTGCCGAGGGGGGTATTGTAACGTTATACTTTATGTCATTTAACATTTAAATATTAAAACTGTATCTCTGCAAATCCTTCAGAGTTTACGTTACAAAAGTAATTGTAGCTGTTCGGAACGCGCCACCGACGGCGCCTGCGCATCGGGCCATCATCGCTCTGATTGGTCGCGTGCGTAGTGCGTCGGAGTGGGCACAACAGACTTCGACCGTTGCCCGCCCTTGAGCGCTGCCAGCAGTCTCGACCCATCGCCACACTGAACGCACGCTTGCAGTCCTAGTGATCTCCAACGGTTTCTGTTACCAAATTCGTGCCTGTCGAGTGTCTGTAAAGTTCTGGACAGTTTCTTGTCAGACTATTTTTATATTGTTTTTTCAATTTCAACCTTCCGTGTATCTTCTAAGCCCCGATTAAGATCGGGGTTCAAGTTCGGGGCTCTTGTGAATCGACCCCCGCTAAGGATTGCTGAGAGTTACTTCCGCTCCGCTTTCCTGCGTGGATGACATCTGATCGGACGTGAGGCCACTCCTCAAGTAACTCCTTCGACGTTCCGCGGCCACCCATCATCTTCGGCCACCGATACAGATAAGGAACCGTGCTGCGTAGGTGAAGTCAGATAGGCCTTCGACTACCCACGTTCACCGTAGTATTAATAACATCATTTTCTTTTCTTTTTGATTAAATTATTATTTTGTTGACGACCTACCTTCTTTTATTTTATTTTTTCACGGTAGGGACGTCACAGTTCGAAATTTTACTGATGCCGGTGAGTCACCCATTAGCTCAGTTGGGAGAGCGCTGGCACGGTTAGCCAGAGGTCGCGGTTTCGAGTCCCGGCATGGGTGGAATTTTTAGCCATTAAATAGGTTTTTTTTTAAATTGTCCTTGGCACGGGTTAGTGCATTAAAAATAATATAATCATGTAGGTACAGCGATGTTAAATCTAACTGCAAAGTAATTCCGATGTAAAATCTAACTGCAAAGTAGGTACTCGGGGCTGCAAGTGATGCAAATTGCTTCAGCCAGATGTCGCTGTCTGTACGTAATACAAAGAATAGTGTCAAGAGGTTCGAAATTTCACTGATGCCGGTGAGTCGCCCATTAGCTCAGTTGGAAAGAGCGCTGGCACGGATAGCCAGAGATCGCGGGTTCGAATCCCGGCATGGGTGGAATTTTTAGCATCTAAATAGGTTTTTAAAATTGTCCTTAGCACGGTTTAGTGCATTAAAAAATAGTATAATCTAAATAGGTTATTTAAAATGATGTTTCCAGTTCCCGGCGGCCGCTGATGCGCGACCCGAACCACAAGGGTCGGCCTAAGAACAAAGTGATGGAGCGCGAGTCGGAAATCAAGACCATGGTCGAAAACTTCGACGCTGTGAGTGCACACAATCTCCGCGACAGAAAAAACTCACTTTTTTATGCAGCCTTTAACCTTCTAAGGCTCAATATCCTCAAGTGAAATGAAATGAAAAGGTTTCATTTAAAGTAGCGCAGAAGTTGTGGCTTAATGAACGTTACAATTCAAAATAGGTTTCCATTTCAAAGTCTAGATCATTTTGGAGAAAAAATAGACAATAAAACTCCAAACTTAGGGGTGTTTCACAATCAGCAAATAAAGTTCCGAATAAGCTATCCGCAACCAGGGGCTGCCGTTTGTTCTGAATTTAAATAAATATTCCTATGTTGCGTGTGTTTGTTTATGGCTTCAAATTTAGAACAAACGGCAGCCCTGGTTGCGGATAGCTTATCCGGAACTTTATTTGCAGATTGTGAAACAGGCCCTTAGTCTTTTCAAAGTCCTTAATTAAGTGATCACAAAAACCATAGTGATTTTCAAGGTCCGGCCTTACAAGGATAAACATTGCACTGAATGGCACTGGCCTTCTCTTGGAGAGAGAGTATCGTGCCGCGAATTAGCAATTCCTGCCTGCCTGCCTGCCTGCCTGCCTGCCTGCCTGCCTGCCTGCCTGCCTGCCTGCCTGCCTGCCTGCCTGCCTGCCTGCCTGCCTGCCTGCCTGCCTGCCTGCCTGCCTGCCTGCCTGCCTGCCTGCCTGCCTGCCTGCCTGCCTGCCTGCCTGCCTGCCTGCCTGCCTGCCTGCCTGCCTGCCTGCCTGCCTGCCTGCCTGCCTGCCTGCCTGCCTGCCTGCCTGCCTGCCTGCCTGCCTGCCTGCCTGCCTGCCTGCCTGCCTGCCTGCCTGCCTGCCTGCCTGCCTGCCTGCCTGCCTGCCTGCCTGCCTGCCTGCCTGCCTGCCTGCCTGCCTGCCTGCCTGCCTGCCTGCCTGCCTGCCTGCCTGCCTGCCTGCCTGCCTGCCTGCCTGCCTGCCTGCCTGCCTGCCTGCCTGCCTGCCTGCCTGCCTGCCTGCCTGCCTGCCTGCCTGCCTGCCTGCCTGCCTGCCTGCCTGCCTGCCTGCCTGCCTGCCTGCCTGCCTGCCTGCCTGCCTGCCTGCCTGCCTGCCTGCCTGCCTGCCTGCCTGCCTGCCTGCCTGCCTGCCTGCCTGTCTGTCTGTCTATCTATCTATCTATCTATTTATTTGTTTACTTGTTTACTTGTTTATTTGTTTATTTATTTACTTGTTTGTTTGTTTATTTATTGATAATAGACACACCAACAGTACACAGATAAAAATCAACTATGCGGGCCAGAGTCCTATCGAACTGCCAGTTTCCGTTCCGTCACGTCCAGATATATTCTATAATGTATGTTGTTAACGCCATCTATCGAAGCTAGCCAGAACTTCAGAGAACATCAAGATCCAGTCAGTCGATATCGAGCTATCGAAGGACTTCCGGAGCGCACCGTAAGATGGCGCTGTATCTCATGAATAAAAGCCGCCTGCATGTGAGAGCGGCCCTCTCTCGTCTTTTCGACATGTACCATCATTGAAAAAACCTATTTAGAGGCTAAAAATACCATCATCATTGTGCATATACCTGTATCTTATTATATTGAATAAAACGCTACACCCCGAAGGAATTAAAAACTACTCATTGAAATACACAGCAGTCTAAGCAGAGCCTGGAATCAAACATAATTATGTATAAATAAATAGAAGAATAGGTGCTGACTGAAAATCAGGGTTGCAGGTCTAGCCTGCAGCAAATGCTGAGTCAGCTACCTGTTTGTGGCTGCGGAGATACAATGTCCTTCTAAATTGTAAATGTTTGTTTTGTATCCTATTCTTTGTTTTATAATATATTTCTTTGTTCTTTCTTTTCTTATTTGTCTGTACCTATTATTTTAATATCGTGTTACATTGTGTTATGTGTATTGTATCTTTTTGGCTGCAAATAAATGTCTGGTGGTCTACCCTCCAAACGACGACCAGTTCTGTATCTTACTTCAGTATTCTCTTTTTTCAGGCTTCAAGTTTGATAAGCAGAGAGGAAGGTCCATATAGCACTGTCGACCTCAAGACCCGGGTGAGTTTCAATGATCCACAGTACAACGGCATTATTCAAAGGCTAAGCCGCCTATTAAAATCATAAGAAATGTTCGAGGGTAAGTAGACCAGTAATTTCCAGTAAATTCCGTGAACAAATCCTAGTTCAAATGTATTTATTAAAAAATTACACATGCATTCAAAAGAAAACCTTAAACTATAGAAATCCACAATCATATAAAATACTTACTATTAATAAATAAGCAAATTAGTCAATTAATTAAACAAAAAAAAAACAAACAAAATTACACACACACAATACAAACAAAATAAAATTTGTCAATCAAACCGCCCCGAGACATATCCGACCCAAAGGTTCCCATAGCGCTGGCAGCATTACCGCGCTTTACTGCTTAATAGGGATATCCTTTGCGTCAAATATGTTCCGGAGCGGAAGTCCCGGAAGTCCAAGCGACGGTTCCTCAGACGACGACCTACCTCTTTAATAAAGGGTTTGCCCTGAACACCCCAGACAAATCCTACCCATGGCAGGGACTGAGAATACAGTACTTAGTATAGAAAAATGGTTGTGCGATTGACATGTTGACATTTTGGTTGCATGTGGAGAGGACGAAGAAAGAAAGATTGACGAAACAAATATATATTGCGAACGTAAGTGAAAGGGCTGGTAAGGGCAGTCCCAGGCGGACATACATCGACCAAATAGGGGATGTATTAGCAAAGGGACAGATAAAAACCGGCCAAGTGCGAGTCAGACTCGCGCACCGAGGGTTTCGTACAAACCTGTATTATAGACCCTAGTATTTGGTATGAATTTCAATTTAATACCTCTACGCGTTTATGAGGAAATGGGTAGTAAGTTTAAAATTATTAAAAAAATATATATTATGTGATGTAACTAAAAATTTATGGTTTTCGTAATTTTTCCTTTATCTATGCTATAAGACGTTGCTTCGTACCAAATTTCAAGATTCTGAGTTCACGGGAAGCACCCTGTAGGTTTTGATTCCCTTGCAAGTGTCGAAAATTTGCGGCATAAACGGCTGTATCTTTTGATTGCGTTGGCTTAGAAGTTTGATTTTTTCACAGCTTCAAGGGACAGTAGACCTGAGTAATTGATATAAATTTCAGCTTCATACCTCCATGCGTTCCTGAGAAAAAGGGTCTTGACAGACGGACGGACGGACGGACAGACGGACAACAAAGTGATCCTATAAGGGTTCCGTTTTTTCCTTTTGAGGTACGGAACCCTAAAAAGTACCCGGAACCGGCGTGCGTGCATGCAACGACTTATGAACGTTGATAAAGCGAAGGTGATCTGTCAGGATCGTGGCAATTGGCAGTCCCTAGTATCTGCCTTCCCCTCTGGGATACAGGCGTGAGGTTTTGTATGTATATAGAAGTAACCTGAGTGGGTGAGGTGTTCAAATAACTACCTCAGCGCTTGAAATTGCCAATCGGCGGTGGGCATTCGTGGTAATTAAGCCCAAACTCTCTCTATGAACCCGGAGATCCTCTACCAACACGGACTTGGCCCCTGTGGCGGAGTATGGCCTAACCTCCCTGCGATGCAGGAAGAGACCCGTGCCCCAGCAGTGGGGACATACAAGGGTTCATGTCATCATCATCTCTCTACGAGAGAAGGCCTGTGCCCTGCAGTGGTACAGCTACACAAGAAATAAGTCTCGCGGATGTACCTGCGCAGATGACCAAATTTTGGATGTGCGGCAAGTTGATCGACCAATCAGATAGTTTCATTTTATGGCAGGCCGCGCCTTTGTTGCTATTGGTAGATTCAACGTCATCGATGCAGGTGACTATTAGTTTGGCAATATTAGCGTGAGCGAAATAGGTAGCGCTAATGCGGCAATCAATTCTGCACCTTAACCGTATCGATTAAAGATCAAGTTGAATGTACTTATAGCTTCGGGTAATTTCGTTACACTTCTTCCTAGTCTGCGCGAACGTAGATTCCCGAAGGGACTTTTATGATGTATAGTACTGTATTGAAGTCGGTGTTTATTTTTATATTTAATTTATTTTTGTTTCAGTATTCTCGTCTTTATATTCTTTTTGTTGCACTAACCCGTGCTAAGGATACTTAAAAAAAAATATCCTCTAAATAGGTTTTTAATATTCTCATCTTCATCTTAGACCACAGTCTTTCTCCACTTTTGCTCCCTCCAGAACCCTCGCACGCCGCGCGGCTGGGCCCGTAAGGAAGCAGTGCATACTGCAGCCAAGAACGTGCAGCGCCAGGCCACCCTGCGCGTCAACAGACCTATAGAGCGTACGCCTAGGAGCCTCTCGCCCAAGAGCAGCCCGAAACGCCGCGAAAAGAAGCTCTATCAGGCTGTGAATAAGATCCTGAGTCCGCTGATGGTCGACCCGCAGGCGGCCAAGATAGCGCACGTGCAGCAGATCAAAGTAAGCGACGCGTGCGCAATTTTTCTAGCAATAGCAATCAACACGAGCTCTTCTCGTCGCTTTGAAAGTCAACGTTTAAAATTTTATCAAAAACAAAAAAAAAATATTAATACAACCCTTTCCTTTCCGGGATTCCCTTTTAAGTATGAAATACCTGTGACAGGGAAATCCGCTCTTCCATAACTTAAATTGAACAACTAAAACTATAATTATATTATTTTAATTCTTTATTGCACTAATTACATGAGTAAATGTACAAGGGCGTGCTTAATGCAAGAAGCATTATTTAATGCAAGAAGAAAAATTAACTTTCCTATAATATTTTTGTTCAATGACAGCTTAAGTTTAATATTTCTATTTTATATAAAGATAAGTTCTTATAAAAGAATTAATTTTTAGTAAAATTTATATGTGTTAAGTTACATTATAGATTAGTGGTGTGTGTGTGTGTGTGCGTGTGTGTGTGTGTATGTTTGCGTGCGTGAGTGTGTTTGTGTGAGTGTGCCTGTTTTGTATTAATTATTTTATTATAATTAGGTGACAACAATGCATAGAATCGCCTGGCTTAGTCTTCCTCTCGATAAAGGCAATAGTGCCTTTCGGTGTAGGCGGTGGAGGTATCATTGTTCACTCCCAAATAATTCGCGGTGGACATGCGTGACGATCTGCGAAACACCCCGGCAGATGCTGGATGCGGCAAGCTGAAGACAGGGCGCTGTGGCGCTCATTAGGGGAGGGTTATATCCAGCAGTGGACTAATATAGCCTGAAGAAGAAGAAGATGCTAGGTGATTAAGCCATACTCTCTCTCTTTGACAGAGAAACCCTGTGCCCTGCAGTGGGTCGTATATGGGTCTGTCAAAAGCACGAAAGCCTCTCTAAATCCACGAAAATGCTACGTGAACATAATGACTTTTCCCTTCAGGTGAAGCTAACCCCTAAGGGGACGCATGAAGACGGTGACTCCAAGCCCCCCTCAGAAGACCAGTCGAGATCTAAAGGCCTCGTCGTGAACCCCAGCAAGGCTACTGCCACCCCTCGGGAGAAGGACCAAATTTCTGAGGTGGCGTCTTCAAGGGATGTACCGAAGGGCGATGCGGTTAAGGAGGTGAAGAATCACGGCGATAAGGTTAGTGGTGGATTTTTGGATACACGGATTCGTATGATGATCTTGCTGACCGAGTTTGGTCATGGCGAAGATTACAGCTGGGGAGAGCGCCGGTCATGTACCCTCATAGGTCCAATGAATCTTGGTCGTAAGAGTGCGATTGTACCAACTACAAGTATCATTTATGTTTCAATTGTGGTATTGTAAGGCAACTAGAGCTACATTTGAGTTCACTCGAGCCTCAAGTGCAGCTATTTTTTCGGCAATCGGATTGAAGATATTGAATATAGCAAGTAGTATATTTTATAACTTGATAATTAACTATATTCTTTTTGCGCGTGCCGGAGATGCTTAATGTACAGACGTATGTACACTTAACGCGTGAAGAGTTGCACTAACCCGTGCTAAGGACATTTTTTTTGAAAAACCTATTTAGAGGCTAAAAATTTCACCCATGCCGGGACTCGAACCCGCGACCTCTGGCTAACCGTGCCAGATAATTAACTGTGAAGTAAAACACCGTTAGGAAACCTGAATGACTGAGGTGATTATTTATTTATTAAATTTTATGCGTTGAGTGCACTTGAATTTGAAAAATAAGTTTGTACTATGCGGCGGATTTAATGCCGTAACAATGCATGCCCACTACGGATTGACAATTTTAAGCGCTGAGTTGGCTATGGTGTGAAGCGTTCGTGGCCTAGACGAACCGAGTGATTTTAATCAATCACTTGAGTTAAGCAACAACAGGCGCGGTAAACTGCAGGATGACTACCGCTAGTGGCATTTTTCCGAGCGCTTCCGTGCTTCGCAAGGCACGCCAAGCCGTTGGTGCCGGCTGTCATGTAATGGCAGTCGTTAAGCCTTGTCAGAGGCCTTATGGACGGCTTGATAACTTCTGACAGTAAGGCCCGCCACTGTCTTACAATCCTACACCAACCCGGACTTGGCCCCCGTGGTGGAGTATGGCCTAACCTTCCTGCGATGCAGGAAGAGACCCGTGCCCCAGCAGTGGGGGCATACAGGGGTTGATAACGATAACGAGGTTGTTATGTTTAACTACCTTTCAATACTCTTTCTCTGTCTCTCTGAGAGAAGGCCTGTGCGCTGTAGTGGTATGTATATAGACTACATGGTTAGGCGGTCATGGTTTGGAGGCAAATAATCGTAGACCGGCGTTAAAAAACAATAATTTATTGAACAAAAATAAACGTAAGGTAAGCATAAGTAAACATTTTATTTATATCTAGCTGGCCTTACTAATTTCACGTGGTATATTAATTACAAAATATATAAATAATTTATTCATTACATTACGAAAGCCCACTTTTGAAGCGACACTTAATCATACACGAGTACAATTCTAGGGATTTTTTGCCATAAAATACAATTGTCTTTCTCAAGAAGTTTTTGATTTGTGCAAATACTGTGCGTAGTACTAGTGTTGTACCGTAGAGTCGTATTTCACTGCCTCCTTGGATTCTATAGTCCATTTGTTTAGGTACTTAAAAAAATGTAAACAATCTTGATACGTCTTTTCATCGAAACACACACTTTTTAAATCAAAATCTTTACACTTTAGCAATTAAAATCTGAAATTTAGTGTATATTTCAATAAAAAGACTAATCAAGATTATTTTAATATATTTTATTACCTTATTAAATGGTAGTTGGTTATCGTTTTCATCCATTACTGAGTTTACAGGACGTAATACTTTCGATAGACATGGGTTATGTACAGAACTCTATTACAGTGTAATAGGGGCCTTAATTGAGTGATAAAAGTTTCATCTTAAAAGCTCCATTTATAACCTTTATATGTTTTTCGTAAGGTGTGGGCGGTTTTAATACTCGACATGATTTAACCGTGACATAAGCCGTGCTTCGCAAGGCACGTTAAGCCGTTGGTGCCGGCTGTCATGTAATGGCAGTCGTTAAGCCATGTCAGAGGCCTTATGGGCGGCTTGATAACTTCTGACAGTAAGGCCCGCCACTGTCTGACAATCCTCCACTAACCCGGACTAGGCCCCCGTGGTGGAGTATGGCCTAACCTTCCTGCGATGCAAGAAGAGAGCCGTGCCCCAGCAGTGGGGACATACAAGCGTTAATATCCATGACTTTAACCTATGGTGGGTACATAAATGACTGTAGATTGTTTGTGACTTTGCGTTCTATAATATTATTATGTTGGTGCGTATTTTTTTTGGTGTCGTCAAGTTGGTATCTTAGATGCATTTTCCGCAAAGCGGTTTGTTATCCAAGACTTGGAAGGTCGCGTCTGTCACCGGGTTTCGGCATTTCTGGAAAGAGGCAAACATATCCGGTTAATACCGATTTTCTTATGATTGGATGAGGATAGGTGAGGACTGAGAGGAGTTCGTATACACCCGGTTTCTCGCACACCATACGAAAACCAGCCGTTTTTTGGGGTAAAAGCTAACTAGTTCTAGGTTCCTTGTCGTGGGTCTTAAAAATCAGTGTTAACATTATTGAGTGCTGTGTGGTGTCGGCTAAGAGAATAGCACCAACCCAAATTCTTTCCGCGGGTGTCGTAAAAGGCGACTAAGGGACACAAACTGGGGGGTGAGCATATTTTTCATTTTATTTAGTACACAAAACAGGTTACAGATACATTTTCCAAATTTTATTATTACCTTAAACATGACTGTGTATGTACCTAGCAACTTCTTCTTCTTCAGGCTATATTAGTCCACTGCTGGACATAGGTCTACCTAGCTAGCCTACATTTTGACTATTTTATACGTCTTAATTTTAACGAAACTTATTCTTTTACAACTTTAACAATTTGGACCAACTATATTCTTCTATGACTTTTTAGCATAAGTAGAACGATGGCGCGTGTAAACACCGAGGAGGCGAAAGCTACTTACGGTGCACTGGAAGCACTCGCGGTGCCACTTGGCGTCCAGGGCGATGATGGCCTTGTCCACAATGGGCTTGGCGCATCCCGCGCAGCGCGCCGCGAACTTGTCCGCGTAGCAGCCCGAGCAGTAAGGGCGGCCGGCCTGGAAGACATTGCATTAAATTGTATCAATATTAAATTGTTTAACACGAAGATCTCGTGGCCTAGTCGAACCGTGTGATTGGAATCGATCACTTGCAACAACAGGCGCGGTCAGGTGCAGGATGGGTGACCGCCCCGTGACTACCGCTAGCGGCATTTTTTCCGGGCGCTTCCGTGCTTCGCAAGGTACGCTAAGCGGTTGGTGCCGGCTGCCGTCGACAAATCTTTAAGACAAGTCACAGGTCTTAGGGCGGCTTGAAAGCTTCGGACAGTAAGACCAGCCACTAGTCTTGCAAGCTCCACCAATCTGGACTTGGCCCCCGTGGTGGAGAATGGTTTATACCTTCCTCAGGGAAGAGACCCGTGCCCCTCGGTGGACACATAATGGGTTGATGATGAGCATCAATATTCATTATTGGGGGGGGAATTCTTGAATAGGGCCCATATATCGGCAAGCGCAGCGCAAGATGACCAGCCACAAGATGGTCAGAAGACCTCATCCGAGTGGCAGGACGACACTGGATGCAAGCCGCTTCCAACTGGACTTTTTAGAAGTCCATGGACGAGACCTACGTCCAGCAGTGGACCTCCTTATCAGTGATAATAATTGTTTCAAAGTCCAAGTTGTCCCTTCACCCATCTAGTGTGCGTGAAGGTGCCACTGGACGCTTTTAATTAGTTTGTCCTGTAGTTTCCACACTTAGCCTCATAATTGGGCCATTGTACGTAGCAGGGCTGTGAGGTCACTCCAGCCAGCCAGGACATACAATACAAAGGGTTGATATCATTATAGGGAAGAGCGGGTGATCGTGCTCTTCTATACGCTATAAAGGGAAATTTCCCGTCAGGCAGATTATATGCCTGGGGACGGCCGGTCCGATTTAGGCGTGATCGTTGCAAAGACGAACCGTTTTGTGTTCCGCGACGATAGGACCGTTTTACGTTTCATTCTAAAGCAGTGCCAGCGACTCTAATGCAGTGCCAGCGTTTGTTCGTCGCGAGACCAGTCCTTAGATTGTTTGACGCGGATATGTCCTTTAGTGCTATATTAATAGAGCCTAGAACGTAATGAGATCATTGCGACGTCGTCGTCGGCTCCTTGCTCGTTCCGTTCGTTTTGGTTTTATGATACAATAAAGTAATCTTTATGTCTATGGGTATACAGTCTAATATCAACTTATTTTTTCTAAAAATAACAACTTATTTTTTCCGATGTTTCGTGATTTCGTCACGTTCGCACTCGTTTGACCGTCCTCTGCGCCTTGCTCGTTCGCATCAATGAAACCAGTTGCGAACGAGGACCGTTTCGAGGACCTGTTTTCATTCCAGAAAAAACGGTTGCGTTTCGTCGTCGAAAAATAGGACAACGACCCACTCCTAGTCCGATTGTTGTTAGTCAGACGTTATATTTATAGTGTATCATGGGAAACACTGATTGCGCGATGCAGTAATGTCCGTGTTTATTGTGCGCCCGCAGCTTTGACATATCTTCTTCTTCTTAAAGTGCCTCTCCATTACTGGAGGTTGGGAGTCAGCTCTTTACAGTGGTCTCTGTTCATTGCAATTCTGAACAGCTCCTCTGCGGTTTTAACACCGGTCCACTCCTTGATGTTGACATGTGCTCGCCACATTATTGTAAGGATGTATGATAGGTTGATGGAGCGTCTCACCTGTTCCATGAATCCGCCCCCGCCAAGTTCCTTCCTGCAGCCCCCGCAGACGAAGTGCTCAGAGTGCCACGATACGCCCAGCGCCTGGATCACGCGCTGTGGAACACAAAAGACAAATAAGTCAGAAAGTCCTAGCTCTGGGATCCCTTGCACTGGGATGGCACAAACGTTTCAAGGTTGAAAACACGGTCCACCATACATTTTACCTTTCCATCTAAGTAATGAGATAATGTATAGAGCGTCCACTGGCATCATCACTCGCACTAGGTGGGTGAAGGGTCTACTCGGACGGTGCAGTGCCTAGGACCATGTTTTTTAACTGGAGTAAGCTTGCCTAACACCTCTACCATCCTGATAGCTTAGTTGGTAAAATAATAAAAAAAAACCTTTTTTTTTAAATCATAAAGTAAGTCAATTACTAATAATTCAAAATGTTTTTAATTTTTTTACGAAATTTTATTCGATTTTTATATTATAAATGTAATCATCATTAATGCACAGGATCTGTGTCTTAATGATCGTGAAAATTATTAGTACAAGTACCATTATACAAGGAGCTGTCCATTTCAAAATTTAAATCATTCTTAAGTACTTTTAGGTACTTTTGCTCTGCAGCTCAGTGTAATGTTACGTAATAGCATTAAAAACTTGCATTTGGGAGCCTGAGGATGCCTCGTGTTAGAGGCGAAACGCGTCGCGTGTTTTCTCACACAAGTATTGGTGTCGGTGGTGGTGTGTTCGTGTCTTGCTTCTGCTTGAAAAAGTGGGAGGAAGGGCGGTGCATTAGCTAACCGCATGGTGCTTGTGGGATTTTTGGCGGAATTTAGCAAAGTAATTTTAACTTTTTAATGCTATTATGAGTTTCCGCAAAGTAACGCCTGATTCTATACAACATCTTAAACACGTAAAAAACAGAGTAATTTTATTATCACAAGTCTAAAAGAGGAGGTAATACAGAGCTGTAAGCTATATATAAAACCTAGCGAGTGGTATTGCGCACAAATCTTTTGTTCTGGGTGCAAAAAAGTTTAACAGTATTTTTTTTCATGAATAATGCATAGGTTTTATTCTAAGTAGCGCAGAAACTACGGTTTAATGAACGTTACAATTCAAACTAGGTGGCCATTTCGAAATCTAGATCATGTTGGAGAAAAAATGGACAAAAAACTCCAAACTTAGTCTACTAAACATACAGGGTGTCTCATTCAAATCGGTCAGTATGGGAAAGTCTGAAACTATAAGACATACGAAGATCTGTTCTGAAGAACCATGTCATCGATTTTAATAACAAGAAAAACTGCATTCATACATTTTAAAAAACATCTGTACTCCGTTCGGGAATCGAACCCGGTTGTTTTGAAAAAAAAAACTTCTACTAATCAAACACTAACAATCAATTGAAAAGCCCACTTAAAATAAGTATGTAGATACTTATTTAAAGATAAGGATCGTTACCTAAACGTATTGAATATTGTATTGAAAAATGCGGCGGTCACTTCGACCACCTACTAAAATAAATTAAAGTATGTGAAAACAATGCATTTTATTCATTTTAGACATCATGTTTCATACAGACATTTACTGCTTAAGACCTACACAGTCGATATCTAAATAGAAATAGTGTAGGTTTTTTTTTTTCAAAACCACCGGGTTCGATTCCCGAACGGAGTACAGATGTTTTTTAAAATGTATGAATGCAGTTTTTCTTGTTATTAAAATCGATGACATGGTTCCTCAGAACAGATCTTCGTATGTCTAATAGTTTCAGACTTTCCCATACTGACCGATTTGAATGAGACACCCTGTATACGTTCAGGAACATATTTGCCGCCTTTAACAAACGTTTTATTTTGTCATTCAGTGACAGAATGTCGATTCGGCAATAATCCCATATCGTCGTTCATATTTGCAAAATGCGCCATGTCAACAAAAAAATATTAACGTTTTTTCACCAAATTAGTATGAAGAAATAAAAAAATTACAAAGAAAATAGCAAGACATCATAATCCTAACCTACTCAGGCTGAGATTATAATGTCTTAAACTTACATTCAGAATCAAGTTTTTAGATGAAACAGCGAAAATTGTGTATAGTGCGACACATTAACTTGACGCATGAGAGAATTGGTAACAAGGACATAACATGTGAATTAGCTTTTGGACCTAATCGGAAGATGGTAAAACAAGCCCTCAATCCTTTTATTTTCCCCAAGTAATGGGAATGATGTCTTATTTAACATGGTAACAGTAAACATATCAGTGCTACCAATTCTCTCACGCGTCAAGTTAATGTGAACGCACAATACTTTGACATAGTGCATTCTGCAAAATGAATGACGATATGCAACCCTCTGCAGGGTTCAGGGCTTTCTCTCAGAGAAAGAGACAAAGTGATTACGGGCTAAATTTGCATGCGTGCCCACCGCTCGTGCCAATTTCAAGCACTCAGGTACGAGAACACCTAAGCCACATATAACTATGAGATAAATAATGAAAAAATGTGTCATTAACTCATTACATATCAACGACCTGGAAACTGAAATCGTGGAAATGAGACACTAGCTATTTCCGTTCTGTAGCAAAGAGAATGATTCAAGAAAAACGATTTGTCTCCGTGTTTTCTTGGAATCGTGAATAAGTTAGTAGATTGGGCGTAATTTTCGTGTGCTATTCTTGTTCAATACGTGTGTTTTGCACCTAGTGAATTAATTCGCGAATTCGTTGTGTAGCGAGCGTGGAACTCGTGCCCAGTATCTTTTACTATGAAAATAAGAAGAACGAAGGAAAGAGAGAGAGAGAGAGAGAAAGAGAGAGAGAAAGAAAGAGAGAGAGACATTTAATTTTATTGGAACAAATTAACACATGACAAGAAAGAAATGGCTTACCACTAATAGTTACGTACAAGGAAAACACAAACAAACATAAATACAAGATAGGAGGCCAAAGTCAGAGCTTACATCTGTACATACATACGTTATAAGGCCTATATACGAGTACGTCCCACATACTATACATCACCACCATCACATACCAATTTCAAGCGCTGGTGTATTTGAACACCTCAGACACCCAGGTTTCCTCACGATGTTTTCCTTCACTGTTAGCGAGTGGTATTGCTACTGTAAATTCACAACTAAACCTAACTCAAAAACTGGGAATCGAACCTGGATCTTTCGCTTCCGAATCCATTGTTCCACCGACTGGAGTACCGCCGCTATATTTTATCATTATTACAGATTTTTAAGAGTAAATATATTCAGACTTTTAACCACTTAAAAAGTTTATATAAACAAGAAAGCATCCCTCTCTATGTGCTCAAATAGAGCGAGATAGAGCACAACTTGACGTACTGTCGTGGTCATGAGGACTCTACATGCTAGAGCAGGCGAGGTGACATCACCTGACCTCATAGCCGAAACAATGGCGGGCCGGCAGACGTTAACAAAATCGTGCGGGAAATTATAGGATCGGTTCCACGTTCCCACATAGCTAGAGTCGTGGGTCCAAAGTGTGGAACGAAGAAAAGGGAACTGCCTCATCTACCAAGACAGAGGTCGTGGGTTCGATCCCCACTGGGGGCGGCCGCCGTACGTTTGTGTAAATGGTCTGGGGGGGTAGGGTGAGTCTCCACAATGCATTGCTATTAATTAGAGTCATATTAGTCCGGTAATGGTCGTTCATTCACGCTATCGGTAGTCTACTAACCAATCGCATTGCAATGGTATACTACTTAACTCAGCGGCGCCTCGAGCGATTCGATCTTCGTCGCGGGAGATGCCTATTTAATTTGCGCGGATTATACCCCCGGAATGTCATTGTACTGCTATTGCTTTGTTGATTACCAAATTGAGGCAAATAACAACCATTGTCGTCCTTATATAATTCTATAGAAAAACTATACAAGTATTAGACTCTAGGGCCTGGGTTTCGGTTTCTGTGTTTGTGATGTCCTTGCCTGGGTGCCATAGCACAGGGTATCCTAGTTTGGGACCAGGACCAGGATAATTGTGTTGCGTGAAAATTATTTATTTTTCTCGACTAGACGCCGCTCTGGGGCATTCATACAGATGTCCGTAGATGCCGAGATGGTTTACTCAACTCAATACCATAATAATCGTCCCTTTGTATGTCCACACTGCTGGGGCACGCCTCTCTTCCTGCATCGCAGGAAAGTTAGGCTTTACACCACCAAGGGGACCAAGTCCGTGTTGGTGGAGGATTGTACGATAGTGGCGGGCCTTACTGTCAGAAGTTATCAAACCGCCCATAAGGCCCCTGACATGGCCTAACGACTGCCGTTACATGACAGCCGGCACCAACGGCTTAACGTGTCTTGCCAAGCACGGAAGAGTTCGGAAAAAATCTACTAGCGGCAGTCACAGGATGGTCACCCATCCAGCATCTGACCGCGCCTGCTGTTGTTTAACCCATGTTATTGATTCCATTCACTCGGTTCCACTGGGCCACTAGCGCGTCCATATACAAATACCATAATAATAAAGTTTATTATTTGACTTAGAAATTGCCCATCCGGCTTGTTTACAGCTGCAGTGTAAGATGATGATAAATTATGTTTTGATTGACGCCTTGTTGTCAGTTTTGGAGTCACAAGGTCGACCAAAAGATTTGGCAGGAGCAAGCGGGATCATTTCTATTATAAGATTATTTTCGTTAAACAGGAATAAGCTTATGTTAGTCCATATAATCCCAGACATTTATAGCACCAGACTGCCGCGCTTCTTCAACTAAATTAGTATAACAGAGGCTCAAGGAGCGAGGGGTGGGAAGGGTCCATAATTTCATGACGTCACATTTCCGAAATATGTGTCAAAATACTTCTTATCATTTATTTAATTGCACAGCCCAACACGGACTTGGCTCACGTGGTAAAATAAGGCCTAACTTTCCTGCGACGCAGGTAGAACCCCTTACTCCAGCAGTGACATGGCGGGGATATACAGAGGGTTGACATCATAATTGACATAAATTTCACTGATGCCGGTGAGTCGCCCTTTAGGTCAGTTGGATAGAGCGCTGGCAAGGCTAGCCAGAGGTCGCGGGTTTGAATCCCGGCATGGATGGAATTTTTAGCCTCTAAGTAGATTTTTAAAATTGTCCTTAGCACGGGTTAATGCATTAAAAATAAAAATAGTATAATCATGTGAGTACAGCGAGATCATTCCGATGTAAAAACCTAACTGCAAAGTAGGTAGTCGGGGCTGTAAGTGATGCTATCTACTTTAGTCAGATGTCGCTGCCTGTACGTAATACAGAGAATAGCGTAAAGAGGTTCGAAATTTCACTGATGCCGGTGAGTCGCCCATTAGCTCAGTCTGATAGAGCGCTGGCACGGATAGCCACAGGTGGCGGGTTCGAATCCCGGCATGGGTGGAATTTTTAGCCTCTAAATAGGTTTTAACATTATTATGTTAACTGCGGTGCAATGTAACAAGGTAGACACTTAACTGCATTTCAATATGCCGCATTGTATTTACCGACTGCGCTCACGCTTATGTCATTGTTTCCATTCATTATTATATTGTCTTTGCATTGCTCGATGTTGCTGTTATGCAAATCTGAACAGCTTCTCATAATGTCTTTATCATTATGTTGTCAACAGCGACATAAAGTCACATAAAATAATGCAGCCCCAAACACTGCATCTTGTTTATGCCTATCGTAAATAGTTGTAATGTCTGGGAGTTTCATCATCAGCCCATTATGTCCCCACCGAGGGGCACGGGTCTCTTTCCTGAGGAAGGTATAGGGCATACTCCACCACGGGGGCCAAGACCGGATTGGTGGACGCTTGCAAGACTAGTGGCTGGTCTTACTGTCGAATGTTTTCAAACCACAGTAAAGCCTCTGAATTGTCTTAACGACTGGCATCCATCGACGCCAGCCGGCACCGAGTGCTTAACGTGCCTCGCGAAGCACGGAACAAGGCCACTAGCGTTAGTCATAGACGGTCACCCATCCTTGCACTAAACATGCCGTATGTTGCTTAGCCTTCGTGACCGATTAAGATCGCTCAGGCAGCCGGGACTGCGAGCCATTCGTGTGCCATACAATCATGCATTCACTGGGTAGATAATCAATGCATCGTGTGCAATAAAGCATAATATTTTAATTATTTATTATAATTATTTGTTATTTTTATATGTAACCTATAAACGTCCCACTGCAGGGCAGAGGCCTTCTCTCGTAGAATGGGCTTAAACACCACGCGTGCCCGCCGCGGATTCGCGATTGATTGATTTCAAGCGCTGAGACATGTGAACAACTGAGACACTCAGGTTTCCACACAATGTTTTCCTACACATTTAGCGAGTGGTCTTACTGCAAGTATAACTAAACATATACCTACCTACATCTGCCAATATTAAAGGTGCCAACTTACTGAAATATACTTCTACTGTTTTTAGTTTAGACTAGCCGACTAGTGCATTCAAAACTTCACTTCCTAAGTGAGTCAACACTTTTTAGAGGCAAGTGAACACCTCAAACGCTGGGATATCTTGGCTTATTAATTACTAAAATATAAAATCTGTGCTAATTGCCACAAGATCATCAACATCATACTCGGCTGGTGGCAGTCCACTGCTGGACATAGGCCGCTCGCTCCCAGGCCTTATAGTCTAATACTTACATAGTTTTTTAATAGAATGAAATAAACACGATAATGGTTCATATTTGCCTCAATTTGTTAGTATGCAAAGCAATAGCAGTACAGTCTATTTATTCTTACTTGTCCAATTTAGTAAACAAGATTATCCAATTAGTCCAAAACTGCCATAATTCAATAAATGAAGTAACCTGGAACACTCTTTTCGATAACACGCTGCCAATTTTATAAACATAGCTCATGATAGTTCATGAATTTGCGAGAAAATTTCTAGTTTAGGCATCTAATCTCAATTTTAAGGTTAGAATCTTGTTTACTAAATTGGACAAGTAAGAATAAATAGACTGTACAATATCAAGGGGTATAACCCGCGCAAATTAAATAGACATATCCCGTGAAGAAGATCGAATCGCGCGAGGCACTGAGTTAAGTAGCACGGGTTGTACCATTGCAATACGATTGGTTACTAGACTACCGATAGTGTGAATGAAACGACCATTACCGGACTAATATGACTCTGTTGAACAATTGACAACATTTCATATTTTACAACGCGCAAAACTAAAAATACCGTTCCTTAATTTTGCTATCTTGATTACGAAAAAAATATTTATAATTTTTATTATTGCTTAATTTTAGAGAAAATAAATAAAAACCAAAAATTGTGTGATGACGTCACACATACGGTGGAATGAGGAGGTTCCGTTGCCTGGTATTAAAAATGATATGACAGATGTCATTTTCAATTTCATTCAAATGTCATGTCGGAGAAATTACTTTTCCTTTTTAAAAAGGCGGCAAGGGTGTTACGTCATTTGGCGGTTACGTCCTTTTAGACTAGGACGAAATTCAAACAGAAAATTATGAATGCAACTCAACGAATTTCCGAAAATAAAAAATATGGGTCGTTTTATTTCGTATCTAGTTTCCTTTAAGACAGTAAAATACGTATGCTAAAAAAATTAAATGTTGTCAAAGACCCGCCCCCCAGGATACGTCACTGAGCCCGATCTAATTTCCACGTTGATTTTTTAATTGTATTTCGGTCCCCACATCCTATCGCAATCCGAATGGCCTCCGTGCCCCTGCCTGTGCCAGTGACTCAGCGGCAACGCGCGCGATGCCCTTATAGGGGCACACACAGACAGACACGCCGCAGAAAGTGGTTATTGTTATAAGCAGCATAAAGCGTCAATGCCAAGGTCGGTGATTTGGATGAGGGCGTGATATTAGGACACATTTGTTGGCCGACTAAGTTGTGAGGATGTACAGAGTGAATATTTTCGGGGCTTAATCGCGTAGTATTTTATTGCTATTTTACCTCGACGTTTCGACGACGTTACAGTCATCGTGGTCACGAGAAGACTGATGGCTGGCACCCGTTCGCATCTTCGGCTGATGAGGTTTCAGACTACCCTCAATCAGCTATCACAAAGCACTATTAGGGTTGCGACACACTACACTGACAATGTCGGACGATAAGCCATGCGACTTTTTTCCACTCGAACACATCTTGATGACCGGATCCCACGTTTGGCGACAGTTTGAAACCACATTCCCGATTAAGCCCCATTAAGCCCCGAAAATATTCTAACTATGTGTACAAGTCGCGAAAGTTTAAAATATGTTATGTACAGGGTGTTTAGTTAATTTTACACATCTGTAACTTATATTTTTTTTTTTCAGTTTACGTGTTGACATTCTATTATATACAACCTCTGCGGCGAAGCAGTAGCGTATCTGCCTACCATACGAGAGGTCCCGGGTTCGAACCCCGGCTGGCCATTATATGACAGCCGGCACCAATGGCTTAACACGCCTTGCGAAGCACGGAAGCGCTCAAAAATATGCCACTGGCGGTAGTCACGGGACGGTCACCCATCATGCGCCTGTTGTTGCTTAATTCAAGTTGATGATTGATTCCAATCATTCGGTTCGACTAAGCCGCGTGCGCTTCGCAAAGCCAATTAGCCGGTAGTCAAGTGATGTCTGTACCTATTGCGGTAAAACTACATTGTTAAGTCAATATTTTCAGCTAAATGTTTAACCAGCAGTTGCGATGGAACCACGTAAAATGAATATTAAATAATATGTAGTTGCCTACCTAGTTTACTTTGTATCATATTTCTTTCCTGATAATGAATGAATCATAGATTATTCTCATAAGTATGAATTACTTAATCATAGAATTCACGATTCATTCAGCGTCGGAGTGGTCCCTTCATCCATCTAGTGTGAGTGAAGATACCACTGGACGCTGTATAAATCATCTCATTAAGTAGATGCAAAAAAGGCCAATACTAATACTAGAATATACAGATATTTTACCTGTCACAGTTGCTTACAATTAATTTCAAGTAGGTACACGTCAATTCCAAGTACAGAATGAGGCGAGTTTAGATATTCTCTCGTGTACATCGCGTTTAATTATTTTAATGTGGTGTTTTTTTTCCTGTCTAAATTAACTGTTTACATTTCTGTTTAAAACACTCCATTTGGAAACATGTTTTATTTTATTTTACACAGTGGTTAAAACACGTGCCATTACTTAAAAACCTATTTAGAGGCTAAAAACAAAACTTTTAAAAACTTTTTTTTTTTTTATTTTTTTTTAAATTTGTTCCTTAGCACAGGTTAGTGCATTAAAAATAAAAATAGTATAACGTGCCATTACGTAACGTATTTATTTATTAAAAATACTCATTTTAAAAAATAAGAAAATACTTTACATAATCTTATTAATACCTAAAAGCTTATATATTCTTCTCCATTAACAATCGGAGCCGTTAATAGTTTATTAAATTAAAAGCTATAAACGGACGCCTAGTCGTCCTGTGGGCTAGGCCGACTAAGCTGTCAGGATGGTATAGGTGCTGGGCAAGCCTACGTCATCAAAAAAACAATAGGACAGAAAATGTGAGGTTCGATATCAACCCTTGTATGTCCCCACTGCTGAGGCACGGGTCTCTTCGCGGGAAGGTTAGGCCATGCTCCACCACGGGGTCTAAGTCCGGTTAGAGGAGGGTTGTAAGACAGTGGCGGGCTTTACTGTCAGAAGTTATGGAGCCGCCCATAAGGCCCCTTCACCCGCCTTCTATAAATTATCTCATTACCTTGATGTAACGGCCAATTTGTATAAACGGTTATTACACCGTTTTTGACAGATTATACTCGTAGGTACTAACAATGGGCAAGGCCTCTTTTCCTCATTAGTCCACAATGTCCACACAGAAGGATGAGTAAGCTGATAATGTATCAATTACGATGCGAGGTGGGGCTTACCCTCCACTTTTACAAATTGCACCACAATTTAATGCAAAACAACGCAAAACAAAACGTTATTAGTATTTATTAATAACATAACATTTTACATAGTGGCACATTCATTGCTTCTGGCCCCACACTAGGATACCCTGTGTCGTGTCGTGGGAACCAGAAACAACGACATCACAAACATGTAAACATCCAAGACCTGGACTTTTTTTTTGTTTCCAGCCGGGATTCGAACCCGGGGCCTCTTGCATGGTAGGCAGGCGCGCTACCGCAACGCCATAGAGGTCGTTATGTTTCGCGATACTCATACATAGTTACGTTACGTTACATTACGTTTTAACATTCGATTCTTAATTCTAGTCACTACATCCTCTTTCAGTCCACAACGTTCTCTACATCATAACACTTTTAAATTGACACTTCCAGATCTTTGACCTGACTTGACCCCATGAAATGAAAAAAAGTAGCTTGCAGACCGCAGTCCAAATTTCCGGTGAACAGAGCCGTGACCACGCAAAACACCAATGACTAAGCCGAAAATTCGCCCAACTTGATTGCCCCGGGGATGACGCAATGTCTTCATCGACAGAACAGAGCTTTTACAATCAACAGCAGTTCGACATTTAATGCGCTTCGGGTTCCTAACCTGTGGAAGCCACCAATGGAAAAAAAAAACATAATTTGTTTAATCTGATTTAGTATCTACAGTCTAGAACCTTTAGGTTGCTCTGTTTAGAAGCTACTGACAAGAACCTAGGTCCAAGAATCTAGTACTTACAAGCAGATTGCCAAAAGCGGCCGTTTTAGCGGAAATCGGTTAAAGTCCTAGGTCGATCGGTTGGTAGGTATGTAGTATGTAGGTTCTAAAATTTAAAAAACGTATTATAAAAAAAGTTGTGATTTTTATTCCATTGGTGGCACTTGTTAGTATCCCTCAGCGCCGATCCCTCAGCGCCGTTACTATCCGTACTATCATAAAAAACTTATGTGAGTCGGTGCATAGTAGGTACTCCGAAGTTTTTCTTGTAGTTCACACCTGACTAATCGTCACATATCGCACCTTCAGAACGAAAGAGGCCTAAGTCAAAAAATAGTTTAAATACTCAAAAAATTCTCAAAAAATTGAGTACCTAACAATCATAGAGATACATAAAAAGGTATGCTCTATCCGATGAATAGTAAACAAAGGCACTTATTGTAAAAAAAGAGCATAGCGAATCTTCCGCCCACGGCATACCTTTTTATGACTCTATGATTGTAACTCAATTTCCCTATTTTTTGACTTAGGTCTCTTTCGTTCTGAGGGTGCGATATTGTGTTTGTGTTCTAACATACGCAGTCGTTCATCGTACTACTAGATTCTAAAAATGGAAATGCACTGTCATCGTCACAAAACGGTATCTCTCCATTCAGACTAATTACAGTACATAGTATTTCGTCTCTCATAGTGCGAAATGGCATAATATGTCAAAAAAATGTAGCAGCACGTGGGACGCGCGGTGCATAGATGGACAGGGCAGTAGTTTCTGTGCCGCGATTGTAATAACACGTTTGTCAAATTTTATGTTACATAAATGCAGTTGTCGTGAAACCAACTTTCATTTCCTGCCAGGGACTACTCCGCAGTGACAACCCTATAAAAACATGATTTTCGTTTTTACATCCAAATTTAAAGAAAAATTGATTCTGAATGTAAGTGTGAGACATTATAATCTCTGCCTGAGTAGGTAAGGATTAGGATGAATTGCTATCTTTGTAATTTTTAAATTTCTCCTACAAATTTGGTGAAAATGTTTTTTTTTTTGACATGGGACATTTTGCAATATAAACGACCATTTGTTAATGACCCGCGATGCTAGTTATACGAGTATATTAGACGGGTCCATTTACGACTTTTTATCAGGTAAAAGTAATTACCTTCTTCTTCAGGCTATATTTGTCCACTGCTGGACATAGCCCTCCCCTAATGAGCGCCATAGCACAAGGTTGTGCCATCATTGGGGGATAATAGCCATAATCCCCACGCTGGGCATGCGGGTTGGCTTCGCAGATTGGTGGAATTGTACTGCAGGTGCTGCTGCCCACCCCCCAGTTTGTGTCCCTTAGTCGCCTTTTACGACACCCGCATTACCTTAATTCCTGACAATAAGCTATTTTTTAATTATTATACGTTTAATTCGGATAAACAAGTCCATAGAGTTTTTAGTAAGAGCTTAGTCTATGTTAGTAAGATACGATAAGATAACGTTTTTTTTTTAATAATAAATTAATTTAAATGCACCTTGGACTGGTGTTTCAAAAACGGACTATCCGCCCTATCATTTAACAGCCCCAGGATGCCGTTGGGACCGCCACGAATTCTGCTCATCAGGGAGGCCACGCGATTACGGATTATGGCCGCAAAGCCGTCCACACGGGCTTCAGCAAACATCTCTGATTCGCTGCAGAATCGCGGCAGCCCCAACAACATCCTAAAAGCTAAGAAAACCGTTACGAAAAACTAAAAGTGACTTGAGGAAAGACCACCTGCCCTCTCTACAATAATAGGCGTGACAACAGTATCACATAATCAAAGACTTAACGATATTAAGGGAAAGTACACATCAAAATTATTTAAAACACAGATTTAGTTTTATAAAACAAAAAAAGAGATTACCAATATGTTCAATGAAATTAAAGATTACGATTTACTATACTGCTTTCGCGATTTCAACTGAAACACCGATCACGCTGCGTAACGTCACGTTATCGTTATCAACCCTTGTATGTCCCCACTGCTGGGGCACGACTCTCTTCCTGCATCGCAGGAAGTTTAGGCCATACTCCACCACGGGGGCCAAGTCCGGGTTGGTGGAGGATTGTAAGACAGTGGCGGGCCTTACTGTCAGAAGTTATCAAGCCGCCCATAAGGCCTCTGACATGGCTTAACGACTGCCATTATATGACAGCCGGCACCAACGGCTTAGCGTGCCTTGCGAAGCACGGAAGCGCTCGGAAAAATGCCACTAGCGGTAGTCACGGCACGCTCACCCATCCCGTACCTGACCGCGCCTTTTGTTGCTTAACCAAGTGATTGATTCCAATGACTCGGTTCGCCTAGGCCGCGAGCGCTTCTAACGTTCTAGCGCCTAGGTTAAAATAAGCAAACTTCACCCGCGCTTTGTTGTGACTACTAGTGATTACGATGTTAGTTTACCTGGGCGTGACGTAAGATTCGACGCCATGACACTGCGAGCTGTTTTCCCATAGATTTA
The DNA here is from genome assembly GCA_934045075.1 of Yponomeuta sedellus. NCBI lineage: Eukaryota > Metazoa > Arthropoda > Insecta > Lepidoptera > Yponomeutidae > Yponomeuta > Yponomeuta sedellus. Next base: position 1,891,496 of record OW203733.1, read on the forward strand.
AAATAATTTTGGAAAAATGGCTTCGACCTTCGATAAACTTTAGTTTATTGCTGAAATATAAGTTTTTTGTAAATAATAAAATGTCTCCTCACATTATGGAAGGGGATTAAAAATTTTTCGTCATGCCTATCGACTGCACTCGCTACTTTAGTCCATCCGTGACCACGGCAACTGCAAAGATATTCTGCGTGAGACAATTATTATCATAGTGTGGCATATTTTGACTGAAAACCAGCGCCTAGGGCTCACGCCCTCAGCAAAATACTGAGTCCGCTGCCTTTTGCAGCGACGGAAGCACACCGCGACAAAACTGCTTAAATTGTGTTCACTACCTTGCCTTTATTAAGATAAAAATGTCAATACAAAATGTCAATACAGTTACAAAAATGTCACACTTATAAAAAAAAACATTCACAGTTCGATTTCCAATAAATTTTCGTCAAGAACACATAAAATAATAATAATTTAAACACACAAAACAAAACCTTTTGAAGTTCTTCGTTAAGTTTGTCTCGTATTTGTTTTGTGTTATGTGTGTGTAACTGTTGATGCGATAAATGTGTCTCTTTTTTCTTTCTTTTAAAGCTACACTATCGTGATTGGATAGATAGACAGAGAACACTTTATTGTACATAAAAAAGGAAATAGATATTTCTTAACCTAAGAGTACAGACAGCGGCCTTATCACTAAAAGTGATCTCTTCCAGACAACCTTTGGATGGACTGTAGCACTAAATTGGAGAAGGAAGTAGATGTACAAATAAATCATAATATATCAGATAAATTTGAATAAAATATGCTTAATTAAAAATAATTATACTAACCCTAAATAGATTGGACTTGTTTTGTTAATTCCCTGCAGTACAATTTCACCAAACTGCGATCCCTAACCCGAATGCCCAGCGTGGGGATTATGGGCATTACCCCCTATGATAGCACAACGTGGCGCTCTTTAGCCTTTGTGCAGCAGTGGACTAGTATAGCCTGACGACGACGACGACACTGTATAAGGGTCATGTAGTAAAATTAATACAATAATCCTTGACCTTGGCGTTTCCAGCTATGATTATGGCGACAAAAAAGTAACAATAGATTTGAGGTGGCTACTGTGATTCACGCCTACCTACTTGAGGAAGTATGGGTCTTTAAAGGGTCTTTGAGATCATTATTATTGTGAGTCGGTTATAAAAAAATCAGTCTCTTGTTTTGACCTACGCTCTTATTTTTTTTTTTCGCTTCTGATTTTAGATAAATTTGATGTTTCAGTCAGTTATCTTAATTAGATTGTTAGCTTTTAGAATATACTTCGGCTACTATCTGATTGGGATCCCCAACCCGCATGCGATCCCCAACCCGCATGCCCAGCGTAGGGATTATGGGCATTACCCCCTCCAGTGATAGCACAACCTGCGCTATGGCGCTCATCAGGGGAGGGCTATGTCCAGCAGTGGACTAATATAGCCTGAAAAAGAAGAAGTACCTGGGTGATGGGCTCCCCGCATCCATGGCACCGCGGGCTGTGGTGCTGGGTGAAGCAAGCCACGCAGTGCACTCCGCCGTCGTGCTGGTGGAACTTGGAGCCGTCGATGGGTTTCCTGCAGGTGTTGCAGGTGAAGTGGTCCGGGTGCCATTGCTTGTTCAGGGCCGTTACTATCTGCAGAGAGAGATAGAGAGAGGCTTATGGATTATATTTTACAATAGGTTAGAATTTATATTATACACCAGAAAAGGCGGAGATGTTGTTAATTAATATGTACGCACGAACACACGCACGCACGAACGCACGCACGCACGAACGCACGCATGCAAACACGCACGTAAGCAACCGCGCACGTACCTACGCAAACACGCACGCACGAACGTATGCAGGCACGCACATGCATTCAGCACTCTTGTTGTTTATTTTTAATTAATATTGTTTCGAGAAATCCATTCATGTCAATTGCAATCTTAAAATGTATTTAACATATGTATTTGACAGATTAATAATGTCAGCATCAGTTATTGTACAGTCAAGGCTCCGATGTACTGAAGAAAGAAACTGACTCATAAGATACAAGTCCCCTTAGATCAGAAGTGCCAACAGAACTGTGATTAACTTTGTCAATAAATTATTATTGTAAATCGTTTCAAAGGAGAATAATAAAAAAAAATAGAGAACAAATAATAATTCAAAAATATTAAGCCTTATGTCAGACTTAATATGAATTAAACAAATAATATTAATATGAAAGCAGCCTGTCTACGTTCCGTTTGTAGGGCACACGCCTTCTCGCGGATTAACCAAATTAATATATTAATGAAAGAATAAATTAACTAACTAATGACTGAATGATTGATTGAGCGAATGAGGAGTCAATGAATAAATGAAGTGCTCGTCGCCTAGCGGAACCGAGTGATTGGAATTAATCACTTGAGTTAAGCAACAACAACCGCGGTCAGGTGCAGGATGGGTGACAGTCCCTTGACTACCGCTAGTGGAATTTTTCCGAGCGATTCCGTACTTCGCAAGGCACGCTAAGCCGTTAGTGCCGGCTACCATGTAATGGCAGTCGTTAAGCCATGTCAGAGGCCTTATGGGCGGCTTGATAACTTCTGACAGTAAAGCCCGCCACTGTCTAACAATCCTCCACCAACCGGACTTGGCCCCAGTGGTGGAGTACGGCCTTCCTGCGATGCAGGAAGAGACCTGTGCCCCAGCAGTGGGGACAAGCAAGGGTTGATATCGAACCTCAAATTTTCGAGTATAGCCTAACCTTTCTGCGACGCAGGAAGAGACCCGTGCCCCAGCAGTGGGGACATATACAAGGGTTGATATTTAATAAATTAATGAAGGAAAAAATTAAAGGTAAGGACCTAACATTGAAGAAGGTTCAATTGCTGATTGCTTTGAGCAGCGATGGCCGTTATGCTTGGACTTTGATCTCTGAGATGGATCCAATACACATTGATGTCTTATTCCAATCATCTCAATTGATTGCTTGGCCCTATGGTATACATCTATTGACATTCTGTGAATCATCACACAATAAAACTGCAACACGTGATACGAGTATGTATCTACGTTAAAAATCTTTGGCAGATTTCGTAGATTCAAAGCTACGTGGTACTTAAAAAGCTAAATAGGTTTTCAAAGAATGTTCCTTTAAAAATCTCTAAACGAATTCAAAATCACACTGTCGATTGCAATAATCAATTATTTCTTTATCAATAAATAATACAAATAACAGTAATAATAACACAAGTGTTATCATATCAGCAAGCATTAATGGTTCCGTCCGGCGTTAGTAACTGGAATAAATACTTTATAAATTGTTTGATATCGTAAACTGAGATAGTAAATGACAATGTAGCGGTGAAGTGATTAGACAATAGCCTGCTGACTAATATACCGGGTTATTAGATAATAGCCTGCTGGCTAATCCACCAGGTTATTAGAAAAAAGCCTGCTTATTGGGCGTTATTGGGCAATATCCAGCTGGCTAATATACTAAGTTATTTTAAAATCCACAATTCCTGAATCACATAAATTAGCATGTATATTAAAAGAAGTCTTGTTGTATGTATAGCAAGCGCTGATGTATATGAACCCTTCAGCCACTAGGGTTTCCTTACGATATATTCTTTCGCCACAAGCGAGTGGTATTGCGACTATAACTTTACAAATATACGTAACTTAGAAAACAAATACATTGGTTTATGCCGGGACTCGAACCCATGACCTCCCGATTGAGAAGCCGGCCTTCTTCCTTGCAACCGCTGCGACAGGTAAATTTGTAACTACTCACTCTGCCCTCAATTGCTGAGTTGCAGCTGTTGCAGATTGCGGGTCCCTTGTCTTTGCTCGACTGAAACAAGAAAATGAGACATAAACATTCATTTTACACCGAAAAGTCATCATCATCATCATCAACGCATTATGTCTCCACGGAGGGGCCCGGGTCCCCAACCTGAGGAAGGTATAGGCCAAGGCTGGCCAAACCCAGGCCCGCGGGCCATCAAGTGGCCCGCCAAGGTATTTGAATTTGCCCGCCAGCACTTCGGCCGGCTAGCTAGCTGGCGCGCGATGGCACTGCTTCCACTTGATTGGTCAATTGAAACGCAAATATTTCCTTCCGGGCCTTTGAGAAATGCATTTATTTATAGCGACCGGAATTTTTTTCTACGAAAATGTATCTTCAGGGCAGCTAACAAAAAAATTTGCAAGGTTTTGGAAAAACGTTCCCAGTGAAAATTTCCCGACAATGCGCGATCTTGCTACGAAAATTTTAAGCAGGTTTGGTTCCACCTATCTGTGTGAAAAAACATTTTCAACTCTTTCATTCATCAAAAACAAATATTGCACGTCTCTCACAGCAAAACACATTTTGGATTTGATTGTACTATCAACATCAGACTTAAAACCAAAAATCGACAAATTACTATCAGTAAAACCTCTTCAAAGCTCACATTAAATAGAAATAAAATCTTGTTATGTTACTTAATGTCATTTACAAATAAAGTTAATTAAAGCATATTTTGTTATATGAGCGCAAGGTTGTGCCATCATTCCTCCCTTTGTACATTATCTTTTATTTATTTATTTGTTATCTATGGAAAACCAACAGCTGATAAACAATACATGAAACTTATAAACTAGTTACTAGCTAGCCAATTACAGGTTTTCACCTGTAGCAACAGACTGCTAGATTTTGTGCAGTAAATACTGGCACTGTTAGCCAGAGGTCACGGGTTCGAGTCCGGGCATGGGTGAAATTTTAGCCTCTAAATAGGTTTTCAAATTGTCCTTCACACGGGTTAGTGCAAATAGAGGAATTGTCAGCGGTTTAAAAAGGAAAAGAATAATTTTTAATATCTAGAATATTGATTAGTTTAACACATATAATACAAACAACACACCCTCTACACACACACTCAAACACACCCTCACACAAAGAGAGTGTGTGTGTGAGTTTGTGTGTAGAGAAGGAAATTAATAATAATATTTGGTATGGAATTCAATGGCTTCTTCAGTCCTTTGGTAACGGCCTCGTGAGTTACCAAACTGTGTTACCTGTCCCGTTTCCGTTGTGAGGTTTAATTTCTAAATTCATAATTTACTTAAATTGAACCTGTCATGTAATTACAGTCTTTAAGCCTAACAGAGGTTTAAGACTGTCAGAGGGCTCATGGGCGGCTTGACAACTTTTGACAGTAAGGCCCGGCACTGTCTTACAATCCTCCACCAACCTGAACTTAGCCCCCGTGGTGGAGTATGGCCTAACCTCCCTGCGATGCAGGAAGAGACTCGTGCCCCGGCAGTGGGGACATACAAGGGTTGATATCGATCGAACCCTGCCCCAGCAGTTGAGACATCCAAAGGCTTGATATCAAATTCTTATGGCATTAAAACCGACGCATTGGACGATTTTATTTTTAAAATTTAAGTGCCATAAAAGTATTATTAATAATAATATCAAATAGAAATGTGTGTATGTCAAAACGTGTAAATAAATTCAATTTTGGTAATGCATAAAAATCTCGTGTCAGTGTTTTTAATAGAACTCCTCCGAAAAGGCTCCACCGATTTTTATGATTTTGTGTTTATTTAGTAGTGTATTTTGGATAGATCTGAGAACACGCCGGAGGCTAATTGATTTTTAATAAATTACAAGGATATCGTAAATTTATCTTTTTCGCACTTCCGTATCCGTATACCCAACAGTTGCTTTCATACACCCTCTGCAGTTGACTGGTAGAAAATGCTCGTAGCACTCACTAGGTCCGCGGCAGATAAGATTTATAAACCTGTTGCTGCCTGTACTTAATACAGAGAGTATAGTAAAGAAGTTCGAAATTTCACCGATGCCGGGAAGTCGCGCATTAGCTCAGATGGGAGAGCGCTGGCAGAGTTAGCCAGAGGTAGCGGGTTCGAGTCCTGGCATGGGTGGAATATTTAGCCTCTAAATAGGTTTTTAAAATTGTCCTTAGCACGGGTTAGTGCATGAAAAATAATATAAAGATTTATAAACTTCACTTTTCCAAAGAAGCGTTATAAAAGAAGATTTTTTTTCTTTTGGTTGCGCCAGTAGCACGGCCTAGCGCATTCAAAAAGTATTTTCGACTGTGACACAAACCTTCGCATGTTGCGTACCAAGTAGTTACCTACCTATGAAAATGATAATGAAATTGGTCAAGACCGCTAGATCATGCATCCGCTTCAATATCCAATATTAGATAACGTTTTATCTGCTTTAAAGATACCAGGCACTTGACTGTTATGGCCTGATGTGTTTCCACTCATATTTTCACTTTTGCCCGGCTGCGGCAGAAGCAGGGTTGTGTTATTCTAGTGTTTGTATGTATGTTTCATTGGCACGCTTTGTAGCCTGGATGGCTTGAAGGGTTTTGCTTGAGAGGTGTCGTTAGATTCGTCTCAATTAAAGAGTATTACGAAAAATGTAAATGGCCGAGTTTTCGCATCATATTCCTTGTTTAACTTTCAATTCTCAAAACGTAGCGAGCAGCTGTCTTTTATGACAAATTATTGAACACTAAGAAAATAAAAAAAGGACATTGAAAAAGACAAAAAACTATTTTTCAAACCGAGACATGTTGAAAAATTTAATATTAGGTGATTTTAAATGGTCTAAATATCTACATTATAAAGATTATCTTTCACAGTTTTTACCAACACATTTTTTTTAATTTGTCTTTATAGTTTTTAATTAAAAATTTTATGTATTATTTTGTGAAGTAAAGCAGTCACAAAAAAGTTTCTATCTGTTCAGTTTATTAAAGAAGGAGGATGGAGGTCGATGGATCTCACTCTGCTAGTTTTTAAATTAACGCAACGACAGTTATAAATAACGAATCACCAGAGTTACTTATTGTAGTCATAACTACAGATTGTAATGGAGCTGACAAGAGAAAATAGAAAAAAAAAGATCTGTTCAGTTCGAAACTTTTTTTTCTGGTTATTTATTGATTTCTACACCGACACTTCTACTTGAGCTGTAACTTTAGTAAACATAAAATGCAACAGATGAGTACGCAGGACTGGATCTTTTTATATATTTTCGCAATAGGTACGTATTACTTTGATAGCCATTAGGTTAAATATACTGTTAACATGTATATTTTCTTCAAAAAATTAACGGGTAACACATTTAGCAGTAATAGTTGGTATTTACAATAGAATGCTTCGTATTGGCAATATCTTTTCAGTTTACACCTATCTAGTAAATAAATTCTTATTTTTAGGATTCCGTACCCGAAGGTGCCGGTGTCAAACGGGACCCTATTACTGTGTCTCTGAAGTCTATCTATCCGTCCACGCGTTCGACCTTAAAACAGCTGTATCTTTTAAACCGATTACTTTTTTACAGAATACGTTACCTAAGATTACCAAATAAAAAATAAAATTTCAAAGATAGGTAATTAAAGAGGAAGCCCTTCCGGTATTCATACAGAAAACGTGATTTGCACCGTCCTTTATATTATGCTCAATTGTAAAAATTCATGAAACTTGGCGTGATTGTAGGACTTATACTATATTCTGAAGATAAATAATAAAAAAGGGGGATAGGGTCGAACATACTAAACACTTTACATATTTACATAGAAAAGTGCGGTGGTACGGAACCCTCGGTGCGCGAGTCGAACTCGCACTTGACCTTTTTTTATTTCTACGCAACTATGTTGCAATTTGCCAGTGTTGGCCACCGCCCAGAAAAAGTGAAAAGGAAAAAGTGCCAAAATTAAACACAATGCTATCGACCTGACCAAAAACTACCCACCACATACAAGGCATCAGAGGTGCCGAAACATTGTTCCAAGAAAGTCACTCTCATTAATATTAAGTAGTCATTCGTAGAATCAATTTTGAAATTCGTTTTGTATGGTGTCCATGACACTTTGACGCATTGAAGATCTGGTTCTGATAAGGCCGAATGCGTGAGAAGCCAGAAATGCATTGCCCAGTGTATAATAGATTAGATTAGATTAGATCACTAATATTAAACAGGCGTAAGTTTGTGAGTGTGTATGTTTGTTACTTATTCACGTCTAAACGGAGTGGAGTGATTTTAATAAATTTTGATATGGAGTTAGCTGTCACCCTGGATTAACACATAGGCTACGTTTTACTGCGGAAAAATATCTTATTCCCATGGGAAAATCGATAAACCGCGAGTAACACCGCGGGGCACAGCTAGTAATATAATAAATAACTAATTATAATTTTTTTGTACATCTACTTCCTTCTCTAATGTATTAGTCCAGTTCATCCGAAGGTTGTCTGGAAGAAATCACTTTTAGTGATAAGGCCGCCGTCTGTACTCTTAGGTTAAGAAATATCTGTGTAATTTCCATTTTTATGTACAATAAAGTGTTCTCTATCTCTATCTATCTAATAATAAATTATTTAGCAAAAAAAAACTTAGTACCTACCTACTACAATTTTTTTATGGTATAATAGTTTCCACAATGAAATGAACCTTTTCACTTTGAAATAAAATCCCACACCAATGAAAAATGTATACTAGCTCTGCCGGTTAAAAAGTTAAATAATGTTTAGCTTCTATTGCTCTGTTAAGCAAGAGCCTGTGTTACAGCAAACAGTGCCAATACCCGCCATGGTACTTATCTATTTTAAAAACCTATTAAGGGCCGATTCGACCAAACTATTTATGCTTGGTACAAGTGCTAATCTTGGAATAAATCGAGAAATTCTCTTGTTAAATTCTAGATTTATGAAAACCTATTTAGAGGCTAAAAACTTCACCCATGCCGGGATTCGAACCCGCAACCTCTGGCTATCCGTGCCAGCGCACCAATTGAGCGAATGGGCGACTCACCGGCATCAGTGAAATTTCGAACCTCTTTAGACTATTCTCTGTTTTACGTACAGGCAGCGACATCTGGCTTAAGTAAATTGCATCATTTACCTATCTATTTATTTATCTATCTATTTATTTATTTTATCTATCTATCTATCTATCTATCTATTATTCGCTTTTAGCGATAAAACCGCCAATTGACATCGTTTCAAAACTGTATTGAGCTCTAATTCAAAAACCACTTCGAGATTTGAATTGTAAAGCTCGTAAAAATTAGTGTCAGCATTGTCTGTGTTTCATATGTTAAAACGTTGCAATTTCCAAGAAAATAGTATAAATACACTGATGACGTCACAACGTGGCTTTCAGTGAACACGTCTATGGCAAGATAAAAAAGGTTATGGTCGTGGCTATACTAAAAGGACATTTGTAAGTATGTTTTTAGGGTGTTAGGCAAAGGAACACATAATATATTTAAAACCATAAAATTAAAAAAGTTATAAGAAAACGAGCGTATTTCAGGAAATAAAGGAATACGCAACTTTGTGATATCTTAAAAAATCAAATTGACATCCTTAGGTATTTGTAATGAAAAGAAGTAATTACACTAGAAAACATACATAAATAAGCCTTTTAATGTATTTTGTTTTCTGGTGTGTACAACAAAGGTTTCTAATCTAATCTAATCTATTTACTAAGTTGATCATTGCTGTAGTTATGTTATGGTTGGTTGACATTCAAACTCGTATATTTATAGAATGGGTGTCATCTAAACGTATCATTTCAAGCAGCTTCGAGCCAGCAGGAATTCTCAATTGAGCAACAAAATAACTGAATTGAGCTGATAAAAGCATAGTGAGACGCCCACCACACTCGCCAGACCGACTGAGCCAAATTGAAGCGCCTGGAAGAGAATAACATAACATAACATTTACATACAGGCACATACATTGCTTCTGGCCCCACACTAGGATACCCTGTGTCGTGGCAACCAGAAACAACGACATCACAAACATGTAAACATCCAATACCTGGGGTTTTTTTTTGTCCCCAGCCGGGATTCGAACCCGGGATCTCTTGCAATGGCTAAGGACAGAAAGAAGCGGAGTAATTTGGAGGATGTATATATCCAGCAGTGGACGAATTGATTGAGCTGCAGATCAAAACAATACAGCAAGACGATCAAATGATGATCAGGATGAATTGTGACTGTTAGCTACGGGTGGATTGTATAAGAAAACTGCAGAAAAACTAAGGAAAATGGTAATATTAGATTTTCGTTAAATCTAATATTACTTTCGTTAAATCAAATCTAATGTAGGCAGAAAATGGTATGCGACAATGCCGTTGACAGATGTGACAGAAAAAAAATATATTAATAAAAAGGTCCGCAACAGTGACTCTTGATAAACTTATAAAAATATTAAGATCGTAGATCAGAAACTATCGATAAGACCGCTAATTGTATAACATTTACATTATAGTCTGTTAGCTGTTAGAATATACCTCGGGCTCTAGACGAGGCTTCGGCTTTCTTCGAAAGCACACGAGTGCAATACTACTTCCTGCTCTATATAAAACTTTACTTCGCTATTTTCAAAAGTTATGTAAAGTTATAGTTATACAGTTCTGGACACATCTAATGGCCCACCTTGTATTTTCAGTTTCGTTTAGTCCAAGCTTATTAGGTTAAGCTGTATATTAGGTCGAGCAGAAAGTTTTTATGCAGTTTAGAACCAGGTTTATGTAAAATGTATAAGGTTCAAAACTGCATCATTAGTTTTTGTTCAATTTAGCAATCATATTTAGGTAGGGGCTATCGAAACCTTACCTCTAAGGTGGGCCAATAGATGTGTCCAGGAGTGTAGTTAGTTCCGATATGTCTATTACACAAATATATCCAATTCTATCCGATAGAAGCCGAGGAATATTCTAAAAACTAACAGACTGTACAAGCACATACATTGCTTCTGGCCCCACACTAGGATACCCTGTACCGTGGGAACCAGAAACAACGACGTCACAAACATGTAAACATTCAAAACCTGGACTCTTTTTGACCCAGCAGGATTTGAATTCGAACATTACCTACTTTGATTTAAGATCTCATGGTGGTATTCTTTTTTCCGGTTGTGCAATAAAGTGTTCTCAATCAGATAGATCTCTGACTCAGAACTCTGAAGTATTATTGGACCAACCCGAGTCCCGGCATGTGTCGAATTTTTAGGCTCTTAAAAGGTTTTTAAAATTTCTACTATGCGTTTAAAGGAAAATTAAAGGGACAGTTGAGAGCTGATTACCCTTTCCTTTTTTTAACTGTCCTAAGACGTCCTTAAACTGTTTAGAGTGCACATAAGAAAAGGTTGTGCTACCGATAAAACCTCTACAAGCCAAAATATCTAGTTATGCGCTAATGCACAAAGGAAGCAATTTTGATTTGGTTAATATTACATATTACTTGTTTTTAACTTAACTTATTTTATAATTTAATATTGTATCGTGATAACATCTACCTGCCTTAACTCCTGCTCTAAATTACAACCATAGAGCCGGGGAGTGCTGAAAACCAGCGTTGGTTACCGATCTTACCGACTTCGTGGTAACCGACATGTTAGCTGAGCTCTCTCCTTTTACCAAAATGGTTAGACGCAGTCTAAACAAAACTATGTTGATTGTCTGTTGATACTATTTTTGTTAATTATTATGTGTTTTGGTAATAAAAGATTTCTATTCTATTCTATTCTATTCTAATCTTAACAAAACAGTTTTACAAATCTATTTTCTGTATCGCATTGAAACTATTTAAGAGCCGAAGCGACACTAATCCCACGAGTATTAATCACAGAACACCAAATAAGTCCATGCGGAGTCTATCAAGGAAAACCCACCGCATTTTTTGCCAGAGCCACCTACAAATGAGTATACTGACTGACTGATAGTTTTGTTGATGCTCAATCGGCGATTGTTTCGATGATTTACTGAGCGAGTGTCAAGGTTGGCATCATTATTAACATCGTCATCAAATGCGTACCAATCGGGAAGTTGTGAGTTCGAATCCAGGCATGTGCCAATGACTTTGTCTAAGTTACGTGCTTATACTATTTTTATTTTTAATGCACTAACCCGTGCTAAGGACAAATTTAAAAACCTATTTAGAGGCTAAAAATTCCACCCATGCCGGGATTCGAACCCGCAACCTCTGGCTATCCGTGCCAGCGCTCTACCAATTGAGCTACCTGTACGTAATACAGAGAATAGTGTAAAGAGGTTCGAAATTTCACTGATGCCGTGAGTCGCCCATTGGCTCAATTGGTAGAGCGCTGGCACGGATAGCCAGAGGTTGCGGGTTCGAATCCCGGAATGGGTGAAATTTTTAGCCTCTAAATAGGTTTTTTAAGTTACGTGCATTTGTGAAGTTATAGTAGCAATACCAGTCGCTGAAGTGAAGGAAAACATCGTGAGGAAACCTGAGCGTCTAAGGTGTTCAAATACCTCGGCGCTTCAAATTGCCTAAAAAACTTAAGAAAAATGATAATGAATACATAACACAAACCACTTTTTTTTACATAACACAAACCACTTTTACACAGGCATCGCCTGTCGCGGCGTAGTGTATGTCCTATCCAGCGCCATTTCCTATCCAGGATTTCTAGGTGGACTGGTATCTGATTGGAACACTTCCAGAGGTCCTGGTTCCGTATTCTTTGTGGCCAGAATATCCCCAGTATCTGTCTGAGACATTTGTTAATAATTTGTAATCGGTTATAAAATAAGAAATATCTTTCCATATTCGTTAATGTAAACAATTCCTTTTTCGTAACCAAAATTAATGATTATTAATGATAAACAAAAGGACATTCTCCCATTATTTTTGGTTTCCCTTTGTTTATAGTAAATACTTATTTATGTGCGACCAGAGTCGCGGTCAAGGTTGCTCCGCTACATTATTGTATTGCGGCCGCCGAAGCATACTGGTCGCCCTTTCCCTCGAGCTAATCTGTACGAAGCCAGGTGTCACCATATGGTAGGGACGTTATTTTCGTGAAGTATGTGTCATTTTGCACACTTCTCTTTGCCAAGTGTACGCCATTGTCCAGGGAAGTATTCGTAAGAATATATCGTCTCATCTCCCCACGCCCCTAATGAATCACCACACGCATGGAGTCTCCAGAATTTCTCTTATTTAGGTAATACTGCCCATTGAAGAAGCGCTCGTGGCCTAGTCGAACCGGGTGATTGGAATTAATCACTTGAGTTAAGCAACAACAGGCGCGGTCAGGTGCAGGATGGGTGACCGTCCCGTGACTACCGCTAGTGGCATTTTTCCGAGCGCTTCCATGCTTCACAAGGCACAGTAAGCCGTTGGTGCCGGCTGTCATGTAATGGCAGTCGTTAAGCCATGTCAGAGGCCTCATGGGCGGCTTGATAACTTCTGACAGTAAGGCCCGCCACTGTCTTCCGACAGTGGCCCCGCACGTATTGACTAGTCTTTCCTGTGGGCTAGGCCGTCTAAGCTGTCAAGATGGCTCGTACGGGTAAAAATGCCACTGGACGCTGTATAAATCTCATTACCTAGATACAAAGGCCAATGTTATAGATACACCATGACACAATCGCTTTACAGTTGAAGGGAATTCCTTCTACTGTTTCTGAACAAAAATATTTGTTCTTACGAACATGATCACATAATATTGTTTTGAATACGTTGATTAATCGTAGAAAATTACGCAAAACGTCCCACGGCAGTGCCGGGGCCGTGTCTCAGACAGATAGATTATGGGCTTAATTAACACGCGTGCCCATCGCGGATTGGCAACTTCAAGCGCTGAGGTATTTGAACACGTCAGACACTCAGGTTTCCTCAAGATGTTTTCCTTCACAGTTAGCGGTATTGCTCCTATAACTTCACAAATTTACATAACTTAAGAAAAAGTTATAACATGATTATATTATTTTTAATGCACTAACCCGTGCTAAGGACAATTTTAAAAAACCTTTTTAGAGGCTAAAAATTCCACCCATGCCGGGATTCGAACCCGCGACCTCTGGCTATCCGTGCCAGCGCTCTTTCCAACTGAGCTAATGGGCGACTCATCAGTGAAATTTCGAACCTCTTTACAATATTCTCTGTATTACGTACAGGCAGGCATTAGCATGGGTGGAATTTTAAGCCTCTAAATAGGTTTTTTTAAATTTATAAAATGCCCGCACTGGCAATCAAACCTGAGTCTCTCGCTTCCTAATCCACTGTTCTACCCACTGAGCTACCGCCGCTTTACCGCTCTATCGGCTGTGATACTGTTATCTATTTATACTAGCAGATAGACGGTGATAAACATGTTGTAAGGAAACAATTTATCCATTTGACCAGCCATAAACAGAGCCCACACAGCTACGAAATTATACTTGAGCGACAGATTTTCCAGGAATGCAAATTGCACCTCCACTAATAGTTCAGGGCCTACATTCTGCTAGTGAATTGTGGTACAATGACAATTGCATGAACATGGCGATTTAATGTCGTTGCTGCTTTAAGTCGACGCGCGCCATACATCGAACCTTCTAGGCTTCGATATCAATCGAATCGAACCCTTGTATGTCCCCACTTTTGGGGCACGAGTCTCTTCCTGCATCGCGATCGCAGGAAGGTTAGGCTATACATACTCCACCACGAGGGCCAAGTCCGGGTTGGCGAAGGATTGTAAGACAGTGGCGAGTCTTACTGTCAGAAGTTATCAAGCCGCCCATGAGGCCTCTGACATGGCTTAACGACTGCCATTACATGACAGTCGGCACCAACGGGTTAACGTGCCTTGCGAAGCACGGAAGCGCTCGGAAAAATGCCACTAGCGGTAGTCATAGTACGGTCACTCATCCTGCACCTTACCGCGCCTGTTGTTGCTCAACTCAAGTAATTGATTCCAATCACCCGGTTCGACTAGGCCACGAGCGCTTCGATCGTGATTTAATGTACTGATTCTACTAATATATAACTTTACATTAGTAAAATTTGTACATTAATTAGACGAAGCGCTCGTTCGACTAGGCCACGAGCGCTTCTAGGCTTCAATGGTATGAAAAACACCCCACGTGACCCGACCATGTATATATTATAGTACTATAATGCACTATAGAGGCCCCGTTTGTTCAGAAGTATTAAAAAACCTATTTAGAGGCTAAAATTCTACCCATGCCGGGATTCGAACCCGCGACTTCTGGCTATCCGTGCCAGCGCTCTTTCCAACTGAGCCAATGGGCGCTTAGAAAGAGCGCTGGCACGGTGGCACGGATAGCCAGAGGTCGCGGGTTCAAATCCCGTCATGGGTGGAATTTTTAGCCTCTAAATAGGTTTTTTTTTAAATTGTCCTTAGCACGGCTTAGTGCATTGAAAATAAAAATATTATAATCAGAAGTATTAAGTTAACATAAGTTTTGAAATAATCTAAGACGATATACCACAGAAGTGTATAGAAAGTTTGATGAAGTTAAATAGTGAACTGAAAAAAAGTACAGTGACCACATAAATCGGAAATCAATAACTTATTTCGACGTAAAGAATTTGCGTTCTGTTTGCCCGATATCAACCCTTTGTAACCCCATTTCTAGGACACGGTTCTCTTCCAGGGGGGCGAGTCATCTCCGAAATGCATAATTGTTCAATAGAGCCATATTAGTCCGGCAATGGTCGTTTTTAAAAACCTATTTAGATGCTAAAAATTTCACCCATGCCGGGATTCGAACCCGCAACCTCTGGCTATCCGTACCAGCGCTCTACCAATTGAAATTTAAATAGGTTTTTAAATTTGTTCCTTAGCGCGGGTTAGTGCATTAAAAATAAAAATCGTGTAATGGTCGTTTTATTCACACTATCAGTAGTATGGTAACCAATCGCTTGCAATGGTATCACCCGTGCTACTCGACTCGGCACCTCGCGCGATATTATCTTCTTCGCGAGTGATCCCTATTTAATTTGCGCGTGTTATACCCCTAGAATGACAATGTACTGCTTTATAGACTACCAAATTGAGGCAAATAACAACCATTGTCGTGCTTATATCATTCTATTGACAAACTATGTAAGTATTAGACTCTAGGGCCTAAAAGGTTGCAAGGTTAAGCCATACTTCCACTGGGGCCAAGTCCAGGATTCCTCACGAACATCATCTGGACGCCTAAGTCTATGCACAACGTAATTTAATGCATTTGCATACCGCTACGTGACTAGAAGTGTGAGGGTGTCGTTATGTCCCACCAATTTATCCATCCAGCCACTCAGCCAAAGTGTTGTGTGGAAGATTAATTTCGGAGTGAGGTCACGATCACAATGCTTCCCACGCGCTTGGCTATTTCAGTTTTCGGGTTGCTCGCCTTGCTTTCTTGGTAATAAATTGCGTCTATTGAGTGGCGGACGAGTTGGGTCAGCGGGGAAGAGACCTGCTGGTGCAAGGTCGACCGACCAGCCTTCGTACTTCGGCTATTCGAATTGTTCTTGTTTGACCTATGATTGGTATGCCTTTTCTTTCCTGTGATGTGTTAATTTGTTCCAATAAATGTCTGTTTTTCTTTCTTTCAGTTTTTTTTTCAAATTATTTTTTAATTTATATAATTAAATATTTCTCCCTTCCTCCCGCTATCTTAATTTAAACACCCAATGCTAATGTTGGCTGGAAGAGACCTCTGTTAGAGATAAGTTCGCCTTTGAAACAAATTTTATGTAATGTTATTTCGTTTTTACTGTTTGCAATAAAGAATATATTATCTTATTTAGGTGCAGCGGTAGGTCTGTGGGTAGAACAATGGTATCTGAAGTGAGAGACCCACGTTCGAGACCCATTGCATATATATTCGCTTACATCGAACGAAAACATCGTGAAGAAACCAGACTCGGATTTCAAACTCCTCTTGAAAGAGGAGTTCCTATGTTATAGTATTTCTTATGCTCATACATAGTTATATATTAAACAGGTCTCCTCTAGACGGGTCTGATCGGAATTATTTATTAGGTAATTACCTACGTTCGCTCGTGGCCAAGGCGAATCGAGTGATTGGAATCAATCACTTGGTTGAGCACGACAGGCGCGGTCAGTTACGGCATGGGTGAGCGTCCCGTGACTACTGCTAGTGGCATTTTTCCGAGCGCTTCCGTGCTTCGCAAGGCACGCTAAGCCGTTGGTGCCGGCTGTCATATAATGGCAGTCGTTAAGCCATGTCAGAGGCCTTATGGGCGGCTTAATAACTTTTGACAGTAAGGCCCGCCACTGTCTTACAATCCTCCACCATCCCGGACTTGGCCCCCGTGGTGGAGTATGGCCTAACCTTCCTGCGATGCAGGAAGAGACCCGTGCCCCAGCAGTGGGGACAGCAAGGGTTGATAACGTAACGTACCTACGTATTACTTATAATAAATAATCGCGATTAGTACCGTTTACGGGTCAATCACTCGTTAATCACTGCTGCATCACGCGTTACCTTGTGGGACGTATGTAGAGTACTTTTTATATGCAAGAACCCCGGCTGGGGTTCAAACAAAAACGCTCAGGTCTTGGATGTTTACATGTTTGTGAGGTCGTTGTGTCTGGTGCCCACGACACAGGGTATCCTAGTGTGGGGCCAGAAGCAATGTATGTGCCTGTATGTAAATGTTATGTTATGTTATATCTACCTGTGTTTAAAAGCGGCGGTAGCTCAGTGGGTAGAACCATGGACTGGCAAGCGAGAGCCCCAGGTTCGATCCCGAGTGCGGGCATGTACCAATGACTTTGTTTAATTTCAAAGTTACGTACATTTGCGAATTTGCAGTCGCAATACCACATGCTAACATTACAACAACACAAAACATCGGGAGGAAACCCGCGGCTTGGTTGGCTCCGCACGTATTGACTAGTCTTTCCTGTGGGCTGGGCCGACTAAGCTCTCAGGATGGTATAGGTGCCGGGCAAGCCTACACCATCTATAAAACCATGTCCCAGGCACTACAGCGTCGGAGTGGTCTCTTCACCTATCTAGTGTGAGTGGAGATACCACTGGACGCTGTATAAGTCATATCATTAAGTAGATGCAAAATGGCCAATATTATTATTATACCTGTGTTTATCTAGAAAAGTGTAAATTATAAATCTAGAAACAGCGGGCCTATCCTAATACAGGCTTATGGAGAGACCCAATCGCTGTTCTATTTGATTGATCATTTTGAATTTTAATGTTTTTAGTCGTTAGTGACAAGGCTAATACTACCCTTTCTAGTCTCTACATCAACCTGGGTTAGGTAGTAATTTCGCCTTTTTTCAAAAATTGTCAACAAAGAATTTCCAATCAAACCTATCGCTATCGCCAAAGAAATACGCTACGACTGTTGCTTCTTTCAGAAACTCGTGTATCTCTCTCAGCGAGTTTCTCGAGTAGCGTTCAGAAATAGAGCGTGTTTATGTGACACGTAATAATAGCTTTATAGCTCGGAGATGACTGCCCAGTGCGCTGGATGCCTTGAAGGTGTTCAGTAGCCTCGTTGGTCAGACGGTGACACGCTGGAGTTGCAAAACAAAGGTCGTGGGATCGATTCATGCCAGGTGTTAGTCCAGACTAAGTCCAGACTAAAGTACCCAGGTACTTTTTCACGTTTGTGATGTAAGTTTTTAACTTTTGTTAGAAAACTGAATAATGTTTTGGCGTATAAAGTTATCGATGGCAATCGTGGAATTTTATCGTATAGGAATCTTATCATTGGTGTAAGATGATTTGATAAATGATAGAGTAGAGTTTTTTGCCCGACGTCGTTTTCTCCACTACAAGGCCCACAGCGCCGTACACTGACATTCAGTAAACAGAAAGTAAATTCTTTATATTGAAATAATTTTTTGAATTCTGATTTCCAGTGGAAAACAATGACAATTAATTGTACCGTTTTATAGGTACTACAATTTTTATAAGCATTGTACGTATGTGTTATTAATGTAAAGATTCATTTAAGCCTAGTAAAAGTAAAAAAAAATCACTGTAAAAACAAAATTCTTACTTCTTCTTCTTTAGACTATATTAGTCCACTGCTGGACATAGCCCTCCCTTAATAAGCGCAAGGTTATCATTGGGGTGTAATGGCCATAATCCCCATGCTGGGCATGCGGGTTGGGGGTCGCAGTTTGGTGTAATGGTACTGCAGGGGGCGCTGCTGCCTATCCCCCGCTTGTGTCCCTTAGTCGCCTTTTACGACACCCGCGGGAAGACTTACACATGCGAGCACTTTATTTATTTAAGTTGCGAGTGATTTTGTTACTAATATTAAGATAGAGCTGGTGTCCACTGCTCAACTTCTTCCTATTTGTATATAAATAAGTAGAGTATGAAACGCGCCGGAGGCTCACGACGACCCGGAAGACGGAGAAGGAGGAAGAGGAGGGAGTATTGTCCTGGAACTACCATCCCTAGCCATGAAGATAAATGGAAAGCTCTGACACAGAGCCCTAGTCTCCACGGATAAGTACATTGGCCTTCTGCATCTACGTAATAAGATGATTTACACAGCGTCCAGTGGCATCTTGACACACACTAGATGGGTTAAGGGACCACTCGGATGTTGTGCCTTGGATGGTTTCATAGATGGCGTAGGCTTGCCCAGCACCTATACCATCCTGACAGCTTACTCGGCCTAGCCCACAGGAAAGACGAGTCAATACGTGCGGAACCAACCAAGCCGCGGGTTTCTTTACGATGTTTTCCTTCACCGTGTGGTATTGCGGCTACAAATTCGCCTTACATTATGTTGCGCATTGTAAACGGAATGTAAATTCTTTACGTTGAAGTTGAATCGGAGTCTATACAGAGGCAAAGTTACGCAATGGCGCCCCAGAACTTTGCTGTAATCAGGGTTCCATAAACAAACTCTAATGGCAAGCAGATGTCAATGAGAACCTAATGCATACACTGACTCTGTGGATGCCATTTGCCGCGCGCAACGTTGTTTATATGTACTATCGATATAGCCAATTTTATATAGTTGTTCCCTTCTATTCTAGACTCTACAGACCGAGATCTTGCTTAAAACGGACCCGTATGTTAAACTTGTTACTTGATTGTGTCGGATGTCGGTCGAACGAATGTTTTGGTCTTTTTGCAAGGTTGTGAGAAAAAGTTCCGAATTGTTTACTTTCTTTGCATGTAAGTTTTGTTCTCATTTGTTTATCGATATCGTTTTTAGATTTCGCGTTAGTCCAATAACTTGTTATGTAAGCAAACACACAAGATATTTAACGCCAAATATGGTACATTACAGATGTTATGACTATATAGTGTTACCAATGTTTTAGCTATTCTAGGCATGTGAATATTAAGAATCAGGAATATTACCTAATTCATTTTAACAATTCAAGTTTTTTATATTTACATTAAATGATTTCATTTTTGAAGCGCTCGTGGCGTAGGCGAACCAAGTGATTGGAATCAATCACTTGGTTAAGAAACAACAGGCGCGGTCAGGTACGGGATGGGTGAGCGTCCCGTGACTACCGCTAGTGGCATTTTTCCAAGCTTCGCAAGGCACGGTAAGCCGTTGGTGCCGGCTGTCATATAATGGCAGTCGTTAAGCCATGTCACAGGCCTTATAGGCGGCTTGATATGACGACCTCTGTGGCGTAGCGGTAGCGCGTCTGCCTACCATGCAAGAGGTCCCGGGTTCGAATCCCGGCTGGAAACAAAAAAAAAAGTCCAGGTCTTGGATGTTTACATGTTTGTGATGTCGTTGTTTCTGGTTCTCACGACACAGGGTATCCTAGTGTGGGGCCAGAAGCAATGTATGTGCCTGTATGTAAATGTTATGTTATGGTATGATAACTTCTGACAGTAAGGCGCGCCAGTGTCTTACAATCCTCCACCAACCCGGACTTGGCCCCCGTGGTGGAGTATGGCCTAACCTTCTTGCGATGCAGGAAGAGACCCGTGCCCCAGCAGTGGGGACATACAAGGGTTGATAACGATTTCATTTTTAAAACAGTCAAAAACAATGTAAATACAAATCTCAATGGGATGTAAAAACACACAATCATCACGCTTTACATTACATGACATCACACGATATTATATTATCACAGTAATATATTAGGGGTTAAAGTATGAAATTGCCGTTTTATTGCAATAGGTTCTTTGAATTGACATAGAATCTTCATGGTTTGAGGTTTTCGAATGAAACTTTATCAAATGGTTTCTATGATGTTCTTTTTTAAAAAATGTGAAACATTTGAATATCGACTTTCAATTGTTTTTGATATTCAATTTAGACAAGAAAGATGGATACTGCGAAAATTCGAGTGATTTTTGAATACGAGTTCCGACGCGGAACTAACGCGGCAGAAATAGCCCGCAATATCAATGCTGCGTTTGGAGAGGAGTCTACTAATGAACGCACCGTGCGATTTTGGTTTAAAAGCTTTCGTGATGGAATTGTCTAAATTGAATAACAAAAACAATTGAAAGTCGATATTCAAATGTTTAACATTTTTTAAAAAAAAGAACATCATAGAAACCATTTGAAAAAAGTTTCATTCGAAAACCTCAAACCGTGAAGATTCTATGTCAATTCATAGAACCTATTGCAATAAAACGGCAATTTCATACTTTAACCCCTAATATTATCACACTAATATTCAAAAGGTGAAAGTTTGTGAGTGTATATGTTTGTTACGTCTTCACGTCTCGAGCGATTTTAATAAAATTTAGTATGGAGTTAGCTGACACCCAAGAGATTAACACAAAGGCTACTTCTTACTGCGGAAATCATACCACGGAAATATTTCCGTGGGTAAATCGATAACCCGCAGGTAACGACGCGGGGCCAAGCCAGCTATTTATAAATAAAGTCAGACGGAATCAAAGTTGCTCTTTTTTCATAAAGATTTTCAAGAAGACTTTTTTACAGCCTCTAATCACAATCGGATACAATGGAATGCACTTCGAATTGTAATATTTATGTATTAGTTGGGACTTGACCTATGCTTGTAAGTTTGAGGTATCCTCGGGAGCTTAAGACAAAGTTTGCATTCTTCCGTGTCATTTACAACTTTGAAACGCTAACGCTAAACGCTATAAGCATGTAGAAGCGAAGCGATGGTAAGACCGGCTTTTCGATCGGGAGATCGTGGGTTAGAACCCCGTCATTGTACCATTGACTTTATTTTCGTAGTTACGCGTATTTGTGAAATTATAGCAGCAATACCACTCGCTGCTGAATGTGGGAAAATATCGTAAGGAAACCTTGGTCTCTGAAGTGTGAACGTACCTCAGCGCTTAATGTTACGTACAATGGCCCAACTATGAGGCTAAGTGCGGAATTCTCAGGTTTAACTAACTAACGCTTACAGAAGCGTATTTTCGTAAATAAACTTGTGCAGCGCTGTAGAAGTGATGTTTCAGTTAATCTATTCATTCGCATTCAGAATCGAATGTAAACATCTGTTGCCGAAATAGAATGCGCCGTTTTCGTGTGTTCTCAACAAAATTAAAATATTGTGTTGACTAATTATTTTACGCGTCGTTGCTCGTCGCATACTCTACATTTTTTTTGCAAAAAGTTCACTAACTTTATTGAGAGGAAAACTGAGTTTCTGAGGTGTTACAATACCTCAGCCTTTTAAATTGTGCTGTGGGCACGCTTATTAATTAATCCCATACTCTCTCTCTCAGAGAAGGATTGTGCCCTGCAGTGAATGAATGAAAGATTCTTTATTGCACTGAAGCAAATTTGTACAAAGGCGAGCTTAATACTAGATAGTATTTTCTTCCAGCTAACCCACGATAATGCGGACAGTGGAAGGGGTAGCGCCAGTAAACAATATAGTTCAGGAGTGATTTATTACATAACCTAGGTTAACTAAATATTACAAATATAATTTAAATACACATAGGTATTTATATACGTATATTATAATAGCATTAAAATATAACATGATACTCAAATACATATTTAATGCAATCTACATACCTACATAGGTACTAATAATCAATATTACTTGCAGTGGCATGTATGTTAATTGTTAATTCAATTTTTCCTTAGTGTTTCAATTATCAATCAATCAGTCTGTCATTCCTATGTGAATCCTATCGATCACTCTGCAATTACGGTGTTTACTCGTATAATTATGATAGTGCGTAGATTATAATAAGCTCATACTTTCTCTCTGTCTAAGAGAGGGTCCTGCAATAGGACATTCCCATATAGTTTAATTATGATGTCGTCTACGTAGGATTTGGATAAAAATCTGATGAATTCTCAGAAATTATACTTAGCAAACAGCCGCTTACGCGTGTTTAGAAGGCAATCATAACGCGTGTTTAGGATAAGGAGGCAATCATCAAAATAATAAAAAATGTAAGAGGAGCAAAAATACATTTTCTTGAAAAAATAGTTTAACCGACTATAAAAGAAGGTGGAGGTTATCAATTCGACGCATATATTACTTTCATTTATTTTTTTTACTTTTTTGTTTGTTTTAATAAGATTTGTACAATTATGTGATACTTATCACAAGAGTATAAATATACTATTTTTATCTTTAATGCACTAACCCGTGCTAAGGAACAAATTTAAAAACCTATTTAGAGGCTAAAAATTTCACCCATGCCGGGATTCGAACCCGCAACCTCTGGCTATCCGTACCAGCGCTCAATTGGTAGAGCGCTGGCATGGATAGCCAGAGGTTGCGGGTTCGAATCCCGGCATGGGTGAAATTTTTAGCCTCTAAATAGGTTTTTAAAAGAGTATAAATATTTTAGCCGCTCCGAATAAAGTCACTAAGATCTTCGGAGTACAACGTTCCATAAACATTAGCAGTTAAATGTTTTCTCGCGCAGGAAAACAGATAAAACACTTTTATTGCACACTCACGAACCAATAAAACATCTATTTTAACCACTTCCACATTTTTCATACTTCTCCAACCAATTATTGTGTACCTAAATAATCTTAATAACAACAGACGTAATACCGATATAAACTCACCATGTTAGCTCCTACTCGCGATGTAAGGGTCCTTGGTAACAGGCGAAGGTACACGCGCTCTACCGTCGCTGTATCACAGACGTGACTGAAGCGACCACAATTCGGTTCAGTGTTGCCAGATCCTGACCAATCAATGTCGCCAATATTTTGAAGAAAGGTTGCTCAGATTTCCAGTGACGTACCCGAAAATCGGCTGAACGGGACGTTTTTTTTTTATAAGGTGCAGATTTTAACGTTCTTTTGTTTATTAGACTTTGAAAAGGTGGAAATATCTTTTTTACGCAAATAGCAAAGCAATCCGCGACACTATCTTTAATTTATCTTCTCTTAAATCTTAATCTTAGCATTTTTTTAAGATAAGATCGGTGTTTATTTAACAGTTTATCAAGCCATGTTAGCATTAATACTCATAGATAGGTTACTTATATATAATAATTTAATTTAATGGAATATATGTTTATCGCCATCCTCCGCGGTTTCTCGCCATTTCCATCTATCCCTGACCACATCGTCCGACTAATGGGCTGGTCTACCCACTGACCGCCGCCCGGCTCTCGGCCACCGTCTCCCTCGTAATAACATGCAACCATAGATAAATACATACATACACAAAGATGTAAGGAGGTCTTGAATGAAATCAATTTAACCGCCAATCTATTCAATTTATGTGTCGAAGATAATAAAATAATACAACCTCAATCAGAGGACATTTTGAGGAAGGGACATTTTGGAGAAGGGACATTAACGCTTTAACCAGTAGAGCTAGCATAAATATTACATTCGTTTTGAACTTTATATTAAACTAGCTGTCCCAGCGAACTTCGTACCGCCTAACAGACGATTCTTATTTTTTTTTTAATTTTCTCTCCGTAAGAACCATCCTCGTACTTCAAGGAATATTCTAAAAAAAGAATTAGCGAAATCGGTTCAGCTGCTCTCGAGATTTGCGCTTACCAACACATTCAGCGATACATTTTTATATTATAGATTGATAAGATTCAATTTAAGTTGGCAACTATTATGACACTAACGGGTAAAGGGACGTTCACAATCCTCGGGATCTAATGGACGTTCACAATCCTCAGCCGCCATTTTAATGTCCGAGATAGCCCAAACGGCGACAAGCCGCCTAGCCTGGCAACACTGAGTTAGTTTGGTATGGCGAAACGCCGGTCGGTTATCGCCGCATTACGTCATGCCTGCAGTTAGGTCGCTGCGCACGGGCCTAGGCGAAACGCGAAGGATCGCGGAGGACGATTGGGCCCTATTTCGTATAACTACAATTCGACGTACATACATCTTGAAATTGAATAATCCACACAGGAAGAGACCCGTGCCCCAGTAATGGGAACATACAAGGGTTGATATCGAATCCACTGATCAACTAGTAGGATGCAATGTACAACTAATTATTTATTTTCTTAGTACACTGCTCGCTGTGTACCTAATAATATAAACATAACTGTGTACTGAGGGTTCCGTAGTTAAGAGATCCATTCTCGCAGTTTTTCCGAGCTTTTCCTGAACTTCAAAGACATTTTTTTATGATAGTGGAAATATAAAGGGGAGGCCTTTGCCCAACAGTGGGCAACATCCATAGCTATTTAAAAAAAATGCATCCTCAATTCTAAGAGTTCACACCGGCATTCACTCCATCGGATTACTTAATAAAATCGGAAATCATACGTCAGCGCATGGACGTATATTTACGATTTTATTTTGTCAAAGTAATTTTGTCAAGTGCCGGGCATTATTATAGATTACAAGCTGTCGTTCGCGACTTTGTGCGCATGATTTTTATGTATTTTTCCGCAATATAATAGTATCCTATGTGCTATTCCAGACTCTAATCCATCTCTCTGCCAGATCGATCCAGATTAGTTCAGCCGTTATGGCGTGATTGAGTACCAATCATCCATACATACAAATAAACTTTTGCTTTTATAATATTAGTGTGTGATGTTAAAATATAGTGTGAAGTGTTATCATGTAAACTCTGTTAACTAAAGACTTTGAAAAGACTAAGTTAAAAGACTTTTTGTCCATTATTTCTCCAAAGTGATCTAGATTTTGAAATTGACACCTAGTTTGACTTGTAACGTTGATTAAGCCGCAGTTTCTGCGCTACTTTGAATAGAAAGTTTTCATTTAAGGATCTTAGCTCCAGCTCACTCAGTCCGTTTGACCTGCAGGTGTCGGAGTCAAACCTGCACCAGGCCTCCGACCAGCGCCAGGTCAGCCAACTCCTGCGCAGGCTTTGCTGCGGAGACACGCCCGGGTGAGTATATTCTCTGAGAGAGCCCTGTCCCCTATAGTGGTAAGCATAGAGGATTGACGTTGAAGCGCTCGTGGCTTAGTGAAACCTGTGATTACTAGGGTTAAGCAACAACAGGCGAGGTCAGGTGCTGGATTGGTAACCGTCCTGTGACTACCGCTAGTGGCATTTTTTCCGAGCGCTTCACGTTAAACATAATGGCAGTCGTTAAGCCATGTCAGATACTTTAGCGGCTTCATAAATTCTGACAGTAAGGCCCGCCAGTGTCTTACAAACCTCCACCAATCGACTCCCGTGGTGGAGTACGGCGTAACCTTTCTGCGATCCAGGAAGAGACCCGTGCCCCAGCAGTGGGGACATATAAATGGGTTGATATCATTGACGTGTTTTAGACTGTACCTACGCTTCCATATCGCAGTCATCATTATGAAGTGAATGTGTCGGCCCGTCACTCCTACGCGTGTTTTAGCCGTATTCGGTAGAAACTGACTAATTGTAGGTGTGCGTCTAATAATAATAAAAATACGTTTGTCATGTATGACCTATTAAGTCCTTCATTAGGGTTCCATAGTCAACAAGTAACTCTTATAGATTCGCAATGTTCTTTCGTCCGTCTTTCTGTCTGTATGTCTGTCCACGGCTTAGCTCAGAAACAATCAGCAGTAGAAAGCTGAAATGTAGCATATATACATATCAATCACGATGACTAAACGATACTACAGTAAAATCTTAAAATAGCTTTAAAAAAGGAAAGAAAGAGAGAGAGAGGGAAGAAAGAAGAGAAAGAAAAACATCTATTATAACAACAAGATACATCACGAAAACCAATAAACGATAAGTTATATAATATGAGCACAACAGAAACGAATTACACCGTAGACGAGACGAAAACAAAAACATAGATTTAACCTGTGGTGTGGGTAAATTGCCACGAAAGGCAGCTGACTCAGCGTTGTGCTGAGGGAGTGAGCCCTCAGCGCTGATTTTCAGTCAACTTACAGCATAGTGTTTGAAACCTTCTATATCCTTCATTGTATACGCTTCTGTAATAAAATCCCCGAAGATGTATTAAGCTTGCCTGAAACGTGATTCAAAAAATGTTAATTAAGGACTTTGAAAAGACAAAGTTTGAATTTAAAAACCTATTTAGAGGCTAAAAAATTCACCCATGCCGGGATTCGAACGCGCAACCTCTGGCTATCCGTGCCAGCGCTCTACCAATTGAGCCAATGGGCGACTCACGGCATCAGTGAAATTTCGAACCTCTTTACACTATTCTCTGTATTACGTACAGGCAGCGACATCTAACTTAAGCAAATTGCATTACTTCCAGCCCCGACTACCTACTTTGCAGTTAGGTTTTAACATCGGAACGATATCACTGTACCCACATGATTATACTATTTTTATTTTTAATGCACTAACCCGTGCTAAGGAACAAATATAAAAACCTATTTAGAGGCTAAAAATTTCACCCATGCCGGGATTCGAACCCGCAACCTCTGGCTATCCGTGCCAGCGCTCTACCAATTGAGCCAATAGGTTTTTTTTTTAAAAATTTGTTCCTTAGCACGGGTTAGTGCATTAAAAAAAATAGTATAACAAAGTTTGAAGTTTTTTTTGTCCATTTTTTCTCCAAAATGATCTAGATTTTGAAATGGACACCTAGTTTGAATTGTAACGTTCATTAAGCCGCAGTTTTCTGCGCTACTTTGAATAAAACCTTTTTATTTCATTTGAATTAAGAATGTTTTTATTATTGTTTTTCGTGTATCTCACGGCTTGGAATGTCGTTTGATTGGTCGTCTAAAATTTATTTTTCAATTTAGTAACGAAGTCGCGGTGACAGCTTGTCCTTTACAAATCTAAAACAGCTCGTCATAGCTCGTTGGCTGCATGACCAAATTAGGCGTTCGAGCTAAAAGTCTCCGACGTTCGAGATCAGGCATAATTAATTAAAAGGCGTTTTAGGAAGGACTGTTTGGTCATCGTTGTACGCTCCGAGCGGCCTGATTAGTCTGATGAACAGACTAATCTGTCTAAAGCTCAATTTTTTATTCAATATAAAAACTAAATTTTTACTCAATGAAATGAAATCAATTTTGAAATCGATATCCACCCTTGTAGGGTAAGTTGGTGGAGGGTTGTAAGGCAGTGGCGGGTAACGGTCAGAAGTTATCAAGCCGACTGCCTTTACATAACAGCCGGCACCAACGGCTTAACGTGCCTTGCGAAGCACGGAAGCGCTCGAAAAAATGCCACTAGCGGTAGTCACGGGTCGGTCACCCATCCTGCACCTGACCGCGCCTGTTGTTGCTTAACTCAAGTGATTGATTCCAATCACTCGGTTCGCCTAGGCCACGAGCGCTTCTAATAGGTATCAACTAATCGTTTCAAATATGACTCTAATAAAAATGTACTCGAAGGTTAATGATAGGAGAGCGATAATATTGACGTCTATCAATAGATAATGCTTCCTATCTTTATTTCCATTTGTATTGGTAGAAAATACGTAGTTTCAAGATAATTTTATTAATAATAACAAGTCTATTACGTCGAAAACAATGTTCTGGCAAGTAGGTTACGGAGGTGGACAGGTGACTTTGATAGAGTCTTTGCTAACCTGAATCTACTTTTATTTTACTGCTTCACAAATGGATGAAAAAACAGATTCTTGAGAGCACAACATAAATTATAAGGTCATCATCATCAACCCATTATGTCCCCGCCGAGGGGCACGGGTCTCTTCTCTGAGGAAGGTATAGGCTATACTCCACCACCGGGCCGGATTGGTGCAGGCTTGCAAGACTAGGCTAGACAAGGCCGCCCTAAAGCCTCTGACTTGGCTTAATGACTGCTATATATCGACGACAGCCGGCACCAACTGCTGCGGAAAATGCCACTAGCGTTAGTCGTAGACGGTTTACCCCATCCATGCACTGAATGCGCCTTCTGTTGCTTAACCTTGGTGATCGTTTACGATTACTCAATTATAAGGTGTTCATTTTCATATCAATAACTATGTTTAAAAACCTATTTAGAGGCTAAAAATTTCACCCATGCCGGGATTCGAACCCGCAACCTCTGGCTATCCGTACCAGCGCTCTACCAATTGAGCCAATGGGCGACTCACGGCATCAGTGAAATTTCGAACCTCTTTACAATATTCTCTGTATTACGTATAGCCATACGGATAGCCAGAGGTTGCGGGTTCGAATCCCGGCATGGGTGAAATTTTTAGCCTCTAAATAGGTTTTTAAATTTGTTCCTTAGCACGGGTTAGTGCATTAAAAATAAAAATAGTGTAATAACTATGTTGTAACTTATTTTTTTTATTAGGCACACAAAACAGATATTATCCAGTACATCATCAAGATAACACTAATTAATATGTAAGATCCAGACTAATCTCCAAAATATGTGTACACAGCATGGTGACAATAATATGAAATTTAGACGAGGTACTTAAACTAACACAACATGCATTTTATGTATTCTTTTACATTCAAAGCAAAGAACAATTGTTACAAATACATTATAAGAATAAAAAGAAGAAGGCGACTATTTTTTCGGGCTTAGGGTTAAATATGTCAATGTTTTTATTGATGTTCGTTATTTCATTATATGAGCGACACATTCTTGTTATATGTTTTTTAATGCACTAACCCGTGCTAAGGACAATTTAAAAACCTATTTAGAGGCTAAAAATTCCACCCATGCCGGGATTCGAACCCGCGACATCTGGCTGTCCTGTCCGTGCCAGCGCTCTTTCCTACTGAGCTAATGGGCGACTCACCGACATCAGTGAAATTTCGAACCTCTTTACAATATTCTCTGTATTACGTACAGGCAGCGAAATCTGGCTTAAGTTACATGTATCACTTGCAGCCCCGAGTACCTACTTTGCACTAAGGTTTACATCGGTTCACGGGAGGTCGCGGGTTCGAATCCCGGCATGGGTGGAATTTTTAGCCTCTAAATAGGTTTTTATGTTATAACTGTCAAACTTATCCACACAAGTTTGCCAAAGGCTATGCGAATGATGGCATGGTGGCCGGATAGCCTAGCTCCCCTTAAAATGGTTCAGAATGGCAATGGCAGTAAACTTAGCAGAGCGCAAAGTTCTTATCCCGTGCAGCAGAGCTCCTGACACTTTTCAGAAAAAGTTCAGGCGCTTTGATCTTGAAAAAGTTTAATTTAAAAAAATCTCTACCAATTATTTCTTAATGATTTGCGATACTCATACATATTTATACGTTTTATTAAATGGGTATGATGAATGATGAATGAAAAGGTTTTATTCAAAGTAGCGCAGAAACTGCGGCTTAATGAACGTTACAATTCAATCTAGGTGTCCATTTCAAAATCATTTTGGAGAAAAAATGGACAAAAAACTCCAAGTGAACTCCAGGTAAAAAGTAATTACCTTGTTTCCCGACGTTTCGGCAGCGTTACAGTTGCCGTTACAGTCAATTATTGTAAGTAGTCACTTTTAGTTTTTTGCAATCCCACTTCAGTCTACTCGTGATCACGGCAACTTTATAACCCCTTAAATATTTAATTTTTTGGTTTTTACTATTTCCTGTTATAGCGGCAACAGAAAAACCTACATCATCTGTGAAAAAATTAAGTGTCTAGCTTTTACACTTCATGAGATAAAGCCTGGTGACAGAAAAACGGGCAGTGGAGTGATAGGGTCCCCTTACCCTTTATCTACGGAATCCTGAAAACTAGTGACGATCGACAGAACGGCGAAACTTTCTATCGGTTCTCCGCATAATCAGCGTTCTATCGACGAATAGTTCTATCGGAAAACCGTTCTATCGGCGAAACCTTTTTATGATTGAACCGAAGGTCGATCGGCAAAACTTTCTATCAACACACGACGTATCAGCGTTCAATGGGCAAACCGTTCGATTCTTTACGAACTCTTTCGAAACTTTTTATGAGTGAATCGTCCGAGCGGCCGAACTTTTTATGAGTGAACCGTTCGATCGGCCCAGTTTTTCATGAGCAAACTGTTCGTTCGGCCAAGCTTTTCATGAGCGAACCGTTTGATCGGCGAAACTTTCTGGCAATCGGTGTGTCGGTGCTCTATCGGCCCATTAACCATTCCACCGGAAAACCTTTTAATCGGCGAAACTTTTTATGAGTGGACTGTTCGATTGGCGAAACTTTTGATGAGTGACATGTTCAATCGGTGAAACTTTCTGTCTATAACCGGGTATAATCGTTGAATAGAAACGATCTGTGAAGCAAACCGTTCCATCGGTAAACCATTGGATTGGCGAAACTTTTCAGTGAATGATGAAACGCACAAACTCGGTGGCGCTGGCGGTCCATACAAAAGTCACACATATTTCTGAAAAAGAACACGTCAAATGAAGAATAGTTTTGTGGAACTTCGCAGTTAGCCAGGTCTAACTCTTCATCAATAAATACTTTGCGGACTGTTGTAATCGATTTCTGTGGAAATATTATTGTTCTTACCACGGAATTTGTATCATACTTATCGTTGGATTAACGCATTGATAATGAATTCGACAATGACTATTTTCTAATAAGAAAAACAACAAAATTGAATGCTCGAGTATATTCGATTCCACGTAATAGGGTAAGTCATATGGTGACACAAATATGTGTTGCCATGTCAATTTTCTCTTCACAGTAACATGGATCCTGAAATGAACACATTTGTAACATTTATAAGAAAAATATTATGATAAAAGCTCTGTTTCATGACGAAGTAATAAAAAGGTTTAGAAGACCTTTTTGCATACTTTTTAAGCAAACCTATGTCTGTGTTGTGCGTTCTTTGCGAATAATTCAGAAAGCTTATTTGCTTCTTCAGTACAGTTTTGTCTCCTTAATGCATTATCCCACGCTGAATCTTGGATAGAGGAGTATTAAATAATGTAGAATAATATAAAATTACCGTTACAATAAAGTTTCTCATCTTTCTCGGCCCTTGAAATTGCCAATCCGTGGTAGGTACGTGCTTCGAAGCGCTCTCTATCTTTCTTTCTTTCTTCTTTCTTTCTTTTCTTTCTTTCTTTCTTTCTTTCTTTCTTTCTTTCTTTCTTTCTTCTTTCTTTCTTTCTTCTTCTTTCTTTCTTTCTTTCTTTCTTTCTTTCTTTCTTTCTTTCTTTCTTTCTTTCTTTCTTTCTTTCTTTCTTTCTTTCTTTCTTTCTTTCTTTCTTTCTTTCTTTCTTTCTTTCTTTCTTTCTTTCTTTCTTTCTTTTCTTTCTTTCTTTCTTTCTTTCTTTCTTTCTTTCTTTCTTTCTTTCTTCTCTCTCTCTCTCTCTCTCTCTCTCTCTCTCTTTTTGTCTTTCTCTTCTTGTCTCCTGCTCTTTCTCTAACGTAAGGAGAGTAAAATGAACGGATGTAAAGGCTGATTATTTATGTATTATGTTTTATGAGTAATATTCATTTTTATTTTAAATTATGTAAATTATTTGTATGTATCTATTGATAATTTTATTTATTCGCACTGTTTTTAGGTACGTATTTATACACCTCTGAAATGATAGTTTGTATGTTTTGTTTGTAAATTTTCTTCCTCCTATATAAATACTGCATTTAATTTAATTAGTAGTATTTGTGACATTTGGCACAAGACAGATACATCTGGTCTGAGTTGGGGGAGGCCTTTGCCCAGCAGTGGGACACAAACGAGGCTACGTAAAAAAAAAAAATTGTGACAATGATAAGGCCGCCGTCCGTGTACTAAATATCTGTGTAATTTCCATTTTTATCTACAACTGTGCCCCGCGGCGTTACGTGCGGTTTATCGATTTTCCCATAGAAATAAGATATTTTCCCGCAACAAAACGTAGCCTATGTGTAAATCGAGGGTTTCAGCTAACTCCATATCAAATTTTATTAAAATGGCTCCAGCCGTTTAGATGTGAATAACTAACAAACATACACACTGACAAACTTTCGCCTTTATAATATTAGTATGAATGAAAGTATGAATATAAATCCGGTCATCAAGAAATGTTCGAGTGAAAAAAAGTCGCATGGCTTATCGTCCGACATTGTCAGTGTAGTGTGTCGCAACCCTAATAGTGCTTTGTGATGGCTGATTGAGGGTAGTCTGAAACCTTGTCAGCCGAAGATGCGAACGGGTGCCAGCCATCAATCTTCTCGTGACCACGATGACTGTAACGTCGTCGAAACCTCGAGGTAAAATAGCAATAAATTATTACGCGATTAAGCCCCGAAAATATTCTAACTAGTATGAATATTATATGATATGATTAGTATGACGTGATAAAGTAATCTCTATCTACCTATCTATCTAATGTGCTTTCGACTACATATGTCACTGTGCCACATACTCTATTAAAGATTCAACAGACTCGACCTTGCTTACTGCATGCATCGTTAATTAATAAACCGTTTCGATGACTTAAAACTACGTGCGGCCTAGGCACTTTTATGTCAAGACCAAAAACGAAACAATGGGATGTGCGACCGCTATAAGGCCGTTGGTGAGAGCATACCTCTAATAAGTAACAACTTAGAGCTTTAACCTCCTAAGCCCTGGCGTCCTAGAAATAGGACATCACGAATAACTTTCTTAATTCACACCCAATGATTTAGTAGGAAGTCCGGAAAACTTACTGTTCCAGGTCCAATATTTTTCTCATCATTTTTTGGACAACAAGAAGAAACAGTTCTTCAAAATCTACGTAGTTTTAGAATACTTGAAGTGACTGTTTCCTCCAGGGAGGATAAGTATCAATCGCTCGTTGCCCCTTAAACGATCTAGATAACTAACTAACTTGCCACGCGTTCTCACTGCAATTTAATGTGCGAATTGGGAATCGAACCTACGACCGCCGTCTTGGTACAAGCCAAGAGCCTTAACAGCTAGACCACAACGCAGTCTCACTTAGAACTGTTAGACTTAGAAGATAAAGTCATTGTTGCATACCGGGATTCGAACTCACGACCTCCCGATTAAGAATCCGGTGTTCTACCGCTCCGCTACCACCGCTCTTGATCTTAAGATTTAAAGATTGTGACACTATTAATTTATTTATAGAGTAAACGTGTATATCCTACAATGATTGTGGCGTGGGACGATAGGTGTTACGATATTGTGTAGTACAGAGAGAAAGAATGAATCACGTATCCAAAATAGCATCAATTTACGACCGATCCAAAAGTTAAGGAAACGATGTAACTACCAACCTTGACCTCGCAATCTAAATATGGGAACAGGGGTGAGCCCAGAGTCTATACAGGCAGACACGATAGTATACGCAAGACATAGTGGTACCGCGTGGTACTGAAAAACAGAATTGGAGGGAAAAGTTTTGGAGAAAAACGAAGTATTATAAAAAACCTATTTTAGAGGCTAAAAATTCCACCCATGGCGGGATTCGAACCCGCGACCTCTGGCTATCCGTGCCAGCGCTCGTTCCAACTGATCTAATGGGCGACTCACCGGCATCAGTGAAATTTCGAACCTCTACAATAATCTCCGTATTACGTACAGGCAGCGACATCTGGCTGACAGCGACATTTAGCCTCTAAAATAGGTTTTTAAAATTGTCCTTAGCACGGGTTAGTGCATTAAAAATAATATAAAAACGAAGTAGTTTAGCTATTCTAGATACGAGAGAAATGTATTGTCAATAAGATTATATTATTTCGCGCTCGACTTGTTCATAGGTTGTCTGTGAAATTATAGTTTTTCATGTACCTAACAATCACGAAGAAGGCCTCATGGCCTAGTCGAACAGAGTGATTGGAATCAATCACTTGAGTTTGATTCCAACAGGCGCGGTCAGGAGCACAATGGGTGACCGTCCCGTGACTACCGCTAGTAGCATTTTTTCTGATCGCTTCCGTGCTTCGCAAGGTACGTTAAGCCGTTGGTGCCGGCTGTCATGTAATGGCAGTCGTTAAGCCATGTCAGAGGCCTTATGAGCGGCTTGATAACTTCTGACGGTACGACCCGCCATTGTCTTACAATCCTCCACCAACCCGGACTTGGCCCCCGTGGTGGAGGATGGCCTAACCTCCCTCTTATCTTCCCGCTACTTTTTTGTCCACCACAAATACGGCCCAAAGGCAGCGGCTAGCATTGTACCATAACATTTTTCCTAATTTGGACAGATTAAATTTAATGATGGCTTTCATGGAATCCTATTATACAGGCTCTGCTGTATTAAGATCAAAATTATTTTGGAAAAGATGGTCAGAGTGGAGTTTCTTTTTGTTTCTTTTCTTTCTTTTCAGCAAACAGAACATATATCTGAATGTGATTCTTGTTCAAATCAATGTTTGATTTCTGCAGAACCACTTTTTTATCCTGCCACGACCCAAGATCCACCTTATTTTTTTTTTATTACATAAGTAAATGCACAAGAGCATGCTTAATACAAGAAGCATTCTCTTCCAGCAAATCTTTCGTGTTGAAGAGACTGCCAAAGCACCTTCTGTTTATATTGGTCAAATCAGCGTGCCCGTAGTCTTCCTCTTCTTCTCTTTTCTTCTATGATTCTTATAAAAGTGTCGTGACATCTTCTATAATATAAAAATGAATCGCTGAATGTGTTGGTAAGCGCAAATCTCGAGAGCACTTGAACCGATTTCGCTAATTCTTTTTTTAGAATATTCCTTGAAGTACGAGGATGGTTCTTACGGAGAGAAAAATAATAAAAAAATTAAAGAATCGACTGTTAGGCGGTACCAAGTTCGCTGGGTCAGCTAGTAGCAAATAAATATGAAGATGTTTATTGAGAAACAAATAGCGGTATTCATGTAAAGTTGTATTGCTACATCAACCCATTATGTCCCCACCGAGGGGCCCGGGTCACTTCCCTAAGCAAGGTAGTGAAGGTATATGCATTGCTAATTTGCTACAACATAATTTAAAAACATTTGCAAGTCATTTGTTGTGGAATCGCACTTTCAAACGTAATTCAATCTATCCAATGCGTTACCATTGGTTACCTTCCACACAAAACAATTACTTGTCCAGCGCATTGATTACGTATCTTTTCACGTATGCATAATTATGTGTACGAAAGAAATAGAAATATTTTTATAGAGAAATTAAATTTGCCACAGTTATTTACGAAGCCCTTGCTCTGGAACTAGGATAACCTGTGCGTCAAGAGCAAGTGTCTTCCCTTAACTAAGTGTAACAATCAGGTGCAAATTAGTGCTAAACAATGTACCAGACAAAAAAGTGAAACAAAGAGTTATACATTTTATACAAAGCAAAAACAGAGAAACTTGCTAAAGCTTAATAAGCTTTCAAAAAGACATACTGATTAAAAATGAATGAAAGGATTAGTTTAATTATTATTATGTTGTATGCAATAGTGTGTATGTGTGTGTGTGTGTGTGTGCTTGCGCGCGCGTATGTGTGTGTGTGTGTATTTGGAAGCCCTTCGTACAATGGTAATATTTATTTAGGTTAATAGTGATATTTAGGAGATAATTGTTGATATAAGTATAAAAACCTATTTAGAGGCTAAAAATTTCACCCATGCCGGGATTTGAACCCTCAACCTCTGGCTATCCGTACCAGCGCTCTACCAATTGAGCCAATGGGCGACTCACGGCATCAGTGAAATTTCGAACCTCTTTACACTATTCTCTGTATTACGTACAGGCAGCGACATCTGACTTAAGCAAATTGCATCACTTACAGCCCCGACTTTTATTTTTAGAAATGTTTAGCCTCTAAATAGGTTTTTAAATTTGTTCCTTAGCACGGGTTAGTGCATTAAAAATAAAAATAGTGTAATCATGTGGGTACAGTGATATCGTTCCGATGTTAAACCTAACTGCAAAGTAGGTAGTCGGGGCTGTAAGTAATGCAATTTGCTTAAGTCAGATGTCGCTGCCTGTACGTAATACAGAGAATATTGTAAAGAGGTTCGAAATTTCACTGATGTCGTGAGTCGCCCATTGGCTCAATTGGTAGAGCGCTGGTACGGATAGCCAGAGGTTGAGGGTTCGAATCCCGGCATGGGTGAAATTTTTAGCCTCTAAATAGGTTTTTAAATTTGTTCCTTAGCACGGGTTAGTGCATTAAAAATAAAAATAGTGTAATTGATATAAGTAGTTATATACTCGTATATATATATTTTTATTGCATACGAGGCCACGTATGGAGTAATGTTTACTTAAAAGAGAAAGAAAAAAGAGAGTAAAGAGGAATGTTTACTTAGTGCTGCCCTATATACAGGGTGTCTCATTCAAATCGGTCAGTATGGGAAAGTCTGAAACTATAAGACATACGAAGATCTGTTCTGAGGAACCATGTCATCGATTTTGATAACAAGAAAAACTGCATTCATACATTAATACATTTTAAAAAACATCTGTACTCTTTTCGGGAATCGAACCCGGTTGTTTTGAAAAAAAAACTACACTCTTTCTATTTAGATATCGATTGTGTAGGTCTTAAGCAGTAAATGTCTGTATGAAACATGAGGTCTAAAATGAATAAAATGCATTGTTTTCACATACTTTAATTTATTTTAGAACGTGCTCGAAGTGACCACCGGCTTTTTAATACAATATTTAACACGTTTAGGTAACGATCTTACGATTGCATTTTGTATGAAAACAATGCATTTTATTCATTTTAGACATCATGTTTCATACAGACATTTACTGCTTAAGACCTACACCATCGATATCTAAATAGAAATAGTGTAGGTTTTTTTTTTTTTTCAAAACCACCGGGTTCGATTCCCGAACGGAGTACAGATGTTTTTAAAATGTATGAATGCAGTTTTTCTTGTTATTAAAATCGATGACATGATTCCTCAGAACAGATCTTCTTATGTCTAATAGTTTCAGACTTTCCCATACTGACCGATTTGAATGAGAAACCCTGTATATGAGGCGTAATATGTTGTGATATAGTGGATACCGCATTTCAGTGGAATACGTGACAGTGATATTGAGCCACATAAATGGACGACAAAGTGCAGTAGATATTTCGCTTTTGCACACAGTTCTATACGTAAAAAGTTACATTATCTGGTAATTTTTTGCGTACAAAACTGCAATTTTGTGATATGACAAACCCATAAAAAACCTAGAAATACACCTACACTAAAAATCATTAAGGGCCGATTCGACCAAACTATTTACGCTTGGTATAAGTGCTAATCTTGGAATAAATAGAGAAATTCTCTTGTTAAATTCTAGATTTATTCCAAGATTAGCACTAATACCAAGCATAAATAGTTTGGTCGAATCGGCCCTAAACAGAGTTAATCGATAATCGATACAATATCATCATCACATCACTTTTATGAATTCAATTGAAATAGTGGGTCGCTCAAGACATGAAAGCTTTTACGAAATTACAATTGTTTCTTCTTTTCTGGCTGTGCAAGTAGTCACCGGTGTCTGGTGCACTAACAAGGCGTTAATCTAAAGCTCACTCGAAAAAAACATTTGAATCCCGGCATGGGTGAAATTTTTAGCCTCTAAATAGGTTTTTAAATTTGTTCCTTAGCACGGGTTAGTGCATTAAAAATAAAAAAATAGTGTAATCATGTGGGTACAGTGATATCGTTCCGATGTTAAACCTAACTGCAAAGTAGGTAGTCGGGGCTGTAAGTAATGCAATTTGCTTAAGTCAGATGTCGCTGCCTGTACGTCATACAGAGAATATTGTAAAGAGGTTCGAAATTTCACTGATGTCGTGAGTCGCCCATTGGCTCAATTGGTAGAGCGCTGGTACGGATAGCCAGAGGTTGCGGGTTCGAATCCCGGCATGGGTGAAATTTTTAGCCTCTAAATAGGTTTTTAAATATGACAGCTGTTTATAGATTGACAGATTGTTAGTGTAGGGAAAACTGGGGGTTCTCTATCTATCTACGAGTATAAGACGAGACGAGTGTAAAAAAGTTTCATATGCAAAAGGCTTGTCATCCTGGAGAATCTTGAAAGATCTTTCAAGGTTATGTAAGAAAGGGCATCACAGCAGTTTGCATCACAACACTACTGATTGAAATATAATATTATCTGTTAGGACAAAAAGATGTCCTACAGACAATACCTGACTGTAATAAAGACCTATTAGAACTATTGGACCATGAAACTATGCATGCCTAGCACGAACTAGTTCGATGAGGACTCGATTGACCTCTGTGGCATAGCGGTAGCGCGTCTGCCTATCATGCAAGAGGTCCCGGGTTCGAATCCCGGCTGGGGAAAAAAAAGCCCAGGTCTTAGATGTTTACATGTTTGTTTACATGAGTGTAGAGGCAGAAGCAATGTATGTGCTTGTATGTAAATGTTTATGTTGTGTTATGTTATTAAATCCATTATTAAGTCACGCTATCGATCGATCGATATCAATTTTAGTATGTCCCCACTTCTGAGCCACGGGTCTCTGCCTGCAACGCAGGGAGGTTAGGCCATACTCCACCACGGGCCAAGTCCGGATTAGTGGAAAATTGTAACTATTGTAAGACAGTGGCAGGCCTTACTGTCATAAGTTATCAAGCCGCCCAGAAGGCCTTCGACATGGCTTAATGACTGCCAATACATGACAGCCGGCACCAGCGGCTTAACGTGCCTTGCGAAGCATGGAAGAACTCGGAAAAAAAATATTCATGGACATATTACACAGATCTCGTTAGCCCTATTCTAAGTACAACTAAATGACTTGTGTTATAGGTGCTGACTCGATATATAACTCGGAATATGCCACTAGGTTCATGGTTTATATAATAAACGTATTTTATTCTTCTTTTTCTACTTCTATAAATAAACTTACATGCCGACTCTAATCCCTTATTATTAGTTATATATGACTTTATAATAAAAACTGGCAGATTGCCAATTATTGTCGCAGCTTAGATTACGTTATGAGTCAGATTGCTGATGAGGATGGCCGACCCACCAGTGGAATTATTCTTCTATAAATATGTACAGCTGACAACTGTGCAATCGAATAAAGTTTAGAATTTAAATGTAAAGCTGATTTTTTATAATAAAAATGTAAAGCTGACAACGCTGCAGTCGAATAAAGTTTAAAATGCAGTGGAGTGCATGCTAGCCATAAACAAACATTTGAAATTACCCGCGAGGTCGGAGCAATCTAAACGGCATCTCACAAATCAACTCTATAGTTTCGCCTACGAGTTTAAACCTCTCTGGTTGTTTCTTTAGATGTAATATTCGTATGAGACTGAATGTCACCATATGGGAGAGTAATAGACTTAAAACGGCGTCGTATCTTTCGAGCCTGTTAGGTGTTCATGAGTTTATTAGCGGTTTAATAAAGCTTTGTTTATTAAGGTGCTACGCGGTGCTAAGTAGCGCCACCAATGAAACAAAACATAAAGTAATAATCAAAACTTTCACACAACACAATCACTTGACTTGGCTTTAGAGTCTAATCTATAATATAAAAATGAATCGCAAATCTTAAGAGCAGCTGAACCGATTTCGCTAATTCTATTTTTAGAATATCCCTTGAAGTACAATGATGGTTCTTACGGAAAACAAAATAAAAAAAATGAAAGAATCGACTGTTGGGCGGTACGAAGTTCGCGGGGTCAGCTAGTCTATAATATAAAAATATCGCTGAAAGTGTTGGTAAGCGCAAATCTTGAGAGCAGGTGAACCGATTTCGCTGATTCTTTTTTTAGAATATTCCTTGAAATACGAGGATGGTTCTTACGGAGAGAAAAATAAAAAAATTAAAGAATCGACTGTTGGGCGGTACGAAGTTCGCTGGGTCAGCTAGTCTATAATATAAAAATGAATCGCTGAAAGTGTTGGCAAGCGCAAATCTTGAGAGCAGCTGAACCGATTTCGCTAATTCTATTTTTAGAATATTCCTTGAAGTACAATGATGGTTCTTACGGGAAGCAAAATAAAAAAAATTAAAGAATCGACTGTTGGGCGGTACGAAGTTCGCGGGGTCAGCTAGTCTATAATATAAAAATGAATTCTTGAATGTGTTGGTAAGCGCAAATCTAGAGAGCAGCTGAACTCACAGAACATAAAAAAAGAGTAGAAGTCGTAAGTGGGCGGTGCCCGCGTGCCTCACATTAGCAATGTATTGCCTATGCTTAGTCGGTGACAGTTTTGTTGACTTCAGTTGCCGTGCGCTTCTAGTAAAGAAAAAATGGTGAAAACTTTGTTAACCTGCCTTGTTATGCTGTGTTAGAGAGTAAAAATAAAAGTTGGGCACCAAAATATACCGATCATGGCGTAACATTTCATCTGCAAGACGTATTTTATTGGATTTTTAATTAAATTTGTAATGACATGAACACGGAAACCAATCCGAAAATGAGAAAGTGAAACCACCTTTATTTACTGGTTACTAAAGTTAAATTATCATCGAAGAAAGTGTACATTCTCTAGAAATTTCTGTCAAAATTTGAATTCTACTCAATTACGGATGGGGGCACACATGATAAAAATCTATCGATAATTAATTGTCTATGACTTAGTAGTCATACATACTTAACGGTACTTATGTATTGTAAATTCCAATTCGTCTAAGTAGGTAAAATCATTATTGTTATTTTATATGTACTTCCTGTACATATGAAAAGGCACTTAGCCTTTTCATATGCACCCGGTAGCCGTCCGGTCGCCGGGCCGGGTAAAGTAGTAATGTATGAGCTCCGGTCGCTGGCTGGTGGTTGTGCATGTAAAAACTGTCATTGGAGCTCATACATTACTTTCATACAAGACATGACATGAGCACATACAAGACATGAGCACAGCTAGATCGCGATATAGTTTTTCTTCACCAGTTTATCAGGGACTGCAATATTTAAGAAACTATCAAAGTAATTTTAATCTTACATTTTTAAATATTCCAACCGAGATGTAAAGTGAGGTTATCGAAAACGACTCATATGGTTTTTTTTACTTCAGTTCAAAACATTAGGTAAATTACTTATTATATTGTTTACCTGTTTGAGTGGTTGTTCTCTTGGCGAGCATCAGATTTTTGTTTTGTTATGTTATTTGATTTATGGTTTATTATTATTCTGCTATTTACCCTTAATACTTCAACCCCTTTGACAACAGCGAACCGAGGCAATGATAAAACAACCCTCTCGGAATCAAAACAATTTGGAAGTGAGTTTTCGTTTAGTTTTCCTAAGGAAACCGGATACGAAATTAAAATGGATGGCAGCGATAAGAAGGCAAAATTGGTTCCCAACGAAGAAGAGCACAATATATTTAGAGCATTTTCATGAACACTTCATAATAACTAAAAAGGCGGAAGATGGCACTTATGTGATGCAGCAATACCAGAAAAAATGTGCTTCACTTCCAGGTTAGACTCTCGCGTATAAATGAAATTATATAATACCATCATCAATTAGTATTACTTATGTTATGAAACATGGCGTACAGATAGACAAAGTATTTTTTTTTTATAATTTCTAACGCCGACGAAGCAGTGGGTTAAAGCTAATTTTAATAAGAGATATTATTTTAAAATATTATGAAATCTACCCCATTGTTTTATTTGTATATGTATCCACCCTATTAGTATTATTTCTTCATTGCACAAAAGATAATGTAAAAAAGATGCATTTTCTACCAGTCAACCAGCAGGCAAAAAAGAAATCGCCAAAAATACTTCTGAGTATCAGTATTCGTAGTCAGCCGTTAATGTGTTAAACTGTTTGTATAATTTGTCGATAGGTTCTCCCTATCGACAAACTAGAACTTGCATTGTCCCATCCCAAACTGAGAATGTACTTGTTTTTCAATTTTGAACTTTATGTCTTACTAGGTAAAAGTTCTTTTCGGTCCGACGCGGCGGTAGTTCCATCTAGTGTAGAGTAGCGTTACTACAAAATGCCAACCCTTATTTCATCATTGTCATTTGACTTTGATCATTGTTAACATTCTGAAAAGGTGCATATTTTACTCGAAACTTTTATGATGTACACCTTTTCGGCATTGACTTTATTTACCAATGGCAGCTTGGCATTCTTAGTATGCGTTTAGTTTATGTGTATCAGTTTGGTTACACTGGTTTTCGTACTAATGTGTCATGTCACTACTTCTACTCTTTTTTTATGTTCTGTGAGCTGAACTGATTGCGCTTATTCTATTTTTAGAATATTCCTTGAAGTACAATGATGGTTCTTACGGAGAGAAAAATTAAAAAAAATAAAATAAAAGCATCGACTGTTGGGCGGTACGAAGTTTACTGGGTGAGCTAGTACTTACATAGTTTTTCAATAGAATGGTATAAGCAAGACAATATGGTTGTTACTTTTTTTTTGTCATAACTATACAATATTACATAAAAAATATCCTTAATAAAATACAAACCACCTTGAGACATCTCTGACCCAAAGGTCCCCATAACGCTGGCAGCGTTACCACGCTGCACAGCAAGGGAGATCCTCTGCATCAGAAATGCCCCTGAGCGTTTGTCAAGACCACGGTTCCTCAAGCGCCGCCCGAATTCTTTAATAATAAAAGTTTTCCCTTGAGAACCCCAGACTCCAGTTGTCTCTAATGCTGGTTGTTACTTGCCTCAATTACAAAAGGTAGTCTACTAAACAATAGCAGCAAATATCATTCCAATGGAATAGCCCGCGCAAATTAAATAGGTATCTCTTGCGAAGAAGATCGAATCGTGAGAGGCGCCGAGTTAAGTAGCACGGGTTATACTATTGCAATGCGATTGGTTACTAGACTACTGACAGTGTGAATGAAACGATCATTACCGTACTAATATGACTCCATTGAACAACTATCCATTTTAGAGACTCACCCCCCTGGTCCCAAACTAGGATACCCTGTATCATAGTAACCAGGCAAGGACGTCACAAACATGAAAATACACCCAGACTGAGCCCACTTGTACAAATGTACGGCGGCCCCTAGTGGGAATCAAACCCACGAACTCTGTCTTGGTAATGAAATTAAATTAAATGAAAAGCTTTTATTCAAAGTACCAGAAACTGCGGTTTAATGAACGCTACAATTCAAACTAGGTGCCCATTTCAAAATCTAGATCGTCTTGGGGAAAAAATGGACAAAAAAAACTTCAAACTTAGTTACACCATTTTTTTTTATTTTTAATGCACTAACCCGTGCTAAGGAACAAATCTACCAATTGAGCTCAATTGGTAGAGCGCTGGTACGGATAGCCAGAGGTTGCGGGTTCGAATCCCGGCATGGGTGAAATTTTTAGCCTCTAAATAGGTTTTTAAATTCAAACTTAGTCTTTTCAAAGTCCTTAATTAAAATAGTTTACATAATTATTTTAAAACATAGACCCAATGTACCCAGGCTATCTTCAACAATCAACGAACCTTC
Source organism: Yponomeuta sedellus (assembly GCA_934045075.1). Taxonomy (NCBI): domain Eukaryota; kingdom Metazoa; phylum Arthropoda; class Insecta; order Lepidoptera; family Yponomeutidae; genus Yponomeuta; species Yponomeuta sedellus. The sequence continues at coordinate 1,935,888 of OW203733.1, forward strand.
TTTTACATTGCTCTTTTATAACACGTCCTTGGTAAAAATGAACATCAAATATCTTTTTATTGAATATAGGAGTTCTTTTTAGAACCTACTGACTAGAACCTACATCGAAGAATCTAGAACTTAAAAGCAGTTTTGCCAAAATTGCTGTTTTAGCGGAAATCGATTTATTTTTTAAGTTATTCAAGACATTTACAGAATATACATTAATTAAACACAATAAAAAACTTTCTCTGTAACCTATATTTAAGTCCGAGTTTATGGGTTTTAAAAATAGTTGTCACAGTTGAAAACATTATGTTGTTCACTTATAGAAAAAAAAAAACATGTTAAAAACAAGTTATGATTTTTATTTCATTGGCGGCGCTAGTTAGCACCGCCTAGCGCCTTAAGAGCATCGTGACTGCATCTTCGTATATATTGGCCTTTTTGCATCTACTTAATGAGATGATTTATGCAGTGTCCAGTGGTATCTTCACTCACACTAGATAGGTGAAGGGACCACTGCGACGCTGTAGTGCCTGGGACATGGTTTTATAGATGGTGTAGGCTTGCCCAGCACCTATAACATCCTGACAGCTTAGTCGGCCTAGCCCACAGAAAAGACTAGTCAATACGTGCGGAGCCAACCAAGCCGCGGGTTTCCTCACGATGTTTTCCTTCACGGTTAGCGTGTGGTATTGCGACTACAAATTCGCAAATGTACGTAACTTTGAAATTAAACAAAGTCATTGGTACATGCCCGCACTCGGGATCGAACCTGGGGCTCTCGCTTGCCAGTCCATGGTTCTACACACTGAGCTAACACCGCTTCTATATTCGTATAAAAAGTATTTGATCTGCGATACAGCTTTTTGTGATGGCACTTAGTATGAAGATCAAGTCCCAGTTCCTTTTTGTTTTGTATTCAAGTAGAAGGTAAAGAAGTACAATAGTTATTTGTTATACAAGAGTGCAAAGTTGCTTTTTAACCGCGTGTTCAATTTTGATGTGATGACACGTAACTTTTCATTCACCTCAGCGAGGAAATGACTAAATGCAAAAAAAAAACGTTTACAATCACAAGATAGGTACACTTTTTTAATTCACAAACTTAGTGGACACGATGTTCTAAATTCAATTTACTTTATCCTCTAGAGAATAAAAACGGCTTTTCCACTCAGATATTGAAGATTAAAAATACTCTTTCCGAGATGGTGGGATGAAAAATTATTTATTTACCCTAATACAATTAGCAAACTATGAGGAACAAATTCGCGGACACAATTCGCGGAAAACATCGTGAGGAAACCTGAGTGACTAAGTCCAGTTGAGCCCATACTCTCTCTGTCTCTCTCTCTCTCTTTCTCTGTCTGAGAAAAGGCATGTACCCATCCGACATACTTCCCACTGTAGATCACAGAGGCCTTCTTTCGCAGGGAGATTATGCGTGGAGATTATGATGGTATTAATCACCACGCATTCCCACCGCGGACCCCACCGCAGGCTGCTTATGCTTAAGTTATGATATCAACCCTTGTATGTCGCCACTGGGGCACGAGCCTCTTTCTGCATAGCAGGAAGGTTAGGCCATACTCCACCACGGGGGCCAAGTCCGGGTTGGTGGAGGAGTGTAAGACAGTGGCGGGCCTTACTGTCAAAAGTTATCAAGCGGCCCATAACGCCTCTGACGTGGCTTAACGACTGCCATTACATGACAGCCGGCACCAACGGCTTAACGTGCTTTGCGAAGCACGGAAGCGCTCGGAAAAATGCCACTAGCGGTAGTCCCGGGTCGGTCACCCATCCTGCACCTGACCGGGCCTGTTGTTGCTATTGATTCCAATTACTCGCTTCGCCTAGGCCACGAGCGCTTCATGCTTAAGTTATGCTACGAGGGCTGCTACTTATGTATGCGGAATAGAAAAAATAAACATATGTATATGGCTAAATATGCTTTTATTGTTTTTCAAAGTATTCTCCACTATGGTCGATGCACTTTTGCATTCGATGAAACCAATTTGTAAAACACTTTTTCCACTCTGATTGAGGTATATCCAAAACGTGCTGTTTGAACGCATCTACGGCATCTTCACGGGTCGAAAATCGTTGACCACGTAATTAATTCTTTACATTTGGGAATAAATAGAAAACATTGGGAGCCAAATCAGGGCTGTACGGTGGATGACCCATCAATTCTATTTTTTGACCATCAAAAATGTTGTGGTTTCCTGAGATGTATGACAGCTGACATTGTCATGGTGAAGTATGAATCTGCGTCGCTGGTTGCCCTTCAGCCACGTTCGTAACCAAATTTTCGTAACCAGTTACGAATGTGGACTTATTATCGCTGTTTCGTAACCAGCTACAAGCCAGTTACGAATGTGGATTAATTTTCCATTTTCGTAACTGAAACCTCTTAGCCATGTATGGTCTCCTGGTACTTCCACATCCATCCGGCTCAATTGAGGCTTCAAATACCGCTTCTTCATTATACCTTAGTCTAAAATGTCTTAGTACACAAAATGGAAGAAAAAAAGGAAGACTCGCACATAAACGGACAATATATCGCCCCTTTTTATTTTCGCATGTCATCGCTTCTTTTGCCTTCTCTCACATCGCCCTATTAAAATTAAAGTAGCATCCAGATACAACAGCGTCAGGAAAAGTTTTCTTTACAGCATTCCTCTGTCCTTTTTCGAAGTCGCATTTAAAGTTTGTATTAATAGTTGATGTCTCGTGTCCGTGTTTTACAGTCTTGTCAGGGAGCAGTGCGTATAATTGAATTGAGAGTTGAGAGGAGACATGTTGCGCGATGTGCTGGTTTGGCTCGTTTGCCTATGAAATATATAACTTCTGGCTACAGATATATAATGAAAAAATCGCCTCAAACTGAGAAGGTAGTACGTTTTAATAATTATTTCAATAGATTTTGGTTAAATGAAACTCAATCCATCAAAAAGTGGTGTTGCCAAGGAGAAGACTTAAGAAATACAAATCACTTGGAAGGTTGGCACTCACGAATAAACCGTTTTATTGGGCAAAAAAGACCATAAATAGCTAAAGTGTTGGACATTTTAGTGAAAGAAATGAAAATGAGAAACTCAAGGACAACACGAAAAAAGGAAAACTATTTACTAATTGATAGTGAAATTAATGAAGCTGTGGAAAACTTAAAGGCAAAAGAAATAAGTGTCGGTCATTGTCTAGAAATAATTGCACCGAGTTAATGGCGATATAAATTTATGTTTTAAGTTGATGGAGAAGTAACCGATAAGTTTTCTTACAAACTGACAAATAAAATCTATTCATTTATTCATATTTTTACTACTAGTGTCATAATTTTCATACATAAGCTGGCAAACCGCCATTTTTATTCCTCAGATAAAAGTTATCTGACTATTAAAAAAATCAGCCATAGGTGGTTTCAGTTAGACATTTACCGCGGTATTTGTTAAGACCTATACTGTGCCACATGAAGCAATAAACGAACTTGAACTTTGGAAAAAGCCTCAATGAGCCGGATGGATGTGGAAGTACCAGGAGACCATACATGGCTAAGAGGTTTCAGTTATGAAAATGGAAAATTAATCCACATTCGTAACTGGCTTGTAGCTGGTTACGAAACAGCAATAAAAAGTCCACATTCGTAACTGGTTACGAAAATTTGGTTACGAACGTGGCTGAAGGGGCTGGTTGTTTTGGCGTATTTCTTTAAATACTTCCGGCAAACAAATGGTCGTGTACCACTCCGAATTAACCGTTCTGCGATTCTCCAGTGGTATTGTAGCCACATGGCCATTAATACCAAAAAAGCAGGCCACCATTTGCTTTACAGTGCTTTTTGCACGAGCCACTTTCGTAGGGTTCGGCTCATTTTGAAACACCCAAACTGTTGATTGTTGTTTAGTTTCGGGATCGTACGCGTAGATCCAGGATTCGTCACCTGTGTAGATATTATAAACAGATTTTAAGTCGTCTCCGTTGATTTTTTTTAAGGTTTTCTTGCACCATTCGACGCGAGCATCTTTTTGATCCTGAGTTAAGTTGTGCGGGATCCAACGCGAACAAATTTTTTTTACAGACAAATGTTCATGTAATATCCTATGAATGCTCGTCATACATATGTCCAGAATAGCCTCTATCTCGCGATACGTAGCATGGCGGTCTTGCATTATTAGTTTTCGCACAGCTTCAATATTTTGTGGCACAACCACCGATTTCGGGCGACCTTCTTTAACTTCGTCCGTGAGCTTACTGCGCCCGCGATTAACTCACTAAACCAGTGATACACAGTCGTTTTTGATGGAGCTTCACCACCAAAAGTCGAAGTTAATTGATCTACGCACTGTTTTTGCGTTAAACCACGTCGAAAATCGTAATAAATCATAGCACGAATATTTTCACAAGTCAGTTCCATTTTTTCTGCGATATGACATTTTAAACCCAACAAAAACAAAACACTAACGTATATAAGGGAAAAATATTAGCGGCCAGTATTTAAAAAAAGAACGAATTTGACCATTAAGGTCAGACATTGCGTTTAAAATTATTGGAATCCCAGATTCCGCATACATAGCCTATGTACAAGTATATTGATAATGATTTTCTCCAGTGAAAGAATGGCATTTTTATGTCCGAATCGTCTAGACGCAGACGCGCCCCGTGAGGCGCCCTAAGTCTGACACTAATATTGTCCTCCGGCTAATGGATATTAAAATGTTTTATGCATTATAATAATGCACCAGCGGGATAGTGATCTCAAAATTAATTAATTAAAAGCTAATGCGGTTTTGATGTGTGTTTTGGCAAGAAATAATAGACGTTACAGAAAGACCACGCAGCGCTCTTCATGTCTTGCAACGCTTTGTGACACGTTATTAATTACTTCACTTCTTGTGTGACGTGTTATTTCTATAAGAATAAGATAAGATAAGAAAATTCTTTATTTTAATCTATAATATAAAAATTAATCGCTGAATGTGTTGGTAAGCGCAAATCTCGAGAGCCGCTGAACCGATTTCGCTAATTCTTTCTGTAGAATATTCCTTGAAGTACGAGGATGGTTCTTACGGAGAGAAAAAAATTAAAACAAAGAACCGACTGCTATACGAAGTTCGGTGGGTCAGCTAGTAATACATGAATAATAAATATTCATGGACATATACACAGATCTCGTTAGATCTATACGTACAACTAAATGACTTTGGTTACGGGTGCAAACTCGACGAGAGATTTAATACAATAAATACATAGATAACATCCAAGACCCGAGATGAACTAGAAAAGTTCGTTTCCTAGTTTGACTCAGCCGGGGATCGAACCTGAGACCTTCGGTTTTACAGTCAGCGTGGCAAGCCGCTCCGCCACCGAAGCCGTCAAACTGTACACCAAAGCACATATTATAAAACATCTAGACATATAAACATAGTATTTTCTAAGGTTAAGACGAGCACTAGACATAATTGAAACTGTTTTCATACGGACTTATGCTTACGTTTCGGCACTTTTTCAGGTGCCATGGTCTCAGATGACTGAGGTGACAGACGTCTTTTAGAAAGCATTAACAGTAAGTTTACGACCCTCGGCAACTTATTTTACTTTTGTATTTTTTGCCAAGGGTAGTAAACTAACCGTTATTGCTTTCTAAAAGACGCCTGTCACCTCAGTCATCCGAGACCACGGCACCTGAAAAAGTGCCGAAACGTCGGAAAATTGTAAAAATGTAATCAACGAGCATAAATCCGTATAAAAACAGTTTTAATTACATGTAAACATGTTGAACTTAAGTAATTCAAGTCGCCAAGAGATATCGTTCCCAGTATTTTTAAATAAGCTTTGACTGCGATTCAATTATGAAACGGATTCTCAGTAAAGCCTAACGGATTCTGTGGTGCGAACCGAATCAGCTCATGTTACCACAGACAACCACAGTCTTATTGAATTACTTGATCAGTCAATTTCCTTGTTTGCTCATCGCCAGTTGACCTTGATCTATATTGTTTGTTATATCTTACTCTAATTTTGTGGTGTTTTGTTTTTTGAGAGTACTGCGGAAAACAAATGTGAACTTAGGACCAGAGTCTAATAATACCACTGAATACCGAGAATACCACTAGGGGAATACTTAAGTAAACGTTCTGTCACGCTCTTTTCTGGGAAATTGAGAAGCCGGCGTTCTACACCGCTGGGAGAGCGGTGTAGAACGCCGGCTTCTCAATTGGGAGGCCGTGGGTTCGAAGCCAATGTACCAATGACTTGGTTTTCTAAGTTATGTACATTTGTAAAATTATAGTAGCAATACTACTCGCTGACGGTGAAGGAAAACGTCGTAAGGAAACCCTAGTGTCTGAGGTGTTAGAGTACCTCAGCGCTTGCTACGTACAATGGCCCAACTATGAGGCTAAGTGCGGAATTCTCAGGTCTAACTAACTAAGAGTGTCTTGTGTATCTTATACTTTGTAAATAAATGGTTATTCATTCATCCATTCATTCATTCTTTAGAAACATGTCAGATGCTAATGCCCGTGACAGAACCCCACGTCTTCTTCCGCAGTCCTCGACACGAAGATCGCCCCGCCAGCAAAGACCACGTCTCCGGCTCACGCAACGCCCAGCTCATCTGCACCACCTCGTCCAGCCCTCGGCATCCTAGCACCACTGAACTTTTACGGGTACGTTTTGCCATTCTCAATAATTACATCTACTTAAATCGCTCGTAGCCCCGGCTGCCTAAGTGATCTTAAACGATCGCGAAGGTTAAGCAACACAGGGCGCGTCCAGTGCATGGATGGGTGACCGTCTATGACTAACGTTCCGTGCTTCGCAAGGCACGTTAAGCAGTCGGTGCCGGCTGTCGTCGATAGATGGCAGTCGTTTAACCAAGTTGAAAACTTCTGCCAGGAAGACCAGCCACTAGTCTTGCAAGCCTCCACCTATACATATAGCCTATACCGTCCTCAGGGAAGAGACCCGTGGCCCTCGGGGGACATAATGGGAATTGATGATGAATGATGAACATAATATTCTTTATTTTACACCAGAAAACAATGACAACAGCAGTTACATAAGAAAAGGTACAATAGGCGACCTTATTGCAATTATAGTTAAGAGCGATGATCGTGCTCTTCAACTACAAAGGGAAATTTCTCGCCAGGCAGATCGTATACCTAAGAACGGCCGGTCCGACTGTTGTCAGTCGGACGTTATATTTTTTTGTGTCATGTGTAACACTTTAATTGCGCGATCCAGGAATTTTGGAGTTTGTAGTGCGCGCCCAGCATTGTCATGTGCTCGCCACACAATAGCAATCACTAATGACATGAATTCCCCCCAGATTTTGGAGGAAACGATCCAGAAGAAGACACCTCGCGAGTTCGCGCGCCCGGCACCGTCACCCATGGAGCTAGAAGAGCGGCTACGACTCGCATTCAATATCCCGGAGAAGATCACCGAAAACATGTTCCAGTACCGAACCAAATTCGTCCAGCACATGCTAACCAGCCCCATCTACGCCAACAGCGTCGTCGGCAAACCCTGGGAGGTCGTCAGCAGGTTATACTTCATTAATCAATCAGCCGTGCTTTGGTACGCTAAGCCGTTGCTGCTATTTGTCTTAAAATTGCAGTCGTTAAGCCATGTCAGAGGCCTTATGCCCATACACCAACGGATTAACGTGCCTTGCGAAGCACGGCACGTTTATATGCTACATAAAAAAAACCTGATTTAGTTAATCCAAACCTAAAAATTCCTCAGGCACAACAACGTTATTTTAGCGTTTTGATGGCAAGCCAACTTGGTGAAAGGATTTGCCAATCAGCGTTTCTTACAGTAAGGCCCGCCCCTGTCTTACAATCCTCCACCGACCCGTACTTTGACCTCGCGGTGGATTATGGCCTAAGCAACCTGTGCCCCAGCAGTGCGGACATACAAGGGTTAAAATCGTAATCAATCCGCCCGTATTTGTTCTCTCCCAAACAAAAGCCTGCCTCAAGGCACGCCACTTCTTCTGCGCTCGACCAGCCTTATCCAACCGTTGTCAGAAATCGATCGTCGGTCTAACGAGCGGGTAGGCTGCTTTTACCAGTTCGTGGTATCCACTCAAGAGCTTGTATGCCCTAACGACCTGGTGGTCGTTCTGGAGTCACATCTGGAGGAGAACTGATGTTCTCCTCCAGATGTGACTAAGCCAAGGCCACGTCAACTTGCTAATCTTATAGTCTGTGTCAACCTTCCACTAGTTTTGATTTTAATTTCTTGTCTTGTTAGTCGTGTCCTCATGACTGAAGGCCGTGAGGGACATCGTAATTTAAACTTTATACATTTACACTTTACATATTTGTATAAGTAGTATATTAATATTCATATTTGCACCGACTACCGACTCTCATGTTCTTCAGCAACGTTTCGTCCTAAGGTCGTCTGGAAGAAATTTCTTTTAGCAATAAGGCCGCCAATCGAACTCTGTATCTTTACAAGTTTTATGATATGTTGTCTGGTATACAATAAAGAACCTTTTTTAAAAACCTATTTAGAGGCTAAAAATTTCACCCATGCCGGGATTCGAACCCGCAACCTCTGGCTATCCGTGCCAGCGCTCTACCAATTGAGCCAATGGGTGACTCACGGCATCAGTGAAATTTCGAACCTCTTTACAATATTCTCTGTATTACGTACAGGCAGCGACATCTGACTTAAGCAAATTGCATTACTTACAGCCCCGACTACCTACTTTGCAGTTAGGTTTAACATCGGAACGATATCACTGTACCCACATGATTATACTGTAAAGAGGTTCGAAATTTCACTGATGCCGTGAGTCACCCATTGGCTCAATTGGTAGAGCGCTGGCACGGATAGCCAGAGGTTGCGGGTTCGAATCTCGGCATGGGTGAAAAATTTTTAGCCTCTAAATAGGTTTTTAAATTTGTTCCTTAGCACGGGTTAGTGCATTAAAATAAAAATAGTATAATCATGTGGGTACAGAGATATCGTTCCGATGTTAAACCTAACTGCAAAGTAGGTAGTCGGGGCTGTAAGTAATGCAATTTGCTTAAGTCAGATGTCGCTGCCTGTACGTAATACAGAGAATATTGTAAAGAGGTTCGAAATTTCACTGATGCCGTGAGTCACCCATTGGCTCAATTGGTAGAGCGCTGGCACGGATAGCCAGAGGTTGCGGGTTCGAATCGCGGCATGGGTGAAATTTTTAGCCTCTAAATAGGTTTTTAAATTTGTTCCTTAGCACGGGTTAGTGCATTAAAATAAAAATAGTATAATCATGTGGGTACAGTGAGATCGTTCCGATGTTAAACCTTACTGCAAAGTAGGTAGTCGGGGCTGTAAGTAATGCAATTTGCTTAAGTCAGATTTCGCTGCCTGTACGTAATACAGAGAATATTGTAAAGAGGTTCGAAATTTCACTGATGCCGTGAGTCACCCATTGGCTCAATTGGTAGAGCGCTGGCACGGATAGCCAGAGGTTGCGGGTTCGAATCCCGGCATGGGTGAAATTTTTAGCCTCTAAATAGGTTTTTAAATTTGTTCCTTAGCACGGGTTAGTGCATTAAAATAAAAATAGTATAATAAAGAACCTTTTTATCTTTTTCTTACACAAATACTAGCTGGCTCGGAAAACTCTCTAGCTTGGAACTAAGATTAAGTTTAGTGATAATGTTGTGTGGGTATCATATTATGTCAAATTGCAGGTATATTTTTAGCCTACTAAAACTAGCTGTCCAACTGTCTATAATAATAAACTATTTATGTTGTTTATAAACGCAAAAATCTTCACTTTTTCTTGATTAGATCTGATTCCTGTAGTCTGAAAATGCTTATTGTATTGGATTTGTCACAGTATACCTCGATCGTTAAATGTCATTCATGCATTTTTAAAACATCTTTTTCTGAAAACGTGTCATTTGCAAAACAATTCGCAATATCTGGTTCAGTTTTTGCGGTTTTATTTCCCAACATTAAACGAAGCGTATTCAACGATCTCCATCTTAGTTTCATCAAAGTTCCTATTTCAGGGTTTCGGAAGAGATCATTGAAGAGATGCTGCTGCGATGCGCCATGGACATGGAAATACAGAAGATCATACGCGAAATGTATCTCAGTGAGATGTACTAATTACTTGTACGCTACGGGGATGATAGTGCATCAAACGTGTCAAAGTTGGTTGGCCGATATTGCAATCCCGTAATGTTTACTGATATAGCTCCAGACCCACGTGGAGCTAAGTGTTTCTCTTCTGGAACTGAACTTGGTATGCATAATATGCAAGATTACTTCTCGGTCAAAGAAAACGTATACGAGATGCACGGCAATGGTATAATCATTAATGAGTCTTTTCAGTTATGTAAAGGTTTTGTTGGTAATATTTTCTTTATTTTTGTTAACTTTATCGGAATTATTAAAGTCTAAAATAGTGATGTATTTAGATTGCAGTTATTAATTAATACCTCTGTGTTAATATCAAACTGTAAAATGTATCTGTTATCTTACCCAGTTTATATTGAAATAATCGACATCCTAAACATCCAATGATATAGGAATTATGAATAATTTGGTATCATTCTATATAATCATAAACTCTGAAATAATTTTAGACGTCTTGTTTATTATTTATTGCTTACAATTTTAACATAACTCTTACTCTCCGTTGCATAAAATCATCTATCCTAACCGTAAAAATTATTGCTCAAATTCTATAAATAATATAAATTTTAATATTAAGGCACTTCTTTGTAACTGCACAAATTAAATTGTCGCAAAGACTAAGCTCACAACCTACTCGTATTAAATACGCTTATTTAAAAAGTTCTTACCATTATATTGCCCTGCTTTCACAATCAAAATCTACCCCTAGTGTCACACCATTCAACTATCCTTTGACATTTACATTAAAATTACATCTTATGAGTTTACATTATTAGAAGTCTTTATATCATATCCCTTATAAGTAGTTGCCAAAGATTTCCTGTCATCATTCCCTGCAGGCCGTTTTCTTATAGATCTTATAAAGTTGCCTTTGCCATTCCCATTTGATTAAACAGCATCGTCCTTCTGTAAACTCAATCTAAAAGAATTCAACACTTCACTGAACTTATCCCTTTGTCTTTTTAATGTGTCGTTCTTCTCCATTTTAGGCATTTTCGGTATACTCTCAGTACTTGACGTGTCTGTCACATACGAGTCTTCTGGCGTAGGCGGATTTGACTTTACAATTCTAGGCTTGAGCAGTTTGGGTCCTCCTGAAGCAAATATTGATTCTAGTTTAGATTTAAGGTCGGCCTTTGACATACTTATATCTTCCACAATTTCATCTTCTTCATTTTGTTCATCGTTTTGGTGTATTTGTTTGATTACTGGTGACCTTTCTATCGGAGGTATACGTGCAAGTAATTCTTTCTTTAGGTCTAGAAATATTTGTGGTCTTTCTCTAATGACTTCTAGGTTAGGTTTATCGGATAAGTCTCCTGTAGAATTGGATCGCTTGATTTTTTCTTCCTCAATGGTTTCTTCAGGGTTGGCAATTTTAGTCTGAAAGATATTGTTGAGTTTAGACATGAACGACATCTGTCGAGCACTCCCAAAGACAATATTGTTGTCGTCGTAAGAAGTGTTTGATTGTACGCTCTCTCGTGGCTCAGCTTTTTCTTCATCCACTGAGGGTTTTTTCGACCTAACTGATATAGTAAATGATTTCTTAAATGTAGGACTTGCAAAGTACTTTTCGTTAAAAGGTGGTGGGCTTGGTATCCTCGGAGCATCATCAACTTTTTCTTCGACTGACTCGATGTGTTGATTTTTATCCGTTGTATCAGAATATCCTGATTCGTCAGTTCTGGACGCTGTTTCGCTTTCGTTGAAAAATGTTACTTTCTCGTGATCTTCTATGTCCACACTTTCTATTTCTTTATTAACTTCAACTGGTATTAGTTTTTTTTCCTCTTTTTTTGGTTCATTTTCAACTATTTCTAGTAATTCTGGTTCTTCTAAAATATCTTCATTAACTTTTGGCATATCTTCTCTGTGGACTTGTGCTATGACATCATATTTTGATAACACATTACCAATAGATGCATCAGATTCTGCATCCGACAGTTCACTAAGGGATTTAATATGCGGTATCGTTTCCACGTTTGCTTCAATAGTGTCATCTATTTTATCATTTAAAGGAACTTCACCATAAGTATCTTCTTCAGCTTGTATAACTTGGTCTAGTAAATCTATAATTTTAGCTTCTCTTTCTTCGTTATGGTCTATAATCGCTTGCTGTACCAAAATCTCTTCGGTCACTATGGAAGCGTTTATTCTCATTACGTCGACATCTTTTTCGTACAACTCTATGGCATTGTCACTCTTTATTTCAGTTGTTTCTGTAGCCTGCTCTTCGCCAACACTACCTCTTCCTATAGTGTTGGTAGGCGTTGGGGATTCCACTATTATTTGGACATGTGTTTTACCATTTACGTCTTTATGCGAGATAGATTTTAGATTGTCTTCTAAATGCCCCGTAGGTACATTCCTCCTACAGCAACATAGACTTATTAAGTAGACTACAATACCTGAAATAAAAGTAGGTCGTTGAATATAGATTGTAAAAGAAACTTAGCGCAAATAAATCAGCTAAAGAAAATTTTAACACTTCCTGTGTTGTCACCAAAAGTTGGAGACGTTCATTATTTACTTTTGTAAATGTTTGTTTATTTCTCTATCCATTTTAACAAAATTCCTTGAATACTATCATCATTTATACTATTCCTTAGACTAAACAACTATAACCTAACCTGAAATGTAAATAATTTGCTGCACACCTTCTTCAAGATATTTTTATGATTGTCACTCACCAACAAATATCCAAATAGCTACTCTGAGCCACGTCCAGCCACTCAGCAACACCATCAAGTGAAGGTTAAAGTAGATGCTGACACATGGCACCAGTGGAACCAGCGGTGTCTGAAATATATTAAATGAAATGAAAATGTTTTATTCAAAGTAGTAATTCAAACTAGGTGTTCACTTCAAAATCTAGATCATTTAGGAGCAAAAATAGACAAAAAAAACTCCAAACTTAATCTTTTCAAAAGTCCTTAATTAACATAGTTTACATAATTATTATAAAACATAGAACTCATACATTGTACTGGCTTTAATTCCAGACCTCATTGTCATCTAAATAATCCTTTATGTTATAGTAGCCCTTTTGGCACAAAGTGTGCTTCACATACTTTTTGAACCGCGATTCAGGCAAACACATATCAATACAGAGAATATTGTAAAGAGGTTCGAAATTTCACTGATGCCGGTGAGTCACCCATTAGCTCAGTTAGAAAGAGCGCTGGCACGGAGAGCCAGAGGTCGCGGGCTCGAATCCCGGCATGGGTGGAATTTTGAGCCTCTAATAGGTTTTTAAAGTACAAAGTATTTGGAAGGTAATAACGTTTAATAATGTAGCATACCTACGATCCAATGTAGGGCACCGGCCTTTTCTCAGAGAGAGAGAGAGAGAGAGTTTGCCCTTTTTCTGAGTGCCTAAAATGTTTACGCACCTCAGCGCTTGAAATTTATAGTTAACATCTTTTAAATACCATGTTTCGTTAGCAAAAGGGGTGTTTTCTACTCCTCCAAACGATAGTTTGATTTATTGGCCATATGGAATACTTTCCCATTCGATATACCAGCCTAACAAATTGGAATTAATTCGAATTTGAAAATTGTAAAAAAAATATTTTCTTGTTTATAGGTATATCTTTACCTTAAATCCCACATCCGCGTTATTCGATGGCTGCACAGTCATAATCAGTATCAGGAACAGAGCCACTACGTACAGTATGGCGGCTGGGATGAGAGGTCTCTCCACAAACACGCTGACTAGCGCGAGGGTTATGCATGTGATCACTGAAACGGAGGAAAACATAAATTCAGAAGTGCAAAATTGAAGCAAAGAGGCACCTTTATATCTGAGAAAGCAACAAATGTTGAAAAGAATTTAGCTACAGCGCATTGCATAACGGTCCGGTAAAACTTGAGTGGATTGTTCTACTCGTCGATATTAACATTTGTTGTTATGAGACCAATATAGATCAAAAAAAATTACGCCGGACCTTTTGACAGATATATAAATTGCTTACCAATAATCATAGTAACTGAGAATAGAAGTACTGTTAACTATTGTGCTCGTAAAAGCTCCTAATTAATAGTGTGTTTATCGATAATGTTAGCAATTCCAAATATGTCCGCCACAGCTGATTACATTACTTATTTCTTTCTTATTCTAACATTATAAATAAAATATGAATCTTACCAAAGGCTACAAGTGTAAAACCAACAATTTTGGCTGTTCTACTAGTCGGCACTCTCTCGCCAAAACCGAATATCTGACCTATAAAGTTCGTAGACTTGGCTATGTCGAAGTCTGATTCATATCTGCAATAGAAACATACACAAGAAGAACATTCAAGAATGAAGGTGATAACATTATAGATCAATAAAAACAATGGGTTGAGGGCTTTAAAGCTAAGTAAAACCAAAGATGCCGAGTAAATAGACCTGAAAAATTATCAAACAATCATTGATCAATATGACTAATGTAATGATAAATATACGGGCAGCTTAACAAATAAATGCAATGGCATTATATCGGTGATATGACTCACTCCATCGTGCGTTTTGGAAATAAACAAACAAAACTTTGTACTTACTCACCTAAGAACTATGACGCAGACAGCCACAACTGTGTAGGAAAGTAAAGAACCGATGCACATCATCATCAGCAACTGCTCCAAATCAAAGACTGACGCGAGCACAGCTAGGAAAAGAACAATTATGTTAAGATTTTTGAATGAACTAATAAGTTTGTATGATATCACACAATCTGGAAATTTTACAGCATAAGGTTCGTTCGTTATCGTTATCAACCCTTATATATCCCCACTGCTGGGGCACGGGTCTCTTTCTGCATCGCAGGAAGGTTAGGCCATACTCCACCTGGGGGCCAAGTCCGGGTTGGTGGAGGATTGTGAGACAGTGGCGGGCCTCACTGTCAGAAGTTATCAAGCCGCCCATAAGGCCTCTGACATAACTAAACGACTGCCATTATTTGACAGCCGGCACCAACGGCTTAACGTGCCTTATGAAGCACGAAAGCGCTCGGAAAAATGCCACTAGCGGTAGTCACGGGACGCTCACCCATCCCGTACCTGACCGCGCCTGTTGTTGCTTAACCAAGTGATTGATTCCAATCAGTCAGCCCAATCGCCTAGGCCACGAGCGCTTCTTACGGCATAAGGTTCAATAATAGTAAATGGTCAAATGCTGCTGAATTTTTTTCTCTAAACTCGACTCGATTTTATTGGAAACCATTAATTTAAAACATTATCACATCACATTTTTACAAGGGAAAACTAATATCTAAGAGAGATCTCTTCCAGCCAACCTTAGCAAAGCAACTTCACAATTTGTAGCTAATATATTTTCACATTTTAATCACAGTTCCAGCAAGCTCGAACTAATCCAGGCTACTATACGTCATAGATTCGTCTTTACTAGAGCGTTGTCTGTACTGGAGCATTTTCAAGCTGAGAATTGTATCGGTGACAACTGCACAAAAGAAACTTTTATTAATTTTCAAGGTCAAAACGCAACAGGACTGTTAACCAACACAATCTGTCGGATGCTTGAAAGCAATTCGCAACATCTTACTTACCTATAACTGCAACTGGCACCACTGTAGCGCTAACGGGAGACTTTTTTGGGCCACTGACTTTAGCGAACCAGCCGAAGAAGAATCCATCTGATGCCATTGAGTAGATCAGTCTTGGCAAAGGAAGAAGTGCCCCGAGTATGCTGGAATAGTGTAGACAAGTGAATATTAGAATGGATGGTAATTCAAATGGCAAAATTTAAACTTGGTAAAAACAAAATGGTGTATGAGGATCGGCAAAGGCCCGTGAGAGATGGCATTTGGTGAAAAAGGCCTATACCCAGCAGGGGGCAGCGGTGGGCTGATGAAAATGATAATGATGATGATGCAAAACAAAAAGCATGGCAGTACAAAGTTCACACAAATAACATAAGTAAGGCGTACGTTGGCTGATTAAGAGGTGACTAGAAAAAAGGTGTTCTAAACTTAAGTAAACCAAACTTCAACTAAACTAAAATGGTTTTGTGTTATGTTTATTGAAAAAAAAATAAAGTCGTCTTCAGAGGAGGTTACACTCAGTTTTTTATGCGTTTTGAACCCTTGTTTTAAGGTCCCATGTATACAAACATATACAAAGTCAGTCCTGTAGTCAAAGATGTAGGCAGAGACTATAATCTGCCACTTGCAGCTATGAAGTCTTAAGATTCAGATGGAAAATAAACTCCGACTCGGACAGCACGCTTGCAAACTGGATGAACAAAACCACAGGACATAAAAAGAGCATGACCGTAGGCAAAAAACTAAGAAAAAGCCTACGTTTTTTTATGTCTAGCAGTGGACTAGCGAAAGCGTTTTAAATCCTTTAAAGCATCTGACTGCCAGTGATGATGGTGAATATATTTATAGACATCTTTACTACCTGGCTAAGATTGCAAAGAGAGCGCCAATTCCCACGAACCAACGAGCCCACTCCCAGCCTAGGACGCTGAATGCGCCCGCTGCTGCAGCTATCGGGTCCTGAAATCAGTCACAATTCTCTTCAAGAAAATGTCTGGTATGTTCTCCTTAATGTTTTGGCAAGTCTCGGAGCTAATGCTTACATTTGATTCTTGGTTAGTCTTTCCCGGTGTTCTTAGCCGATCGTAATAATTATAATTTCCATACACTTCAATCACTTGTCCTGGTCTCAAACTAGGATACTGTAACGATACATAATAGATACCGGGCGCATCTAGTCAGTTTGAATTGTTTGAAGGAAATCGTTACGTTTTGTTTAGGTCTCAGTCGATGCCTAGCTAGTATAAGTAGGTATATAATTATATGTCTTTCAGCTTTTACCTTTGACTTCCCGTTTTATTTACTATATAAATAGCTGTATCTGTTATTTGCCATGTTTGTTCTATTTATGTATCAGCTCTATCATCAATTAGGCTCGCTGTTGGTAACCCAAGATTTAAAAAAAATCAGCGAAATTAACATTTTTAGGTTCTGCACATCAGAACTCAGATAAGGGATCTTATCTATAAAGGGTATTATCTCTTTCATTCATTCTTACATTCAAGAAATTACAACCGTAATTATTTTTTTTCTGGCTGTGTAATAATGTTCTCTATCTATCTATAAATAACTCACCAACATATAGTATGGCACCATCATCGTCACGATGATTGCCATTGCGCAGTAAAAGACGGAGACTACGCCGATGACTGTGAGAATGGCACTTGGTATAGAGCGGCGAGGATTGAGGGCCTGAAAGATAAGGTTCCTGGGTAAGCTGGAATGCTGAGACCATAAACCATAGACCATTAGAGTCCAGTAAAGTAAACTATTAAAGCGTACATATTTTGACTATTGATATTCTGAAAGGGGTGGCTCGATACCCTGAAAGTGATGTTTTTGCAGTCAACTCACCAAGTTGGTACGTGGAGACTCCTGCATTGTTTGTGCGATACCTAAATAGAAAGTCTTTTAATTTGACGATGTAATTCGTGTGTTAATGCCATATCCTGTCTTTAAACATTCTTGACACGATATTTTTCAATTTCGTTTTGATTTTGATCATACATTCTCTTTCTCATCTTTGATCTTTCTCTTCTCCAGTAGCCTCCGGTCTGTTATGACTGAATCCCATATTGTACCTACTCATCTCATAATGAACAAATATCAAAATAGCCTATTCCCAAAATGAGTGATTTTCTATAAATGTCTTTGTCAAATTCATGTACAGTCAGGAAAACTTTATTTTTAAATGTTATAAATTACGAAAATTATTTTCTCTTTAAGAAAAACAAAACAATACCTAGGTAAGGAGTATATTTACTTGGGAAAAGGTGATTTTGATATTTGTTCAATATAAGATCAGTACAATATTCTTATATTGTACAACGATATCAACCCTTGTATGTACCCACTGTTGGGGCACGGGTCTCTTCCTGTATCGCAGGAAGGTTAGGCCATACTCCACCACGGGGGCCAAGTCCGGGTTGGTATTGTATGATTGGGATGATTCTTATCATACCTAACTGACCGGAAGGGGTTCTGGTCATCGTACCTCTTCACCAGTGAAGCTGATCACGTCGAATCCCACGAAGCCGTAGAAGCAGATCGCAGCCCCCTTTAGGGCGCCGCAGACGCCGTAGGGAAAGAATCCCCCCGTGCCAAAACCCGCAGGGACATCGGTGGAGAGGATACTCCAGTTCAGGGGATCCGCTGGAAGAGATAGAATATTGGGTAAGTGATACGATTTTGGAACAACTTTCTCGTATAAGACTACATGCCTAATAAATTAACAGTTGGTGAATGATGGAAAAGTTTCCTTGTGAGGAATCCAACTCAAAAAATATTGCTGTTCTGAAGGTAAGTGAAGACGAGTACGAATATTTTAGGTACATTTAATTTTGTTAACTGCTTTACTGTATTATGTAGTGTCACCATAGGTACTTCATTGTCTGGTGGGTGGTTAATAACCGTCTGGAGCCACTACCAGGAACGCTATCATTTGTCACCATCTAGGGTCACGCATAGGGTAACGAGGGTAAATATATGGACTTAAGTACCCTTAACCCTTTATGGGTTAAATGTATCTTCATATTCCTCTTCAATTTAACTTTATCTTCCACTTCCCATCTGTACATGCTACGAGCATCTTTACCAGTTCTTAAAACTAAGAAAATACTGTAATGAAATGAAATGAAAAGGTTTTATTCAAAGTAGCGCAGATACTGCGGCTTAATGAACGTTACAAGTCAAACTAGGTGTCCATTTCAAAATCTGGATCATTTTGGAGAAAAAATGGCCAAAAAATCTCCAAACTTAGTCTTTTCAAATTCCTTAATTAACATAATTTACACAGATTCTACAAAACCCTTGAATTTTACATGCATGAATTCCAGACATCATTGTCATCTAAATAATCCTTATTATTATAGTAGGCTCTTTTGGCACAAAGTGTACCTACTTTACACATTTTTTGATTTTTTTTTTCAAACCAGTTAAAAGCAGCCTAAACTCGTTCCACTTAAAGGTGCAGATCTTCTTTTAGAGATAGATCATAGGCATATAACTACATCAAACTACACAATATTTCAGAAGTTTTGCGCTCGTATTAAAGTGTTTTCTCTTACCGTAATAGGCGCCGCAGCCTATCGTTACTACATAGACAACCCCACTCACTCCAAGCAGCACTATATTCAGGTATGACGTCTCGAGCACCCCAACAGCCAGCACAACTGCAACCGCAAACGGACACATTGTACAGTTGACTCCACAAACCTTTCCACGCATGCACTCGACTTAGTTACATCACAGGAGATTTTGCAACCCAAATGTGAAAGTTGATCTATTGTCGAATGTGTTGTTTCAGTCTACCGAGTGCTTTGAAAAGGTCGTAATTAATCTGAGTATCATAATCTTTGTCAGGTTCTGAATAATTTGAATTTCCGATAGGTGATTACTGCTTAGTGATTGCAGAAGATTATAATTTAGAAAAGTAGAGGGTTATCTTTTGTAGAGCAATATTTTAGAAAGTTTGAAGGAATACTATAGTGAATTGAGGTGATTGGTAATATATAGATGGATCAATAGAGATAGAGAACACTTTATTGTACATAAAAATGGAAATTACACAGATATTTCTTAACCTAGAAGTACAGACGGCGGCCATATCACTTAAAGTGATCTCTTCCAGACAACTATTAGAGCATTCATTTACACTAATAAAATTATTCAGATTGTATAATCCTTGGCGAGCCAAGGATTTCTCTCAGAAAGTTTGATAGGGACGGGATTGGCTATTATAAAGTAAGCTTATCTAAGAATATTCTTTATTGTACACCAGAGCACATATTACAAAATATGTAAAGATACTCCTTAACCTTGCTTTTAAAGACAGCTTAGGAAGAGGAGCGCCTTCTTGAGACCGGCAGGTCATTCCACAGCCGAGTGGCGGTTACAGTAAACGACTCGCTGAAGAACCTCGTGAGTTGGAGTCTTCAACGACATATTCAGGTCAGGCCTTAATGCCCGGCTGTAGGAATAACCAAGGTAGGAAAACGCTCTTTGAAATATGAAGGAATGGCTGGATTGAACATTATTAAGTAGAGAAGAGAGAGAATGTGAGCATTCCTATGTAAACAGATGGGAAGCCACTTGAGCTTAGCGCGGAATTGGGAGACGTGGTCATATTTGCGTAAATGAAATATGAATCTTATTGCAAAGTTTTGGAGGCGCTCAGGTTTATTAAGTTGTATCATTACTAATAGGTATCTCAGTCACTTAGATTTACTCACAATATTCACTCCGGTATAAGAATACCTCAATTGATTAGATTTTCTGACAACATTCACTCAGGTATAAGAATTTGATTACGTTTTTGCATGGTGTCAAAGAAGGGAGTTCCTCTCACCTCCGAGCGCTATAACCAATAAGAATGCCAGCAGATCAAAATAGGGTGACAGGTACATGGCGTCCAAAGGGGTGACACTCCGGAACCAGTTTGTCATAGAGTTGTTGGTCATGGAATCCAGGTAGACACTGAAGCCGCGGGCGAGACTCGCCGTACCTAGAAGGAAGTGAAAAAGCTCGTAAACAAAGAGGTTCGAAATTTCACTGATGCCGGTGAGTCGCCCATTAGCTTAGTTGGAAAGAGCGCTGGCACGGATAGCCAAAGGTCGCGGGTTCGAATCCCGGCATGGGTGGAATTTTTAGCCTCTAAATAGGTTTTCAAAATCATCGACAAGGGTTTAACTAAATCTTACGTTAAGTTGAGGACAATGCACCTAACCGTCTATCGGTTATTTTGCGTCTTGAGAGAGATTATAATGCTATTTTTCGTTTCGTTGCATTTGAAGAGCCTGCTACCTTGTCAAGATAACAATGACATGAACGTACCAAACAGCGACTCAAGTATGATGTTCCATCCGACGATGAAGGCTGGAAACTCGCCTAGAGTGACGAAGGTGTAAATGTACGCCGAACCTGCTTTCGGCACACGTGACGCGAATTCCGCATAGCACAGGCCTGAAATTGTATGAAAGCATTCGTTATTTATTTGTGCAGAAAATCTGTATTAACACAATTAGCACAACAAATTCTTTACACTGACGCCAATTTATGATCTCTGTTCTCTGAATGAGTTTGGTCTGAATGAATTTGGTGCCTAAATATGTTTTAACTCATTCAGAGATCAGAGATCATAAATTGATGTCAGCGTAAAGAATTTACATTCTGTTTGTCGAATGTGAATGTACAATGTTATTGTTATTACTATCTTCTCTTTTCTCAAATCATCTTAAATTTATGTCTACCTAGCGATTAGCTTACCACGGTACAGGGCCGGTTTCTGAATTGAAAGTTTCACTAATATTTCTTTACGATTCGCGATACCCGTACATAGTTTATATTAAACAGGTCTAATGGCGAGTTTCACTAAGAAAATACTTAAGTGACGTTCTATTACGCCCTTTTCTGATAAACTCGAAGAGACAGCACTACACTGCCGTCATAAAAGAAAAGGCCATAACTTCCATGAACATGATTTCGAGATAATTTAAGTTCAGTAAAAAACTAAATTTCAAGCTTGTCTGCTAACTTTTTGACGGTGATTCCTATTTCAAAAATACGAGAAAAATGTATAATTTTTATTATGTCATAAGGTATTTTCTTAAAATTAACGTGTTATATATTTAAATGCATTTTACTCTTTCTCACTAGTAAAAAAATAATTAATATTTGTACAATCCTAAGCTGGAAAGGCGTAACTTCACAGTTAGGGCTTTTTGGGTAAGCTTGTGTAATTACGCCTTTTTTCTCTAGCAGTTGCCATAATATGAGAAAGATTTTTTTTATAATTAAAGGCCCCAATTATGAAATTGTGCCTTTTCTCGCTAGGAAATTATCCGCAAACGGCAACTTTACACTTTGTGATAAAATATCCTATTAAAACAAAAGCCATTGAAAATAACTCTTTATTTATCTTATCAGTCTTCAAATAGGCAAACTTACAAATTTAAATTATCAGTCTTCAAATTGACAAACTTCTAATAATGTTAACATAGTCAAATGTTTAATAAAAATATGAGTATCCTTGCACTTATGCATAAAAAATCTAGACTGCAAACACAAATAACTTGTAACAAACACAAATAACTTAAGGTCAGAAAGGAACATCTAGTAGATCACAAATCATGAAATTATCCTTAATAATAACGAATTAAAATGAACATCAAAATGGGTTTAACCCTTATAAAGAACAAAGGAACCTTCAAACACTGAGTCTCGACTTTTAGTCCACCATGTTAAAAAACAAAACATAACAAAAAAGAAATAATCAGTCTTCATACACATCAGTCAAATTCGCATCAGCCTCCAAAACTGTAATCTGTTTGGGGGCATCAACGATCCTAATTTTTCTATTATATTTCTCTTACGTCCACTAGCTATGCCTCTGGGTCCTGTATTTTGTACCGGCGCTGTAAAACCTTTTTTTGTTACACACTGTTTCAAACAATCTTACTGTGTATATTCCGCACTGTTGAAATCTATTTTGTAAAAGATGGAATTACTTCCTCTTTTAAAATACACCTCAGACATGTCACGTAAGTATGGACGTGGAATCGTTTTTTGAATTTTGACCGAAGAAGTGTCATCGGCTATTTTAAAAAAGTCTGCAACCTCCATCTTTTTCACAATAGTTGTACGATCATTTGTTGACGCAACAGCTTTTGCGAAATCTTCGAAATCATATATTTTTTTTATTTTCTTCAAGGCATTCTCCACTTGGTGGTGAAACTCGTCTGCTGACATAAACGTATGCCCAACTTCAAAATATTTCAGTACGATTATATTGCTTGCGGTTTCATCAGAATTAACAAAGTATGTCAAAAAAGAGAAAAGGGCCCAGTTCTTATTTTGGGCCGAACAGTTGTCCAGCCACAAAACAATTTTTTTTAAGTCTCGGTAATGCTTGAGGAAGGCTCTAAAGGCACTAGTAATGTCGTCTTTTTTTCTGCCCGAAATAGCTTCATGCCATACAGCGGCGTAAGTCATTTGATCTGAAGTTTTGACTCCTAATGGCACGAAACTCTCATTGAGCAAAACCAATCGAGGACAAAAAAGAACAGCCTTAAACATATCGATCCAGGGTAACATAATAACCTTTTGCAGGTCTGCAGAAAAATAGCCAACATCTGCAGATTTCATTGATTTGCGGTCACTATCATAATTTTCTCTCGCTAATATGTACCGTTCCTTGTGTTTGTCGAAGTTCACGCAGATAATGCAATTTCTGTGGCGTAATTCATCAGCCTTTGCATTGTGAATTCCATACTGTTCACAAATTTCACATTCCTCGTGTCCTAATTTGGCGAAGGAAATATTCATATCCTTTAATACCTTTCGATAAAGCTCGTAGGAAATGATTGGTTGATCGGGATGTTTTTCGAGAAAATCATTAAATATGAATCGGATTGTAACCTCGGAAGAGAGGTATCTTTTGTTGGGCGCATGTTCCCTCCTGTAATGCGATATTGTCGGTCTAAATGATTCAATATGTCTTTGAATTAATTCATGGTCAATTTTGAACTTTTTGTCGCTGTGCCCTCTTCCATCTGATGGAACGACCGCATTGCCGTTCTTAACAGCATTTCTGACCACTTTTTCGTTAGTTTTATTGTAGCCGAGCGTCGTCAAGAAGAAAACCCTGCACACTGCAATTCTCTCTCCTGTTTCATCACTGAAAAAGTACTTTATCGTTTTACTCCGGTTTTTCTTTTCTTCATTTTCACAAAATACTTTCATTTTAAATGGTTTTCCGTATGATGTATTGTTTAAGATGAAGTACCGTTGTTCTTTCCACGTCATCAACCAGTACAAGTCGTGAATGTTTTGTCTTCGGTTTTCTGAAATATTTATCTTGCATCTTTTTCGGCAAGTATCTTCACATCCAGGTTTGACTGAATATTTGTTTAAAATCTTTTGGTTCACTTTTTGTTTTTTTTTTCTTCTAAACTCGACTCATATCGTTTCCGTTTTCTTTCTGTTCCTTTTTTTGTTAAGTTACTTCTTTCAGGTAATTCTCGCGATAGATTCGTAGTTTCAGCTGTAACAGGTTCGCCTACAGGTTTGGCAGCAAGTCCAGTCAGAGTTCCATCCGGTACAGTGTTATTATTAACATTCATAGACTTTTTTTGGGTTGGAGGAGGGGTGTCATTTTGTTTATCCATGGACTTTTCTGGTGTCTCTGGTACTATTAGTTGCTGTGAATTTGGTATAAAATATGAATCTGAATCTGTGTCACTATTTGGTCTCTAATTTTGGGAGGAATATAATCTTTGTCAAAAAGAGAGTCATCGGAATCAAAATCTTCATCGCTGGTATGCGTCTGTTGTCTTAATAGCGTCCTGATATATGCGTTATGATGACAGCTATTTTCAGTAAATGTAAGCCCAGAACTTATAGACTGTTGTTCCTGATATAATGGTTCAATGTCAAGGTTTTGTTTCATTTCACTTTTTTGTACTTCTGTAGAGCTAGCTTTGTTAGCCATCTCTAAAATTTTTGAGCTCCTCGTGTAATTTTTGTTCATTATAATCTGAAAGAATTTAAAAGTGATGTTATTATAAAGAACCTAGGTAATGAGATAACCCTATAAACACTCAGCTTTGTGCTGTCATCATCTCACATTGAATAAAGAGTGCGCTGGAGTAGTAACGAAAATCCACCTCCCACATAAGCGTAGTTTCGGTTTAATTTCGAAACTACTTGCTGGATCGTATTGAAACTTACCATATAACAGCGCTTTAGAGCAATATGGATGTCTGCAAATATTTTGTATGATGAACAAAAGTTACTGAAAAAAATTAGGGCATTTTGTGTAGGTACTTTTGTATGAAAATCTTAAATTCGCTCTCATTTCTATCGGTTTTACTATTTCGCTATACAAAGTATTTGCAGACATCGATAGTTACCCTTTTATTACCGTAAATACTTAGTTAAAAGCCCTAAATAAATCCAATATCAACATATCAAGATACACACAACATAATTTTAATAAATCTAATTTTGAGATTATGTTTATAATTTCGTCATACTCTTTTTTGTTGATTTAGAATAACTAAAAACACTATGCCACAAAAAGATCTACAAGTTACCAGCTATAAAAAAGGATGACAATAACAAAACTTACCAGAACGATCCACAAATCACAAAAATAATATTTGTGCACGCGGCGGTGGACCGGCGCTGACCTTTCTCACTCGGGCGCAACTTCTTCACTGGCGGACCGACCCCCCACACCCCGTGAAAATGCTAAGTGAAAAAGCCATAATTAGAGTACTATGGCTTTTTTCGTTAGGACTCAACTATATACATCAAGTACTAATGCTTATTAGAAAAGGCGTACACAAAATTATGGCCTTTCACACAAGTAAATCGTTGTTACTAATAGAAAAAGCCCTAGTTAGGAAATTATGGCTTTTTATGCTAAAATCATATGACTCAGGAGCAAAATAACGGCCTTTTAAGCTAAGGTGTATCCTGTTACAAACAAATTTGAGCCTTGTTGCAAAGACAAAAAGATACAATTTTTCCTGCTCATTCTGAATCTGTATCTAACTCAATTTAAGAAAAAATTTAAGTTATGGCCTTTTTAGGGTTCCGTACCTCAAAAGGAAAAAACGGAACCCTTATAGGATCACTTTGTTGTCCGTCTGTCCGTCCGTCCGTCTGTCAAGACCCTTTTTCTCAGGAACGCGTGGAGGTATGAAGCTGAAATTTATATCAATTACTCAGGTCTACTGTCCCTTGAAGCTGTGATAAAATCAAACTTCTAAGCCAACGCAATCAAAAGATACAGCCGTTTATGCCGCAAATTTTCGACACTTGCAAGGGAATCAAAACCTACAGGGTGCTTCCCGTGAACTCAGAATCTTGAAATTTGGTACGAAGCAACGTCTTATAGCATAGATAAAGGAAAAATTACGAAAACCATAAATTTTTAGTTACATCACATAATATATATTTTTTTAATAATTTTAATCTTACTACCCATTTCCTCATAAACGCGTAGAGGTATTAAATTGAAATTCATACCAAATACTCAGGTCTATAATACAGGTTTGTACGGAACCCTCGGTGCGCGAGTCTGACTCGCACTTGGCCGGTTTTTATTATGACGGCAGTACAGTTTATTATTTACTTAGTGAAATTCTCAATTCAAAAACTGGGCCACAGAGCTGGGGGCCGAACCTAGTAGGGGTCGCCGTACTTTGATTTATGCTGCAAAGTAAAGTAAGTAAAAGCTATTTATTTCAAAAAAGGTGATTGGCAGTATACATTATCTGGTGAGGCCCACACAAGGTAAATCCTGTATCGTGGGCTCCCGTTAGCGGGTTTAATTGATTTGTGTCTTGCTTCTCTGGTTACCATAACACAGGGTAGGTATCCTAGTTCAGGGTCAGGACAAGATAGACAAGATCACAAGTAAAGTTTTTAGTAAAAAAAACCTTGTCTAACACTCCACGTCCTAAGGCAAGTTAATGCAACCGACATTGAACTTTCCATTTAATTTACATTGTTCTGATAGCTAACTGGCCCAAGTTTTCAATAGAATGGTATTAGCACGACAGTGCTAATTATTTGCCTGAATTTGGTAATCTAAAAAGCAACAGCGGTATAAGGTCATTCCAGGGGTATAACCCGCACTAATTAAATAGGCATCTCTCGCGAAATCGAACCGCGCGAGGCGCCGAGTTAAGTAGCTGGGTTATATGGTTACCTGCTGGACTACCGATAGTGTAAATGAAATTACTATTACCGGACTACTATGACTCTTTTGAACCACTATGCATTTTGGAGACTCGCCCCCTTGGTCTAATTAAGACAGTTTGTTGCTTTACTCCCTCGTAGTGAATGACGTTGGCTGATACACCTCTTTCAAGCAATAGGCATTGCTGTAGGTTAGTTGTGACTTACCGGCGAATAGTGCAGCCACGCCAGCTACCAGGACAGAAACCACGACGGCGGGTCCGGCCGTATTGAGCGCCACAGAGCCCAACAGTACGTAGACCCCCACGCCCAGGCTGCTGCCTAGCCCCAAAGCCGTGAGGTGGCCGAAGTCGAGACATCTGAGAAGATTACTCGAGTTAGCAGCTTTACAGAAGCATGTCACATTCACATCGTAGGATCACAGACGCATGGAGACTTGAGGCTAAGGGTTGTCTAACCCCCGGTTTCTGGTACACTAACAAGCCGTTAATCTACTTTTAACACCTGTCAGTTAGCCAAAGTGCATACAAAAATAATATTTGACAGCTGTTAACAGTAAATTAACAGACCGTTAGTGTACGAGAAACTGGGGGTAAGAAAGTAGTTTGAGGCGCAATACGGTATTAACTAGCGCCGCCAATAGAATGAAAATCGTATCTGTTTTATAATACGTTTGTTTCAAAAAGTGAACATCAAAAATCTTAACAATAAATTGTGACAACAATTTGTGGAACCTAAAGTCTAGAACCTAGGATTAACAATACAAAATATAAATCATTTGTATTATTTGTATTTTGTATTAAAGTAAACTACCTAGGACTTTAATCTATTTGCGCTGAAGTCGGCCGTTTTTAGTAAAACTGCTTTAACGGGCCTAGGATTGTTGGAATTCGGTTCTCAGATTTTTCGCAACACGGCGATGTTTTCGATATTAATGGTAGCGCTATACTTGTGTGAAACCGGTAGTTAATATAAGTAAAATACAAAAGAAGACCCTTAAATACATATTTTCTCTTTTTGACAGAAGTGCCCCGCTGTGGGACGTATATACGAGTACCTAGGCTACGTAAAAAAAGTAAAAACTCCTTCTCAGGTTGTATAATTATGTATTTTGAAGTACGGGACTCTACAATGCGCTTCATTCAGCGTGAAAAATGCGAAATTAATGATAGATTCGTGCATTCTATGTGTGCTGTTTGTGCTCTTGTGGAAAACTGAATATATAAATTATTTTCTTATACCCCCATCCCCTTTCTTTCATCGGACCACCAGACGATCGGCTCGAATGTACGCTTTTTTTTATAGAAATCTTTTATAATAAGAACAACAAAGTTGTGGAACACGCCGCCAGTGTTCGTGTCTCCGGAGACATATTATAACCTGAGTGTCTTCAAAAGTAAATTTAACCGGCATTCAACAGGTAAGGACGTAAAATCGTAGACCCCGTCTTCGCATACCAACTAAAAATACCAACAAAAGGCGTGACTGTGGTCAAGTGTATGTAACCTGTCCTACTTAAAAAACACAACGTGTGATTTCGTTTTACCTTCTCAAGTTCCCTTGCTCCAACTCCTGGCGCTTGAAGACCCGTCTTCTCAGCAGCCTACTGGTGAAAGTCGGCTTCCCTGCAGCCATCGAGGATCATCAGCTCGGGCACGCTCGCATCTGGACACGCTTCCAATGCCCTTCTGGGGATTTTAGTTTACGACCAGTTCATAAACAACCATTTGAATCCATGTTCTTCTTGGGCGACAGCTCTTAAGTCTTCACTATAATACCTAATAATAGCTTCCAGAACATACAATCATTTGTCCTGGTCCCAACCTAGGATGCGCTGTGATTAATTAACCAGGTAAGGACATCACGAACATGAAAATACACCCAAATTGAGGCATAATGAAAAGATGAGACTTAAATGTTTACTTAGTGTAATTCTCAAATCAGAAACTGGCGATTAAGACGGATTAGAGCATCAGACGAAAAATAAATCTTGTAGCAAACATCTTAAAATTTCAAACAAAGACAGTCGTAAACAACCGAAGTAATACTCTCACGAATATCATACCTATCAAGGATTGATAAAGTGTACATCCATATGAATCTATTGGAGACTAAAGTTTTGCTTTTGCTAAAACATCCTGTAGTCAAATTGCTCCTCGGGTGTTAATAAACAACTTAAAGCTGTATATGAATAGTTTCAAGCCTTATAGTACGTGGAACCCAGTGCTAAGTAAATACAAATCTTGCGCCCTATGACCGGACCTATCTGGTCCGTAGCGGGCGTAGGGGGTGTTGTGTGTCGGCCAGCTGCGAAAAACTAAAGCCGGCTTCTCACTATGGGATGTAATCTATGATATAAAAATGAATCGCTGAATGTGTTGGTAAGCGCAATTCTCGAGATCAGCTGATCCGATTGCGCTAATTCTTTTTTAGAATATTCCTTAAAGCATGAGGATGGTTCTTACGGAGAGAAAAATAAAAATAAATAAAGAATCGACTGTTAGGCGGTACGAAGTTCGCGGGGTCAGCTAGTATAATATATATTACATCTTAGCGATAACTTATTATATCTCAAGATGTACAGTGGACAGCACATCATGGTATACACCCATGCACTCTACTCCGTTGCGTTACGGGCGACTTTGCAACTAAAATGTGAAGATTGACGTGCTGTCGACGTCCTACATATATTACATCCCATAGTGAGAAGCCAGCTTAAAAGTGAATACCCACAATAATTGACTGTACTCGCCTCTTCAGTCTACCCGAGAAATAAGGTAATTACATCCTAATGAATAATCGTGATTAGATCCGTTTAATATATGACTAAGTGACGGTGCAAACCTCTTCATACCATTTTTATTTCTTTTTCTATCTATTATTTTCAAATATTTAAATTACGTCACACATTTTTTCGATTTCCCTCATTTTTCATACACCCTTCGAACAGACCTGACTATTTTACCTGCTTATCCGTTTTTATCCAGTTTTTCTGTTTTATTACCTATATAATACCTAATCTACAAATAAAACAACACCTGAAGTCGTTCTAATTCTTATTATTTGTAAAGGATATAACTATATATGAATAGTACCTAAATAGAGTCTACGACTAGTAGAGTAGGTGTGGTCATGCTGAGATTCTGTTTCAGGACCTGCTAAGTGTGAGGCAAATGGTCTATGTTTACCACCGACAGTTGACAGTTTTAAAATCGACGTCAAATCAACATGTGAAGAAAGAAAGAGAAATTTATTCGTGGAACACGAGTATAAATAGTTGGGACAATAAGATATATCCTGTTCTACAAATTTTTAATACGAGAGAGTACCGTTAATTATTTCCAATTGTCAATAATCATAATCAACTAAGATAATGGATAAGGAGGTAGGGCGTCGTCTCAGTAACCGTGGCTTCGACTACCGCTCCGAGTGCTTAGTGCGAGTTTTTTAACTACTCGATCGCGTTAACGTAAACTCATATTTCTATGGCATCGAGGAAGCGCCACCTAGCGACAAGTATGGAAATTAAAATTGCTGAGTGCGAGTTGTAATGGTTTACGATGAGCAGTGAACACGTTTACCAGCCAAAACACGAATAAACGCGAGTGCGAGTTGTACTGTGACAGCGTTTTGCCAGTTCGAACGGTTAACTTACTCATACTCACTACTCGATGCTCGATTAACGCGGTAGTAAAGTTATTCGATTGGATTTGTCAAACTCGCACTAAGCACTCAGGGGCATTTTTGATGCAAAGGATATCACTCGCTGTGCAGCGCGGTAATGCTGCCAGTGTCATGGGCACCTTTGGGTCGGATATGTCTCGGGGCGGTTTGTTTGATTGATTTTTTTTTTAAATAAATTTTTTATTATTATTTTTCTCTCTATGGACGAAATTTTTGTACATGAATTTTTGTATTATTGTTTACGTTATTTTGTATGCATGCAATAAATGAAATAGATAATGGATGTCAAAATAAGCTGAACACTAATTATTCCAACAAAATATGTCAAATGTAGAAGTATTGCAATCTTTCAGACAAGAATTCCTTTACATTTTGTAACATTCATTCAGTAACATTTTTCAAATGGCATATTCTTCAATTTATGTTTGAACAGCATCAAGTTCTGTTCTAGGCAATTATGCTCTAGGGTACTAGGCAATTCTTTAAATTCTTTAAATTTTTAAATTTAATTTTTTTGATTATTCTTTCCGTAAGAACCATCCTCGTACTTCAAGGAATGTTCTTGAAGGAGAATTAGCAGAATTGATTCAGCTGATCTTGAGATTTGCGGTTACCAACACTTTCAGCGATTCATTTTTATATCATAGAGAAGAAGATTACTTGCGTGCACATATATTAAAATATTACTTGCGTGCACATAGGTAGTATAAGATTATTTAAGTTCATTATAGTTAAGTATTAGTTTAGTAACACGGGCTGCGCTGAAAATCAGCGCTGTTTTTAGGATAGGTATATCCAACAGCTTATGCTGAGCGTATGTCCGATTGTCATGCATTCCTACTGACAGAACCTAATAAACAACATCTGTTTTTTTATTATTAAAGCAAAGTTCTGTCTAGATATGTAACTATAGGTAATATAAACCTTGTAAAACTTGCATAACAATAAATGTTTATTCTTTCTTTCTTTCAATTTGTTGTATGTACGTTTTAATTGCCCGTAACGTAGCCAGTAAAGTACCTACACGCATGTAAAGGTTGATGTGCTTTCGACCGTATTTGTGAAATGTGATCGCTATCAACCCTTGTTCGTCGCCACTGCTGGGGCACGTATCTCTTCCTGCATCGCAGGAAGGTGAGGCCATACTCCACCACGGAGGCCAAGTCCGGGTTGGCGCAGGATTATAAGTCGGTGGGGTGCGATGCCAGATTACCTTCCCGTGTGCCTTTCCGCTTCCGTTCCTACTGATTCATCTTGAACCAGTAGGAAGGGTAAGTGGCAAGGGCCGGTGCACCCTGGGCGCTGGTCAGTAACTTCTCTTTATGGGATCTTGCTGGCCAGGGGCGAAAAATCTGGCGGGAGGGGTCGCGTGGGCCCTGTTTCACTTTGTGGAGCGGGACCCAGGCGACCAACCGAATGAAGGACCGACTGGGGGGGGCGCCGCTGCGCGGAAGCGCGCGCGCCTCGTACCAGTCGGACCAGAGTGGCCGCCGGGACGCGGAGGGTCGGGGGACTCTCCGCGTCCATCACGGCGGGCCGGAAGGCGCCCTTGCGTGTTCCGAGGGTGCCTTCTGGCACGGAGGGGGCCCGCGCGGTCGCTCACCGCCTTCTCTGCTTTCAGAGAAGTGCTGGTGGGCGACGTGACGGGCCTCACGTGTGGGGCGTGTGGGGACCGGGACGCTTGGGCCCCCACGCGCCTCAACGAGGAGGTGCGCCGCCCTCCCCGTCTCATCGACCGGGTTGCGATGGGATGGAGGGGGCGGCGCGTTGGGGCGTATGGGGGCCAAGATCATACGCACTTGGCCCCTATGCGCTCCAACGAAGAGATGCGGCGTTTTCTAGCCCCGTCGTCGAGCACCGACGGGGCAGAAGCGCCGCCGAAGGAGTGCCCGAAAGGGCGCCCGCAGACGGGGTCGCGGAAGTGTGCGCAAG
This sequence comes from Yponomeuta sedellus, assembly GCA_934045075.1. Classification (NCBI taxonomy): domain Eukaryota; kingdom Metazoa; phylum Arthropoda; class Insecta; order Lepidoptera; family Yponomeutidae; genus Yponomeuta; species Yponomeuta sedellus. Next base: position 1,968,391 of record OW203733.1, read on the forward strand.
CGTTCCCGTGGCCCCGTCCTTTGCGGTGCGGAGGAACACCCCAGGAGTTTTAGTCGGTATACCGCCCTTTTAAGGGCGGGGAGTCCGACATAACCACTGTGCTCCCCCGAGCCAGTAATTGGGGTTTCTCCTGGGTGAAAAAAAAAAAAAAGGATTATAAGTCGGTGGCGGGCCTTACTTTCAGATGTAATCAAGCCGCCCATAACGCCTCTGACATGGCTTAACGACTGCCGTTACATGACAGCCGGCACGAACGGCTTAACGTGCCTTGCAAAGCACGGTAATTAGCACGTGAAATTTAAAGTAGGTGTAACCAAAATACCACGCGTTAACGGTGAACGAAAACATACGTAATACTTCAGATACTTAACCTGAAGTATTACAAATGTTTTCCTAAGTATTTACATATATTAGTGCTTGAAATCAATTTCATAGTTGACACCCGTTGTGATTAAGTATCTCTCTCTCTCTCTGAGAGAAGGCATGTGCCCTGCAATCGGACGTACAGTCGTGTGACTGCGCGACTCATACCAGGAATTACATAGAGTCGTGCAAAACAATTAATGAGTCATTGAAAAATACTTTTTACAACTGTACAGAGCATTGTACCTCGTGCTTAACATTGGATTGAATAAAATCTTTTGTTTAGTGTCGCAGTCGGATAAAAATAGTACATATCTAAGTAGTGCCTAATTGTTCTGTTCGTCGTAGCTCTAGAACATAATTATGTTATGACACATACATTGTTTTATAAATAACACAGGTTGCAATTACCTCTAACTAAAAATTTCACTTGGTTGTACATTACATTATGTCTCATACATAATAACACAGTATTTTCTAAGGTTAACACGAGCAGTAGACATAATTAAAACTGTTTTTATACGGATTTATGCTCTTTTATTACATTTTTACAATTTTCCAACGTTTCGGCACTTTTCCAGGTGCCGTGGTCCCGGATCCGAAAAATCGGGCACCGAAAAAGTGCCGAAACGTTGGAAAATTGTAAAAATGTAATAAACGAGCATAAATCCGTATAAAAACAGTTTTAATTATAATAACACAGGTTATGAGATATGTACCTGGAAATTTCACTTGATTTTGCAAACGCGAGCAATGTAACATAATTATATAAGGTTATGATAAACTATGTGGTTTAGCAGTTTTGGGAACAAGATGGCTGAGATAGAATCGACACTAGACGACGAGAGACGGTTCAAAATCAGGTGCACATCTGCAGTCAATATAAGCATTATTTCAGTAAACTTAAGAGCTGGTATCCCTAGTTATGCTTGAAGGCCTGAAAACTTCCGACAGTAAGACCAGCCACTAGTCTTGCAAGCCTCCACCAATCCGGACTTGGCCCCCGTGGTGGAGTATGGCCTATACCTTCCTCAGGGAAAAGACACGTGCCCCTCGTGGCATAATGGGTTGATGATGATGAAGATGATGATGATGATCCCTAGTAAAGAGAAGCGCTCGTGGCCTAGGCGAACCGAGTGATTGGAATAAATCACTTGGTTAAGCAACAACAGGCGCGGTCAGGTACGGGATGGGTGAGCGTCCCGTGACTACCGCTAGTGGCATTTCCGTGGTTCCCAAGGCACGTTAAGCCGTTGGTGCCGGCTGTCATATAATGGCAGTCGTTAAGCCATGTCAGAGGCCTTACGGGCGGCTTGATAACTTCTGACAGTAAGGCCCGCCACTGTCTTACAATTCTCCAGCAACCCGGACTTGGCCCCCGTGGTGGAGTATGGCCTAACCTTCCTGCGATGCAGGAAGAGACCCGTGCCCCGGCAGTGGGGACATACAAGGGTTGATAACGAAAAGTTATTAAAACGTTCACAGCGATACCAATAAACAGACTCGCACGCCCATTTTCACGAGAAATAAATCACAATTCTAACCCACTTTTCAGCGCACGGTATCACATCTTACGGAATTTACACCAACGAGGCGACTAGATACTTTAAGATAATAGTTAGGTTACCGCGATAAGATAAGAGGAGCCGTAGCAATTTTGCGGGATTCTTTCGTCTTTTTAACAGTTGAATTCAACGTTTTAATCTCCCAGGAGCGTGTGTAGACAATGGCGTATGAAAGAGCGAGGGTACAGACTGGGGCGTTATCAGATAAGGACTCAGGCTTGCATCATTTGATCACTATTTGCTTATTATCATTCGATTACCTATCGCTGTATATCGCAGGGAGATGGTCGAGTTGTTTTTATGTGGTTTTGTTCGTGATTGTGACGAAATCGTAAGAGGATGGAATTCTACGGATCTGTCGTAAATGGGTAATAAGTAACGTGTATTCGTCTCGCTGAGCTGCATTTTTCGTAGTTTATGATGTATAGCCTTGTGTATCTTGATGAGTATAGCTTGATTCTTGAATTATGTAAGCGTGAAGGTACTTATATAAGATCCCTTATATAGCAGTAACAGTTTTTTATTGGCTTTAAAAAACTGTTACTGCACTAGTTTAAGAACTCACTGTTATTTAAGCTGTTGGTTTCCCAAATAAACTTAAAATAAAAAAAATAAAATAAAAATAAATAAATCCCCGGCTGGGAACAAATGGTCTTGGATGTTTACATATTGTGATGTCGTTGTTTCTGGTTACCACGACACAGGGTATCCTAGTGTGGGGCCAGAAGCAATGTATGTGCCAGTATGTAAATGTTATGTTATGTTTTATAAGATCCCCGGCTGGGGACAAAAAAAACCCCAGGTCTTGAAAGTTTACATATTTGTGATGGCGTTGTTTCTGGTTCCCACGACACAGGGTATCCTAGTGTGGGGCCAGAAGCAATGTATGGAAATGTTATGTTAGGTATGTTAAGCACGTTTTTACGACTTTGTAGATCTCGGTAAGGTGAGATTTACAAAGTTGTAAAAACGTGATTCCTATAACACTTCTTATATGAGCTGAAGGAAAGATACATTGTAGCTAACTGAATTTTAAGACTGACTTCATGTTTTTTGCATTCATGTTTTTTAGTCCGTCCGTAGGCCCGCCTTAACACGTTGATATCATCATTCTTGTATGTATATAGATTTTACTGATCCCGTGAGGCAAGACAAATAATCTCCACACAACATTTTATCCTAATCTAGGATACTCTGCTAATAGTAACTAGCATTGAATAGCTGGCTTTCTACTTGTTAATCTGTAGGTTCAGTGACTTAGCAAATTGTCATTGTTAAACATGAATGGTGGTTCTATAAAATAGGCCCAAAGCAAGGACATTACAAATATTGTAAAACACACCTAAACTGAGGCCAGTTAACAATCTATTAGTTATCTCGCATTGCTTGCTATCTGCGCTACAAGCTAACATTACTAGTAATTCTTATCGAATTCCTCGAAAATTAAATCTCTCGGTTGGGACGCCTGCCTAATAATTGTAACGTGTTTTTCTTTTTTACAGTCAGATTGCGATTTGTAACAAATTGCTACTAATGCTTTTGCAGGCGTTCGACAAATGTATCTCGCTTATACTGTAACTTACGTCTTTTACATTTAGATGATTACATTTAGATGACAATAATGTCTAGAGTTAAAGCCAGTACAATGCTTGAGGATTATATTTTATAATAATTATGTAAACTCTGCGTGAAGCGCTCGTGGCCTAACCGAATCGAGTGATTGGAATCAATCACTTGTATTAAGCAACAACAGGCGCGGTCAGACACTGGATGGGTGACCATCCCGTGACTACCCCTAGTGGAATTATTTCAGAGCGCTTCCGTGCTTCTCAAGGCACGTTCAGCCGTCGGTGCCGGCTGTCATATAACGGCAGTTCTTGAGCCCTGTCTTACAATCCTCCATAAACCTGGACTTCGCCCCCGTGGTGGAGTATGACCTAACCTTCCTGCGAAACAGAAAGAGAGCCGTATCCCAGCAGTGGGGGCATACAAGGGTTGATATTACTAGTATCACGGGGGCCAAGTCCGGGTTGGTGGAGGATTGTAGGACAGTAGCGGGCCTTACTGTCAGAAGTTTTCAAACCGTCCATAAGGCCTCTGACATGGCTTATTGACTGCCTTTACATGACAGCCGGCACGAACGGCTTAACGTGCCTCGCGAATCACGAAAAAATGCCGCTAGCGGTAGTCACGGGACGGTCACCTATCCTGCACCTGACCACGGCTGTTATTGCTTAACTCAAGTGATTGATTCCAATCACTCTGTTCGACTAGGCCACGAGTGCTTCTAACACCATGCATGCATTGAATTGACTCTAATTCCAGACATCTTTATCATCTAAACAATATTTTAAGGCATAGTAGCGCTTTTTTTTGCAAAGTGCCTATATACATTTTTTAACCGCGTTTCTTATAAAACAATATAATGTTTTTTTTTGCCATAGCGGGGCCGTACGATAACACCCATCCGCTCATTCAAGTGCAACCACTTCAAACCAACCGTTGTCCAACACACTGCAACATTTTAGACATCTGATTAGATACAAGGTTGTATTTTAAGAAGCCGGCGTCCTTTCGAATCTTGTTTTTGCATCGAATCATATGTTTATAAAGCCGTGGACAGGTTGAGCCAGAGCCACACAGAAGGGGCGCGGAAAAGATGCCACAGATTTTTTTTGCAAAATGTACGTTAAGGCTGAGCGCATGCTGAGACTCAGGCGACGCAGCACAGCGCAGCGCAGGGCAGCGCAGATTTTGTAAAGCATGGAACGTCATCATCGCTACGTACGCTGCGGCGCAGGCACGTGCGACGCAGACACGTGTCTAACCACAGCTCTGCGTCTCTTTGTAGTGCCGGCACAGATTTCTGCGCGACGCGTGCACGTCGAGGTGTGTTTGCTAACAATTTGGTTGCAATGACAGAAGATTCAATTTAATTAATTCGCTGTGAATCTTGTTTGATACAAAGCATCCAGACTATTCAAAAAAGACATTGAAACAGTTATAATGCCTGAGAATAGCAAAAGAATAGCGCGAAAAGTTGCGTCGCAGCATGCGGAGGGGGTGTATGTCTGCCTCACTCAACTGCTCTGCCCTGTACTGAACTGTGCTGTGCTGTACTGAGTCGCCTGCATTTCAGCATGCGCCTAAAGAACGGGACGAAGGTCACACAGAAGGAACGGATGGGGTGAAGGCGTGGTTTCTAGACAACGCGTCGCGTATAGAAATCAAGTAGGTACTTAGGTCTTCAGTGCGAATCGAACCCACGACTTGGCTGTCAAACATATTAACCGTTAGCCTAATGACCTAAACCTGTAGGTAGCCAACACAACGTAAATACCAGAAATAAACATAAACTTTTGTTCCCAACATTTAGGCTGGCAAAGGTTAATGCATCCTTCATGGGACATTGGATACGATTCTACAATAAAATCCCTGAGGACATATTAAGTTTGACTGAAAGGCGGTTCAAAAAATGTGTAAAGTACACATTGTGCCAAAAGGGTTACTAAATTAAGGATTATTTAGATGACAGTGATGTCTGGAATTAAAGCTAGTACAATGTATGACTTTGAGAAGATTCATTTTGGAGATTTTTTGTCCATTTTTCATTTTCTAGATTTTGAAATAGACACAGTTTGAGTTGTAACGTTCATTAAGCCGCAGTTTTTGCGCTACTTTGAACAAAACCTTTTGATTTTATTTCAATGAGGCAGTCGATAGATAGATAGAATATTCTTTATTGTAACTTAGCAGTACGCTTAGCATGCACGTTTTGACTCTCTCTCGACGTCTAGTGAGAGACTTGGGAGTACTTGCTATGCCCAAAGTACGACCATGGCAGCCGCGACTCGAGATAGCCAATAGACTGCAGTCTTGCCAACCTAAAAGTAGTTATTGCCATGTGATATAAAAGTGTAACTGATTTTGAAAAAAATATACACCCAGCAAGAAAATTGTCATTTCACACAAAAACTTTTTTTCATGGTAGATCCTATTTTTTGACTATGTTTTCGCATAACTTCATCAAATCTTAACCGATTTCGATAATTTCATTTTTTAAAAACCTATTTAGAGGCTAAAAATTCCACCCATGCCGGGATTCGAACCCGCGACCTCTGGCTATCCGTGCCAGCGCTCTTTCCAACTGAGCTAATGGGCGACTCACCGGCATCAGGGAAATTTCGAACCTCTTTACAATATTCTCTGTATTACGTACAGGCAGCGACATCTGGCTGAAGCAATTTGCACCACCTGCAGTTCCGTGTACCTACTTTGCAGTTAGGTTTTACATCGGAATGATGTAGCCACATATACCCACATGATTATATTATTGTCGGCCTAGCCCACAGGAAAGACTAGTCAATACGTGCAGAGCCAACCAAGCCGCCTGCATATGTTTTATAAAATATAGCATAAAATTTGTCCCAGCGCAATTTGGTGAGTTTATTAGGGATCAAGCGTTTTTACTAGACTGACTAAGGGCCATTTTGTGAATTAAGAATTTCGCCATATTTCGCTAAGTAAATAGTTAATAGTACCTAATAGTAAATGCTGTGTGGTGTCGGCCTAGAGAATAGCACCAACCCAAATTCTTCCCGAGGGTGTCGTAAAAGGCGACTAAAGGACACAAACCGGGGGGTGGGCAGCAGCGCCCCCTGCAGTATACGTTATCAACCCTTGTATGTCCCCACTGCTGGGGCACGGGTCTCTTCCTGCATCGCAGGAAGGTTAGGCCATACTTCACCACGGGGGCCAAGTCCGGGTTGGTGGAGGATTGTAAGACAGTGGCGGGCCTTACTGTCAGAAGTTATCAAGCCGCCCATAAGGCCTCTGACATGGCTTAACGACTGCCATTATATGACAGCCGGCACCAACGGCTTTACGTGCCTTGCGAAGCACGGAAGCGCTCGGAAAAATGCCACTAGCGGTAGTCACGGGATTCTCACCCATCCCGTACCTGACCGCGCCTGTGGTTGCTTAACCAAGTGATTGATTCCAATCACTCGGTTCGCCTAGGCCACGAGCGCTTCAGTATAATTCCACCAAACTGCGATCCCCAACCCGCATTCCCAGCGTGGGGATTATGGGCATTACCCCCCAATAATGGCACAACCTTGCGCTATGGCGCTCATTGGGGGAGGGCTGTGTCCGGCAGTGGACTAATAAAGCCTGAAGAAGAAGAAGAAATAGTTAACAGTAGTGCTGTCTCTTCGGATTTCTCAGCAAAGAGCGTGTCAGAAAGTTATTTAAGTATTTACTTAGCGAAATTGTCAATTCAGAAGCTGGCCCTGAGTCGTCGTCAGGCTATACTAGTCCACTGCTGGACATAGCCCTCCCCTAAAGAGCGCCACGTTGTGCTATCTTAGGGGGTAATGCCCATAATCCCCAGGCTGGGCATGCGGGTTGGGGATCGCAGTTCGGTGGAATTATACTGCAGGGGGCGCTGCTGCCCACCCCCCGGTTTGTGTCCCTTAGTCGCCTTTTACGACACCCGCGGGAAGAATTGGGTTGGTGCTATTCTCTAGGCCGACACCACACAGCAAGGCCCTGAGTAAATCTACGAAATTCTAAAATAAAAAAGAAAAAATAAAATTAAAAAAATCAGGATGCCGCTTGATGTAGACATGCCTTGCTACTTACCAAAGCGGTTGCATTCTTGCTGCGCCTGCGTCTCTTGGCCATAGCGTTTCCGCCGTTTGCCTGGAAAGTGGTAAATTAATTAATTTCGAGTGCAACTTACAGTTCTAGGAATGGAAAGTTGTTTCTGAGTAAGTACAAACGCTATGTAATAATGGAAAACCCTACAGTATGTTATCCAAAGTGGCAATGTTACATACTGCCTATAGGGCCTGTAGACTGTGTGCAAAATCATTTTAATAATGAATTCCTTAAAGTATAAAAATCCAAAAATGTTTCACATTAAAATAAAAAATATTCACAAAAAACTTCGCCAGAACTAATAGAAAATTAAAACAAAACCAAAAAACACAACCAAAAGAAAAACGCTAAGAACCACTTGCACAAGCTCTTAAACCTTAAAATCGTAAAACAGTTTTAAGGATCCTCAATATAAAAAACTACGAAAATTGTACTAAACCTAGTTTTAAGGGAACTGCGCAAGCGGCCCTAAGACGGAGTTTACAAGTCTGGCGTCAGTTCAGTCCATGACCTTGATCAAGCTCGGATTGATGCCAGACTGATGAAGCATCAAAATATTCGAATATCCTTTTTTGAACTAAAACTTTCGTAAGCACAACACATTGTAAACTTTTAGTCCGGATTTTCTTACGGGTGTTGTTATATCGGAAAAGTTCGACCAGGTTTCGCTCCGATTCGCAGAGCTTAATAATGGTGAGCAGAGACGGAGCTCGCGTCGTCGGTTGCTTGTCTCACACAAGAGACAATCGCGAATTGCGAATCGGAGCGAAACCTGGTCGGACTTTTCCGATATAACAACACCCGTAAGTAAATCCGGACTAAAAGTTTACAATATTCGAATATCCGTCAGTCTGGTCCACCAGTCCACTGAATAGACAATCAGTCTACCGTCAGTCTAGCCAGACTGATGGAAGTGACTGACGCCAGTCTGAAAGTGTAAACTCCGTCTAAGAGAACAAGCCGCCCCGACACATCGCACCCTCAGAACGTAACAGGCCTAAGTCAAAAAATAGTGAAATTGAGTTACAATCATAGAGAGACATAAAAAGGTATGCTCTACCCGATGAATAGTAAAACAAAGGCACTTATTGTAAAAAAAGAGCATAGCGAATCTTCCGTCCAGGGCATACCTTTTTATGTCTCTCTATGATTGTAAATTTGTAACTCAATTTCACTATTTTTTGACTTGGACCTCTTTTGTTCTGCGGGTGCGACATATCCGGGGTTCGTCCACTCTGATCACAGTCACAACGGCTCACATCAAACCAAGCAAAATATTCCACTCGGATCATGTGATCCGAATGGACTACACTTTTGATTGGATTTTTTCCATTCAGATCACACCATTAATCTTGCTAGGAAGGTAATCGATATGTTTTTAAATGAAATGAAAAGGTTTAATTCAAAGTAGCGCGTAGTAAGTAGTAGATTTCTAAAAACCTATTTAGAGGCTAAAAATTCCACCCATGCCGGGATTCGAACCCGCGACCTCTGGCTATCCGTGCCAGCGCTCTTTCCACCAGAGCTAATGGGCGACTCACCGGCACCAGTGAAATTTCGAACCTCTTTACAATATTCTCTGTATTACGTAGTAGATTTCTGCCAGCAGCTGGATGAGGATGGCCGAGGACATAAAGAAACGCTGTGTCTTGAGCAGGCTTGCCAGGTGTTCGGTATTTTACCGAACCGTTCGGTATTTTAGCACTGTGTTCGGTATAACAAAAATACCGAAGTATGGACGGTTCGGCATTTCTTGCTGCCGCTCATTGTTTTCGAGCCATTTCGCGGATTGCCTTGCGATGCGAAGCGTGCATGACATTTTCCATCCATCTTTTTCTAATCATCGTATAATAATTCAGCCTTCACCATGTGCTTTGGACATGGTGAAGGCTGAATAATTATGTAGGTATACGATGCAATTTCAGTCTGACATGTCGGGAAATGCATGGAAAAAATATAATTTTTATAAGTTAGATTAGCTAGTTTATCGGTACCTACTTTGTATTTTAAAGTCAATAATTAAATAAACGATTAAAATAAAACTTGTTTTTTTTTTGCTCCCTGTTCGGTATTTTTTCCGAAAAAAACCTGGCAACCTCTTGAGGGAAGCCTTAATCTCCAACATTAGACGAGTTGGCAAGAGACGAGACATCGTTGATTGATTGAAGATATAAAACCCTCAACCAGCGGGTGTGCTGCAGCAGATGGGAAAATTAAAATTGGTAAAAAGAAGAATTTTAAAAACCTATTTAGAGGCTAAAAACTCCACCCATGCCGGGACTCGAACCCGCGACCTCTGGCTAACCGTGCCATTATTTTTTTATTTATATATTCTTGCCGTTATTATGTTATCCTCATTTCAGCTAATATTCTTTTGATTGTTGTGTGATTTTGTTTTTGCGTGTTGTGTCATCCTTCTTTCTTAGTCTTTCAGAAAGCTTTGTTGGTATCGTAACACAAGTGGGCAATCAAGTGGGTAGGCAGGGGCCTACCCCACCGGGATTCAGGCGTAATAATATGTCTCAATCAAATCTGCAACGTCCTACAATTCACGGCGAGCCTTCCCAAACTCTAATCATCAACCTGGCGACCTTCTCTTTCATACTATTAGCTTGACGGCTGAGCGACCACAAAATTGCCACCGTGCACCGAGGCTAGTGTCATTAAAACCGTTCAGTTACCAACTAACGTGCGCGGGCGACGGTCGATTTAAAAAAAAGACGATCGTAACGCGGGAAATGTGAGAAAGGATTCTACTGTTTACTTCCTTTTCTTTTTCTTTTTCATTCAGTGCTTCCGACTTTTCCAGCCAGTGTTTGCAATGTGCATTTAGTTGGAGGGAGTGACGAACACTTGCAGTTTATTTTCTGTGGTCTTCATAGTCTTTCGAGTCTTCTTCAATGTGAGTAGTTGTGATTTTTTTGGGAAGAGTGCACTGAAGCGTAAACCTATACAAAATGTCAGGTGCATTTTATATAAGTAAAAGGTAATTAAATGTTGTTATTTAAGTATGAAGAAGCGAAGGTATAGGAGCGGCACATCGCCGGCTTCTCAATCGGGAGGTCGTGGATTCGAATCCGGGCATGTACCAAAGAATTTGTATTCTAAGTTGTGTGCTTTTGTGAAGTAATAGTAGCAATGGGTTAAGGAAAATATCGCGAGTAAACCCTAGTGTCTGAAGTGTCTAGTGTCTTAGTGTTTGCTACGTTGGATGGCCTAACTAGGAGGCAAAGTGCGAAAATGTCAGGTCTGACTAACTAGGTGAAACTACGGTACCTACTTTACTTTTAACGACTTCGTAATCAAAGGGAAGTAGTTAGACAGTGTTTTCCTCCGTAAAAAATTGAATCAGTTCGAGTTAGATAAAATTGTTCTACTTAGATTCTAATTTCCAAAATAAGAGCCAGATGAGAATCAAAATTTGTACATATATAGGGTTACCCCAAATCTACGCATTTATTTAATGCGACAATCAGAGTATGTTCACTAATGTTTGTTGTACGACTCTTAATTTTTTTATTTAATGTGATTAGTTATTTTTTTTTGTGCTTTTCTGAGTGGAGGGTAATGTGTTTGACTCGTATGTTTGTATGTAAGTATGCACGCCCCTCCTCCAATCCGGACTTGGCCCCCGTGGGGGTGTATGGCCTATACCCTGCTTAAGGAAGGGACTCCTGCCCCTCAGTGACGACATAATGGGTTAATGTCGATGATAATGATGCACGATCCTACCTTATTCTTCTTCTTCAGGCTATATTAGTTCACTGCTATGAGCGCCATAGCGCAACGTTGTGCCATCATTGGGGGGTGATGCCCATAATCCCCACGCTGGGCATGCGGGTTGGGGATCGCAGTTTGATGTAATTGTACTGCAGAGGGCGCTGCTGCCACCCCTGGTTTGTGTCCCTTAGTCGCCTTTTACGACACCCGCGGGAAGAATTTGGGTAGGTGCTATTCTCTAGGCCGAACCACACAGCACGATCGATAACCACGATCCTATGTTACCTCATAACTCCTAAACCATGAAGCTATTTGAAATCAGTATAATTCAATAAACAATATGAACGCTACCTTCAAAGACAGAAATACAAAACTGAACTAAAAATACCCAAAGGAAATAACATGAAAGGAGCCTCCCCGAGCGACGTACTCACTGAACCCGTAAGTCTGGCACACTCTGGGTAGCAACCAGCGAATCCCTTGCTAGCAAATCCTCTCACCACGATGGCTTCCCATGGACACACTAAAAAGAATAAACAAGTGAACCCGACTGCTAAGCATTAACTTTGAAGCGCTCGTGGCCTAGTCGCACCGAGTGATTGGAATCGATCACTTGAGTTAAGCAATAACAGCCGTGGTCAAGTGCAGGATGGGTGAGCGTCCCGTGACTACCGCTAGTGGCATTTTGTCCGAGCGCTTTCGTGCTTCGCAAGGCACGTTAAGCCATGGTGTTGGCTGTCATGTATTGGCAGTCGTAGCCGTGTCAGACGTCTTATGGAATAACTTCTAACAGTAAGGGCCGACACTATCTTACAATCCTCCACCAACCCGGACTTAGCGCCCGTGGTGGAGTATGGCCTAATCTTCCTGCGCAGGAAGAGACCCGTGCCCCAGCAGTGGGGGCATATAAGGGTTGATATCGAAAGACGAATCCAAATTCAAAAATGTTGGTTGGTCCTGCGTGATAATGATGGTTTCCTCTTATCCCTTGTCAGGGACATAGGGCTCGTTGAAGGGATCTCCGTTTTTCGCGATCTTGTGCGGCAACTTTTACATCTTTTCAGTCGAGTCCCGTCGGGGCAGCCTCTTTCTCAATGGTCCTGCATGCGTGCTGAGTACTTAACCCTTGACACCTAACCTTCGGCGTTTCGATGAATATGGGATTGAAAAATTGTTCTATGTTTTTGCTGCGTGTGCCACGACCATCGCGTGGTCTCTCTTGTCAACTCAATTCAATCCAATTCAATTTATTTCATCGTATAGAAGAAGAAGGACATAAAGAATAATTCTTCTTTAGGAGAATTATTTTACATTCTGTTTGCTGAATGTCAAAGTACAATGTAACGTGAAAGTGAAACCTGCTGCCTTCGGGCCGTAGTGTAGGTAGTGGAGAAAAAGGAAGCGTGAAAGAAAACTCCACTCTGACCATCTTTTCTCAAGTCATCTTAAATCTAATACATTTGTTACCACATATATCTACGTATGATAAGATTCCATAATTGCCATTAATAACTTTAAAAACCAAAGCATAAGTTATTAATTGTTTTACATACATTATTTTTAAACTTAAGAGACAAGAAAATGACATTGACAATACAAATAATGCTCTCTCTCGGGTACTAAATTGGTTTACTTCTAATAACTTATTGTTAAATTAAAAAAAGACGAAATGTATAAAGTTCACTCTTCCAAATGTCAAAACGGTAGACAGCAATGTTTTACTGGGGAATGACAAATTAGACCTTGTGAATGAAACTGTATTTCTAGGTATCACAATTGATGCAAAGCTTCAATGGGGTCCTCATATAGAAAAATTAGCAAATAGGCTTAGTTCAGCAGCATATGCAGTCAAAAGAATTAGGGAACTAACTGACGTCGCAACTGCTAGGCTTGTTTATTTTAGTTACTTCCATAGTCTTATGTCCTATGGCATACTACTGTGGGCACGGGCAGCAGACATTGAGACCATCTTCGTCTTGCAGAAGAGAGCGATCAGATTCATTTATAGGCTGGGTAGTAAAGATTCGTTAAGAGATTTCTTTAAAGAAACTAACATCCTGACAGTTGCCAGTCAGTATATATATGAAAACATTATGTACGTTAGGAAAAATATCAGTAACTTTAAAACTTTAGGTAGCCAACACAATGTAAATACTAGAAATAAACATAAACTTTTGTTTCCACTATTTAGGCTGGCAAAGGTTAATACATCCTTCATGGGGCATTGTATACGCTTCTATAATAAAATCCCTGAAGATATACTAAGCTTGCCTGAATCGCGGTTCAAAAAATATGTCAAGCACACTACTATAACATAAAGGATTATTTAGATGACAATGAGGTCTGGAATTAAAGCCAGTACAATGTATGAGTTCTATGTTTATAATAACTGTTAATTAAGGACTTTTGAAAAGACTAAGTTAGGAGTTTTTTGTCCATTTTTTCTCCTAAATTATCTAGATTTTGAAATAGACACCTAGTTTGAATTGTAACGTTCATTTAGCCGCAGTTTCTGTGCTACTTTGAATAAAACCTTTTCCTTTCATTTCATAAGTCGGCAAAACATAGTATTTAAGTGCTGCGGCCAGACAGAACTCCCTGCAACTCAGTGTTCGTCACGGCTTGACAAGAGGCATTGTATTTAGGCAGCGAACTATTATTTTTGTTCGAAATTTTAGAAAGCTGCAGACAATATTGCGATTTGTTTGTACGTAAAGTTGATTTTTGCATTGAATCCTCTACAAATACTCTGATAGCTGTAATTTTAACTGTAGCTTCTCTAGCACTAGATACTTAAGCGTACAGCAGTCCCTGGTCTCTGCCTACCCCTCTGGGATATAGGCGTGAGTTTACTTTTTGTAATGTTTCTTGTAACCGTGAAAGAAACCATCATAAGGGAGCCTCTAAACAGGTTTTTAAACATCATAAGGGAACCCAAGTATCTAAGGTGTTCAAAAACCTCAGCGCTTGAAATTGCCAATCCGCGATGGGCACGTGGTAATTAAGCCCACACTCTTTCTTTCTGAGACAAGGACTGTACCCTGTAGTGGGACGTACTCGTATATAGACTACATAAAAAATTAAAAACCGGCCAAGTGCGAGTCAGACTCGCGCACCGAGGGTTCCGTACAAACCTGTATTATAGACCTGAGTATTTGGTATGAATTTCAATTTAATACCTCTACGCGTTTATGAGGAAATGGGTAGTAAGTTTAAAATTATTAAAAAAAAATATATTATGTGATGTAACTAAAAATTTATGGTTTTCGTAATTTTTCCTTTATCTATGCTATAAGACGTTGCTTCGTACCAAATTTCAAGATTCTGAATTCATGGGAAGCACCCTGTAGGTTTTGATTCCCTTGCAAGTGTCGAAAATTTGCGGCATAAACGGCTGTATCTTTTGATTGCGTTGGCTTAGAAGTTTGATTTTTTCACAGCTTTAAGGGACAGTAGACCTGAGTAATTGATATAAATTTCAGCTTCATACCTCCACGCGTTCCTGAGAAAAAGGGTCTTGACAGACGGACGGACGGACGGACAGACGGACAACAAAGTGATCCTATAAGGGTTCCGTTTTTTCCTTTTGAGGTACGGAACCCTAAAAAGCATATACCTATTATTTTTTGGTCAAAAACACGATACGATTCGATGACTAATTTTTAAAAACAATAAGATCAAGAATTTGAATACAAAGAATTTGTTAGAAAGTTAAAACTCACAAGTACTTATTTTCATGCAAATTTTAATGATACAGCTGGTGTTTTGCCTTTTGCTTTGAAGCATGCTTGTTACGGCCGGTTAAGTTTACAAATATGGCTGTATGAATATTGAACCGTTCTTTTTGGACGTAGTTATCAGCCATAGGATTACCTGGAAAAGATCTATAGACCAAGAGACCAAGTTGATCGGCATTAGCTGGCCTGATTTGGAAGCCGCCGCGGACCACCCTCAGAAGTGAAATCCTGCCATTGGGAATGCTCCCCTAGGAGTTGAAGGACAGAAGAATATTCATTATTTTTATTAAAACTCTTTATGGCATAAAAAAATTGCACATAGGCGAGCTTAATGCTACTTAGCATTATCTACCAGCTAACCTAAGTTTTGGAGAAAAGATTAGCAGGTAGTGCAATATTAAACATACGGTCATTCGTTCATTCGTACATAAGTTCATTCGTAGAGTGCGTTTCACCTAGTACCGGATTATATTCTTTTTAATGCATTAACCCGTGCTAAGGACAATTTTAAAAACCTATTTAGTGGCTAAACATTCCACCCATGGCGGGATTCGAACCATCCAAAGGTTTTATTTCGTGAAACGCAATCTACCACCGTGAATTCGTTCATTCGTTTATTGTTCATTCCTTTATCATTCATTCGTTCATACGTTTAATCCTTCAATGTTTCATCCGTTCATTCGTTCAGTCATTCATTCGTTTATTTGTAAATTCGTTAAATCGTACATTCGTTTATTAAGTCATTCGTACATTCGTTCGTTCCTTCATACGGTCGTTCGCTCCTTCATTCGTTCGTACGTACGTTCGTTTGTTCATTTGTTCGTTCGATCCTTCATTCGCTCGTACGTACATTCGTTTGTTTGTTTGTTCGTTCGTTCGTTCGTTCCTTCGTTCGTTCATTCTTTCATTCATCCATCATCCATTTAAAGTTTTGTATGCGACAAACAGCGAGTCAAAATAAGAAAGGGAGGTCAGCAGCCCACTCTGTTACTTCCTCGTCTACTAAGTTAATTTCCCGAATGCCGCCTTTTGCGAACTATAGTTAACATCAACAAATTATTATTATTATTTAGTGACAAAGGTGTGTAGAAATATAGCCAGGTGAGTTTTAGCTTTAAGAAATTACTCTAGTTAAACTGCGAGCTGTGTACTTAAAAACCACCATAATTTAGGAGAATAACGGGATTTTTTTTATTTTAATAAAAACTGACATTTAAAAATGCTTATGATTTATTGATTGATTTATTTTCCATTTTTAATGTGCATTTTTTATCCATCTTTTATTAAAAGCGTTTTCATATTAATAAATGAACAGAGTCCATAAAACATCAAGTCGAATTTGAATTATTCGTCCATTTTTTCTCCAAACTTATTTAGATTTTGAAATAGTCATTAACTTGTTATGGCCTTTTAAGGGTTTAGGTAAAATTTGGTGATTGTTTTTAATAAATTTAACGAACAGAGTCCATACAACATCAAGTCGAATTTGAATTATTCGTCCATTTTTTCTCCAAACTTATTTAGATTTTGAAATATTCATTAACTTGTTATGGCCGTTTAAGGGTTAAGGTAAAATTTGGTGATTGTTTTAAATAGCTACTCTTAA
Organism: Yponomeuta sedellus; assembly: GCA_934045075.1. Taxonomy (NCBI): domain Eukaryota; kingdom Metazoa; phylum Arthropoda; class Insecta; order Lepidoptera; family Yponomeutidae; genus Yponomeuta; species Yponomeuta sedellus. The sequence continues at coordinate 1,985,043 of OW203733.1, forward strand.
TGCTACTTGTGTAATAAATAATCCATGTCTAAGATAACAATGAGTATTATTGTTTGTAATGTACAATTTACAATTAATTACATTAATTTACAATAATTAAAAATGTAGAATGATGATAATGCGAAGATGCCAGATGAACATTTTAAATTATTTCCCAATCAAGTTTCACCTGGCTAATAAATATAAACAGGGCCTCGATTCCGTTAAAGCACAGAACCATGACATGCAAATTCTTTTAATGATACTTTTGTTAATATTTTTTTGTTGTTATTAATTCTATTTCATTGACATCTAAAGATATGAAATGTCGCATTGATGGATTTAGTTCAGTTTGGGGCAAAAAAGTTTTTACTTTAAATAGGTATGTATATGGATATCAACCCTTGTACGTCCCCATTCCTGGAGCACGGGTCTCTTTCTGCATCGCAGGAAGGTTAGGCCATACTCCACCACGGGGGCCGAGTCCGGGTTGGCGGAGGATTGTAAGTCAGTAGCGAGCCTTACTGTAAGAAATAATCAAGCCGCCCATAAGGCCTCTGACATGGCTTAACGACTGCCATTACGAGACAGCCGGCACCAAGGGCTTAACGTGCTTTGCGAAGCACGGAAGCGCTCGGAAAAAATGCCACTAGCGGTAGTAACAGGACGGTCACCTATCCTGCACCTGACCGCGCCTGTTGTTGCTTAACTCAAGTGATTGATTCCAATCACTCGGTTCGGCTAGGTCACGGGCGCTTCGAACACGAGCATAATATGTATATACTATGCAGTTATTTGTATTACTCTAGAGGATACAATTAATTACGCAATTGTTTAACTGTGTTGTAATAAAAATATTTGCAAATAAGTAAATTGGATGACACATTATATGGTCAAGTCACGTGTGGTCTTTTTTCATACCACTGACGCCTGGAAGGTTCTATGTATGTGCGGGTGAAGATATCAAGCAGCAACGAAATTGTATCGCCATGTTCATGCAATTGTCATTGTGCCACAATGCATTAGCAGAATGTCGGCCCAGCATGTATTGTCAATGACTACTCCTCTAGATTGCGTGATGGTAGTTGATTGGTATACTCGCTTGTTATCTCACCAGTGACCTAATTGCCAACTCTAATACCTGTGTGAATTGAGTAATTATTTCAAAATTGCTCCAACTTGTGTGCTAAGGAAAATTCGAAGTGAAGGTTATTTGATTGCAGCCTAGATTTATAAAAAATAATAATATTCTCATGCTTTACAAGGCTCGGGCTAGATAAGGGTTCTTAAGGCGCTTCCATGAGTTTTAACGAGTGCTAAAGCATAGCTCTCTAAATTCAAACGTAAAGATCATTTAACATTTGTGTTTCTATATCTTCTAACATAAAAATGAATCGCTGAATGTGTTGGTAAGCGCAAATCTCGAGAGCAGCTGAACCGATTTCGCTAATTCTTTTTTTTAGAATATTCCTTGAAGTACGAGGATGGTTCTTACGGAGAAAAAATTAAAAAAAACATTAAGAATCGACTGTTAGGCGGTACGAAATTTGCTGGGTCAGCCAGTCTATAATATACAAATGAATCCCTGAAGGTGTTGGTAAATGTGTCGTTAAGCCATGTCAGAGGCGTTAAAGGCGGCTTGATAACTTCTGACAGTAAGGCCCGCCACTGTCTTACAATCCTCCACCAACCCGGACTTGGCCCCCATGGTGGAGTATGGCCTAACCTTCCTGCGATGCAGGAAGAGACCCGTGCCCCAGCAGTGGGGACATACAAGGGTTGATAACGAATGTGTTGGTGCTTATCTCGAGAGCAATTGAACCGATTTCGCTAATTCTTTTTTTTTATATTCCTTGAAGTACGAGGATGGTTCTTACGGAGAGAAAACAAAAAAAAAATTGAAGAACCGACTGTTAGGCGGTACGAAGTTCGCTGGGTCAGCTAGTAAATGATAAAGTTTATTACTGATTTATGTAATGGCAATGTCTTCTTCGCTTTAATTAAATTGCTATCTCAATAAAGTCGTACCTCTTCTTTAAAATAGAATGTTTATTTGTAACTATTTTGTTTGTAATTATTTTCTCGTATGTATAATAAAGGATATTCTTATGTTATCTTATGTATAATCAAATAAAAAAACATAAATAAATATTTCACATAGTAAATAAATAAATAATTGGCCTTTTTTCATCTACTTAATGAGATGATTTATACAGCGTCCAGTGGTATCTTCACTCACACTAGATGGGTGAAGGCACCACTCCGACGCTGTAGTGCCTGGGACATGGTTTTATAGATGGTGTAGGCTTGCCCAGCACCTATACCACCCTGACAGCTTAGTCGGCCTAGCCCACAGGAAAGACTAGTCAATACGTGCGGAGCCAACCAAGCCGCGGGTTTCCTCACGATGTTTTCCTTCACTGTTAGCGTGTGGTATTGCGACTACAAATTCGCAAATGTACGTAACTTTGAAATTAAACAAAGTCATTGGTACATGCCCGCACTCGGGATTGAACCTGGGGCTCTCGCTTGCCAGTCTATGGTTCTACCCACTGAGCTACCACCGCTCATTCACATAGTAAATTGTTCGAAATAACATTCTATATACTGTTATTATTCCATATATCTACTTTATGACAAAGTAAAACAAATATTCACTCATAAAACAAACAAAATGTTTATTTAATGAAAGTCAAGGCTGTTAGTTTCACAATTAAATAATTATATGGAGGAGAAGCGCTCGTGGCCTAGGCGAACCGAGTGATTGGAATCAATCACCCGGTTAAGAAACAACAGGCGCGGTCAGGTACAGGATGGGTGAGCGTCCCGTCACTACCGCTAGTGGCATTTTTCCAAGCGCTTCTGTGGTTCGCAAGGCACGTTAAGCCATTGGTGCCGGCTGTCATGTAATGGCAGTCGTTAAGCCACGTCAGAGGCCTTCTGGGCGGCTTGATAACTTCTGAGTAAGGCCCTCCACTGTCTTACAATCCTCCACCAACCCGGACTTGGCCCCCGTGGTGTAGTATGGCCTAACCTTCCTGCGATGCAGGAAGACACCTGTGCCCCAGAAGTGGGGACATACAAGGGTTGATATAAAGACATAATTGTCCCCGTCTCCGTCTAAAATGATTTAAATATCAGACATCTTTGCTTTCCATTAATAATCCTTAAAGTTTTATAAGCTCTTTTGCATAGAGTCTGCTTGACACATTTTTAAGCCGCATTGTTCGGAACTCGACAGTTCTATCAAAGACAACAGTGAAAATATAAGTATATTTAGATATAGGTACATTAACGACAGTCCGTTGAACAAAGTGGCGGACGAAAAATAGTCGCACTAATGTTACAAAGGCCAAAGTTTGTGAGTGTGTCACTTCTTCACGTCTGAACGGCTAGAGAGATTGTAATAAAATTTGGTTTAGAGTTATCTGACACCCTGGATATTAATCCATTGTATTACAAAGGCTACGTTTTACTGCGGGAAAATAAGTCATTCCCATGGGAAAATCGATAAACCGCGAGTAAAACCACGGGGCACAGCTAGTCTTGAGTAGGTAATGCTTAGAACAAAACAGTGTTTTATGAAAGGCAGAGAATTATACAAACAGAAAGCGAAGAATCCATCAACGTATGAAATCATGAACTCGTGATTGCCGTTTAGTTTTGTAAACATTCTTTACTTTATTTTACAAATCGGAGCGTATGATAAATTGATAATATCCGGCAGCATTACTGTTGTATCCGTTCCCTCTAGTATGGTATTGCTTAGAAAATTTTGCTGTTACATTTATGTCATAGAGCGGTGGTAGCGGAGCGGTGTAGAACGCCGGCTTCTCAATCGGGAGGTCGTGGGTTCCAACCCCGGCATGTACCAATGACTTTTTCTCACTTACATTTGTGAAATTAAAGTAACAATACCACTCGCTGATTAAGAAGGAAAACATCGTAAGGAAACCCTAGTGTCTCAAGTGTTAACGTACCTACCTCAACGCTTCCTACAGTCTGTTAGAATATACCTCGGGCTCTAGAGTAGGCTTCGGTTTTCGCCGAAAGCACACGAGTGTAATAGTTCCTGCTCTATATAAAACTTTCCTTCGCTATTTTGAAAAGTTATGTAAAGTTATTTGTCATATTAGTTCCGATATTTCTATTACACGAATATATCCGATTCTATCCGATAGTAGCCGAGGGATGTTCTAAAAGCTGACAGACGGTACCTACAATGGCCCAACTATGAGGCAAAGCGCGGAAATCTCAGGTCTAACTAACTTATCATGTTTACAAACACAAAGTTTCAAAACCGCTTCTATTCATCTTTACGCTGAGTCCTTACGCTGATTGGCAAATCCTTACACAAGTTGGCTTGCCATCGACACGCTAAGATAACGTTGGTGTGTCTGAGGATTAACTAACTCACGATTTTTTATGTTACATATAAACGTTCTATTGCAGGGCACAGGCCTTCTCTCAGAGAGAAAGAAAGTACCTATGGGCTTACCACAGTTGAAAGCGTACACGCAAAACATTCGAAGGCTTATTAGGCATTTGTCGCATAAAAATAAGAGAAAATAGCTCGACAGAGTCATTAGACATTTGTTTTCTCATTCGAATTCAATCTAGCGTTATAATCAGAGTGCTTAGTGCGAGTTTGACAGATCCAATCGAATAACTTTAGGTACTACAGCGTTAATCGAGCATTGAGTAGTGAGTATGAGTAAGTTAACCGTTCGAACTGGCAAAACGCTGTCACAGTACAACTCGCACTCGCGTTTAGGCTGGTAAACGTGTTCACTTCTCAACGTAAACCATTACAACTCGCACTCAGCAATTTTAATTTCCATACTTGTCGCTAGGTGGCGCTTCCTCGATGCCATAGAAATATGAGTTTACGTTAACGCGATCGAGTAGTTAAAAAACTCGCACTAAGCACTCTGTATACAGATTTTTGCTGTCGCTCGACTCTTTATGTAGAATTTAAGTCATAAGCCTTAAGAGTCTTATACGAATTATTTGCTAATGAAGTGAGAATTGGCTCCCAATTTCCCGATTTCCTCACGGTTTGTTAAGATAAATCTCCATATAATTCCTGCAGGACGTAAATTAACTATTACTTTCTTTAAGCGTCCCACTATAGGCCTTCTATCAAAGCAAGTGTATGGGTTTAATTACCACGCGTGCCCACCGCGGAATCATGGCAATTTCAAGCGTTGAAGTGTCAACTTTTAACTATCCCATAAATTTGTATCTGTAATATAAAAATGAATCGCTGAATGCGTTGGTAAGCGCAAATCTCGAGAGCAGCTGAACCGATTTCGTTAATTCTTTTTGTTTTGGATATTCCTTGCAGTACGAGGATGTTTCTTACGGAGAGAAAAAAAGAAATAAAATTAAAGAATAACTGCTAGGCGGTACGAAGTTCGCTGGGTCAGCTAGTAAAACATAGATTAAACTGTCAAACAATAAAATTGTCGGTAGCTATTTACTTATGGGATCTAATAGCGATTATAATAGGTAAAACCATCACCAGAGAAAATCATTACAATAGATAAATAGATATAGAACACTTTATTGTACATAAAAATGGAAATTACACAGGTATTTCTTAACCTAAGAGTACAGACGGCGGCCTTAAGACAACCTTCGGATGAACTAGACTAATACATTAGAGAAGGAAGTATATGTACAAAAAAAACGATAATTTCAGAGGTTCCAAATAAGTACATGCCTCAATAAAAGTTTGAATAAATAAAATTATCAACAGATACATACATTTAATTTACATAAATAAAAAGAAAAATTGAATATTATACCGCCCCTTCAGTCTACGCGTGACCACGGCAACTGCAATAGCGACGTAGGTTTCCCTTGCAAACTATCAACTAAAACATCGTGAGGAAACCTGAGTGACTGAGGGTTTATTAATGACTCGCGTTGCCCATACGTAGATATCTATTAAACTTGTCTAATCGTGATAATTTTTTACTTAAACTACCTGCCCTAAATACAATAATTGACTATACTCGCCGCTTCAGTCACAGTTTACCCGTGACTACGACAACTGCTACATTGTAATTACTTTGATGTAATTACTTTGATTCCCGAAACTTCGGGAATCAAAGTAATTACGTTTTACCTATAAATAGTCGCGATTAAACCCGTTTAGTAGATAACTGTATGAGAATCGCGAGTCATTAAGATATACATCCTTGTTGTTGATTTTTCCTGTCTAAGGAACTTCGTGCTGATCATTTATTTTATATTTTTTATTACCTGTAATCTTATAATAACACAACACATGATGATAGTTGATCAACAAAGACTACAAAGGATTTATTATCTTGTAGTTTTGCAGCAATAAAAGATTTTCATCATCGTCGTTTATTGAAGCCATAAGTTACAAGATGTTGATAGAGCTCTAAGTATCATTGTGGACTCTGCATATCCGCAAATAACGAATAAGGGTTTAGCTACAGCTTATAAATGATAAAAAGTTAAAATGCTCAATAGAATAGAAAATGTTTACCAGCCAATCAAAATTAAAACAATCATAGATAGATATACACAGAAATTACAGTAACAGAAATTATATAAAAAAAATATAATATATAATTGAAGGGTACAAGGGAAGAACATGCTATATCAGACCGACATTGAACTGAGATAATGCCAATAATAAATTTCAAACCTCTATAAAATATAAATTACTTATGTGATTTATTACACAAATGTCTTGTTTTTTAATAAATAGTATTAGTGTTCAGTGACAAAGGTAGAAATGAACCATGGACAAAACATTTTTTTTCCGTGTATGACTAGGACCTTGCATTGCATTGTAGTAGTATTTTTATAAGGCGATTACTCAGAGACTGCATGTTTTTCTCAAGACCGTTTTTGCGTTTCGTTCTACCACTTTTACACTACAATATGGCATTATCAGTTTAAAAGAAGTAAAAATGCGACATTGCATGTTCCTCCCCTGTGCCCTTCAATTAATAACGCGCTCAGGGCGGTGCTGTGCTGAGGCTGCCTCGCAACTGCAGTGCCTCGGGCATGTTCGCGTGGGCGCGCACAGCCTGCTTCCACGCGAGCATGCGCCGGCGCCGCCCTGGAAATGATTGCGGGCAGGATAGATTGCCCATATATCCGGCACTGCTGCGACAGGCATATTCAGGTCTGAAAAACGATTGTGTTGTCTCTGTTTGTTTGTTTTTGTTTGTTTGTTTCTTGTAGTTAGTTGTTTATATGGGTCTTGAAACCTGAAATAAATGCATTTTTTTATAGTACAAATGGCGGCCTTATTACTAAAAGCAATTTCTTCCAGGCAACCATAGACCAGATCATCATTAAAAATCATCTACCAGAAACAAGTATAAAATGGCACAAAAATGACCGCCGCTCAGCATTTTGCCATGATTTTTGAGGACCACGGACGAAGCGTCCGTGGCCTAGGTGAACTGAGTGGAATCGCGGAATTGGATCGGAAGGCGCGGTCAGGTACAGGATGGGTGAGCGTCCCGTGACTACCGATAGTGGCATTTTTCCGAGCACTTCCGGGCTTCACAAGGCACGTTAAGCCGTTGGTGCCGGCTGTCATATAATGGCAGTCGTTAAGCAATGTCAGAGGCCTTATGGGTGGCTTGATAACTTCTGACAGTAAGGCCTGCCACTGTGTTACATTCCTCCACCACCCCGGACTTGGCCCCCGTGGTGGAGTATGGCCTAACCTTCCTGCGATGCAGGAAGAGACCCGTGCCCCAGCAGTGGGGACATACAAGGGTTGATAACGTTGAGGACCATGACTCTGATTTTCAGCGTCACCAAATAACAATATAAACATAATTACGCACAATGATAATGATTCAAATCACAATAAATTTCTATTGAACGTTGTAGGTTTTTTGTTCGTTCAGAGTGCTTAGTGCGAGTTTGACAGATCCAATCGAATAATTTTACTACCGCGTTAATCGAGCATTGAGTAGTGAGATGGTATGAGTAAGTTAACCGTTCGAACTGGCAAAACGCTGTCACAGTACAACTCGCACTCGCGTTTATTCGTGTTTTGGCTGGTAAACGTGTTCACTTCTCAACGTAAACAATTACAACTCGCACTCAGCAATTTTAATTTCCACACTTGTCGCTAGGTGGCGCTTCCTCGATGCCATAGAAATATGAGTTTACGTTAACGCGATCGAGTAGTTAAAAAACTCTCACTAAGCACTCAGAACGATATGTTCGGAATAAATCTTGAATTGAATGTCTAGAACCTAAAATTAACAACCAAGCACTTAAGTCAATCTCCGCCAAAAATAGCCGTTTTTAAGGGCAACCGATTAAAGCTCCTAGTCTATTGATCCTAGGTTCTAGAATGCTGGTTCTAAAAATAGTTGTCACAGTTGTTATGATTTGTTAGGTCATAATACGTAATACAGAGAATATTGTAAAGAGGTTCGAAATTTCACTGATGCCGTGAGTCGCCCATTGGCTCAATTGGTAGAGCGCTGGTACGGATAGCCAGAGGTTGCGGGTTCGAATCCCGGCATGGGTGAAATTTTTAGCCTCTAAATAGGTTTTTAAATTTGTTCCTTAGCACGGGTTAGTGCATTAAAAATAAAAATAGTGTAATCATGTGGGTACAGTGATATCGTTCCGATGTTAAACCTAACTGCAAAGTAGGTAGTCGGGGCTGTAAGTAATGCAATTTGCTTAAGTCAGATGTCGCTGCCTGTACGTAATACAGAGAATATTGTAAAGAGGTTCGAAATTTCACTGATGCCGTGAGTCGCCCATTGGCTCAATTGGTAGAGCGCTGGTACGGATAGCCAGAGGTTGCGGGTTCGAATCCCGGCATGGGTGAAATTTTTAGCCTCTAAATAGGTTTTTAAATTTGTTAGGTCATGTTCAGTTTTAGATAAAAAAATTATGAAACAATTTTAAAAACCTATTTATTCCACTCATGCCGGGATTCGAACCCGCGACCTCTGGTTATCCGTGCCAGCGCTCTTTCCAACTGAGCTAATGGGCGACTCACCGGCATCAGTGAAATTTCGAACCTCTGTACAATATTCTCGGTATTACTTATGAATTTATTTAAACAAGTAATTTTTAGTCTCTAAATAGGTTTTTAAAATTGTCCTTAGCAGGGGTCAGTGCATTAGAAATAATATATAATCATGTGGGTACAGTGATATCATTCCGATGTAAAACCTAACTGCAAAGTAGGTACTCGGGGCTGCAAGTGATGCAAATTACTTCAGTCAGATGTCACTGCCTGTACGTAATACAGAGAATGTTGTAAAGAGATTCGAAGCGCTTCAAGGGTGTCATCTAATAATCTTCAGCAAAGTAGAGTCAGCTGTTATGTTTCATTCATTACAAATCGCAATTGGATAATACAATTAGTAACGCTGCGGCTTGATTACTAATCAAGGCCTATTCCTTGTACCTTCATTCATTGATTCAACATTTCGTTTCAGTCAACATTGCATTTTAGAAAACAATGTAATGCTTACGAAAGTTTTAATTAATAGAATATCAAGTTTTATTTTCTTTTTAATGCACTAACCCGTGCTAAGGGCAATTTTAAAAACCTATTTAGAGGCTAAAAAGTCCACCCATGCCGGGACTCGAACCCGCGACCTCTGGCTAACCGAGCCAGCGTTCTCCCAACTGAGCTAATGGGCGACTCACCGGCATCAGTGAAATTTCGAACCTATCGCGAGTCATTAAGAAGTACTCAGATACGCAGGTTTCCTCACGATGTTTTAGTTGAACGTTTGTTAGGGAAACCTATGATCTCGCACAAGACACGTGCTACCGTCGATACGCCGCCGCCTCTTAATTGGGGTACATAATTGAGGGCTAATGTTTGTGGTCGACGCCAAACACTGTATTAAAATTTAGGCTTTAGTAAAGACCGGTTTACGTCGTATGGAGGCGAGATGATTGTAGCAAGGTTATAGATAATTTCTACATATACGAGACTTAAGAAAGAAAGAAAATGTATTTATTAATTATTAAAAAACACATCCACAAAACCATTCCAAAAAAAAATTACACAGAAAGAAAAAAAAAAAACAAGTAACAAAAAAACTGTACCTACAGAACGAAAACAAAATAATGAAATAATAGGTTTTAAGTATTGAGCCCCCAAAATGAGCCCTACCTACCTATACGCCCTAAACCATGGGCGTACGATGCCAATCGGCTCGCTGAACCGACAATCTAAGGCAGATTGTTGGCTGTGGCTGGATGAGGATGGCCAAGGATGACTGGACACGTCATTCGTTCGTATTTTACATTTTTCAATTAATAAATCAAGAAATGTTTGGTTCATAAAAAAGTCACAGTACTGCGCTACTTGGAATAACATATTGGTTTTGACTTTGATTTATTTGACTAGACGATTAGTCACCATGCAACCATCTTCGAGCTGGTCTCCTTTCTTTTTTTTAGGGTTCCGTACCGTGATAGTGCCAAACGGGACCCTGTTACGCTACCTCCGCTGTCTGTCCGTCCGTCCGGCCTTTATAGGGAACTGTAATAGGTAGCCAGTTATAAGTTTACGCAGTGTTGTGATCGATAAATAACTGTCTATATTTTAAGTTGTCTTGATACTCTTGATACTCTACACTTGATATTGTGTGTTAATCAACTTGGTGATGTGGATACAAGTTGTCACTGGGGACCATGATGCACTTCAAATGAGGCCCAGTTTGTCACAAAACATTGATCTTCGTAAACTACAGTGTTCTCAGTGGGATACTCTAAGGGATGTGTCAATTTACCTAATTCATTTGTGTATTTTACTGTTAGATTATTTTTATGTGTAACTCATCCTGTTGTTACCCCAACAAATAAAATAAAACATTTAAACAAGTTCCCACAGTTAAAAGATTTCAATTCTTAATTTTATTATTGATACAAACTCACCGTGTTGAATTTTAAGATTAGTTTGGTTTAGAACTCTTCATTGTACACACCAAAAACAAAACACCTTAAAACCTTTACAATTGTAAACGGCTAAACTTAGATTATACAATTGACGGTCTTATAAAAAATACATAGAACTAGCTGTGCCCGCGGTGTTACCCGCAATTTATCAATTTTCCCGTGGGAATAAGATATTTTCCCGCAGTGAAACGTAGCCTATGTGTTAATCCAGGGTGTCGGCTAACTCCAAATCAAATTTTATTAAAATCGCTCCAGCCGTTTAGACGTGAGGAAATAAGAAACATACACACTCACAAACTTTCGCCTCTATAATATTAGTGTTATGTCATATGATGAGTGTGATGGTGTGAAGGGTGATGATTTATAAAATGGTTCGAGCCACGATTTCATCTAAATAAACACGATTAATTGTAAACCTAAAGCAAGTCGGAACGTAGCCTAGAAGTCTGGTAAGAAGTCCGAAACTCCGGATATACCCATATAAATATACACTGATGGCCACCCTGTTCCAAAGTCCAAGAAGTTTAGTAGGAGGTTTGACGACCTCTGTGGCGCAACGGTAGCGCATCAGCCTACCATGCGAGAGGTCCCGGGTTCGATCCCCAGCTGGGGACAAAAAAAATCCCAGGTCTTGGATGTTTACATGTTTGTGATGTCGCTATTTCTGGTACCCACAACACTGGGTATCCGTGTGGGGCCAGAAGCAATGTATGTGCCAGTATGTAAATGTTATGTTTATGTTATCTTAAATAACAGATAATGTGTGTCATTATGGTCCTGTCGAGCACAGCCAGTCCCGTCTGTGTAATTCCTTTTTTACGTAAAATAAAGTCTTCTGTAATATCCAGTCGATAGCAGGCCTTCACATTTCGGTTTCAAAAACCCCCTTGACGTAACTGATTGTGTGCACGTCTGTAAAGGTTGATGTGCGGTCAACGGTACATCTACTCCGCTCCACCTGCGCCAACAATATCGACTGCATAAGTCACGTCCAGAGGAAAACGAACTTATTAGTCTGTGACCTCGTTTCGACCGTATCACTGAGATGGAGCCTTGACTTCGACGACTGTGTCAGTAACAATAAAATTAAGCCAATCATTACCAGTCCACGGTCAAGTTGCCAATATTTGAGACCCATTCATTTTCGAAAACATTGCACGGAAGCCAATCAATATTAGTGATTATTACAATGAAATTCACTATATAAGTGAAGGGACCATTCAGGACCTGCCTAGGACATTGTTTTAGATAGTGTAGGATTGCCCAGCACCTATACCATCCTGACAGCTTAGTCGGCCTAGCCCACAGGAAAGACTAGTCAATACGTGCGGAGCCAACTAAGGCGCGGGTTTCCTCAGGATGTTTTTCTTTACGTTTGCGTGTGGTATTGCGACTACAAATTCCTAAAAGTATGTAAGTTTGAAATGAAACAAAGTCATTGGTACATGCCCGCACTGGGTATCGAACCGAGCGGTGGTAGCCCAGTGGGTAGAACAATATACTCGCAAGTCATATTATCAGTTCAGGAATCGAGTCTCGCAGTTCCCAAAGACAATTTTTTTTAGTAACAGACGGCAACGTCAACTGGAAGTAGTCTAATATTAATAATAGGTTGTCTGGAAGAGATCGCTCTTAGCGATGAGACCGTCAATTGTATAACATTACTTAGATATCTATCTATCTATCTATCTATCTACCTACCTACCTACCTACCTACCTACCTACCTACCTACCTACCTACCTACCTACCTACCTACCTACCTACCTACCTACCTACCTACCTACCTACCTACCTACCTACCTACCTACCTACCTACCTACCTACCTACCTACCTACCTACCTACCTATCTATCTATCTATCTATCTATAAAATTTAATTCCCTTGAAAATCACGATGTAGGTTTTATGTGGCTGTATCTTTTTTGCATTCAATTAGAAGTTTGATTTTTTCATAGCTTTAAGGGACTGTAAACCTGAAAGACCTTAATTTTGATTGCATTAGGTTTTTATTTCCGTTCGATACCTCTTCGCGATCCCAAGAAAAGGCGTTTTGACAGGCGGACGGACTGACAAAAACGTGATCTTATAAGGGTTTCGTATTTTTCATTATGAGGTACGGAACCCTGAAAATAACATAAAACCTGTCTGCTGATGGAGGCATCCTATTCAACTCGCATTGAGTCACACTCAGTATTGCATTTGTTGCCAGTCTGCTCGTTAGTCGGGTTTTTTTGTTGTTTTTTTTTTTTCAGATATTTTAGTGATTTGATTTTTATTTTAACATCCAATCTTGAGTAGCAACATTTAGCGCCACTGTGAAGGAAATTAAGAAGCACTCTTGGCCGGTTTAGTCGATGAATGCCATATTCTGGAAATGACACACTAGTCTAAAAACAACAAATTCTTTAAATGACAAATTCTGAAAACGCCCTATTTTGTTAACGACTTATTCTGCAAAAGACAGATTCTGGAAACGACATAATCTATTATTGACATATTCTACAAATGCCACATCCTGAAATGAAGGGTCAAGCTTATATTGTGCTAAAAGTATAAGTCATTCAATGCTTCAAATAATTTTATTTCGTTTTTGATAAGAAAATACAAAAATCTTTAGACATTAAATTCACAAAATTAACAGTGATTCAATTAGACATGAATTGTTTACGTGAAAAATTAAACTCAGAAAGGTTGATTTAAACTACATTTTATGAGTGGGTGAGATAATTTTTAATTAATTTAGTAAAAAAATGGCAATCTAAAGAAGAAGTTGTAGGTATACAGTTTTTTTCAAAAAAATTTCAATACTTATATGTCCTCTGTGTAAATGCTTCAATACATTTGCATATTTTTTATCAAACTCTATGTATTTATTTCTTTAATTTTGGCGTTGACGTTGAAAAAGTATTTTTAATTTTTATGTCAACATGCTTGGCTTCTTTACATATTTTGTTAGGTAGTCAAGATTAGTCCTCTTGGAAATCAGTACATTTATTCGATGATGCCAGCCTTCGAGACTATTGGTCGTACGGTGATGTTGGCCGGCACAATCAATAAACCTGGACTCATCCCGGGGTACCACTGTTTTTGATAATATGTTTTGAAACCAGCCATATTATTAATTGATGACGTCAACCATCGGAAAATTGTAAAAAATGTAATAAACGAGTAAATATCCGTGTAAAATCAGTTTTTGATAAGAAATATTGACTTTTTGCAGAATTTATTAATAATTGAAGTAATTAAAAAATAATTTAGTTTGTCTAAAAAAAATTGTCAAATAAACATTTCTTTTATTATCTTATGAAACACGAAATAAAATTATTTGAAGCATTGAATGACGTATTATTTTAGCACAATACAAGCTTGACCCTTCATTTCAGGATAATGTGGCATTTGTGGAATATGTCAATAATAGATTATGTCGTTTCCAGAATCTGTCTTTTGCAGAATAAGTCGTCTACAAAATATGGCGTTTTCAGAATTTGTCATTTATAGAATTTGTCATTTTTAGACTAGTGTGTCATTTCCAGAATATGGCATTCATCGACTAATCCTCTTGGCCTAGTGAACCCGAGTGATTGGAATCAATCAATTGAGTTAAGCAAAAACAGGCCAGGAAAATGTCTTTCTTTCTTTATTTCTTTCTTTCTTTCTCTCTCTCTCTCTCTCTCCCTCTCTCTCTCTCTCTCCCTCTCTCTCTCTCTTTCTTTCTTTCAGGTGCAGGATGTGTGACCATCCCGTGACTGCCGCTAGTGGCATTTTTCCGAGCGCTTTCGAGCTTCACAAGGCACGTTAAGCCGTTGGTGCCGGCTGTCATGTAATGACAGTCGTTAAGCCATGTCAGAGGCCTCATGGGCGGCTTGATAACTTCTGACAGTAAGGCCCACCATTGTCTTACAATCCTCTACCGACCCGGACTTGGCCCCCGTGGTGGAGTATGGCTTAACATTCCTGCGATGCAGAAAGAGACCCGTGCCCCAGCAGTGGGGACATACAAGGGTTCCATGCCGGGACTCGAACCCGCGACCTCTGGCTAACCGTGCCAGCGCTCTCCCAACTGAACTAATGGGCGACTACCCGTCATACGTGAAATTTCGAACCTCTCTACAATACTCTCTGTAATACGTACAGGCAGCAACATCTGGCTGAAATAATTTGCATCACTTGCAGCCCCAAGTACCTACCTACTTTGCAGTTAGGTTTTTACATCGGAATGATATCGCTGTACCCACATGATTATATTCTTTTTAATGCACTAACCCGTGCCAAAGACAATTTTTTTAAAACATTAATAAATGCTATATAGCAAGCATATAACATATAGGTATTAATAAATTATTATTGCTATTGCACACAAACCCATGTTAGCTCTAGACAGTATATTCTCCCAGTCGACATTAGGATTAAACACAAATTAATTTTGAAGCAGGAATAAGATTGAAGCGCTCGTGGCCAAGGCGAACCGAGTGATTAAAATCAATCACTTGGTTAAGCAACGACATGTGCGGTCAGGTACATGATGGGTGAGCATCCCGTGACTACCGCTAGTGGCATTTTTCCGAGCGCTTCCGTGCTTCGCAGGGCACGTTAAGCCGTTGGTGCCGGCTGTCATATAATGGCAGTCGTTAAGCCATGTCAGAGGCCTTATGGGCGGATTGATAACTTCTGACAGTAAGGCCCGCCACTGTCTTACAATCCTCCACCAACCCGGACTTGGCCCCCGTGGTGGAGTATGGCCTAACCTTCCTGCGATGCAGGAAGAGACCCGTGCCCCAGCAGTGGGGACATACAAGGGTTGATAACGAGGAATAAGATTATGCTTACGCACGTAAATATGTCACAAATCAATTGTTCCGAGTCTGCGAAGTCTTTCCTCTCAGTTATTGTTTCACGACACTGAAAACGTGACGACAAATGTTTATCAGTTCCACGTGCACGCATAATTTTAGCTATTATTGTGCTCCGACTATTAACGAAGGCCTATCTAGGTTCAACCTTACAGATTGGCACAAATGGGCTATTTGTCTGGTTCTGAAACACAGCTTAGATTTTCCGTTGGTGTTTAATAGTCTTCAGAAAATGATTTATAAAAAAACTTTTAGGTGCATTTTTTTTTTAAATAAAAGGAAATTAAAAATTCACTTTTAAAATAAGCCGCCTAACGCTATCTTGAGCAATATGGCGTCGCACAGGAATTGTCTTATACGTCACTGGTCAGTAAACAAACAAACGTAAAGTCAACTGTCGAGTTTTCGGATCGCCATATTTACTCAACTGTGACGTCACTATACATTCTACCAATCCTGGCCGTTTTCGATAAAATAAAAGCTGTATCAAGCTGTATTCTATAGTTTTCTTGTATATTTTTTTTTTTGTTGCCATGCTCCACCAACCCCGACTAGGCCCCCGTGGTGGATTATGGCCTAAACTTCCTTCGATGCAGGAAGAGACCCGTGCCCCAGCAGTGGGGACATACAAGGGTTGATATCGACGAATATGTTTTAAATCGATTTTCAAACTTATAATTATCTAGCGGACCCGACAAACGTCGTTGATTCGTGAATCTAAATCATCCAGGGCGCCACCCAAACGCATGCAAAAAATAATTAAAATCTGTCCAGCCTTAGGAGGAGGTCAGTGACATACACACGTATAGTCCTACTGATATTTTAAAAGTTTGTAAGTATGGATGGATGGATGTTTTGTTACTATTTCAAGTAAAAACTACTGAATGGATTTTAATAAAACTTTACAATAATATAGCTTATACATCAGAATAACACAGGCTACAATTTAGAAAGATATTTTGTGAATTGTCCAAAATATGAGGAAAAGTGTCAAGTAAGTAGGAAAAAATTTACCATCTGCGAGTTATTCTGGCGTCTGTTGCCAAAACCGCTAGCGTTACACATAATAATATGTAATGTATAATGGAAATGTTTAAAAAAATCGGTTAATATAGTTTATAGGAGCATACTGCAGTAGCTCTATAGGCCTATGATTAGGGCTCCGCAGTGCTTAGTTACCGTATTTCTTATGTAGACAATGTTGTGTCATTATAGTGCGACTGTAACATCTCAATATTGTCGGGCTGTAATATTTTTTTAATGCAACCCAAAAAATATTTATGTGTTAATTTAAATGGCGGGAATTTTCAGCCTCTAAATAGGTTTTGATAATATAGCATAATATAGCCTGAAGAAGAAGAAATAGGTTTTTAAGATAATTTAAATGTTATAATGTTAGTTCTTTTCTACTTTTTAACTTAAAAAAGAAACGCCACGCTAATATTTAAGCTACTCAAAATACTAATCCTGCGCAGACGAAGTCGCGGGCACCAGCTAGTAGAATTATATACAGGGCGTCCCACGGCTATGCCACAAGGAGGGAAAGTACCTTTAATATTGTAGATGGAACATTTTACTGAAAGAAGAAATTATTTTAATTTCAAAAACTATCTAAACTGCATTCATAGATTTTTAAATAATTACACGGTTGAACCGGGAATCGAACCCGCTACATGAGAAAAAAAAAAATACCCATAGCTTTATCGGAAGGCTTCATCATACGGATTATTTTTTGCTAAATAACATACTATCAGAAATAAAAGGAAGACCATAAATTTTAACATTTGAAGTGAAATATCGTTCAGAAAAATGAAAAGAGTGCGACTTTGTATTCAACAGGAGGGGACTCATTTTGAGCATTTGATAAATTGATTAATTTTGTATTAAAAATGTTAAAACATTGTGGACTGAAAGAGGATGTAGTGACTAGAATTGAGAAAGGAATGTTGCGTTGGTTTGGACATGTGGAGAGGATGAAGGAAGAAAGATTGACGAAACAAATATATATTGCGAATGTGAGGAGAAGGGCTGGTAAGGGACGTCCCAGACGGACTTACATCAACCAAATAGGGGATGTATTAGCAAAGGGAAAGATAAAAAGTACCCGGAACCGGCGTGCGTGCATGCAACGACTTATGAACGTTGATGAAGCGAAGGTGATCTGTCAGGATCGTGGCAAGTGGCAGTCCCTGGTCTCTGCCTACCCCTCTGGGATACAGGCGTTAGGTTTATGTATGTAAAAATGTAAAAATTCATGGTTTTTTTATTAAATTGAAATTATGTCTTCTTTCAGTAAAATGTTCTATCTTTAATATTAATTAAAGGTAATTTCTCTCGATGTGGCATAGCCGTGGGACGCTTTGTATGTAAAAGATACCATTTGTTTCACACTGTGAAATAGCTATTATGATACTCAAAAATTATATTAGGCTATGTTGCGTGCGCATGCTTTACACAACAACTTAGTTCTTATATCATACAGCTGACCCCGGCAACGTTTTTTTGCCACATTAATTAGCCTAGGATTTTTCTCAGACCCACCAGATAGATAGATCGATACATAGATGTATTCAAAAAGTTTTTTACCAATCGTTATGGCAAAAAAAAATCATAACTTGTGTTATAATACGTTTGTTATCGTTATCAACCCTTGTATGCCCCCCCCCCCGTGCTGGGGCACGGGTCTCTTTCTGCATCGCAGGAAGGTTAGGACATACTCCACCACGGGGGCCAAGTCCGCGTTGGTGGAGGATTGTAAGACAGTGGCGGGCCTTACTGTCAGAAGTTATCAAGCCGCCCGTAAGGCCTCTGACATGGCTTAACGACTGCCACTAAATGACAGCCGGGACCAACGGTTTAGCGTGCCTTGCGAAGCACAGAAGCGCTCGGAAAAATGCCACTAGCGGTAGTCGCGGGACGCTCACCCATCCTGCACCTGACCGCGCCTGTTTTTGCTTATTCCAATCACTCGCTTCATACGTTTTTATTTAAAAGTAAACATGAGAAACTTAACAACTGTGACAACTATTTTTACGAGTAGAACCTACAGCCTATGAACAATAGATTAGAACTTTAATCGATTTCCGCTAATAACGGCCGCTTTTGGCGGAAAGTGGTTAAAAGATTCTAGGTTCTAGCTAGAGTGTAGGTTCTTAAAATAGTTGTCACATTTGTCAGATTTCTCATATTCACTTTTAAATAAAAACGTATTACTTACGTATTACACAAGTTACTTATGATTTTTTTCCATTGGTGGCGCTCGGTAAGCCGTTCCAATTGTAGTGAGTAGTTAGACCTAATGTCTACGCTGACATAATGAAGAGTTCTTCTTTTGCGTTACATGGATATACTTATTATTAATAATTTACAAAACTGTTTATAGGAAAATATTCGGCCTTGTTTGCGAGTGACATTTGCAGAGTAACTCGCCGGCGCGCAGGTAAAGTATACAGCAAAGAGGCTAAATAATCTTCAAGCCGGGCACGTTATATATATATGTACGAGCGTGAACACCTAAGATTTTCGCAGTTAACCTCGTAGTTGGGCCATTACAAGATAGTGATTTAAGCCACATTGAAACAGATGAGAAATCGAGTTACGCAATATCAGGATACTATGAGGAAGGCAGATAACAAACGATTTGTCATTCTAGCAAACGTGAACACTTTCACTGGCGGGAGCGTCTCAATAGAATATCAATAGCCTTTTTTTTATTTTGTACACAGCACAAGCGAATTACACTCAGCATCAGATAAACCTGCCTTTGATGTTGTCCATAGACTTTTTCGAAGCGCTCGTGGCCTAGTCGAACCGAGTGATTGGAATCAATCACTTGGTTAAGCAACAACAGGCGGGTACAGGATGGGTGAGCGTCCCGTGACTACCGCTAGTGGCATTTTTTCGAGCGCTTCTGTGCTTGGCAAGGCACCTTAAGCCGTTGGTGCCGGCTGTCATGTAATGGCAGTCGTTAAGCCATATCATGGCTTGATAACTTCTGACAGTAAGGCCCGCCACTTCTCCACCAACCCGGACTTGGCCCCTTGGTGGATTATGGCCTAACCTCTTTGCAGGAAGAAACCCGTGCCCCAGCGGTGGGGACGGTTAATATCAATGGTAACCAGGCAAGGACGAATGTACCATTAGCCAGGATTGTAGTGGATAACCTTAGGGTTTTTTTTTGCCTGCACCGCCCAGAGACACCCGAACAGTGTTCGCTTTTAAAACAAATTGGTTTGAGGAGGTCGTCAAAAAATAAACATAGTTCAGGTGGCGAGACCTGCTAATATCGTCACGTGCAAGCTGCAAGCGAAAAGGGTCAAATCTGACACACCGTAACTCTAGTTGTTAGTACATAAGTAGGCTATGTACTGTAATATGCTGCAATATGTAATATGCTGTGTGGTGTCGGCCTAGAGCATAGCACCAACCCAAATTCTTCCCGCGGGTGTCGTAAAAGGCGACTAAGGGACACACACCGGGGGGTGGGCAGCAGCGTCCCCTGCAGTACAATTCCACCAAACTGCGATGCCCAACCCGCATGCCCAGCGAGGGGATTATGGGCATTACCCCCCAATGATGGCACAACCTTGCGCTATGGCGCTCATTAGGGGAGAGCTATGTCCAGCAGTAATAATAATAATATTGGCCTTTTTGCATCTACTTAATGAGATGATTTATACAGCGTCCAGTGGTATCTTCACTCACACTGGATGGGTGAAGGGACCACTCCGACGCTGTAGTGCCTGGGACATGGTTTTATAGATGGTGTAGGCTTGCCCAGCACCTATACCATAGTGACAGCTTAGTCGGCCTAGCCCACAGGAAAGACTAGTCAATACGTGCGGAGCCAACCAAGCCGCGGGTTTCCTCACGATGTTTACCTTCACCGTTAGCGTGTGGTATTGCGACTACGAATTCGCAAACGTATGTGACGTTTGGGTTTTCTCATGTTTTCCTTCAAAGCTCCTTACAATTATACAAAAGACTTTTAATTTTATTCCTAATCGCATTAATGTCGGCTTGGCCTCAGGTAGTTTCCACCGCGTCTGTAGATGCCTCTGCATCTACGTAATGAGATGATGTATACAGCGACCAGTGGCATCTTCACTCACACTAGATAGGTGAAGGGACCACTCGGATGCTACGGTGCCTGGGCCGTGGTTTTTAGATGGTGTAGCCCAGCACCTATACCAACCTGACACCTTAGTCGGGCTGGCTCACGGGAAAGACTAGTCAATACGTGCGGAGTCAACCAAGCCACAGGTTTCCTCACGATGTTTTCTTTCACCGTTAGCGTCTACAAATTCGCAATGTTCGTAATTTTGATATTAAACAAATTCATTTGCCTGCCTGCATTGGGGATTGAACCTGGGTCTCTTGCGAGTTCATTCTACCCAATGAGCTATAACCGCCGTAGATGCCAACGTTTAGTTATTATATTGCGTTTCGTAAATACATCACAACATTATATTATTTTTTTAATGCACTAATCCGTGCTAAGGACAATTTTAAAAACCTATTTAGAAGCTAAAAATTCCACCCATTCCGGGATTCGAACCCGCGACCTCTGGCTGTCCGTGCCAGCGCTCTTTCCAACTGAGCTAATGGGCGACTCACCGACATCAGTGACCGGCATGGGTGGATTCTTTAGCCTCTAAATAGGTTTTTAAAGTACTTCACAACAGAGTGCTTAGTGCGAGTTTGACAGATCCAATCGAATAACTTTACTACCGCGTTAATCGAGCATTGAGTAGGTAGTGAGTATGAGTAAGTTAACCGTTCGAACTGGCAAAACGCTGTCACAGTACAACTCGCACTCGCGTTTATTCGTGTTTTGGTTGGTAAACGTGTTCACTTCTCAACGTAAACCATTACAACTCGCACTCGGCAATTTTAATTTCCATACTTGTCGCTAGGTGGCGCTTCCTCGATGCCATAGAAATATGAGTTTACGTTAACGCGATCGAGTAGTTAAAAAACTCGCACTAAGCCCTCAGTTAGGTCCTCCAGAGTGCAGGTCACAGGTGGGCACAATGGGCATTGGAGCAGGTACACCATGGATTGTTTTTGTTAGCGCGAATAATAATAATAACTTCAACACAACACAATCACTTGACCTGCCTGGGTAGTATGATGTGATGACTCTAGTCGCGCATTTTAAATGTCGAAAATCGCGACTTTCCAGTACATTCATTTAAAAACCTATTTAGTGGCGAAAAATTCCACCCATGTCGGGATTCGAACCCGCGACCTCTGGCTATCCGCTGGCTGGACCGGCATGGGCGGAATTTTTAGCCTCTAAATAGGTTTTTAAAATACTTCACAACCGTTAGTATATAATGTAAAAGACCTAAGAGTAAACTAGTTCTACCTACATAGCGAATCATTCGTTGAAAACGATGTTAAGGTGAACAGGTGTTACTTTTATAAGAGATCACAGAACATGCATACAATATTCCGCGACCTTAGTATACGTATAATTTGGCGTTGTATATTGGCTGCATAATAGCATAATACCTCGATATAGCTGCAAGGCCTTTAAGATTTTTATTGTTTGCATAAATAGCATCGTGTTTTCGTGAGGAAACCTGATTGT
This sequence comes from Yponomeuta sedellus, assembly GCA_934045075.1. NCBI lineage: Eukaryota > Metazoa > Arthropoda > Insecta > Lepidoptera > Yponomeutidae > Yponomeuta > Yponomeuta sedellus. The sequence continues at coordinate 2,007,418 of OW203733.1, forward strand.
CTGTGGTGTTACAGATACCTACCTCAATGCTTGAAAATGTCAATCCGCAATGGGCACGCTTGGTAATAAATAAATAATAAATATTCATAGACATATTACTACGAAGCGGTGGTAGCTCAGTGGGTAGAAACATAGACTGGCAAGCGAGAGCCCCAGGTTCGATCCCGAGTGCGGGCATGTACCAATGACTTTGTTTAATTTCAAAGTTACGTACATTTGCGAATTTGTAGTCGCAATACCACACGCTAACCGTGAAGGAAAACATCGTGAGGAAACCCGCGGCTTGGTTGGCTCCGCACGTATTGACTAGTCTTTCCTGTGGGCTAGGCCGACTAAGCTGTCAGGGTGGTATCGGTGCTGGGCAAGCCTACACCATCTATAAAACCATGTCCCAGGCACTACAGCGTCGGAGTGGTCCCTTCACCCGTCTAGTGTGAGTGAAGATACCACTGGACGCTGTATAAATCATCTCATAAAGTAGATGCAAAAAGGCCAATATTATTATTACACAGATCTCGTTAGCCCTACAACTAAATGACTTGTATCATCGATAAAATAATATTTTATCGATGCTTGTATTATAGGTGCTAACTCGACGATAGATTTAATACAATAAATACATAGTTAACATCCAAGACCCGAGACAAAATAGAAAAGTTCGTTTCCTAGTTTGACCCGGCCGGGGATCGAACCCGAGACCTTCAGTTTTACAGTCAGCGTGTCAAACCGCTGCGCCACCGAGGCCGTCAAATTAAGCCTATACTATCTCTCTCTTTCTCTCTCTCTCTCTCTCTCTCTCTCTCTCTCTGAGAGAAGGCCTGTGTCCTGCAGAGTGGGACGTTTACAGACTTCATGAAAAAAAAATGGAAGAGAGTTCAGTTACCTGACTTGATTTATTTAAAACGAAAATTTCCTATCTCCTTTGTCATTCTTTTCGACAACATCTCAGCCAAATTAAGTTCTGTGCCAACACAGTTAACGTTCATCAACGGATTAAACCTTTCGCTGTACAAATGTTTGCTTTGTCAATGTAATTTAGCGACGCAGCCACACTTATTTTGTCTGTCGGTCGATGGACTGCACTGGCCTGCCCTGGCTTTGCCTGTCAACGTTGGATGATTAAATCGCGATTGATTATTAGATAAAACGTAACTACCTTAATTCCTGTCGTCTCAGCAGCGTTACAGTTGCCGTGGTCACGGGTAAAACGCTACCCGTCTACCCGTGACCAAGGGAACTGCAACGCTGCCGAAACGATGAAAATTAAGGTAATTACGTTTTACCTAATAAATGATCGCGATTAGACCCATTTAATATATAACTATGTATGAGTATCGCGAATTATTAAGAAATACTATTGGATGATTTTCCGTATTTCTGCTGTTCTTGAGTGTGTAATTATTCTATATTAACGCTACGGTCCAGCTTCGGTAGATCGATAGTACGTGTGAAACGTTTTGTGGCGCTTAAATATCCGATTTGACAATTAATGTTAATAAATAATAAATACATTTTCATGGGCATATTACACAGATCCCGTCAGCCCCATACTAAGTACAATAACATCATAGATAACATCCAAGACCCGAGACAAACTAGAAAAGTTCGTTTCCTACTTTGACCAGGCCGGGGATCCAACCCGAGACCTTCGGTTTGGCACAGTCAGCGTGCCAAATCGCTGCGCCACCGAGGCCGTCTACTCTCTATGATTTTTGTCATTTCAAACGTGTGACTAGCGTCGTCGTACTACCCTGTCAGGAACCGAGTGGTAAGAGGTCAGGCCATTTTGCCTTTTTTGTCAGTATGAATAGACATCAAAGAAAAAAAGAAAGACAGATAGATAAATAAATAAAAACATTTATTTAGCGGCATAATACTCAAACATAAAACAGGCAGAAATGTAAAAAACAAAAAAAAATAACGTAACATTATGACGGACAAAATATATTGTTAAAAAATCCGTCGTAAATACGACAACACATGTGCACTCTATTCACTTACATTATTAAAAACTTATTTAGAGGCTTAAAATTCCGCTCATGCCGGGACTCGAACCCGCGACCTCTGGCTAACCGTACCAGCGCTCTCCCAACTGAGCTAATAGGCAAGTGCCGCATCAGCGAAATATCGAACCTCTACAATATTCTGTGTATTATTTACAGGCAGCGACATCTGGCTGAAATAATTTGCATCATTTAAATTATTTTAGTATATTGTTAAAAAATCCGTCGTAAATACGACAGCACATGTGCACTCTATTCACTTACATTATTAAAAACCTATTTAGAGGCTAAAAATTCCGCCCATGCCGGGGCTCGAACCCACAACCTCTGGCTAACCATACCAGCGCTCTCCCAACTGAGCTAATAGGCAAGTGCCGGCATCAGCGAAAATTCGAACCTCTACAATATCCTGTGTATTATTTACAGGCAGCGACATCTGGCTGAAGTAATTTGCATCATTACATTATTTATTATTAATAAATTATCGCGTCGGTAAATCGCGATAAAGACGCGATAATTTATGGTATTTGTATTATATATATTTTATATTTTCTTTGTCTCTTTTATATTTCCTAGTGTACATACAATAAACAATATTCTATCTTTGTATAATGCATTAAGACAATCGAGCTCAAAGACTAACTTTCTGTGAAGAAACGTTTACCGCCAGACCAACACGTGCACACACGTGTGACATATAAATTAAACTAAGTGCCGGCGAAACAAACAATAGGTACCGTATTATAGTAAAGTTAATCCTTACCACTGTAAAATGTTACTTACAAAACGTTAACTAGATACAAAATGAGGTGATGGGTTCCTATAAGGGCCTCACTAGCGCCACCAACGAATAAAAAGTAATTAAGGTAGTAATAAACGGTCAGCTGTTACGTGCGTACGCTTGTTTTAATATCGAAATTTTGTATGGGGTAAAGTATCATTTATTCATGAACTTAGGTATTTAAAATAGTTCTTTATATACCGTTTCAGTTCATTTCATGTGCTGCCCATCTAGGCGTATGAGTATTTGAATATGGAACACATATGAAATATATATTATTTTACTTTAATAGATAATTGAGTTACATGCTTGCGGCCTTAGGACTTCCTTTTTTATAGATTCCTAGACAGAAAAAATATAGCAATATTTTCGCGTGCACCAACGTTGCTAAAGTCAACAACTGTGCAAAATTTATTTTTACGATATTATTACGATATGACTTCAAAATACTGTTTTTAAAACTGTAGATACCTGCAGTGATAAAGAGGTAACTTTGAAGTAGGTAAAAAATTTACAGTACTAGTAGTAGTATTTTGTCAAAAGGTGAAAATAGGAAATAAATCTAGAATGGCTGACGCAATTTTAAATATTGGACAAAATTAACAAAATATCAAACAATACCTTTTTTTTTTATTTATTTATTTATTTAAAGTAAGAAAAAAACATACATTCAATATAATGCCTCCCATCCCCCGAAACCGACAAGGTTTGTCTGTGGATTGAGTTCAGTAGTCACCAGCTTAACATGTTGTTGGAAATAGTATAATAAAAGTGCTATGCTCGGCAAATAGCTTGAACAAACTCAGAATGAGCTTGCGATATACGCGCAAGAGCAAACATATTCAATTTTAGTTGTTGTTGTTAACCTAAAGAGGTTTGCACCGTTACAAGTATACCTTCTGTAGTGCCTACAAGATTTCAATGTGTCCCTAACTACTCGAAGATTTTCTTCTTATCTGAAGCGAAGCCTCAACAAACAACGGCGATATCAGTGTTCGCAGTATGACAGTACAATTGCGATTTCGCGTATCACTGTTTGGAACGCCAGTCATCGCGTGATTCTTAATTTTTGCTCGCACCGAGAGAAAAAGCTTCAATAATATACACTTTAGTACAATAAAATTGGTGCGGACACCTATATTATATGTGTTAATATGTATTAGAAGTTTAATTTGGTAATAATATATGACCCGTCAAGGGGTACTCTAATGTGTGGATTAAATTAATAAAGTTAATTCCTAAAAGTGAAAATTTAATGTCAGTTTGAATTTGAAGAATTTAATATCGAAGGTAATTGGTAACTAGTGTATATTTCTTCTACAATTTTGTTCTTTTGTTACGGAATCGGTGGGCCGCAAGACAGCCTTGGCAGATATTGGCAGACAGGGGATTTTATACACTCTGTATAGCGTATATACACCATGAATTTTATGTCGTTTGAAAGCTAGACAAAAATCAATGTGCCATGCCATAACAATAGCTATCGAATACGGTATAATTTTATTCTTTTTAATGCACTAACCCGTGCTAAGGACAATTTTAAAAAACCTATCTAGAGGCTGAAAGTTCCACCCATGCCGAGACTCGAACCCGCGACCTCTGGCTAACCGTGCCAGCACTTTCCCAACTGAGCTAATGGCACTGTCCAAAAATGTTGGTGCCCAAGTGATTGATTCCAATCACCCGATTTCACCTGGCCACGAGACTTCTTCCTCTTTTTCATCGTGTCCTCATGTCTGAGGGTCGTGACTATAGCTGCCTAGTCTCCGCCACCAGCGCTCTCTATTGCTCCCTACTTGCGGCCGATGTGACCGGCCTAAAGCACAGTACGTCGTCAGGCTGTATTAGTCCACTGCTGGACATAGCCCTCCCCTAAAGAGCGCCACGTTGTGCTATCATAGGGGTAATACCCACAATCCCCACGCTGGGGATGCGGGTTGGGGATGGCAGTTCGGTTGAATTGTACTGCAGGGGGCGCCGCTGCCCACCCCCCGGTTTGTGTCCTTTAGTCGCCTTTTACGACACCCGCGGTAAGATTAAGTATTGGGTTGGTGGTATTCTCTAGGCCGACACCACACAGCAGTACAATTCGTGAAAATTCTCACGCGTTTTGCAGATGACGAGCGAAAAGTCACATGATCTATCATCATTCGCAAATGCTACCTACGGTTAGGTAATTACAATTATCATAATATGTTCACAAAGCTTAGTACAGTCGGCCGCGGGCCAACGTTTACATGTTTTACAAACTCGTCGTTTCCGTAAGTGATTGATTAGAGCGTACGTATTGTTCAGGTTGATCTGCTCTCGACTGTTTGTACTGCTTACTCTACTGCTTATAGCCCTGTACCTACAGTGTCTAAAATTTTAATACCGTACAGATATAAATTGACAATAAATTATACAATAAATTGTACGTGATACAGAGAATATTGTATAAGAGGTTCGAAATTTCTCTGATACCGGTGAGTCGCCCATTAGCTCAGTTGGAAAGAGCGCTGGCACGGATAGCTAGAGGTCGCGGGTTGGAATCCCGGCATGGGTGGAATTTTAGCCTTTAAATAGGGTTTTAAAATTGTCCTTAGCACGGGTTAGTGCATTAAAAGGAGTATAATTTATTGCGTGTTACTCTTTCTTTTTAAGCAACAACAGGCGCACCTGACCGCGCAGGATGGGTGACCGTCCTGTGACTAGCGCTTCCGTGCTTCCCAAGGCACGTTAAGCCGTCGGTGCCGGCTGTCATGTAATGGCAGTCGTTAAGCCATGTCAGAGGCCTTATGGGCGGCTTGAAAACTTCTGGCCCGCCACTGTCTTACTACTTACTTACCAACCCGGACTTGGCCCCCGTGGTGGAGTATGGCCTAACCTTCCTGCGATGCAGGAAGAGACCCGTGCCCCAGCAGTGGGGACATACAAGAGTTGATAACGAATAAGGAAAAATAGTGATTTTGCACTCTGCTCTTAAATATGCCCAGCACTTATACCATCCTGACAGCTTAGTCGGCCTAGCTCACGGGAAAGACTAGTCAACACGTGAGGAGTCAACTAAGCCACAGGTTTCGTCACGATGTTTTCCTTCACCGTTAGCGTGTAGTATTGCGACAACAAATTCACAAATGTACGTAATTTTAAGTGGGGACATACAAGGGGTGATATCGATTTTTTTCAGCCCTTTCGGGCAGTAGGTATCCCTCTACTCTTGATCGTGGCTGGAGGAGCGATCGAGATCAAAAAGAATAAAACGTGCAGTTTCTTTTTTAGCTTCTTCTCCACATGATCTATTAAGATAAGATAAGATAAGAATATTCTTAATATTATTAATTGCGAAACTAAACATTGGCCTTTGCATCTACGTAATGAGATGATTTATACAGCGTCTATTGGCACACTTACTCACGCTAGATAACAATCCCGGAAAGGACCATTCGGGCGCTGCAGTGGAACTAACAACTTTAAGTAAACAGTTTGTTTTTATCTATAATATGAAAATGAATCGCTGAATGTGTTGGTAAGCGCTAATCTCGAGAGCCGTTGAACCGATTTCGCTAATTCTTTTTTTTTTGTTGATATTCATTGAAGTACGAGGATGGTTCTTACGGAGGGGAAGATTAAAAAAAAAATAAGAATCGACTGTTAGGCGGTACGAAGTTCGCTGGGTCAGCTAGTCTTCTCTTTAATATAAAAAATAATCGCTGAATGTGTGATGAATGATGAACGGAAATCACGAGAGCCGCTGAACCGATTTCGCTAATACTTTTTTTTTTGGATATTCCTTGAAGTACGAGGATGGTTCTTATGGAGGGAAATAAGAATCGACTGTTAGGCGGTACGAAGTGCGCTGGGTCAGCTAGTAATGAATAAAAATTATTGATTTACCTGTGCATAGTCAACAGTAAGTTATCATATTTATGCTTGAACTCTAGTCTCTTACGTTACGAGTGATTTTGCAATGACAATGTGAAGTTCAGTGAAGAACCTTGGCCGTCACTCCTCGGTGCGTGCCTCGTGAACCGAAACTCATCATTGTGACGCCATTTCGGCTAAACGATGGGACGAATTGTCGCAAATTAGATTGATTTGTAGCCTTTTATCTGTGGCAGCGGAGGATGTGACGGGTTTAGATTGTATGTGCTAACAAAGTGCGTTTGGCTATGGTGAAATTTGCTGATGAGCGCTTTGATTAGTAAGCACTTTTATCAAAAGGACAACCATCCATCACAAGCGATTCGAAAATCAAACGTTTCAAAGAATATCAGAAACAAGGTCAAAATCAAAGTAAAAGTTAGTCGTGATTTTAGTAAAATGGATCCATCCGTAGTGAAGAAGACAAAATGATAATGTACATTTACTCACTGTATACGGAGTGAGTAAATGTGCATTTTACAATATACAACAACCTTTGTACAACCTATTAATGTATTTTGTTTTCATTTCTTATTCTCATTCATTTCGGAAAGTAGTGCTGTTTTGATCTGATTATTGGGTGGAAAATGCTGTTCCCTCCATAGCGAAGGAAAAACTCATTCAAATTACTTCCCGCCTAAGGGCCGGAATGAATTTTAAAAATAGAACTACTGTCAGCTGTGATGAGTTTTATGTAAAAAAAACTAATTTAAAAAAATGCTGTCAGTTTTTAAACAGCCAGTGTGAACTTAGCGCTAATTCTTTGAGCGAAATAAGCCGCAACAATGCGCGGGTGAGTTCCATATTTAAAATTAAAAAAATGAAAATAAATTCACGGGATACTAATCTGTTATATGTATCTGTGACGGAATTCAAAAAAATAGGAAATAATCTTATAGGCTAATGCTAAGATTTTAATATTACAAATGAGTTTTCATTTTCCTCATAATTTGAAATGAAAAGTAGTGTTTAACACGGGTAAAAGAATTAATTCCTACTCGGACTATAGCCGTCTAAATACCTCAATAAATAATTTATAAATAAATAATTTATTTCGACCCTCGGTTAACAATCTACTATTTCAGGTGTGTATAAAAAAGAGTTGTTCTTCAGGCTATATTACTCCACTGCTGGACATAGCCCTCCCTAATGAGCGCCATAGCGCCCTGTCTTCAGCTTCTAATGTAATCTAATTTAATCTCACTGTCATACCTACTTGATACTTTGAACAAAAACATTTGACTAAAGATTAAACATATCATCTCACATCAGCAGTCCATTTCGTCACTCAACCGAACAGTTAATTTCGGGTTTGTCATGCCGAGCCGTATGTTAATTTTTACCTCTAAGTAAGGGAAAAAACTTCTCAAAAATATCGTCCATAAACCCATGCTTAACGACCCTCATTTTACAGCACCTCAACCTTGAATCGCGGTTTGTTTTCACAATGATTTCCTCAAGCGTAAGGTTCTTCCCCGTATTGCAAGTTTCGCAATCAGATAAAGTCTTTAATTTATTACGTACTAGTTGTCCCGGCGAACTTCGTACCGCCAAAGTTTTCGTAATAGCTGCATATTTTCTCATCATTTGAACCTTCCCTGGAGCTCCAGAAAAATAAAAAACCGAAAATCAGCCAAATCGGTTCAGCCGTTCTCAAGTTTTAGTGAGACTAAGGATCAGCAATCCATTTTTATATAATTATCAGAAGATTATGTAGATCTTTCTTTTTGCTCCTAGACAACCGTACGTATCTACGAGTAGTAAGAATGGATTAGTTTTTTTCTGTCCAATTTGTTCGTTAGGTCATAAATAAAATGTTTTACGTATTAACCATACTTATCACTGTCACCCTGCAATATGGTTGATACTGATGATAGCTGACCCCTGCGTTATACTCGTGAACGTATTCTGTTCGTGTGTCGGCCACAGCACTTACGTTTTCCCTACTTTTGTAAGATAATTAACTACTGTTTTGGCATTATACGTTATTGATGGCAACCATGAAAACTTATCATACGTAATAGGTGGCAACTGATGTTAATACATCAGGTTTAAGATGACTTGAGAAAGATGAAGAGATGGCGGCCTAGCTCAGACGATTAGTACAGAAAGCCTAAACTTTTCACAAAAATATAATCTGCCGAAAAAACGATAGAATACTTAACATTTTAAAAAACGTTAGGTATGTGTGTAGGAAGACCATTTTTTCGATTCAGGGTTCGAAATATTAAGCTTTAAAGTGCAAATTTTTATCCGAGTAGGGCGTCCCCCCGGTTAACCGGTTGATTGAACAAAAAAATCAGGTTAGTAGCACATATAAGGACTCAAAAGGAAAACTGTCGTGGCTAAGAAGGCTTTTCCAGGTAATGGTTTATAGGCGACCAACTTCATATCGATATCAACTAATTGTATGTCCCCACTGTTAGGGCACGAGTCTCTTCCTGCATCGCAGGAAGGTTAGGCCATACTTGGACTAGGTACGGGGGCCAAGTCATCAAGATCAGAATAATTGATTGATGACAATTCTATTTCTTAATGATTCGCGATACTCACATATCCCGAGTTCCCGACATTTCGGCAGCCTTACTAGAAATAAGGTACCTAATTAAGTCTTACCTAATAAATAATCGCGATTAGACCCGTTTAACATATAACTATGATGACAATGCAAAATCAATACCGACCAATATAAGGAAAACGTCGAAAGTCATCGTAGTCCCATTGAAAATGACTTGTGACGAAATAGTTACTCCTTACTTATGACTTACTATTAGAAGTTTTATTTAATGCTTGAAAACGAAACTTTTCATTCAGTACGTCCTACCTGTCATGACCTACTGAGCCAAGACATCGACACACACGATAGGGTTAGTTCACCAGCTCAAAGTCGCTCAGCGAGTTATGAAGAGAGCAATGCTCGGAGTTTCTCTGAGGTATAGGATTTGTAACGAATTCATCCCATAATCCGAGAACCAAAGTTATCGATATCTCGTAGTACAGAGAATTAGCAAGCTGAAGTGGCAGCGGTCTGGCCATATATGGTGAAAAACCGACAACCGCTGGGGTTAAAATGTTCTTGAAAACACTACTCGGCAAACGTAGTATAGGACGCTCTCCGGCTAGGTGGGATAACGATCTGCGAAAAACTCTAGGCAGATGCTGGATGCGGCAAGCTGAAGACAGAGCGCTATGGCGCTCATTAGGGGAGGGCTATGTCCAGAAGTGGACCAGTGGACTAATATAGCCTGATGATGATAACTTTTATACAATTTCTCCTATCCCCCGCCAGATGGGCTGCGCTCGTATATTCGCCGCCCTTCGCCGCTGCAAGCGCCTGGAAGAAGGTGACAATTCAACGCCGCTGGACCGGTGTTTGGGACTGTTCGATCTCACGGCACTGGGTGTCGGCAGCACGCTGGGTCTGGGAGTGTACGTGCTAGCCGGGTCAGTGGCCAAAACCGTGGCGGGACCAGCTGTCACAATCAGCTTCCTGGTTGCCGCCATCGCTTCGGCGTTCGCTGGTGAGTTCTACAGGTTAGATTCCGCTCCTAATGAAAATGTTTGGAGAAAAGACTAATTTGGGATTTTTTTGTCCATTTTTTCCCCAAAATAATCTTTATTTTGAAATGGACATGTATTACTTGTAACGTTCAATAAGTCATAGTTTCTGTGTAATTTTGAATACAATACTTTGATCTGATTTTATGTCGTTATTTATGTTTTTTTCAACGTTTGTCGCGTAGTTACATCCCTCCTTTCTTTCTTTCTTTCTTTCTTTCTTTCTTTCTTTCTTTCTTTCTTTCTTTCTTTCTTTCTTTCTTTCTTTCTTTCTTTCTTTCTTTCTTTCTTTCTTTCTTTCTTTCTTTCTTTCTTTCTTTCTTTCTTTCTTTCTTTCTTTCTTTCTTTCTTTCTTTCTTTCTTTCTTTCTTTCTTTCTTTCTTTCTTTCTTTCTTTCTTTCTTTCTTTCTTTCTTTCTTTCTTTCTTTCTTTCTTTCTTCCAACCATGAGTTCTTAGCGTTCAATCTATCTACTCCTCTTTCTCTTTAAGCACTTTTTTTTCTTTTTATGGTCAGTAATAATAATGAGGTGTTAATGGACATGGCAGAGAACCTCTTACACTTTACCACTTAAATGTTTTTCTTTCCTTTCTTGCCCTCATCATCATCAGCCATTTGACGCGCACTGCAAAACTTAAGCCCCCCTCGTGGTTTTCTAACCTACTCGGGCTTGTGCCGCCCACATCCGTCTGGCCTGGTCTTCATGCCCTCCTTCTAAACTATATCAATGTTAGGCTGTGCGACCCCACACAACTGGATGTCTGCAACAGGTTGAGTCTGTTTTATCACATTTATCACATTGACGACCTCGGTAGCGCAGCGGTTTGGCACGCTGACTGTAAAACCAAAGGTCTCGGGTTCGATCCCCGGCCGGGTCAAACTAGGAAATGAACTATTCTAGTTTGTCTCGGGTCTTGGATGTTATCTATGTATATATTGTATTAATTCTATCGTCGAGTTAGCACCTATAACACAAGTCATTTAGTTGTACTTAGTATAGGGCTAACGAGATCTGTTTATTTATTTATTTATTCAAAAGTAATATAAGATATCAAACGCAAGGGATGCAGCAAGCATGTAAGGGATATACCTTTAAAAGCTAACCCTAGGTACCCTTCCTGCAGGTCTTTGCTACGCGGAGTTCGCCTCCCGCGTGCCTAAGGCCGGCTCCGCCTACGTGTACAGCTACGTCAGCGTGGGCGAGTTCATAGCCTTCACCATCGGCTGGAACCTCATCCTGGAGTACGTCATCGGCACCGCCAGCGTCGCCAAGGGGATGGCCAACTACATCGACAGTCTCTGTAACAACACGATGGCCAAGACCATGACTGAGTGGTCACCGATAAGCGTCTCGTTCCTCGCCGGGTATCCGGACTTCTTCGCGTTTGCACTGGTGTTTTTAATGACGAGTGAGTAACAATTTAGCATAAAAATTTCGATATCGATATCAACCCATGTATGTCCCCACTGCTGTGGCACGGGTCTCTTTCTGCATCGGAGGAAGGTTAGGCCATACTCCACCACGGGGGCCCAAGTCCGGGTTGGCCCCCGTGGTAGAGGATTATAAGACAGTGGCGGGCCTTACTGTCAGAAGTTATCAAGCCGCCCATAAGGCCTCTGACATGGCTTAACGACTGCCATTTCATGGCAGCCGGCACTATCGGCTTAACGTCCCTTGCGAAGCACGGAAGCGCTCGGAAAGAATGCCCCTAGCGGTAGTCACGGGACGGTCACCCATCCTGAACCTGACCGCGCCTGTTGTTGCTTCACTCACGTGATTGATTCCAATCACTCGGTTTGGCTAGACCACGAGCGCTTCATAAAAAAATTATCATACTTAAATGTACATCCCTCTTAGGCAACCGAAAGAGAATCGAGTATCACCTGGAAAAGATCTATATACCTAGTATATCAAGAGGCCAAGTCGATCGGCACCAGCTGGCCTGATTTGGAAGCTGCCGCGAACCACCGTCAGAAGTGGAAATCTGTCGTTGTAGTCTATGCTCCCTTAGTAGTTACGGGATCGAAGAATCACGGCTGTTTGCCAGGTCTGCAGGAAATCCGAAATTATAACTTTATTTCAAAGGAAATAATTTACATTCTGTTACTTCAATGTTATTGCTGTCTTGGGGTCGATTTGTAGTGGAGAAAAGAAAGAAAAAACTTCACTATCACCATATTTTCTTAAATCATATTAAATCTATACATAGGTTGGTACGACTACCTACCTAGTTATATATTAAACGGGTCAAATCGCGATTATTTATTAGGAAAAAGGTAATTACCTTATTTCCCAACGTTTCGGCAGCGTTACAGTTGCCGTGGTAACTACCTACCTAACGAGATCCCATGAGTGCAATCAATAACTTGCAGTTCTAAAACTTTAGTCATCTGACATCCTCACACGTGATCGAATTCTCGTTCACATTACTTCGCTTCAATTCGTCACATCAATGACCAATTATTTTTGCAAAGAAATCCGCAAAGCATTGTTCTTTCTCGCCTGGTTATTACAAATAAATATCTGCGGTCTTTAAAACACGTGACGTCAGCTGCATGAAGTATCAATCAGCTTCAAGTGGCTCATAACGAAACGTCATAAGGGTGAGCGTTCACTGCAGACTTACCAACCGATTAGCAAAGGTCAAGGTCACAAACATGAATCTGGCTTGACAAGCCATTAGTAAAAGTAAGTCCGGGTTGGATTGGTGGAGGATTGTGAGACAGTGGCGGGCCTTACTGTCAGAAGTTATCAAGCCGCCCATAAGGCCTCTGACATGGCTTAACGACTGCCATTATATCCTCCACTCTCCACCAACCCGGACTTGGCCCCCGTGGTGGAGTATGGCCTAACCTTCCTGCGATGCAGGAAGAGACCCGTGCCCCAACAGTGGGGACATACAAGGGTTGATAACAATAGTAGTACTTCGCATGCCCGACATATAAGTGCCAGGCAAAAATGCGACTGCTACTTTCCGTCCGCGCTTGGATGTTTAAGTAACAAGTCCGCCATTTGTACTGCATTTTTTATTATTTTATATAATTTCTGTTACTGTAATTTTTGTGTACAATAAAGAATATTCTATCTATCTATCTATTTTTACGCAATCGAACGTCCTCAAAAACATACAGAATACCTCCATTCGTGGTGATAGCCTGCAAAAATACAACAAAAATCCCTGCATCCAAAGTAACAGAGTAATTTCCTTCCACTTTCCGTCATAATAATTAATTATCACTGCATAGTAAACCTAACCTTCCTGTAATGCAGATAGAGACCCGTGCCCCAGCAGTGGGGACATACAGGTTGCAATAGCATAGTAAACAGTTAAAAATTTGCGTGATTACTTTTGCCTCAAAATGCCCTAAATTAGATTAAAGTGACATAATATTTATATCATCAAAGACAGAAAACCCACTTAAGGTATAAAACCATAAATCAGTTTTACCGCGCTTTTACAAGTCTCAAAAAAAATTTAGTTACTTCAATTACCTACAGAAAACTAAATACATTTAGGTTTCTTATTCAATTCTAAACATTCACAATAATATTTTACGAGATATCTGTGATTGATAAATGCTTCTTTATACATATATGCTGTGTTTGTCAGTTACCTACCTATACATATTTCAATATACCTACCGTAATAAAAATAAAAGTTTATGTCTCAATCAATTCGCCCGTGATTATCCACTGTTGGGCATCGACACCATGATATTGATGTACTTAGATTAATTAAAATAAGAGTTTTTGAATTAGACTACAATATAATTTTGTGAATTACATAGTAAAATCCATCATTGGCTGCATGTTCAAATTATAAGTAACTATTGTTTATTTTAATTGTATTGCTGTGGATTTTTGTTGAGTAAATAAAATAATAAGAGGGCATTAGCAAATTATGACGGCTCAGTTAGCGCCCGATTTGTGTGTACCTTTTTGTATCACGTGACTAGAATGCCTTTTCGATTTATTATTGTTATTTTACGATAACTATTAGTGAAAAATAGGCGGGGAAAATAGCACAATTATCTATCTATTGTGCCTTTTCAGTGACACCATTATGTACATAAGCTCACCGCTACATCGGAAGTGTAGACAGAGACTGAGTTTGCAGCTTACTATAATAGTGACAGAGTGCCAGTTTCTGAACTGAAATTCGCCGAGTAAACTTAACTGTAGTGATATCTCTTAGGACGTCCTAGAAATTAGTGTTACATAACGTTAGGTACTTAAGTAATTCCTTCTTAATTAAAAAGTGTTTACTTCGATATCGTATCAACCCTTGTATACAACCCTACTGCTGGGGCACGGGTCTCTTCCTGCATCGCAGGAAGTTTAGGCCATACTCCACCACGGGGGCCAAGTCCAGGTTGGTGGAAGATTGTAAGACAGTTGCGCGAGCCATACTGTCAGAAGTTATCAAGCCGCCCATGAGGCCTCTGACATGGCTTAACGACTGCCATTACGTGACAGCCGGCACCGACGGCTTAACATGCCTTGCAATGCACGGAAGCGATCGGAAAAATGCCACTAGCGGTAGTCACGGGACGGTCACCGATCCAGCACCTGGAGCTCTATTTTTGAATCACTCGTCTCGCGTCGAGCGCTCGATTTCTACTGATTTTCGCTCGACATACGAAATTCCGTATTTTTTAATCACTCGACTGCAACGAATGGTCCTTACCACTCGTCTCGTATGTCGATCTATAGATTAATTGTCAAAATTTGTGTTAATTTGTATTGTGCTGCGCACAGATACCTAGTGATAAATGTGAATTTGCTCCTGACAACTGTTTTAGATTGTGAATATTGTGATCTTCGGTGTAGAAAAATAATTTTCAAGCATATCTAATCCTAAATGGATATTTGGATTCAAAAATACGGAAAAACGAGATCATGCGACTTAGAAGACGAGTGTGACTTATGTCGTATTCGACGACACAATTTCATACGAGTGATTCAAAAATAGAGCTCCTGACCGCGCCTATTGATTCCAATCACTCGATTCGACTAAGCCACGAGCGCTTTACTAATTAATTCTTAATTTGGAAACGGGCCCAAAAACCTTCGCTTCATCGCTAGTCGTTAGTCGCTGCATGGACGCACGCCGATTTCGGATCATTTTTATGCCCATGCGCATAATACAAATACAATACCGGTTACAGACTATTCCGCATTAAACCGGATTGTTCCGGGATGCGGGCGTAATTTTATATGTATATGTATATTACCAATGTGCGATAAACTAAATTTAAATTTTGCGATAACATGGTAAACTAAATTTGCCCTGTAATAGGTGTATTCTTCAATTAGTATTAAATTGTACCATATGTATCTAGGTACTCTAGGTTTTATTTATGGATGTAATCTGTGATATCGCAATGTCTAGGTAACTAATTCTAAGTGTGCATAGGATTGTTAATTTATTTCGTTTATACTATTTTTATTTTTAATGCACTAACCCGTGCTAAGGACAAATTTAAAAACCTATTTAGAGGCTAAAAATTTCACCCATGCCGGGATACGAACCCGCAACCTCTGGCACGGATAGCCAGAGGTTGCGGGTTTTTATTTCGTTTAGTTCGAGAAATTGATGGCATTACACTCAATTAGTACTTAAATTACATAATCAGATACAAGACCAATAGATTTCACTTTTGTATGGTAGACAAAGCAAGTTCGACGAACTAATAATATTTGTTTCTTAGTTCGATACCAACCCTTGTATGTCCACACTGCTGGGGCACGGGTCTCTTCGGGGTGGCCTAATCTTCCTGCATCGCAGGAAGATTAGGCCATACTCCACCACGGGGGCCAAGTCCGGGTCGGTGGAGGATTGTAAGACAGTGGCAGGCCTTACTGTCAGAAGTTATGAAGCCGCCCATTGGGCCTCTGACATGGCTTAACGAGGGTTAGTCTAGACTTCACCACGGGGGCCAAGGGGCTAAAATATAGTTATCATTGAATTTTCAGTCCTTCTCGGAATCGGTGTGAAGGAGTCAACGAAGCTGAACAACGTGTTCACAGCACTGAACATGCTCACGGTGTTCACGGTCATCATCGCGGGCGCTATCAAAAGTAAGTTTAAATATTAAGCTGTCATATTTAAATTTAACATAATTCGGTATAAATATATCGTCCGACTAACAACAGTGGACCGGCCGTCCCTAGGCATACGATCAGCCTGGCGGGAAATTTCCCTTTACAGTGGAAGAGCACGATCACCCGCTCTTCCCTTAGTATCGTCAACTAATCATGAAACTGTCCGTCAAGGCCAGCCGTCCAACTGGAACATCCAGCCGGCCGACATTCCGGAAGAATACCGGGACAAGGCAGGCGCCGGCGGGTTCATGCCATGGGGCCTGGCCGGCATCATGTCCGGCGCCGCCAAATGCTTCTTCGGATTCGTCGGCTTCGACTGCGTGGCGACCACGGGCGAAGAAGCGAATAATCCGAAGCGGGACATTCCGCTCTCCATAGTCATCTCGCTTGTCGTCATCTTCACCTCGTACTTCAGCATCGCGACGGTCTTGACGATGATGTGGCCTTATTATTTGCAGGTGAGTTTTTTGTCTTCTTCTTCTCTTGTGCCTCTCCAGTCATAGACGTTGACCGTCAGCTCCGCATATTCGTCTTCGCTTCTTGCCCAGCGAAACAGATCTTCGACGCTGCCTACCCGTGTGTGCTTTGTGTACCTCCAAAGCACAGGTACACACACCCAAGCGATTGAATCGCCAATTTACGTAGCTATTGTAGGTATAGTCTTTACGTTTTAACTTCCATGCTTAGTCATCCGCAATGTAACCGGACGTGTAAAGGTTGGTGTGCTGTCGACTGTACTCTCTCCCTTCTCGACATTGTTATCCTTCCAATATGGGGATTAGGCAAATACTGCATATAATATCTGCGGTTGATGTGCTTTCTTGACGTATTTTTGCGATGTTACATAATATTGTTCTGCTATTTTAGGGAGCCTTAAAGAAATGAGTTATTATTCGTTAAAAGAGAGTTAGTATCATTAGCTAAGTTCTACGTATGTCGATGCGAGTCACGTATTTTAACTGACTAAAATCACAAAAGTTCCTATGTATACTTTTTGATTTTCTTTTACATTCGTGTTTTTGATGTACCTACTTCATTTTTAATTCAGAAATTCGTCATCATCGTCATCAACCCTTGTATGTTCCCACTGCTGGGGCACGGGTCTCTTCCTGCCTCGCAGCAAGGTTAGGCCATACTCCACCACGGGGGCCAAGTCCGGATTGGTGGAGGATTGTAAGACAGTGGCGGGCCTTACTGTCAGATGCTATCAAGCCGCCCATGAGGCCTCTGACATGGCTTAGCGACTGCCATTATATGACAGCCGGCACCAACGGTTTAACGTGCCTTGCAAAGCACGGAAGCGCTTGGAAAAATGCCACTAGCGGTAGTCACGGGACGCTCACCCATCCCGTACCAGACCGCGCCTGTTGTTGCTTAACCGAGTGATTGATTCCAATCACTCGGTTCGCCTAGGCCACGAGCGCTTCAGATTCAGAGATTATTCACACAATAATATGCGCGATTCTTGTTATCATGCTACCTGGGCAGAATGTACCCAATTCAATATAATAATATTTGTTAATATTTGTTAAGATTAACGATAGATGATAGAGCGTGCGAGCATGCAACGGCTTATGAACGTTGATGAAGCGAAGGTGATCTGTCAGGATCATGGCAAGTGGCAGTCCCTGGTCTCTGCCTACCTCTCTGGGATACAGGCGCGAGATTATGTTAGTATCATGTACTCGTATGTATCTTCCACTCTCTTTTACCTAAAAGTCATCAGTTGGCAGGAATCTGTGCCTCGGTATAAAAAATTCAAACATGCCTTTTTCCTTCAAATTTTTCAGGATGCGGACGCGCCATTTCCTCACGTTTTCACAGAAGTCAACATGCCAATAATCAAATGGATCGTGACCATCGGCGCCATATTTGCTCTCTGCACCAGCCTCCTTGGCGCCATGTTTCCTCTACCAAGAGTCCTCTACGCCATGGGCAGTGATGGAGTGCTCTTCAGGCCCTTGGCAAGGATAAACAAAAGGACACAGACGCCGATTTTGGCGACCATTTTGTCGGGGTTGTTGGCAGGTTAGTAAAACTAAAACTGCGGTGTGGTGTGGCAGGTATTTTTTAAAATTAAAAACTAAGGCTCTTACTTATTAACACCGTATAAGCCTGGTATAGTTACACAGTATTTTGTTTACGTCATTTGAATGTAATTTTCAGTTGGAAGAAAAGAGACAAAACACTGCATAGTTAGACAATACTTACACCAAGTTTATTAGTAAGGCTGATAGACATTATAATGTTGAAAAGGCAAAAAAGATCGACAAGAAAAATGCTGGCCGATTTTCTTTTTCAGCTATCAGCTGTCAGATTTTTTAAAGGAGGAGTGCCGTTTTTTTTTAGTGAAGCAAAATCTATGAAAAAATTGACAATTAAAAATGCTGGCCACATGAAAAATATACATTGCCATTTGTTATTTTGTAACAATGCCGTTTTCTTCTTTTATTCAGTGGTCATTTTTCACGGAACCTCTTTCGTTCACGCCTTTTTCGGGCAATATTCTTTTTTATATTTATTTTTATTTTATTTTTTTAGCAATAATGGCGACGATCTTCAACCTGAACCAGCTGATCGATATGATGTCCATTGGCACCTTACTGGCATACACCATAGTAGCTATCAGCGTGCTTATACTCAGGTGAGTATATTATAACAAATACATTGTGAGGACACTCAGGTGTCCTCACAATGTTTTCCTTCACAGTTAGCGAGTGGTATTCCTACTATAGCTTCACAAATGTACATAACTTAGAAAACAAAGTAGATAGATAGATAGAGAGCACTTTATTGTACATAAAAAAGGAAATTACACAGATATTTCTGTGTAATAGAAAGCCAGCCACCAATTACTTTGCTATACCAAAATAACTGGGCATCCAACCTGAGTCTCCCGCTTCCGGGTCCATTGTTCCACCCACTGGGCTACCGCTGCTCCTACCGATGTACTATTAAAAATCTTAATATCTTAATCTTTATAATATTATAAGCCAGCTGCTGCCCACGACTTCGTTCGCGAAGAAATTTTGGTACATAATACGTACCAAAATTTCATCGCGAACGAATCAATCCGTAATCAAAAGTAGCCTTTGTGCTATTCCAGTCTATAATCTGTCTCTGCGACGAATTTCATCCCAATCCGTTTAGTCGTTCTGGCGTTATTTAGTAACAAACATCCCTACATACAAAAAAAACTTTGACATTTGTATGTAGGTATGTACGGATTTTGTTACTCAATAACGCCAGAACGGCTGGAGAGATCTGTATGAAATTTCGCACAGAGATAGGGTATAGTCTGGAATAGCACATAGTGACGTTTTATCCCGGTAAAATACCTTTTCTACCATTTCTTCGCGAAGCAAGTCGTGGGCAGAAGCTAGTTGTTTATAAACAACTCTTCACGTCAGGTACGAGGAAGAGAATCCGCTCCAAATCCAGCAGACGAAGCCGCTGCCAGAGACGCCCGCGGCCGTCGCCAAGCAAGCCTTCAACCTGCTGGGGCTGAAACACCCCACCGTCCTCTCCAGCAACATCGCCAAGTCCACCGTCGGACTTTTCTGTAAGTTTCGACGCGATGATTACTAGCGCCACTCAAATATAAATCGTAACAACATGAAACGTAAATTATTTTTTAAGTAAAAATTAAGTGTGAGGTGGCGCTCTGTGCAGTTATTATTAGAATAACAACTGAAAATATATTGTTAAACTCTGGGAAAGTAATTAGATAGTTTAAAAATACTTCAGTCTGCTATTGATGCGATACCGAAAATATCAGCGGGTTCTTCATGTGCATCTTGTAAAATTCTACAAGATCAGCCACCAGCATCAACATCATGCCTCACCACACGACTGCATGGCCCCACTGAGGATACAAGTCCAGCTGCGTTGCGTCTACCTCCAAGCACTACTGAGATAACTCACAGCCAGCCTGAATCAACCACCATTAGCATGACTGGCCCGGCAGTAAAACAAGAAAGGAGGACTGTAATCTTCTCTGATAAGATAGGTGCAGGGTTAGGTCCTTTGTTGAATGACAGGCTGACACAAAATGTGCTGAATAAATGCTATCCCCATTCAAGTTTTACTGACATTGTTAAAGAGCTGTTCAAAAGCCCAATACAGAACGACACAACCTACATTTTATTAGTAGGAAATAGCCAAGGTGTTAAAAAGACTGATATAAACAATATATTTGAATTATATGGTCAAGCTAAAGATGTCCAACCGTGGATGGGAAAATTAGTGTTTTGCGCTTTCCCATATTCTCAGTCCCTGTCAGCAAAAGAAAATAATGACATCCATAGCTTGAACATACACATTCACCATTTGACATGTCGTCATAGTGACATATCATTTTTTGATCTTAACAAATTTGTTAAGAATTACTTTTTGACGCGAGATACTGTGTACCTCACGAAAAATAGTCGACGTAAGTTAGCTACTTTGTTAGCTTACAATATTTTTGACTCTGTGGTTATAGGAATTATAACACAACCTGATAGGAATGACAACCGTGTTACTAGTATTAGTAATAATTCAACAGCGGGCTCAAACACACAGTCAATGGCTTTAAACTGCCATCGCAGACAAAGGAAAACCCTAAGTTAGGTATCAATTTAGTTGCACAAAATATACAGGGTTTTTCCGGCAAAGACAATTTAATTGAACTATTTTTAGCAGATTTCAATGTAGATATTTTGTGTTTAACAGAACATTGGCTGAAACATTCTGAAATGTCATTTACTTTAAAAGACTATTTAGCAGCAAGCACTTTTAACCGACAACACTCAATAAGAGGAGGTTCAATGATCTTTGTCAAAAGTAGTTTGAAAATGAAAGAAAGAAAAGATATTGTCAGTCTATCTGTTGAACGTTTAATTGAGATATCGTGTGTGGAATTGGATAGGTATATAGTTATGTGTGTTTATAGGCCGCCACAATCAAATTATAATGAATTTGAATTACTTATGGAGGATGCCTTAAAACGCCTATTCAGTACTACGAAGAGCATAGTGGTGTGTGGGGACTTCAATATAGATTTCTTAGTTCAAGGTCCACTTAAAACTAAACTCGCAAGCCTTTTCAGGTCATATAATTTAGATAATTTATTTACAGAACCCACTAGGACAACTGCTACTAGCGCTACCTGCATAGATAATGTCTTTTGCAATTGTGAATATTTAGAAAAAGAAGTCATACATAAATTACAGTCGGACCATAGCGGGCTATGGGTAGTCCTACCGTCAGTACTGGAAGCAAAAAAATGCAATGAATTAAATTGTAGGCCAATAACAGAGAAAAAAATTGAATTATTTAAAAAAAATATAAACATAAAGTTAAATTCGTTGAATTTCGATAGCAATGATCCGAATACATTATATCAAGTATTGTTTTCAACCATATCAAAAGAATTTGAACATGTTTTTAACGTAAAAAAAATTACAGAGTTAAAAAGCGGGTTTTCAGAATGGGCAACGCCAGGTATATATAGAAGTAGGAAAAGGCTTTATGAATTGTATGAAGAAAAACAATTCAATCACGATCCGACGTTCAAAGAGTACGTAAAAAAATTTTCAAAAACTTTTAGACAAACTTGTTTAACAGCCAAATCGATAAGTATAAGTAAAAAAATTATGGCGTCTACTAATAAAATAAAAACAGTCTGGCAAGTAATTAACAAAGAAACAGGTAAAACGAGACCTAAGGACCAGGGATTTGCGTTGAAGATCGAAGGTAAGTTAGTTAATTCGAAGAAGGACATAGCAGAAATATTTCAAACTTTTTTTAAAAACATGCCACTTCATATAACGGCTAGCTTAAATTCTTCCTCCCAATTAGCCGATACCTTACTTTTGGAAAGTACAAATCCATGTAAAGTTGACTTCCAATTCTCCCATATAACTACCTTAACTATTGTCAAAACATTTAAAGAGTTAAACTTAAAAAAGACTGAAGATTTGTGGGGGTTATCGGTTAAATTAATATCCACTATAATCAATATTCTAGCACCTTACCTTGCTTTGATTTTTAATAAATGTGTTGACCAGGGAACCTTTCCTAATCTATTAAAGTTAAGTAAAATCGTACCCTTGTTTAAATCTGGTGATAGTGAAGATCCAAATAATTTCAGACCTATAGCAATACTGCCGGTGCTAAGTAAAGTTTTTGAGAAAGTAATATTACATCAATTGCAAACTCATTTTAGTATAAATAAGCTCTTCCATAAGAAACAGTTCGGGTTTACAAAAGGCCGCTCAACGACGGAAGCAGGCATAGCGTTAGTAAAGCATATCTTTGAGGCGTGGGAGGAGTCGCAGGATGCCATTGGGGTTTTCTGTGACCTTTCTAAGGCGTTTGACTGCGTTGACCACGAAGCACTTCTCATAAAATTGCACCGATATGGTTTAAGTAATAAATCACTAAGTCTTCTTCGATCTTACTTAACAGACAGAACTGTAAAGGTTGATATTAATAGAGTTAAATCCTCGGGTTCTGATGTAAAAGTAGGAGTCCCTCAAGGTTCTATACTGGGTCCGTTCCTTTTTTTGGTATATATAAATGATTTGCCCTACCTAGTAGAAAAGCTTTCGCAGATAGTGTTGTTTGCAGATGATACTTCCTTAATTTTTAAAGTAAAGAGAGGTATAAGTAATGTAGACGATGTTAACAATGCTTTATCTACTATTCTAAACTGGTTCACTATAAACAATCTGATGCTAAATGCAAAAAAGACAAAATGCATCAAATTCTCACTACCCAATGTTAAAAATGTTGACACGAGTTTAAAAATATCTGGTGAGAGGCTAGAGCTGGTAGAGTCCACGCTTTTTTTAGGCATAACGATAGACTCAAAACTGCAATGGGGTCAGCATATTGGAAAACTGTCGGGTCGGTTGAGTTCAGCAGCGTTTGCCGTCAGAAAAATTAGACAACTTACAGACGTGTCGACGGCGAGGCTGGTCTATTTTAGTTATTTTCACAGTGTCATGTCGTATGGTTTGTTATTATGGGGACGGGCAGCAGATATAGAAACCATATTTGTCTTGCAAAAAAGAGCAATAAGAGCTATTTACAACTTAAACAGTAGAGAATCGCTAAGGGAGCGTTTTAAAGAAATAGGCATTCTTACACTGGCTTGCCAATATATATTCGATAATATAATGTATGTCCGAAAAAATATAACAATGTTTAAATTAAATAGGGACGTTCATAACGTAAACACAAGGAATAGAAACAAGGTTGCTTGTACTAAATCCCGATTAGCCAAGGTAGGCACATCATTTGTAGGTTACTGCGTTCGTTTTTACAACAAAATTCCAGAACGTGTTCTATGCTTGTCTGAAAATAAATTTAAAACTTTCATTAAAAATTCGCTATGTAAAAAGGCATATTATAGAATAGACGACTATATAAACGATCCTAATCCGTGGTAGTAAACCAATTCCACCGCGATTTTATTGTTAAGTATAACTAACATATATTTTATAATACAAGTGTGTACAGACGACGTGATTGCATATTAATAACTATATGATACCTTATATAACTGACAAAAACTTAACTGCAAGTTTGCTAAAGGTCATTCGAATGGTAGCGTGGTGTTCGGGTCATCTATCTCCCTCCAAAATGGTTGAGACTGATGATGGCTGAGCACTGCGTTATGCTCGTGAACGAGTGCTGTTCGTGTGTCTGGCCGCAGCACTTATGTTTTCCCCTATTATTGTGAGACATTTGACTAATGCTTTGGCATTTAGGGTTGTTAATGGCAATCATGAAATCTTATTAGGTTTACATATGGCAACTGATGTAATTGGTTTTAAGATGATTTGAGAAAAGATGGTCAGAGTGGAGTTTTTTTTTCCGCTGCCTTTTTCTCCACTACAATACGGCCCGAAGGCGGCGGCTTACACTTTACATTGTACATTGACATTCAGCAAATAGAATGTAAATTCTTTACGTTGAAATAAAATTATTTGAATTTGAATTTGAATTTTGAATTACCATTTTGGAGGAAAAACTCCAAACTTATAAGTTCTTAATTAACTAACAGAGTTTACATAATTATTATAAAACATAGAACTCATGCTGGCTTTAATTCCAGACATCGTTATCATGTAAATAATCATTGATGTTATAATCGTACCTAATAGACCTTTTGGCCCAAACATTATTAAATGTAGGTACACCTTTACGCCTCATACAATAAAAATCCATTGAAATTGTCAAAAGCATTATTAGTAGATATTTTCTAAGGTTAACACGAGCACTAGACATAATAAAAACTATATTTGCACAGATATTGACTCGTTTATTCACTGTTTAATTTTACATTTTACAATTTATCGACGTTTCGGCACTTTTGCAAGTACCGTTGCGTTAGTAAGCTAACAGTTAATGCTTTCAAAAAGACGCCTGTCACCTAATTCTTCCGGGGCCACAAATATCCGTGCAAATACAGTTCTTATCAAAATCATTATTGCACAACACAATTATAAGCAGGTACCTACCTGGTTAATAAGAGTAGGAATGAACAAAAGCAACCTGTTCCTAATAGAGCTCTTTTAGAGCAGCTTATCATTTTACTTCGACTCAAATGAAATAATACACGAGAGAAAAAAGTACGATTACTTATCAATGCAGTTAGTGGAGAATTTCGAGATATCAAATCAGCCACAGCGGATAAGACGCGTGCCCACGTGCCTATCTGAAGTGTTTTCATTGGGCTATGTCGCTACAACTATAATATTGCTTTCCTCTTCCATTTAGTTTGTTGCCATGACGACCACCCACCCGGCCTAGTAAAGAATTTACATTCTGTTCCATCATCATCATCGTCTTAATCAGCCTGTGTGTCTGGTGTCCTCTGCTGGGCTTAGGCCTCTCTCAGTGCACGCTACTGAGCCCGATCTTTGGCTCTCCTCTTCCAGAGCCCACCTGCCCACCGCTTTGCGAATGTCGTCGCGCCACCTGGTCACAGGGCGTCCTACGCTACATTCTGTTTGTTGAATGTCAATGTACAATGTAAGCCGCTGCCTTTCTGTCCAATATGTAGTGAAAAAAGACGCAACGAAAAACTTCATTGACCATTTCCACGTCATTGAAATAATAATAATAATTACTTTCACACAAGACAATCACTTGATCTTGTCCCAAGCTAAGATACCCTGTACTATGGTAACCAGGCAAGGACGAGCAATTTGTGATGACAAACATGAAAACACACCCAGACTGAGGCCACTTGCCTTGCACTGTTGTACGGCGCCCCCAGTGGGAATCGAACCCACGACCTCTGTCTTGGTAACCCAAGCGCCTTAACGCCTAAACCAACTAGGCAGTATGTTCTGCAAATGTTCTACCAATCACCTTTTTCTTCCAGTCCTAGTAGCTCTGGTAACCTGCGCCCTGATGACTTGGGACTCCGAGAACCAGGGCTTCAGCGCGATGATGGGCGTACTGGGGGCGCTGCTAGCACTCATGCTCATAGTGCTTTACCGGCAGCCCCGACAGGACGTCTCTGCGCTATCTTTTGCTGTGAGTTCACTGAACTTTGGTAGTTACAAGTAAAACGACCGTTCGATGGCTCTCAAGACCAATCTTGAGTACCTACTTACGTACCTACGTCATAATCAACCCATTATGTCCCCACCGAGGGGCACGGGTTCGCATGCGAGACTAGTGGCTGATGTTATTGTCAAAAGTTTTCAAGACGAATAAGGCCCATGAGTTGGCGTAACGACTACCATCTATCGACGGCAGCCGGCACCAACTGCTTAATCTACGCACGTAATCAAGATTATTCCATACATTAATCCAACAATAATTCCATGTTTCTCAATCATGTTCCTTAAAATTTGTCAATCCAATTCCATGTACTGTCCTAAACCTGACATTTCTTCTCAAGAAACCTTATCAAAACCGAAAACATTATCATTCCAAGCTAAATTTGAAGCAACCTCCCCACTACAAATGTACCAGGTCTGTCTCTGATCTCCAGGTTCCTCTGGTGCCGCTGGTGCCTTTCCTCAGCGTGTGCATGAACGTCTACCTGATGGTGCAACTGGACTATCAGACCTGGGTGCGGTTCATTATCTGGCTCGCCGTGGGTAAGTCGATCGATCGATCAATATCAACCCTTGTAGGTATGTCCCCACTGCTGGGGCACGGGTCTCTTCCTGCATCGCAGGAAGGTTAGGCCATACTGCACAATGGAGGCCAAGTCCGGGTTGGTGGAGGATTGGAAGACGGGCCTTACTGTCAGAAGTTATCAAACCGCCTGTGGAAGCCTGTGACGTGGCTCAACCACTGCCTTTAAATGACAGCCGGCACCAACGGCTTAACGTGCCTTGCGAAGCACGGAAGCGCTCGGAAAATGCCACTGGCGGTAGTCACGGGACGGTCGCCAGCCCTGCGCCTGTTGTTGCATAACTCAAGTGATAGATTCCAATCACTCTGTTCGACTAGGCCACGAGTTCTTCCACGTCAACCTCTATATTATTGCGTTGGTTTCGGTAACTCCTTATATTGCCCTTTGCTAATACATCCCCTATTGGTCGAAGTGTGGACGTTCATGAAGCGAAGATGATCTATCTGGATCGTAGCAAGTGGCAGTCCCTGGTCTCCCCTTCTGGGATACAGGCGTGAGTTTGTTAGTTTCTTTTTAATATTCATTCTTTTTTTAGCAGATTTGGTGTCCCACTGCTGGGCAAAGGCCTCCCCTTAAGCTCATTATTCTTCTAAGATAAGATCTAATATTCGATATCGACATCAACCTTTGTAAATCCCCACTGCTGAGGCACGGGTATCTTCCTGCATCGCGTCAAGGATAGGCCATATTCCACGGAGGCCAAGTCCGGGTTGGTGGAGGATTGTAAGACAGTGGTGGGCCTTACAGTCAGAAGTTATCTAGCCACCCATAAGGCCATATTATAACGATACACCTATACAACCTCCAGCTGGACCGAGAAGGTTGAACCTCGAATCTACTTAACAAAAAAGGTTTCAATGAACGAGTCCGCGGCGACGCAACACGCATGCGCAATGATGTTTACGCCTTGGCCCCAACATTTTAAATTAAAAAAAAACTTTTCAATATTTAAACAAGTTTGGTTCTGTTTAATATTATTTTATGTATTAAAAGAGTAGATAAAGTAGTGTATGACACTGTACATAACTTGGTCATATAACACTCGTGTGATAATATAAAACAACTCGCCTACGGCTCGTTTTTTTAAAACACACTCGTGTTATAAAAACCCTTATTATGCAACAGTATCATAAACTACTATTATCTTACCTTATCTATGTTACAATTATTATTTGTTTCCATTGCTGGCGTTAGCTGGCCGTTTTAGCCGTTTAGTAGCCGTTTAAACTTTCGTCTCTCCCTCAGGTTACGCGATCTACTTTATCTACGGTCTCCGCAACAGTTCCCTGAGAGAGACCAGCACACGGATCCCAGTCTCCGCAGCCAATGGCCACATGAACGAGAAAGCGCGAGGGGACAATGGACACGCTGTCACCACCAAGTTCTGACTTTGGACCACCTTATAAAGTACCTAGTCGATTATTTGACCTACATGTTAAAATGACGAATTGATCAGTGGGTATTTTCTGATTGACTCGCGGTGGTCATAAATATTCATATATTAGTGTCTAATCGCGATAATTTATTAGGTAAAACGTAATTACGTTAACGCAATTAAAGCCAGGTTTACACGGTCTTAGTGCGCTCGGTCCGAGTGCGCCATCCGAGTACACGAATGCTTCTGATTGGCTATTTTGGTGTTGTCACTTAAAACCGTCCAATCAGAAGCATAAGTTTACTCGGATGGCGCACTCGGTCCGAGCGTACTAAGTCAATACGTTTTACCTACTCGTAATAAGCAATCGTGATAAATTAGGTAAAAATCGTAAATAAACAATCGCGATGTTTAATATGTAACGACGAATTGTTTGGTTTGATGTCGACCTTTAATTTGTAAGCAGCCTAGGGAGTAGACTTTCTCTTTCAGAGAGAGAGAGGTAAATCATGACGTTTTAGGTGTCGAACGTTTTAGGTCCAATATGGCGTGTGATTTATATGTTTTCTTTATGTTGTCCGTCCTCTAAAAGGGTAGTTAAGTTATTGAAATAAAATTAATATTACAAGAATATACCGCTAGCAGTTTGCGGTCGATGCGTAGTGAGAGCCGAATATACAGGGTGATTTTTTGAAAACGCAATTCTTAAAATACGTTAATTAGGATTTGTAATTTATAACAACTTTCACTGACATTTATTAGCACTAACACTTGAACACAATCTTAATAACACTTTAGAGGATATTTTCTATTCAATTTTCTTTTTTTTTAGTTTTAGTTGATCTTACAGTTACGGAATTGTAGTGGCTGTAGTGTCTGACAGATGATGCTCAAATGTCTCCCTCAAGGAGTGATTCTTATCTCGTGGCGGCCTCGGTGGCGCGGCGGTTTGGCACGCTGACTGTGAAACCGAAGGTCTCGGGTTCGATCCCCGGCCGGGTCAAACTAGGAAACGAACTTTTCTAGTTTGTCTCGGGTCTTGGATGTAATTTATGTATTTAATGTATTAAATCTATCGTTGAGTCAGCACCTATAACCCAAGTCATTTAGTTGTACTAAGTATAGGGCTAACAAGAGCTGTGTAATATTTCCATGAATATTTATTATATAAATGTAGTTTGGTTTTTGTTTACAAACGACATTTGCCGGATCGCAATGAAACTTTGTGAATGCGTTCACAAGACACAAATAGAGGTTACAATAACAGGATAAAAAAGGAATCAATAATATTAATAACATATTTTAAACTTTCGCGACTTGAAAACATTGATAGAATATTTTATATTTATATTATTGAATATTTTACCTCGACGTTTCGACGACGTTACAGTCATCGTGGTCACGAGAACACTGATGGCTGGCACCCGTTCGCATCTTCGGCTGATGAGGTTTCAGACTTGTCAGTTTCAGATTAATCGGGAATGTGGTTTCAAACTGTCGCAAACGTGGGATCCGGTCATCAAGAAGTGTTCGAGTGGAAAAAAGTCGCACGGCTTATCGTCCGACATTGTCAGTGTAATAATAATAGAAATCAATAATAGTAATAATAACTTTCACACAACAATCAGTTGACCTGGTCCCAAACTAGGATACCCTGTATTATGTTGACCAGGCAAGGACGTCACAAACGTAAAAACACAACCAGACTGGGGCCGACAAATTTACGGCGGCCCCCAGTGGGAATAGAACCCACGAACACTGTCTTGGTACGCTTGGTACCATTCTTAAGGCAATAACTTGTTTTTGGCTACTTGATTTTCAATAAATTCTAAGCACGATCATACATAAATGTGTGTTCTCTAAACGTATTGGCTAACTCTATTGTTTTCCGGCATGTCGTAAGTAAATAAAAAGTAAACTACGTTGGTATGGAAATTGCTCCTTAAGGGAGAGCCTTAAGCGACTGTGTAGCTTTGAAAACAAAGTCTTGGTGTATGCCGTGATTCGAACTCACGACCCGCGTTCAAACGCTCCGCTACCACAGCTCCGTATGTACGACTTGCCATATTATAATGCTACTTATTATGGTCATTATTTTCTATTACTAGTGACATTAATTTTGTATAGACAGACATTGATTAAAGGCTGATTTTTCAATAGTCAGATAACTTTTATCTGAGGAATAAAAATGGTGGCAGTTTAACATAATTTTCATACATAAGCTGTCAAACCGCCAATTTTATTCCTCAGATAAAAGTTATCTGACTATTGAAAAATCAGCCCTTAGAGTAGTACTTAGAAATGAAATGAATTAATTATATTAATTTGTTTCCTTAATTAATATAATTATAACTTAATTTTCCTTTAGATTTTAATAGCGATGATTGTATGCTAAAGGTATGTTTCCACGCAACGGATTTATTAATATAACTTGTCAACACTTTAATCATCATCGGTCGATTTAAACTACTTCCAATCAGCAAAGGTTATCCCATTTTTGGTAAAGGTTAATTTTTAGTTCTCATGATATTTGTGTTTTTATTTAGTAAAGCTTTTATTTGTTAAAGTTTTCATTTGAATGTGTTTAAAAAAAATTACCAGGTAATTTTCGAGATAACATTGAGGATTTTAAACTGTAGCTTATTGAAATTGTATTAACTTGTCGATACTGAAGAATTTGTTTTCTTAGTTTTGCCTTATGGAAGTTGTTTAAATCTATGGTTACTGAAGAAATTACTGGCAACTTTTCCACATCCAAAAAACGAAAGTTGAACTAACTCAGTGTTCAGGTGTTTTTTTTAGTGATTACTGTATATTATTTTTCTTCAGGCTATATTATGTAGTCCACTGCTGGACATTGCCCCCCCCCCCATAATGAGCGCCATAGCGCCCTGTCTTCAGCTTGCTGTATAAAAAGGCAAAATTATACTAATTAAGATGTGTCTTAAAAATGTAAGAGATTTCATGTGTGATAAAATGTGTGATTATTGATGAATTATGTAAATAAATAACTTAGATCTTAGACATTAGTAACTTAGATGACTTAGACATTAACATGCTGTGATTTTGAATTAAAAAAGGATGTTTGAATATAAGCAATAAAGTTTTATTCCAAAGTCAACGTTTATTTTATTATACATTTTGAAACATAAAAATTATTAATATGTCTATTAAAACTGAGTTTACATTATACAGGTGTGGCAGGATAGTCTAATAGAACTTAAGCTGGATATTCTACTCATCAATACAAACAATTTTTACGATGTAACTAACTTTGATATCGGCAAAAAAATCATACATTCGCTAGAGTACGGGATACTTAGTCCCATAATATGTATCACATAATTCAGGATCTTTGATCTGTAGATACGAAGAGCATAGGAACGAAACTTCACGTTCTACAGCGTGATTTAGAAATCGTTAGGAAAATTTGAATAATTGTTTTTGTGTTTAATTCTGATTAACATTAATACGATTTACCTACTAGCTGATCAGGCAAATACTGTTTTGCCGTATTAATCAATATTACTGCAACCTATTCTCAGACGTACCAAATACATACAAAAAGCATAAAAACCGGTGAAGCCTTTTCGGAGGACTTCTATAGCAATCATTGTGACACGAGATTTTAATAAATTGGATTTAATAAACTTTACAAGAAATTTCTTTTCTTGCTTATTATTGTGAGTGTAAATTAAATAAACTTTTTGAAAAACCTATTAAGAGGCTGAAAATTCCACCCATGCCGGGACTCGAACCCGCGACCTCTGGCTAACCATGCCAGATAATAAAAAAAAACTTTTTATTTGAAAATACTTTTTTTCCTTTTTAAATTAGTGCCATATTTTTCTAATCCGTGGTTAGATTGTCTAATCACTACTAATCTTTCGGCAT
Source organism: Yponomeuta sedellus (assembly GCA_934045075.1). Classification (NCBI taxonomy): domain Eukaryota; kingdom Metazoa; phylum Arthropoda; class Insecta; order Lepidoptera; family Yponomeutidae; genus Yponomeuta; species Yponomeuta sedellus. Next base: position 2,039,184 of record OW203733.1, read on the forward strand.
TATTTATAAAAAAACGATTCCACTAAAACACTACAAGAGGCGTTTTAATTAATCTTTGGTTACGTCGCTTCCTAGTACAATCTCGACCACAGACTATTTTAAGATTAGATAAGAATATTCTTTATTGTACACCAGGAAAAAACAAACATGAAATAATTACAATGAAACAGCACAATTGGCGGCCTTAGTGCTTAGAGCAATTTCTCCCAGTCAACCTACGATGGAGAGTTGCTGAAGGAAAAGTTGGCGCAAATATGTATATTGAACATTTTAGCGAGTGTTTTAAGGAATTGTGATTTTAAATAAATGCAATTAAAATTTATATTGACAAGTAGAACCACCGAATTCCGGATGAATTTCTTTAAACCCTGTATAGTATCTACACCAAAGTGAATAAATACAAAAAATACTTTTATTTGTTAATGTTACCAAATGCATGCCGGTACCAGGATTCGCGGCTGAGTTAGCTTAGCAAAAACATAAAAAGTAACTAAAATCAAATCAATAACTTTAAAAATCCATTCGGAGGCTAAAAAATCCAGCCATGCCGGGACTCGAACCCGCGACCTCTGGCTAACCGTGCCTGCGCTCTCCCAACTGAGCCAATGGGCGACTTACCGGCATCAGTGAAATTTCGAACCTCTTTACAAAAGAGGTTCGAAATTTACATACTCTCTTCGTTGTAAAAAGGTAAGTCTTAAGTCGGTAAGTCGCCCATTGGCTCAGTTGGGAGAGCGCTGGCACGGTTAGCCAAAGGTCGCGGGTTCGAGTCCCGGAATGGGTGGATTTTTTAGCCTCTAAATAGGTTTTTAAAGTTGTCCTTGGCACGGGTTAGTGCATTAAAAATAATATAATTAAATCAATAACTATCAACACAATATTTTGGTCCAAAGCAGATCTAAAACGACGTTAAATAACAACAATACGAGATTCTACTTTAACGCTAAAGCAATACGGGCTAATTTTAAACAAAAATCAAATTTAAATATCTCACTAAAAGTTTCAAGATTTACGCTGTCTCACAGCCAATACTATGAAATACATTGTATTACTAATTAACTAATTAAGAAAAGCTTAATACTGATGTACCCTTCGAGCGCCCCAAGCGCTCGGACAAAAGAAAGTTCAAAGGTACCGCATAGTGCAGGGTCATTTCGCACCGCCATTTTTTTGCATCTTTTTTGTGGACACAGTTCCGCATTTCTCAAATTAGAGAAAGTACTACGTAATTATTCAATAAGTGTTATATATCACTACAATCTGCATAAAATTCCCTATCCGATTATTATACTTGTAATGCTAATAAAATTATCAATAAACTTACATGATATTCAAATGACGAGATGAATTTCACTATCCACGCCATTTTGACACTACTTTGAACTTTGTCTCACTATTTTCACTGATTACTCATTCACTAGCACTGAACTAACACTTATAATATGATCTGCATATTATCTATTACTGTTTACACAATTTTCATACTCTAATTCACCAAAATAAAGCTATAAATGAATAATTACCAGGAAGAGGTAAAATGACACTGACCGCCCATACAAGCGGCACAATCCGGGCTAAAAGTTCGAGGCTTTTTTCACTTTCTTTTCCATCAAATACAACAAAACTATTATTTGAAACATAATCTACACACTTTTCCCAGTAATTTGATATATAACACATAAACAAATACGCAGCGTTGCCTTCTCTAAATAACTTATAAAACTTTAGCGAGCGGAGCAACTCACGACGAAAACGCAAAATGGCGTCTGACCTAGCAAGCTCATGTGGTTTCGATGATAATTCAATTTTTTTCCACGTCACGTCATTTGATTGGTTGGCAAAAGTAATCCTTACTAACCATTGGCCAATAAAACAACAGATATTGTCCATAGAGAATGCACAGAGCATAGATAAAAAGAGTCCAATCTGAGCGTTGCATAGTGTACATACGTCTGTACACTAAGCGCTTGGGGGATTGCGCGCGGCCGGGCTGATTAGTGTACAGACGTATGTACACTAAACGCGTGACGAGTTAAAAGAGTGGGCAGTTAATACAAATGTATAGAAACACTTATGTCTCGGGGAACTCCGTACAGTCCACTTGTTACCATGGCAACGCAATAAATATCTTACAGTTTGGCTTGAAAAGGGGTTACGGTAACCGTTAAATATTATCCCACGGGAAGGCATTACCGGGACATCAAGTATCCTATATCTTAATTCAGACCTTTGTCTATCTGTATGCCAAGTTTCATGTGACTCCGTTCAGCCGTTACTGCGTGATTGAGTAACAAACATCCAAACATCTTTACAAACTTTTACATGTATAATATTAGCAGGATTATTTTGATTTGCCCATTGAGAAAACATTGATTTATTCGCTACGTATTCAGCATTGATTCTCTTTTCTGCATAAATACAACTTCCTTATTCCTTAGAATAGAAATCCTACTAGGATTTTGGCATAAAACAATAGTCTTCATCGTCCACCCATTATGTCCCCACCGAGGGGCACGGGTCTCATCCCTAAGGAAGGTATAGGGCATACTCCACCACGGGTGCCAAGTCCGGATTGGTGGAGGCTTGCAAGACTAGGCTGGTCTTACCGGCAGAAGTTTTCAAGCCGCCCTAAGGCCTCTCACTTGGCTTAACGACTGCTATCTATCGACGGCAGCCATCACTAACTGCTTGACGTACCTTGCGAAGCACGCGCAGCAAAACAATAGGAGTGCTGCTTATATTTCGGAATATACAGGGTTATTTTTAAAATGCGCTTTTCTTAAAACACGTCAATTACTGTTTTACAGCAACTTGTGTTCGAGTTTTTTTACATATTTTTTACATGAAACATCGGGGTGAATATATTACTATCGCACATGTATCGTTGTACTGAATACATACTCGTATTACAAGTCCTTCGTAGAACCACGTCTATGATTTTAAACATCGCATTGTCTAGCAGACTTGCACCACAAGCAAAACATAATAGAAAAAAATATAAATTGAGTTAAAAATAAATGTGATTGACAACGTGTTTCAATAATTGCACTATTTAAATAGTGCAATTATTCTGAAGAATAACCCTGTATTTCTGGTCATTGTCAACGGATGCACCATATTTCACAACCAGCGCGCTTTTTGTCGTCATAATCTATTCTATCTAATATGCTGTTTAATAAATGTCTTATTAAACCGTCATTAATGTTCTATAGTTCAAGTTATTACTGTGGCTTATATTTTTGCAACCATGTATTTCAACATACCACAAGCAATGCTTACATTTTCTCTAAGCACAGCCCTTAACCTTATTTTTTATAATTTAAGTACACTAGTAGGTCTCATGGCCAATTTCTGAATTGAAAATTTCACGAAGTAATTACTTAAAGTAACGTTTTGTCACGCTCTTTGCTGAGAAATTAGAAGAGACAGCACTAAAGTTATGTGCTCTGGTGTACAATAAAGAATATTCCTATCTTATTTTACAGTTAAGTATTTACATAGCGAAATTCTCAATTTAGAAATTGGCCCTTAGTAGCTACAACTTATCAACTACATATGCGTATACTTAATTAAGTTTAAGCCAAAACTAAACACGACTACCACCAAAAACAAGACTGAAAGTGAAGTCAACAACCAATCGTATAGTCTGTTAGCTTTTAGAATATACCGAGGTATATTGTAATCAAAAACCGATTATATTGCAATAAGGTAAGGTTTATTTTGTTATTTATCTATAACTTTTTAAAATAGCGAAGAAAACTTTTATACAGAGCAGGAAGTAGTATTACACTTGTGTGCTTTCGGCGAAAACCGAAGCCTAGAGCCCAAGGTATATTCTAAAAGCTAACAGACTATACACAGCTTAGTCTCTATAGGGTAACCTCTGTCCACAGTTGTCTGAAGAAACAAGGCCTTGATTCTGCTAATGCATTGTGGTACAATGAAAATTGCATAAAATTGGCGATTTAATTTCGATGCTGCTTCAAGTCTACGCGCGCACATACATCAAAACTTGTAGGCGTCAATGGTGTGAAACACACCCTACGTGACCCGAACATGTATCTCAATCTGTCATGTATGCACTAATAGAATCAATGCCCAGGACGAAGGAAAATTAACGGAACCGGTGTAGGCAATATACGACGGCCGTCGTCGTCGTTAGGCTATACTAGTCCACTGCTGGACATAGCCCTCCCCTAAAGAGCGCCACGTTGCGCTATCATAGGGGGTAATGCCCAAAATCCCGACGCTGGGCATGCGGGTTGGGGATCGCAGTTCGGTGGAATTGTACTGCAGGGGGCGCTGTTGCCACCCCCGGATTGTGACACGACGTCGGTGAAAAAGACTGTACTGATGGTGCCCGACGGTGGCTGTCAGCTTGACGCGTCAGTGTAGATTGACTGATCTGTCTATCAGATTCGAGTGGCAGTGATGGACGCCAGTGGCGGTTAGCCCGGCGCCGCTGTGGAAGCTTGAAAAACCAATCTGGTAGTCAGAGGCATGAAAATAACTTAAGGAGCATGATTCAGCTGGTGGTGGCCAGCGGTGGCCGTTAGCCCAGCGCGACAGAGGAGGCCTGCCGCAGGCCGATTTGGTTGTCAGAGGCGGGTAGGTTACCCAAAGCGCAGGAGTCAGCGATGTTGGCGACGGTGGCTACGGTGGCCGGCGGTGGCCGTCAGCCCAACGCAGCGGTGGAGGCTTGCAAAAGGCCAGTCTGACTGTCGCAGGCGGGCAGGTCCCCAAGGGCGCAAGTCTCGGGCGAGCGGCGCCGCTCCGAGCTGTGCCAAGCGCCGTACGTAGCGTAGATTATCAGGCCTGGTGGGTGGGAGTCAAAATTAATTTTGGTTAATTATTAAATATTTCTAGTAGTCACAGACCGGGGGATGGGCAGCAACGCCCCCTGCAGTACAATTCCACCAAACTGCGATCCCCAACCCGCATGCCCAGCGTGGGGATTATGGGCATTACCCCCCAATGATGGCACAAACTTGCGCTATGGCGCTCACTAGGGGAGGGCTATGTCCAGCAGTTGATTAATATAGTCTGAAGAAGAAGAAGAAGGCCTAGTCGAACCTAGTGAGTAGAATCAATCGCTCGAGTTAAGCAATAACAGGCGCGGTCACGTGCAGGATAGGTCACCGTCCCGTGACTACCGCTTGTGGCATTCTTGCCGACGCTGTCATGTAATGGCAGTCGTTAAGTCATGTCAGTCGGCTTGATAACTTCTTACAGTAAGGCCCGCCACAGTCTTACAATCCTCCACCAATCCTGACTTGGCCCCCGTGGTGGAGTATGGCCTAATCTCCAGCGATGCAGGAAGAGACCCGTGTCCCAGCAGTGGGAACGTACAAGGGTAGATATCGACTAAATATTTGATCAAGCCAGACAGCTCAGAGAAGATTTGTACTATATAGCTCAAATTTGGCACAGTATAAATAACATACATTTCTTAAGGACTCGCAATACTTATACATAATTATATACTAAACGGGTTTAATCGCGATTATTTATTCTAGGTAAAACGAAATTACCTTAATTCCTGACATTTCGGTAGCGTTTCCGTGGTCACGGGTAGACTGAAGTGGCGAATCAAAGTAACTTGAGGGTATTACACAAAAATTGACCCTCACTACAATAAAATGTTGGGTTGTGCAATAAAGTGTTCTCTATCTATCTACAATAATTGACTGTATTCGCTGCAACATTGCCAGAACATCAGAAATTGGGGTAATTACGTTTTACCTAATAAATTATCGCGATTAGATTCCTCTAATAGATAACTGTCTAATATATAATTGACGGCGTCGGCGGCGCAGCGGTTTAGCACGCTGTCTGTAAAACCTCGGGTTTTACAAACGGTCTCGGGTTTGATCCCCGGCCGAGTCAAACTAGGAAGCGAACTTTTCTGGTTTGTCCCCGGTCTTGGATGTTCCCGTCTATGTATTTATAACACAAATAATATAGTTGTACTTAGTATAGGGCCAACATGATCTGTGTAATATGTCCATGAATATTCATTTATTTATTTATAACTGTGCATGATATCCTAGTTTGGGACCACGACCCGTGACTGTGTGTTGACTCACCGGCCGCGATCCAGACGGCGAAGCGCACCCAGGTCATGTAGTCGAGGTTCAGCATCAGGTAGATGTTCACGAGGATGCTCAGCCCAGGTAGCCACGGCACCAGCGGCACCTGGCGACCAGCACGATGCTAACACTTACTCCCTTATTCATAATAGTCCGCTAGCTTAAAACAGCTGCTAAACAGTGTTTTCTTTCATTCTGACTTAGGTCAATAGAAGAGGACAGAGTGAGAATAAGCATTGCTTAAAGTTAACAGACTATTATGAATAAGGGGGTTAGATTCGGTTACTTTCGAAAGAACCAGCCTCGTACTTCAAGGAATATTGTAAAAAAAAATCAGCGAAATCAGTTCAGCTGCTCTCGAGATTTGCGCGTACCAACACATTCAGTGATTCATTTTTATATTATAGATAAAGGAATTTGAAATGAATGAATGACTCACGCTAAACGCCAGCTTCTTCTCTGAGACGGGCTGCCGCGACAGCGCGTAGAGTGTGAAGACGACTAGCGCGGCGCCGGCTCCGGTGAGCGCGACCGGCGCCGGCTCGCCCGCCAGGATGCGCGGCCCGAACTGGTTGATGCTGCACAGCAGCAGGAAGCACCACGCTCCTGCGCCCGGGAGAATACGGTTGCATTAGTATTGGATCAGTCGTTCGTTCGTTTCAGCCTATTGCAGTCCACTGCTGGACATAAGTCTCCCCAGGGTGCGCCACGAGAGCCTGTTACGAAGGAACACAAAAATGCGCGCCTGCGTAAAAGTCCTTAGCAAAGTGTGTCAACTTGTCATTTAATTGCATCTCGATGTATCTCTCTCTCTCTGTTATCTATCTGCGCCTAGCTAACATCGTACAATTTATAATCCTATAATTACGTTAATAAATAGTTTATAAAAGGTTCAAAGCCCTCTTTATTTCTATCAGGTTATGGGCCCAGCACGCTTCCACTGCGCTTCCTGTTTTCGACATCCAGTCACCACCAGCCACCTTTTTCAGGTCGTCGGTCCATCTGGCCGGAGGGCGTCCTACACTACGCTTGCCGAGTTGTGGTCTCCATTCGGGAACCCGTCTGCTCCAACGATCATCGGTTCTGCGACAGATGTGACCAGCCCACTGCCACTTCAGCCTGCTACACTTCTGAACTACGTCAGTGACTTTGGTTACTTGGTTAATCAGGCGTTACTTTGCGGAAATCCATAATAGCATTAAAAAGTGAAATTTACTTGGCTAAATTCTGCCTCAAATCCCACAAGCAACTTGTGAGCCTGAGGATGCCTCGTGTTAGAGGCGAAACGCGTCGCGTGTTTCTCACACAAGTATTGGTGTCGGTGGTTGTGTGTTCGTGTCTTGCATTTGCTTGAAAAAGTGGGAGGTAGGGCGGTGCATTAACTAACCGCGTGGTGCTTTTCGGATTTTTGGCGGAATTTAGCAAAGTAATTTTCACTTTTTAATGCGATTACATCTAAACCGTTAAGCCTATTTCGTTTCCAAAATCAGCAGTATGATCTCACGACAGTTAAAATAATGAAAGATATCAGGGGAAAGGACATATTAAAAGGATTCAAGACAGTTAGGTATTTCGTTTTATAAAAAAAGAGGTAACCTTTAAAAAAAAATAGATTATAATAGTGCTTTCAGCTATTTTGACTGAAACACCCATCGCATGACGTCACGCTTAATAAACTTTATCAGTATTTTGCTGTGACTACTGGTGATTATAACGTCACTTTACCTGGGCGTGACGTCAGATTCGACGCCATGACACTTCAAGCTGTTTTCCCACAGATTTAAAATAACTTTTGAAAAATCTTATTATTGAAATATAGGTTTCTTTGTAAATAATAAATGTGTCCACATTATAGAAGAGGAATTGAAAATCTTTCGTCATGCCCATTGGTGGTAATTTAGAATACTACGTTTGTACAGAATAGTTTAGGTTTGTTTTTGGCTAATAGATGGCGTTATTTGTTTCCTATATCACAGTATGGTTTTATTTTAAGCTGAGCATTGTGACATTTTAATTTTGTATTGTTTTTGAGCATAGGTAGGTAGACCAAAAAAGTCCAATTAATGTTACCACAGCTATGCACCTTCTTTAAACAAACAGTACCACCCCCCTCACCCCTCTACGACAGTGTCGAACACAACGTAATTATAGCATAACTTGTATGTTCTAAGTGTACTCACCGTACAGGGTGACCAGCACGCTGACGAGCAGTGCGCTGAGCTTGGTGGGGGCCTGGTGGCGGTCAAGGTTGAGCAGCTGCCGCGCCGCCGCGCGCGCTGACAGCCCCAGCGGCGCCGCCGCCGCGTGCGCCGACTGGCTGCGCTCGTACCTGCAAACACGTACACGTATTACTAGCTCGCCTTTAGATAGGAAATGAAAAGGTTTTTATGCCACACCTGGCGATAAAGTGGCTTTTTCCGCACGCTGCGCGTACGTAAAAAGCCGCTTTCTGGCCAAGTGTAGACATAAAAAGATGTACACAACACGGGAGGTAATAAAGAAAGCTCTCGATCGCATATTTACGTCCCTCGCTTGCAGCTCGGGCCGCAAACTTCTGCGATCTCGGCCTTTCTTTGTATTACCACCCTAGTTGTGTAATGTACTATTTTAATACAGTTGCTCAAAAAGTGGCGTATTACAGGGACGTATAGCGTGCGGGATGGGGGCTTTTACACACTCGTGCTTTTTTTTACCTTTACCGCACTCGTGCCTTTTCTTTCCCAACTGTCAAAATAATGTCTATCAAAAAGCCAACCATGAGGTTTTTACTAAAAAAAAATCATGGAAGTTTTTATGAGCTACTAATATGTTTCAATATCAGATTTAATGATTTGATTGAATGAGTTAAGTTAGGTTTCATTTCATCTCATTAAATTTCATTTTCATTTCATATCAATAAAAAAATTTTACTGAAGACTTGACTGTATGGGCATAGTTCCCTTTGCCTACTAGAATGGGTGAAGAAAAAAAATCTCAGCTTATATTTTTTTACGGTTGGCGCCATTTTCCAAATATTTTTTCTTTATTTTTTTCGCAACTGTATTAAAAATAGTCGTTCAGTACACGTGCGGAACCGTCATTGCTTATTCCGACTGTCAACCTTCGCCTTCGGCTGCGCCTCGGCTCGGGTAGACATTTGTCGGAACTCTTTGCAATGACAGCCTTTCCGCACTTGTAATGAAATATACTATATTCAATCTAGCGCAGAAACTACGGTAAAATAAACGTTACAATTCAAAGTAGGTGTCCATTTCAAAATAATTTTGAATAAGAATTGGACATACAACCTCCAAACTTAGCCTTTTCAAAGTCCATAATTAACATAGTTAACATAATTACGCGTATTATAAAACATTGAACTCATTTCTGGCTACCCATAGCACAGGGAATCCTAGTTTGGGAGCCAGTAAGCATGTTTTGTAACCGTTTTACAATAAAGTTTTTTAATTTTCTTGAATTTTACTGGCTTTCATTCCAGACCTCATTGTCATCTAAATAATCGTTTATGCTATAATAGCTCTTTTGGCACAAAGGGTGCTTAACATATTTTTTGAACCGCGGCCGGCGCGTGCGCGGACTGGCTGCGCTCGTACCTGCAAACACGTACACGTATTACAAGGTCGCCCTTCTTCTTCTTCAGGCAATAAGGCCCAAAATAGTTTCGTTCACCATTGTCCCCATATATATAATATTGCAAACAAAAAAAATACACATTTTCCCTCTCACCAAATATAAAGCTAAAATCGCCATATTTCATTGGCTTCACTCATATGACGAATGCGAAAAAATTATTAAACCAAACGGCTGAATAGACGCGTCTATTCGTACATAACTCTATAGTAATAGCGCTGCATGCGCATCACTAAACTCTCACACTCAAATTCAACCCGTAATGTATTACATTTAGCAATGCTCTAAGTTGATTTTGCGTTGCGGTCTTGTTCTGTTTTTGTTCGACATACCGGCATAGTATCAATATTTGGCTTTGATTTCCGTTACCCATAGTATTGAAGTGAATTGAAACTACCCATGTAAGTAATTATTTTTATTATTAAATATATTTAGCTCATACCTTTACCCATTATTATAATAGATTACTTATTATACTATTTTTATTTTTAATGCACTAACCCGTGCTAAGGGTTCGAATCCCGGCATGGGTGAAATTTTTAGCCTCTAAATAGGTTTTTAAATTTGTTCCTTAGCACGGGTTAGTGCATTAAAAATAAAAATAGTATAATCATGTGGTACAGTGATATCGTTCCGATGTTAAAACCTAACTGCAAAGTAGGTAGTCGGGGCTGTAAGTAATGCAATTTGCTTAAGTCAGATGTCGCTGCCTGTACGTAATACAGAGAATAGTGTAAGGAGGTTCGAAATTTCACTGATGCCGTGAGTCGCCCATTGGCTCAATTGGTAGAGCGCTGGCACGGATAGCCAGAGGTTGCGGGTTCGAATCCCGGCATGGGTGAAATTTTTAGCCTCTAAATAGGTTTTTAGATTACTTATTGGTTAGCCTTTATGTACCTATGTTAGTTCTTGCATGCATTAGTTCTAACGAAATGTAAATCCAATGCTTTTATTTTTCTCTTTATATTTCGCACAAAGACGGTAGAAACACTGGCCTCCATGATACAGGGCAACCTAGTTTGGTAGTCAGGGTAACAATCACAATGAGTGGGCCCGGACGGACTGTTTTGCTATCTTATGTTAAAATGGCTTATCCCTGAGAAATAGGCTTGGTAGGTACTTGTGACATGTAGTAGGTACTAAACTAGACATTTTCTCGCAAATTCATGAACTATGTTTATAAAATTGGCAGCTTGTTATCTAAAAGATTGTTCCAAGTTACTTCATTTAGGGAAATATGGCAGTTTTGAGGGTAGAATCTTGTTTACTAAATTGGACAAGTAAGAATAAATAGACTGTAGTCCATAATATTATGGTATGAAACTTTTTGCTCATCTTTGAAATAAAAATGTCAAAAACTTGAATTTGGAAGGCCAATTTTTCATTGGATAATGACGCGCATTTGGTATGTTTAATTTCTTATTACATTCCTCACAGATGTAGTGAAAAGCAGTGTTCGTCACGGGCGCACGTTGGATCAACCAATGGCAACAAAGGCGCGCGGCCTGCCATAAAATGAAACTATCTGGTTGGTCGATCAACTTGCCGCACATCCAAAATTTGGTCATCTGCGCAGTGACATCCGCGAGACTTATTTTTTGTGTAGCACTGTACTTTGAGCGCAGAAGTTTTACCTGAGCAGCAGAACGCAAGAGGCGACCATGGAATAAGCCAGCAGGGTGCCGATTGACATCATATGGATTAACTGCTCCAGTTCAAACAACATCGCTAGAAGTCCTGAAAGATATAAAAGACTGTTAGAAAAACTACTTCAACACATGAGAAAAGTATTTTCTTTTTGTTTTTAATAGGCATTTGACAGTGTGAAAAAAAGTATTAATTGTGTGCATTTGTACCAATTATGAGTATCAGGGGCCAACTCCGGATCGGTAGAGGCTTGCAAGACTAAAGGCTGTCAGAGTTCAAGCCGCCCTAAGGCCTCTTGACATGGCTTAGCGACTGCCATCTATCGACGGCGGCCGGCCAACTGCTTAACGTGCCTTGCGAAGCGAACCGCTAGGAAAAATGCCACTAGCGCAAGTCATAGACGGCTTACCCATCCGTGCACTGAACGCGCCCTATGTTGCCAAACCTTCGAGAAGGTTCAAGATCACTCAGGCAGCCGGAGCCACGAGCGATTCACGTAGTAGAATCTAGGCCCATTTCACGTCTACTGACTGACCTGTTGCCTCAGAATCCTTTGGCAGGCATCAGCAACGGAATACACTCGGTGGGGGGGGGACCTCGAACATCTCCCGGCCCCAGAACTGGGCCATGTGCTGGGTGCAATAGATGTCCAGCGTCTTCCCTTCGCAACGCGATTAATAAACCCAACTGACCAGTGAAGAAGCCGGCCAGCACGGTCCCCAGCAGCGGGGTCTGGAAGCGCTGCGAGACGCGGCCCATGCACTGGAATAGCAGGCCGTCCGAAGACATCGCGTACAGGATGCGCGGCAGCGGAAATACTGCGCCCAGCAGGCTGCGGCCGACAGATACTCAATATGAGGACGGCCTCGCTGGCTAGTTGATATTACAGTTACGGAATTGTAGTGGCTGTAGTGTCTGACAGATGATGCTCAAAAGTCTCGCTCAAGGAGTGATACTTATGTCATGGCGGCCTCGGTGGCGCGGCGGTTTGGCACGCTGACTGTCTATGTGGCGTTAAATAAATGTTTTTCTTTCTTTCTAAAACCGAAGGTCTCGGGTTCGATCCCCGGCCGGGTCAAGCTAGGAAACGAACTTTTCTACGTTTGTCTCGGGTCTTGGATGTTAGCACCTAAATGTAAAACGGTTACAAAATATTGTTACTGGATCCCAAACTAGGATTCCCTGTGCTATGGGTAGCCATAACATATTTTAAACTTTCGCGACCTCAAAACATTGTTAGACTATTTTCGGGGCTTAATCGCGTAGTGATTTATTTCTATTTTACCTCGACGTTTTGAGGACGTTACAGTCATCGTGGTCACGAGAAGACTGATGGCTGGCACCCGTTCGCATCTTCCGCTGATGAGGTTTCAAACTACCCTCAATCAAATTAAGCCCCGACAATATTCTAACAATATTATATAACATAACATTTACATACAGGTACATACATTGCTTCTGACCCCACACTAGGATACCCTGTGTCGTGGGAACTAGAAACAACGACATCACAAACATGTAAACATCCAAAACCTGAGGTTTTTTTTTTTGTTTCCAGCCGGAATTCGAACCCGGGACCTCTTGCATGGTAGGTAGATGCGCTACCGCTACGCCACAGAGGTCGCCATATTCTTTTTACATATCTCATGTAAGTAAGTAGGTAAGTAGGTTCTTATTACCTCCAAATGGGGCTTGTAGGTGACTAATTAGCGCTCTAGGGTAATAATGTAGCTAGAAAAGCCCTAGGGCGGTAATTAAAAAAAAAACACTTTTTTCTTTCAAAAAGTTCGCGTATATCTAACCATCAAACTGGCAATAGACATCATGCATTCAGCCCAATTATCAGAGGTCGCTTTGCTATTCAGCCTTGTCTTCGTGTGAGTATAATAGTCATCAATTTAAAATATCGAACGGCGAAGCTCAATGTCGTTCTTGAAACAAAAATTAAAAAGTTATTACCTTGATTCTTTTTAATGAAAACAGGCGGGAATAGAAAACTATTACTTTAAAATGTTTTATTCTTGTAATGCCGGTTTTTTTCTACTTACCTCACAATCGAGATGTAAAGCAGAATAGTTAGCTCGGGTGTAAGCACCAATTCCACGCCTAAATATCTCGGGCTGCAATTGATGCCTTACAGCCCTTGGCTACTAATCTACTATTAATGCACTAACCCGTGCTAAGGACAATTTTAAAAACCTATTTAGAGGCTAAAAACTCCACACATGCCAGGACTCGAAACCGCGACCTCTGGCTAACCGTGCCAGCGCTTTCCCAACTGATCTAATGGGCGACTCACCGGCATCAGTGGAATTTCAAACCTCTTTACAATACTCTCTGTATTACGTACAGTCAAATATAATATAGGTTTTATTACCTCGAGCATAGGGCGCAAATTGCACCAACACTGACGGCGTACTTAGCCCACGGCCAGCCCAGCTGATCGTACACGAATGGGAACGGAGCTTTCTCGTCCTGAAAAAGGAATCCGTGCTGGTATCCGAAGTAGACAAATACTGTATACCCGAATGTTAAATTTAGGATACTTTTGGATACTCCAACGCTATGTGGTTAGCCATGTCAGAGGCCTTATGGGCGGCTTCATATTTTCTGACAGTAAGGCCCGCTACTGCCTTATTTTCCTCCACCAACTCGGACTTGGCCCCCGTGGTGGAGTATGGCCTAACCTTCCTGCGATGCAGGATGAGACCCGTGCCCCGGCAGTGGGGGCATACAAAGGTCAATATCGATGTGGTTAGCGTTGTAGTATCCAAAAGTATCCTAAAGTGAAGGAAAACATCGTGAGGAAACACGCGGCTTAGTTGGCTCCGCACCTTTTGTGTTGTGGTCAAGGCCGACTAAGCTGTCAGTATGGTATAGGTGGTGGGTAAGCCTACTCTATGATAAAAAATATTGTAAAAGTCAATGCAGCGTCGGTGTGGTCCGTTCACCCATCTAGTGTGAGTGAAGATGCCACTAAATGCAGTATAAATCATCTAATTACGTAGATGCTGGCCAATTTTTTTTTTATATTATAAAACCTGTGACGGTCTTCGTTCTCATCCTCATATGTGTGACCTGGAGATTGTACTTTATATATTATGCATTTATAAGTACTGATATATTGAGTACTTGGTATCACTAACCTACCGACTGTATTCTTCGTGCAATACAGTCCATGCAAAGGTTGCCTGGAAGAGGTCGTTTTAAGCGTTAAACCGCCAATTGTACCATCATCAACCCATTATTTCAGCACCGAGGGCCACGAGTCTTTTTCCTGAGGAATTTATAGGTTCCTCCACCCTACTCCACAACGGGGGCCAAGTCCAGATTGGTGGAGGCTTGCATGACTAGTGACTGATCTTACTGTCAGAAGTTTTTTAAGCCGCCCTAAGGCCTCTGACTTGGCTTAACGACTGCCATCTACCAACGGCAGCCGGCACCAACAGCTTAACGTGCCTTGCGAAGCACGGAAATGCTCGGAAAAATGCCACTAGCGTTAGTCATAGACGGTCACCCATCCATGCAATGAACGCGCCCTATGTTGCTTAACCTTCGAGATCGTTTAAGGTCACTCAGGCAGTCGGGGCTACGAGCGATTCAGTTTAGTAAGAAGGTTTTCTATATCTATCTATATATCTAAAGTTTCATCATCACCCACCTCTGCCCTAATGCTGGGTAAAGGCGTATCACGCCACCTCTCGCCACTGCGAGGGGTGACACACTGCGGGACACTACCCGCCATTTGTAAAAGTTTATACGTCAAAAAATGCAATCTTAGAAATTATTTACACCAGTTTCGATATCAACCCTTGTATGTCCGCACTGCTGGGGCACGGGTCTCTTCCTGCATCACAGGAAGGTTAGCCCACACTCGGGCCTTACTGTCAGAAGTTATCAAGCCGCCCATCAGGCCTCTGACAAGGCTTAACGACTGTCAATACATGACAGCCGGCTCGACGTGCCTTGCGAAGCACGGAACCACTCGGAAAAATGCCACTAGAGGTGGTCGAAGGTCACCCACCCTGCACCTGACCGCGGCTGTTGTTGCTTAACTCTAGTGATTGTCGTCACTCGGTTCGACTAGGCCACGAGCGCTTACACCAGTTTATTTACACCAGTTGTTTCAAGGAAAATGTACCGTACCTGCATATAATAAGGCATCATCAGTGTGAGCACCGAAGACACTCCGCAATACGCTAGGAACACCACGAGTAAGGAAGCCACCACAGCGAAGGGAATGGTCTTCTGCGGTCGGCGAGCTTCTTCGCCGGCCGTCGCCACGCAGTCGAAGCCTGGGAAACGAAGAAGTTAGGGTAGAACGAAGTCGAAGCCTGAACGGACGAAGATGTCAGATTAAAACAAAGTCCAAGTTTTGGGAATGAAAATGTCAACGAAATTTAAGACCGTGGATAGTGTAATATTGGAGGAAGTCCATACGAAGAGAGATTACATTGAAGTTGAAGCCTGAACGGACGAAGATGTCAGATTAAAAAGAAGTCCAAGTTTTGGGAATGAAAATGTCAACGAAATTTAGGACCGTGGATAGTGTAATATTGGAGGAAGTCTAAACGAAGAGAGATTACAACGAAGTTTAAGCCTGAACGGACGAAGATGTCAGATTAAAACGGAGTCGATGTTTTGGGAATGAAAATGTCAACGAAATTTAAGACCGTGGATAGTGTTATATTGGAGGAAGTCCAATCGAAGAGAGATTTCAACGAAGTTGAAGCCTGAACGGACGAAGATGTCAGATTAAAACGAAGTCCATGTTTTGGGAATGAAAATGTCAACGAAATTTAAGACCGTGGATAGTGTAATATTGGAGGAAGTCTAAACGAAGAGAGATTACAACGAAGTTTAAGCCTGAACGGACGAAGATGTCAGATTAAAACGAAGTCCATGTTTTGGGAATGAAAATGTCAACGAAATTTAAGACCGTGGATAGTGTTATATTGGAGGAAGTCCAATCGAAGAGAGATTTCAACGAAGTTGAAGCCTGAACGGACGAAGATGACAGATTAAAACGAAGTCCATGTTTTGGGAATGAAAATGTCAACGAAATTTAAGACCGTGGATAGTGTAATATTGGAGGAAGTCTAAACCAAGAGAGGTTACAACGAAGTTGAAGCCTGAACGAACGAAGATGTCAGATTAAAACGAAGTCCAAGTTTTGGGAATGATTATGATTACACTATTTTTTTAGCCTCTAAATAGGTTTTTAAATTTGTTCCTTAGCACGGGTTAGTGCATTAAAAATAAAAATAGTGTAATATTTATTTTTGCATTATCCATACATTCACACATATTGGCCAGAAAAATTGCCAATGAACTCTTCGACGAGTTATAAGTATTATAAAAAGTAGGTAGGAATTACCAACATATCTTTTACCATACTCTCTGTATCATAGTCATAGTCCAATGATCAAATCCTTTTGGTGCAGGTTTTCCGTTGCCCGACTGATATGTACTCACCGATAAACCCGTAGAAGCACACCGCAGCTCCCTTGATGATGCCGGTGAGGCCGTAGGGTGCAAACCCTCCCGCGCCGAAGTCTTTGGTGGCCGATTTCGGCACCTCCGACGCGGGAATGCGCCAGTTCTTCGTGTCGGCTGTGGGAAAAAGTACGTAATCCACTTAAAGCTGTTACGTAGGGCATGCCGTCTCGCTCGCACAATCTAACATTTTTTGGTTTAAAAAAAATATAAATACTTGTAACATATTTTGCACTTTCGCGACTTGAAAACATTGTTAGAATATTTTCGGGGCTTAATCGCGTAGTAATTTATTGCTATTTTACCTCGACGTTTCGACGACGTTACAGTCATCGTGGTCACGAGAAGACTGATGGCTGGTACCCGTTGGCATCTTCGGCTGATAAGGTTTCAGATTAGCCTCAATCAGCCATCACAAAACACTATTAGGGTTGCGATACACTACGCGATTAAGCCCCGAAAATATTCTAATAAATACTTGTTGTCTAGGCAATGCCTGTGAAGTTGGATGCTGTTGGTATCCCCTCTCTCGAGCTTCATAGCTACTACCGCGCTGTATTCACCTGACTGTTTTTCGATTACCGATAGATACGACGCAAATCACTGTATAATTTTTTTGCGATTAAAATAAGTTAATTTACTGCAAAACGCTGGCTTCTTAATTTCTTTATGTTCTACTTAACACTTGTGATAAATTTAGTCTGAAACTTAGTAATACATTTTGTTAAGTAGCCTATATACGCCCCGCTGCAAGGCACAGCCTTCTCTCAGAAAGTGAAAGAGAATATGGGCTTAATATCCACGCATGTCCACCGCGGATTGGCAGGTTCCAGCGCTGAGGTTTTTGAACATCTCAGACACACCGGTTTCTTCACGCTGTTTTGCTTCATTTCTGTTTTTGTTAAAAGAAAGTTGCCAAAACTATTATTTTTAGTATAAACTAGTAAGTAAATACTAAGTAAATAGTTTATTTCCATGAAGACAATACACATTGAAATAACTTATAAATAGACAGTCGAGGGTATGACGATTTTTTTTATGTTTACCGGCAGTCCCCAAACTAGGCTAGGCCTGTGTCTTGGGGACTTTATTAGTGTGCAGCCTAGCGCAAGTAGGAACTTTGAATTATTTGTTCGCATTTAGCCCCGTTTTAATGGCGGACATATATTTGTCTCACTCTTTAATACTACTTACTCTTTCTTTGCTGTCAAACTGAAAACTCAACAAATGTCATGGCGGAACTCGGCATATACTAGAAAGTTTTCTAGTTAAAAATTTTTGTTTTAAGTTTTTTCAATATCTAGCTGTGTGTATTTTGTTGTACAGTGTTTAGTGATTTTCTTTTAATAATGGCACTGATCGGATGGTGCCGAACTTGTGCCATTTGTAAAATAAGATGCAGCCGGTCAAAGGGTACCAAAAGAAAGTTTATGGGTAAATTTCCTAGGGATGAAGACCGGTAAGTATTTCTGGCTACAGTTTTTGTTATCTTGCACAAGAGCAAGATCATAAATTATGTTAAATAACGTAATTAATATAGGTACTATGAGAAAAATATTATCATGTTTCAATGTCATAGTGATGTGCCGTACACATATTCAATATCGATAAAAAAATATCTAATAAGTACCTTGGTCAGAATTACTACTCAGTGTACGACGGGTGAATTGCTGTAAGCCATAACAATTTTTCAACGATGCACTATTAGTGGCTGCATTGAATGTGGTTTTTTTTTTTAGATGCAGACAATGGGTGAAAATTGTGGAAGATCTTGCGTATATCCCCATCGAAAAACTCCACCAACATAAATATGTTTGTAGAGATCATTTTCGGCCGAAAGATTTTAACAACGATTCTAAAAGGAAGCCGATTAAAGAAATGGTGAGTTGTGTTATAATGTAACACTCACCACATTTCATGAATAATTATGTAATAAAACACAAAATACGCCTTGCTTTACGTCGAACATTTGAATGTATTTTGCTCAGTCATATAGAACGCAATATTACGTCTTAATACATAAATGACATTACTTAGATAAAAAAATTTTTACAGGGCTGTACCTTCTCTACTTATAAATGCGCCTCCTCTTCCTGATTACTTACTAGCTGAGTTTCCTTGCCACGTAGCCACGTCGCATCACTTGAAACTGGTTAGTGATTGGAATTACTAAAATATTTTTTTACTAATTTTAACTTAAACCATTTTTTTATACAAATGTATTTGATAGTTACATAGTCAATTATGCAGTTATGTGGTAAACAGGAACTATTACTATTTATTACTATTATTACTATTACTATTTTTTTTTCGGACTATTCTTGCAATTGTTTATTTTCAGATTCAGCTATACAAAAACCTATTAGTTGTCGAGCTTCACAAAACAACTCTGGTACGTAGACTTTTCATGTATCGCTGAAGTTTTTTGTAACTAGTGTTTGTTTACTTTGATAAATTACAAAGTGTTATCATTTTCAGCACCTTATACAGCAGCCAAAATATCAGCTGTTGCTATTGGTCCAGTTGGGTTTGACCACAATTATTGTGGCCTGGAATCTTAGCATAATTATCATAACTATCCCGGTAAATAGCATAGTTTACCAACAAATTAATAATCAATAACGACTCAACTTAACTTTTTTTTACGATTTCAGCACCTGAATCCAAACCAACGATTGATGAAGTTCGCTCAGATTGGACACCTCTAAAGAAAAACCAAATAGCTGCTGAAATAAATTCAATAGGCCTTGACCACAATTATTGTGATTTGATAATAAATAATAAAATACTAATTTCATTTGTAGTTTTATTGAATACATTGATTTTTATTAATTTTATTAGGGTAACTGCGGAGCCCCTGGATGATAATTTATCGATATCGATAAATGTAGTAATGTAAGTGGACGTCCCTAATGCAAAGACAAGTTGTTATGTTGGTAGCACTTACTTTTGTCATTGCATTTTTGCTCTATTGGTTGATATTGCTAACGGGGCTAAACTCAATACAAAAGCATATAGGGAGGTCCCGTCTCTTAAAACGTAGTGTTTATATACTCTGTGTTAGTGTGCACAGTTTCCGTTTAACTTAGGGCGCGTGACGAGACGAGACGGTTTCTGCCCGGCACGGCGCCGGCCCGGCGTCGAGCCGGTACCAGTTATGTATAAAGCTTATACAAGTGTGCACATGAAACCGGCGCTACCGGTGCTAGGGCCGGTCCGGTTCGGAGCCGTGCCTGGCCGGGCCGACGCCATGCCGGGTAGAAACCGTGCTCGTCGACACGCGCCCTTAGTCGTTGACAAAACCTAAACGCAACATCACTTCTGGGAGATATTACTTTGTACCTAAATAGTTTAAATATCGTTGACAGATATTTGTTTAAATCTAAACTCTTTTCAATTAAAAACTAGGTATAAGAGTACAAAAATATGCCCTACGTGTTGGTCTGCGTTATTGCGAGTATCTAGCAAACCGACAGTTCATAATTATGATAAGTATAATTATTTTTTACAATCATTAAAAATTATAACTCCTGACAGTAAGGCCCGCTACTGTCTTACAATCCTCCACCAACTCAACCACTAATCACGCGCAGAAGGAGTGACTGGAAACAGCTAGTAAATTATAAAGAACCATGGATCGTTTGCCTCAATTGAGTGAGAACACACGCACAAGTTACCTTTAAAGAGTCCAGAGATGATGACGAACAGAACCACGCAGAGGTTCACCCCCGTGCAGAAGTTGTTGAACTTGGTCGACTCCTTGACGCCGAAAGCCAGGGCCACTGCAACAGATTCAATTCAATTCAATTCGATTCGATTTATTTGTATAAACACGAGTATTACATACATACAGATGGTACAATAAAATAAAGATCTTCGTGTTTTGCCATTTCGGCATACAAATGTTGAGCTTATCTTAATTCAAATAGATACAAGAGTGCATGCGTAAAATCTGATCATGCGATGCTTGTGGGTGGAAACTGATATCACACTCTCTGTGATCAAGGGCCTAATGAAAAGGTTTTGTTCAAAGTAGCGCACTTTTTAGGTAACTAAAAAGATGTCGGCAAATCAGCGAACCAGTCCGGAAAACCAGCTAGATGGGGCGTGTCTACGAGTAGTATTATGACCACCTCCAGGCTCCAGTAAAAATTACGTATGGGATATGTGAGCTTCCAGGTTCATGGATAATGCCCATCTCTCCCCCCTGTCCCCTTTCTTTCTTTAGTAACCGACTTACCCGAGAAGGCCATGATGACGACAAAAGCGAACAGGTCCGGGTATCGAGCCAGGTGTGGCGTATCCTGAGGCATGGCCGCCTCCAGGCTAGTAGAAATAGCGTTTCACTTTTTCTTCACTGTACTTTTTCTTTCGTGCGTTGGAACCTGGAAGCTCACGTATCCCATACGTAATCTTCCAGGTTCATGGATTATGCCCATCTCCCTCCTCTCCCTCTCCCCTCCTCCCCCTTTCTATCTTTAGTAACCGACTTACCCGAGAAGGCCATGATGACGGCAAAAGCGAACAGGTCCGGGTACCGAGCCAGGTGCGGCGTATCTAGAGGCATGGCCGCCTCCAGGCTAGTGGAGATGGCCTTGTTGAGGAGCGAGTCCAGGTACTCGCTCAGGGCTTTCACCACCGACGCTGCGCCTGTGGGTTACAGGATTGGCGGTATAGGGAAGAGTGGGAGATCGTGCTCTTCCACTATAAAGGGAAATTTCTCGTCAGGCATCTGCCTGCCGTCCTCAGGCATACGATCTCGTATGCCTGAGGACGGCCGGTCCAACTGTTGTTAGTCGGACGTTATATTTATGGTATGTCTTGCGCGATGCAGGAATGCTGGAGTTTGTAGTGCGCGCGCAGAGTTGACATGTGCTCGCAACAGCGGCTTAGTGATGGAAAATGGTGTGAGTAGAGCTGCTTCTTGGACCCGGGTGGATAAATGGTGTAACTTGCTGGTAACATTATACGTTAGAAAAAGTAGTTTTTAAATGAAATGTAAAAATACTGTTGCCGTAGTTAATAATAAATAATAATAATAACATTAATTAATCGGCAGTTTGCGGAATACACACTCGGAGTAGATAGATGTTTAAATAACTCTGTGGTGGTGGTGGCCTGAAAGAAATTGCTTTTAGTAATAGGGCCGATTTAAGTAACGGTCACTTTAATTTATGTTTATTGCACTAGGTTACGAATTTACTTTATTCTATTACTTTAATTATTGGTATTTCTTACCTTAAGTGTGTTCTTTATCTGGCCATGTTATTATTTTTAAGATTTTATGTGTGTTAGGGTATTTGAATAAATGTTTTTCTATTCTATTCTAAAATTGTCCAGAAGTCAGATTTTTCCATTTATAATGATCCCTGGTCTAAAACTGATTTCGACGTTCAAAGACACTTCGCAATAGATCTTATAACGCTCGTCATAAGTTCGAATATCACTAACCAATAATGTATTCCAGTATGAGGTTCCAGCCGATGATGAAGGCTATGAACTCTCCCACGCAGACGTAACTGTACACGTAGGCCGACCCGGCCTTCGGCACTCGCGCGCCGAATTCGGCGTAGCACAGACCTGGAGCATAGGAAAGTCAGCATCTTTAATAAGCGCTGAGGGCTCACTCCCTCAGTACTATGCTGAGTCAGCTGCCTTTTGTAGTAGCTGACTCACTCACTCACTCACTCACTCGCTTACTAACACGTAATTCTTCGCCTCGTCCCCAGCCAACACGTAGCCTACGCCGAGCGTGCTCCCGACGATCAGATCCAGGGCCGAATGCACGCACACCAACCATTCACTCTCTTTGGCGACATTAAGCTACTTGCCACGAAGTCAGCTATACACAACTTTTAGCGCGAATCATTTGAAGACACTCATCAGCAAAAACAGCTAACAAAGCTAACGCCGCCAGCAAGAAAAACAGTATCACAGCCAGACCTGCGTAATTCTTCGCCACGTTCCCAGCCAACACGTAGCCTACGCCGAGCGTGCTCACCAAACCCAACGAGGTTAGATCAAGAGGCGAGAGTACGCACACCAACCATACGCCCATACGCTCTCCTAGGCAACAATAAGCTCTACTTGTCAGTAAGTAGGCCACACATCGCTGGATTGATTACTATTTGAAGGCTCACCTGCAAAAACAGAAGCTAACGCCGCCAACAAAAATGACAGTATCACAGCCGGTCCCGCGTAATTCTTGGCCACGTCCCCGGCCAACACGTAGACGCCTACGCCGAGCGTGCTCCCCACGCCCAGCGCGGTCAGATCTAAAGCCGAGAGCACGCGCGCCAGACGCGCCGCGCCCTCTTCGGCCGCCTTGCGTCTTGATAGCGCGCTGTAGGTCAGGGAAAGGGCGCGCGATGCGCCTGCTTTGATTCCGCCTGTAAAGATAGATAGAGAATACTTTAGTGCACATCCAGAAAAAAAATTGTATCATGATTACTTCTTCATCAACCCATTATGTCCCCACTGAGGGGCACGGGTCTCTTCCCTGAGGAAGGTATGGGCCATACTCCAACACGGGGGCCAAGTCCGGATTGGCTTGCAAGACTGGTGGCTGGTCATTACTGTCAGAAGTTATCAAACCGCGATACGGCCTCTGACTTGGCTTAGCGACTGCCATCTATGAACGGCAGCCGGCACCGACTGCTTAACGTGCCTTGCGAAGCACGGGACCACTCGGAAAATGATTTTTTAAATCTAAGTAATGTTACAGCGCGGTTAGTTAAGTAACCGGGGAATATAACTATTTGCCTCTCGCTCTATCGATGCACCACATCACAGCCGAACAGTTTACGTAAAGTACTGAAGGTATGAAAGAGCGCAAATACTTTAATGCTTAATGAATTGTTTTTAGGGTTCCGGACCTCAAGCGGAAAAAACGAAACCCTTGCAGAATCACTTCGTTGTCTGTCCGTCTATCTGTTAAGACCCTTTTGCTTGGGAACGCGTGGAAATATAGAGTTGGATCAATCAATAATACACTCAGAGCTATAGTCTCTAGACGCTCTGTGAAAAAATGAAACGCCTAAGTTAACGCTAAAATAAATAAATATTCATGGACATATTACACAGATCTCGTTAGCCCCTCGACGAGAGATTTAATACAATATATACATAGATAACATCCAAGACCCGAGACAAACTAGAAAATATCGTTTCCTAGTGTGCCAACCGCTGCGCCACCGAGGCCGTCAAAAAAAAAGATGTGCCGGTTTATGGCGCTAAAAACGTATATTTCGACATGCGAGGAAATTAAAATTTATAGAGTATTTTCCGTGGACCTAGAACTATTCAATGTAGCAAGTAATATTCTATTTCACTACAAGTACCTACAGAGAAAAATATGAAACTATAAATTTCTAAGTAAACACAAAAAAGGCTGATGTTTGGAAAACGCAAAATTATGATTCCTGACTATTTATAATATTTAAGTAATGGTGAGTACCTCCAAATTTGTACGGAACCCTCGGTGGGCGAGTCCGACTGGCAAATGTCCGGTTTTTTTTTTTATATTTACCACTTTCACTTTCATGCATTTTGAATGGTGTAATTTCAATAAACATTTAGGTATTGAAAAACTTGATAAAACGTAAAGTTGATGTAACTTTGTATTTTTTTACATTGAGTGAACATTCGGTTACAATTATAACGTTTTCTTTCACAGGATTATTCACATTAATTATGTGTAGTAATTGATCATTATTATTAGTTTCGCTATTGTAGATGGAAGTAAAAAATTAAAAATGAAATTCAAATAAGTATATAAGCAAAAACAGTACATTTTTAACCCTTAAACGCGTAGAGCTAGTAGGTACAATTTTTTCATAGGTTTGGGATATATTTTTATTTATTTATTTTGTGAGTGGAAGTGCCAATAAGGGACGCCTCAGGCGGACATACCTTGACCAAATAGGGGATGTATTAGCAAAGGGGAAGATAAAAAGTTCCCGAAACTGCCTACCCCTCTGGGATACAGGCGTGAGGTTATGTTATGTTTATTTATTCAAAAGAAGACTTGAAAACCCACACTTACATCATTTGCCACACACTACTAATGCCGTGTATCGATAGGCTCTTGGTAACCATTTTTAGGGAAGTATATAAACTTACACATAATGATATATCGCTCATTTGGCAGAATAATGACGCAAATGTACTTTTTTGCCAATTTGAGTTTAGTATGCCAAAACACCCGAAATAACTGTTTACACTTGGGGAAAAAATTACAGTAATGTAGTTTTGTTTTTTATCGCGTGACAGCGCCACTGTCGTTGTGGCATTTTGACAAAGTTCTAACACTTCTGAATGAAACAACGGTCTCTCCTGTAAAATTGGAAAAAGTACATTTGCGTCATTATTCTGCCAAATGAGCGATATGATAAATTATTTATTTACACTTCCACACACATTCATAAAAGTACAAAAACAAACAGCATAAGCAGAGTAGACACAATTACACAACAATAATGATAAATCTAACATACCAACATGCAAGGATGCAAGGTACGACATGTACCTGCATCATACCGAAAGATATAAGAAAGACATCATTTCTGTGGGTGGGTGTGGCAAGTGCAAAATGGTACTGACTCAGCATGTGCTGAAGAAGCGAGCTACTCCAGCGCTGGTATCATGCCAGTACCAGGTACCTACTTAGTAAAAAGGCGGCGTGCTGGGCTCGGAGAGCTATATCTATATATCGCTATATCTATATATGGGTTAGCTGCAATGTAATATTAAATAATTAAGTGAAAGAACGAATTGTCAATTAAAATTGTATAATTTTTTATAATATATATTAATAAAATACGATGTTAATTTGAGCATAAGATTAATTGTACGATAAATTAGTGTGGTCATGTCAAAAGTGGGTAAATAATGAAACAAATTGATTGAGTAATACAGATTGAGTAGTACGTAATACAGAGAATATTGTAAAGAGGTTCGAAATTTCACTGATGCCGTGAGTCGCCCATTGGCTCAATTGGTAGAGCGCTGGTACGGATAGCCAGAGGTTGCGGGTTCGAATCCCGGCATGGGTGAAATTTTTAGCCTCTAAATAGGTTTTTAAATAAGTAATGAAATAGTTAAAATAAAATGTCGTGAGTATTTGCACTCATAATAATAATAATGTACTTACATAATCCTCATTTGTCAAACTTCGACACAGTCGAAGTTAATACAAATGGCTAACAAACCAAAGCACAGTGAATTGCATAATCATAAAATAATAATAAATAATTTTGTAAGAATGTCAGAAAAGGTTATATTTATAGGCTATGTAGATCTGTAAGTGCAATCGTACAGGATCTAACTAACTCTGTACCTGTGAAGATTTTAAAAGGCTCCGGGTGTTAGAGAGCCAATTTCTGTTCGCTAAGCAACAACATTTTATATTTGGTCCTAAATGTAGTTTTAGTCTACAGTGATTAAATTTTCCCTGGTAAAGGGAAGCGCTCGTGGCCTAGTAGTGGAACCGAGTGATTGGAATCAATCACTAAGGTTAAGCAACAACAGGCGCGGTCAGCTGCTGGATGGGCGACCAAGACCATCCCTTGACTACCGCTAGTGGCATTTTTTCAGAGCGCTTCCGTGCTTCGCATGACACGCTAAGCGGTTGGTGACGGCTGTCATGTAACGGAAGTCGTTAAGCCATGTTAGAGACCTTATGGGCGGCTTGATAACTTCTGAAAGTAAGACCAGCCACTGTCTTAAAAATCCTCTACCAACCGGACTTGGCCCCTGTGGTGGAGTATGAACATTCCTGCGATGCAGGAAGAGACCCGTGCCCTAGCAGTAGGGACATACAAAGGATTGATACATGATACATAACGCATTAACCCTTTAGTTAATGCGTTATTAGGCCGTGGTATAATAGCTCATACGCATAGCTGTAATCTCTAGAAACAATGAGTCATTTTACTCGCCAAATACCAAAGGCATAAAATCTCGCACCAATCAAGGAACCAGCACAATTATCAAGCTCAAATATCTACCCATATCGGTCCCGTCCAATGATGTCAATTGAGCCCAAACGACACGACACAAGGCACAGAGCATCCAGTGGCAACTAACTGTTAACAAACCAACATTGATCTCAATATTACATCAAACGATCCGTTGTTTACGGAAAAATCTGCTGCCTGCACGTTTTCGTAAGAAACTGGGTCTTGTTGCAAATCTCTAGTGTGTTCTGAAAGGCTAGCCTTTCACCGGTGACATAGGGCC
This sequence comes from Yponomeuta sedellus, assembly GCA_934045075.1. Taxonomy (NCBI): domain Eukaryota; kingdom Metazoa; phylum Arthropoda; class Insecta; order Lepidoptera; family Yponomeutidae; genus Yponomeuta; species Yponomeuta sedellus. Next base: position 2,066,285 of record OW203733.1, read on the forward strand.
AGTTTCCGAACTGAGAATTAAATACTTAGAAGCGCTCGTGGCTCAACTCATAATAATAAGGCTCAATTCATAATAATAAGGCTCAATTCACACTGGCGCAGAGTCGAAGCGAAGCGACGCGACGCGAAATAATTCGCCCCGTTGACGCGCGAATGCGCGCGTCTTCGCGCATCGACGCGCGAATTGGCTGATATCGACCTTAGGCTTAATGGTAGTCCATCCAAAGGTTAAGCCAAGTCAGCGGCCTAAGGGCGGCTTGAAAACTTCTGACAGTAAGACCAGCCACTAGTCTTGCAAGCCTCCACTGATCCGGACTTGGCCCCCGTGGTGGAGTATGGCCTATACCTTCCTCAGGGAACATACCCGTAACCTCGGTGGGGACATCAAGCCTCCACTGATCCGGACTTGGCCCCCGTGGTGGAGTATGGCCTATACCTTCCTCAGGGAACATACCCGTGAACCTCGGTGGGGACATCAAGCCTCCACTGATCCGGACTTGGCCCCCGTGGTGGAGTATGGCCTATACCTTCCTCAGGGAACATACCCGTGAACCTCGGTGGGGTCATAATGGGTTGATGATGATGATATAAAGGTTTTGTATAACGTTTCACGTTTCAGAGGGCGACTTGAAAACTTCCGACAGTAAGACCAGCCACTAGTCTAGCAAGCCTCCACCGATCCGGACTTGGCCCCCGTGGTGGAGTATGGCCTATAACTTCCTCAGGGAAGATACCCGTGCCCCTCGGTGGGGACATAATGGGTTGATGATGATGATCCAAAGGTTGTCTTTAGATCACTTTCAGTGATAAGGCCGCCGGCTGTCCTCTCAGGTTAAGAAATATCTCAGTAATTTCTATTTTTATGTAAAAATCTATCTATGTAGGTATGTCCCACGGCTGGGGCACGGTTCTCTTCCTACATCGCAGGAATGTTAGGCCGCACTCCACCAATCGAGAAATAAAAACATTCTAAACAGTAATAAGTAACTTTTTGTCTTTAAACTCTCATCTTTAATAAAATCTACTTGGGAATCCTAAAGTGCTCGCACGTTAACAATACAGTCGACAGCCCATCAACCAACAGCCATGCAAACTGGTTACATTTGCACCCAAAATATAAAGGTAGAAATGCCGTCGACAATAGGTCTCAATCTCAACAGTATTTCTTAAACATTCACGATACTCATACGTCGGGAAATAAGGTAATTACGTTTTACCTATTAAATAATCGCGATTTGACCCGTTTAATATATAACTAACTAAATAGGTCACAACCTTTACAAACGTGCACTCTAGTCAATCAATCGATCAATAAATAAATAATAAATAAATAAATATTCATGGACATATTACACAGATCTCGTTAGCCCTATACTAAGCACAACTAAATGACTTGTGTTATAGGTGCTAACTCGACGATAGATTTAATACAATAAATACATAGATAACATCCAAGACCCGAGACAAACTAGAAAAGTTCGTTTCCTAGTTTGACCCCGCCGGGGATCGAACCCGAAACCTTCCGTTTTACAGTCAGCGTGCTAAACCGCTGCGCCACCGAGGTCGTCTATCAAATCAATTTATTTCAACGTAAAGAATTTAAATTCTGTTTGCTGAATGTCAATGTACGATGTAAAATGTAAGCCGCTGCCTTCGGGCCGTATTGTAGTGGAGAAAAAGGCAGCGGAAAAAAAACTCCACTCTGACCATCTTTTCTCAAGTCATCTTAAACCAAATACATCAGTTGCCGTTAATAAGACTCATCTCCGCAGTTTTAAAGCACATTTTCCTTTAGCTCAAACTCCCCACTAATTAACTGTAAAATTCTTATCAGCAACAGAAATTAAAACTGCACGCGACTAGTCCTCTTACAATGTCAATAAAGATCTTTAACAAATTACTAGAAGCACTCAGACCAGAAATATTATAGTTAATAGCAGACTCCGCAAACGTCATCCTATGTCTCAATTTAGATCTTTGTCTATCTGTACGCCAAGCTTCACATAAATCTGTTCATATTATTAAATTTTTTTCTACCAAAATTTTTAGCGGAAATCGATTGAAGTGCATGTTTGTTGATCTTAGCTTCTAGATATTACGTTACATTTGATAAGATTTATGATGATCACTTTTTGAAAAAAAAAAAATGTATAACATACTTTTAAAAACCTATTTAGAGGCTAAAAATTCCACTCATGCCGGGATTCGAACCCGCGACCTCTGGCTATCCGTGCCAGGTTAGCACGGGTTAGTGCATTAAGAGTAAAAATAGTATAATCATGTATAACACAAAACAATCGGTTTCCATTTTCGGTGCTAGTGGAAGCATCAATAAAAAGAATTTGAAAACATAGAAATCCGATTGTTTTGTATAACGTTTCATGATAAACACAGAGGGCGACTTGAAAACTTCTGACAGTAAGACCAGCCACTAGTCTTGCAAGTCTCCACCAATCCGGACTTGGCCCCCATGGTGGACTATGGCCTATACATTCCTCAGGGAAGAGACCCGTGCCCTTACGGGTCTCTTCCCTGAGGACATAACGGACGGTGAGGACGTAATGGGTTGATGATGTGATCAACACTTTATATGTCGCCACAGCTAGGGCACGGGTCTTTTACAGATAAAAAGTACATCAAGGAGGTCAGTGCGTCCTACCTATGAGCTACGGAGACGAGACATGGACACTCACGTCGCCTCAAAGTCGCTCAGCGAGCTGTGGAGAGAACTATGCTCGGAGTTTCTCTGAAGGATAGGATTCGTAACGAATGCATCCGACAGAGAACCAAAGTTATCGACATAGCTCAGAGAATTAACGAGCTGAAGTGGCAGTGTGCTGGCCATATCTCGCAAAGAACCGACAAGCGTTGGAGAAAACGTGTTCTTGAGTGGAGACCGCGACTCGGCAAACGTTGTGTAGGACGCCCTCCGACCAGGTGGGATGACGATCTGCGAAAAACTGCCGGCAGATGCTGGATGCGGCAAGCTGAAGACAGGGCGCTATGGCGCTCATTAGGGGAGGGCTATGTCCAGCAGTGGACTACATAATACAGCCTGAAGAAGAAGAAGGTCAGTGGAACCCAAGCACTCCTTAGTCCCACGCCTCTCTATCCTCGAATATGCGTTAACAGCCAGTGTAATAAAAAGTTTGATAAAGCGAACGTTCGATACCAGGAAAGTTATCAAGTGCGCAATTTATTACGCTGAAAAATAAGTAGGTACATAGGTTTACCTACGCGATTGCTGAATTCTCGCAGTAGGGATTTTCCACGGAATTATCGCGTGAGTAGGTACTCTACTCGTAGTCTAGACCTTGACATAAAAAATATTTGCGTAGGTAAGTACTTAGTCAATACTTAGTTCAGCATTCATATCGACATATTTTACATACGCGACAATGGCTGTCCACCTGAGCCAATAAATTCATGTAAAACAAAGTACTTATGTTTTCACGTAGCATTTTCGTAAGCGCTTATTTTCAAGAATTTTCCTAACGCAAGGAGATAAATTCAATTGTAACTTAACGTTACTTGAAGTTACATAGGGCTCTTCAAATCAAATCTAAAAAAAACAGCAAAGTGCGAGTCAAACTCACGCACTGAGTTTCGTACAAAATTGTAGGTTTGTCCATATGAGGATAGAGTCTCAAACATTTTATATTAGAAGTTTTAGGGCTCCGTATCTGAAAAGGGAGAACGGCACCCGTGTGGATCACTTTATTGACCGACCGTCAGTCGGTCAAGACCCTTTATATCGGAAACGCGTGGCGAAGATGAAATTAAAATGCCCGTGTTAAAATTAAATCCGTTTACTCAAGTCTCAAGCCTCTTGAAGGTACCGAAAAAATCAAACAATTAAGTCAACGCAAAAATTAGTTACGGCTGTTTATGCCGCAAAAAACGTACAGTCGGTTAGTCTGTCTGTCTGTTCTGCTGTCTGTCTTTTAGAATATACCTCGGGCTCTACAGTAGGCTGCGGTTTTCGCAGAAAGCACACGAGTGTAATAGGTACTTCCTGCTCTGTATAAAACTTTTCTTAACTATTTTGAAAAGTTACCTAAAGTTAAGTGCCATATTAGTTCCGATATTTCTATTACACGAATATATCCGATTCTATCCGATAGTAGCCGAAGTATATTTTAAAAGCTAACAGACTGTATATTTCGTTACTCGAGGGAATCGAAATACACTGAAAAAAAATATATATTATTTCAACAAAGATCTTGTTTGATCTTACTATACAACATGACTCCATATGAGCCTGTCAAGATCTTAACTTCATTAACTAAGAGAACTTTATTAATCTACGGTTGTTTATATCTACCATGTAAATTGCTTATTTTACAAAGGCACGTTAGTATATTTAAAACTATTCTTGTCGAGTGAAAACAATGTACTAAATAGATGTTACGAAAACGAATTGTTGAGCTAACCAAGTGAATAGTTATTAGTAGTAATTCTCATCTAACGCAATCATCTAACATTGTCATATAAAATATGCTATTTAGTTGCATTAAATAAGGAATGTGTTGGCCTTATAAAGATACATAGACGTAATAATACTTTTTTTAATCAATGTTAAACACGAAATTTTACTAAAATAACAAAGTTTGATGGTGGATTTAACTAAGGCCTTATTTAATATCAATAAATATAAAAGTTGGTTCCACCATACAAGTTAATAATTCCAGTTTTGGTTTTTGTTTCATTTGATTATTGAACTTCATTTTACCTAATATTATATTATTTGGTTCAACAAAGGTACCTATTTGTAATAATTTAGTGTCTAGGATATGTTTACCAAGGTAATTATTGATAGTACTACAAAGGATTAAAGATTTGATTATGTCTCTAAATAAATTCACCTATATCGAATATTACATCATTTCGCTCAATAAAGTTAATTATTTGTATTAATTTAGTGTCTATGTTATATTTGACAAGGTGATTATGGTATCAACCAAAAAGGGTTGTTGATGATATTATGACAGTTAATAAATTAAACTATGGCACTTTTTTAACATACACAAGATCCACTGTCGCATTTACTTAGCTAGTTCAGTAGATACCTATACAGGGTGTAAAAAAAGTATTTTGAATCTTCAGAATTCTGCTCCTCATGCCCACTATTTTACCCAAAGAACATGGGTCAGGACTCGAGATCCTTGGGTAAAATTGTTGGGCATGAGTAGCAGAAATACCTAAATCCTAAAGATTCAAAATACTTTTTTAAACCCTGCATAGGTACCTACTAAACTAGCTAACTAAATACAACAATGGATCATGTACTTATATTAAATGTGCCATAGTTGAATTTATTATGTGACATAATAATTGTATTAATCAGTAATTTATGCCAACTAATAAAACAACAATGTAAGAAAATCACATTTATTTTTAACTTGCCACTAACTATTATACTTTTCTTATAAACTACAGTTACTAGAGTTAAATATAACTTTCCGTTAAGTACTGCGAGTATTCATGTTCCATATGTTACATTAAGTGACATTATTACATGAAAATGTATTATTTGTAATTTATGCCAATTATTCAAACAATAGCGTTAAAAAAAATCACATTCATTTTGTCACATTCCGCAACCTCTGGCTATCTTGGCTCAATTGGTAGAGCGCTGGCACGGATAGCCAGAGGTTGCGGGTTCGAATCCCGGCATGGGTGAAATTTTTAGCCTCTAAATAGGTTTTTGAATTTGTCCTTAGCACGGGTTAGTGCATTAAAAATAAAAATAGTATAATGCATTTGCAATTACCAAATACGTTTTGATAGTTTTTAGTGACTCACCAACGATCATTACGTAGGGTTGTGGTGATATACCCTTGTCACTAAGAGTTTTTAGCCTCAATTGAATAGGTAGCCTGTCCTATCTCAGCGTCAGACTTGACATGTTTGACAAACGCATCACGCGTTTCAGCCTTAGACGGCTTCCACGGGCGTCCAGTGGGCCCGTCTTTTTGTTTTTTTCTTTTTTGATTGCTGGACCGTTGATGTATTTAAGAGGAACGGTATGGACAAGAAAGCTGCGAGATTTCTGTGTTCTTCATAAGCTGAAACAAAAGAACAACAATAGATACATAAAAGAAAACAATAAATCAAATCAAACATTTTCTAAGTTTCTTGCAAGAGTATTAATTAAACCGCTGGAGCTAGAAAACTTTAATTTGAAGAGTGTGTTCATTGGGTTGGATAAGTAATATTTTATGTACTTACAATCAGCCAGGCATAATAATTCTTGACAGAAGATGTCTTTAGATTTTCTCTCTTTGAGTAAAGATAAAAATTTTAGTTTTGCTACTGGAAATATATCAAACAAACTGTTTTAGTCTTCATAAAGTTCGTTGCAGTCGTTGAGTAGCTGAAACAAAAATGCACAATAAAATATAGGAAGCTTAGATAAATAAATTGAATCCAAATCGATAGTACCGAAATAGGTAAAGACAAGCTTAGGTATTTGTTAATAAGTAGATTATTCTGAAAAATGTATTCCATGTTTTAATAGGATAATTCATTGGTACATACATACCAGGGTATAACCTTGAGGTTTCTTTAATGCTGGGTATTGGTTGAAATAAGCTTCTATGGGCGTGTCTCCTTTTCTTAAATCATGAATTCGTTGTTTTATTGTGAGTTTCCACTTTGTCTCAATCAAGTCCCACGGCTCGGAGCTATTATGGAGCCATAATAAATCATCCTCTACTGTTTCATTTAAGGTGCTCATGAAGCTTTCGGGCAATGGTCTTGAAGTTGAGGCAGGCGAACTGGGGGATTCCTCCCTGTTCCTATTTTTAGCTGTAAGCGATCCCAGTTGTTGAAGGCGACTCCGCTTATTAAGGACTTGGTGTACCAGTTTGCCTCGAGCTTGACGAACGACACCCGAGGCTGTTGTACAGCCTGGTATGTAATAAGTAGTTGTTCTCTCTCCAGGAAAAAGCTCGGTTATCAATTTTGTCCAATTGAAATATATGCTTCCAACTACTGGCGTATTTAGTTTCTCATTAAGAATTGCCTTCGCAATCACCGAAGCTAACAAGTTTCTTGTAGAATCTCCGTCCAAGGCACCCTTGTATATGAGCAGCGCTGACGATTCTAGAGATTGCTTTAGCAGCCTCTCAAGCTCAAAACTTCATAGAAAAAAAACGGTGGAAAGGTGTCCGGTCCCGCGGGCGGGGTAACTAGCAGGCACGCGTGCCCCGCGGCGCGGGGGTGGAGTTGGATGCACGGGGTCCGAGGGGTGTCGCTCTTTTTAGCGTCAAATATGAACACCGTCAAATTGATACTTTGCTTGTTTAGATCTACTAAGTGCAGATTGTTGATGCTACTAAGAACATTGTTAATTTAATACGTATAAATGATTTGTTTTGATTTTACAAATGTATTGAACCAAATATTTTTGATGTTTGTATCTATAATCTAAAACTTAAAATTAGTTACTAGTCCTATTCAATTAAAAGTATTAAATTATTTGTTATGATATTATAAATGTATCGAACCAAATATTTTTTGATGCTTATATCTATAATGATAAAACGTAAAATTAGTAAATAGTCCTACCTAATTCAATTTTCATACTTGTTTATCGCAACATATACATTAATTATTCTAACGTTGCACTTCTGTAACTTAATTAACATATTAACGTAAATACAAACACTAGATCTTAGTAAGCCCAAAAAAAACAAGAAATATATTCAATAAAGAGTTATTTTAGGTCAAATAAGAATTTGTCACTTTTAATGAGAATGTTCATTATAACAAGCAATTGCAACCAAATAGATTTGAGCAAATTAAGTTGGTTGTTGCACCAATTGCACTCTTGTTGCAGCTACTATATTGTTGCCTATAATAGCCATAAGCAGCTTTCTTCCAACCATTTTAGCGTCAACTAAGAGAAAAGACGACTTAGTTGGCATCGAGTTTTTTCAGTGTACATAGATTCTTCCCGTTTATCTAGAATCATGAAATTTGGTAAGAAACAATATTACGAACTGTTAGTAATACGCTTTGATTTCCCTACGAGAGTCAAAATATGAGACAGAAACGGCCGTATCTATTGGGTTGACTAAGAAACTTGATTATTTCACAGTTATATTCTTTTTAATGCACTAACCGGAACCTGAACGTAATACAGAGAGTATTGTAAAGAGGTTCAAAATACTCGTATCTCTGATTTCGGTGAGTCGCCCATTAGCTCAGTTGGAAGGCCGCTGGCACGGATAGCCAGGGGTCGCTGGTTCAAATCCCGGCATGGGTGGAATTTTTAGCCTCTAAATAGGTTGTTAAAATTGTCCTTAGCACGGGTAAGTGCATTAAAAACAATATAATCATACCGATAATGTTAGTTCTTTTCTACGCCTCGCTAATATGAGCTACTAGAAATTCTAATCCTACGCAGACGAAATCGCGGACACCATGCTAGTGGGGTTTAAACGGCCGTATCTATTGGGTTGAGTTACATACTTTTTTTTTAGACTTTATTTTTTCACAGTTCGAAGGACTGCGTATGCCAGTATTTGATATCAATTTGAACTTGCCGTATTTCTGAGAAAAAGTCTCAACAGACAGACCAACAACGAAGGGTTTCTTTTTAAGATACTGAACTTTCTACGCTTATGAACAGGGTCAAGTTTCATAAAACAAAAATTCGTAGTTTATTACGACATTTCGAAGTACGATGCGTAGCAGAATCTACTTCTTAACGTGGGTTTAATCGACTTTGCAATGTACATCGAATTGTCATAGTGAAACAGTCAGCTGGTTATATTTGTGTCTTGAATGTTTGTTTGTTTGTTTGTTACGCTTTATTGCACAAAAATTAAGAAACAGAAAAATAACTTAAAGTGTTGATGTACAAAGGCGGACTTATTTCAAAAGAAATTTCTTCCAGCCAGCCTAAGAAAGATTCTGTTCACTGTTTTAACAAACTTAATACAGTTCTAAGTATCTTCGGTTATTAAATCACTGTTTATAAATGAGTAGTATCAGATTGTAAGTACAGTCTTACCTGCCTTAAATACCAATAAAATTCACATTACACTAAACTAAACCACCTACCTATTAAAAGCTTCATTTTGAATTCAGAAACTAGGAACACAGAAGACACTGCCACCACTCTCACCAGATCGTACCAAACAGACTGCTATTGAATCAGACGAGACATTCTCAGTGATATACTCTGGTAATTGACCCATCATACATTGGCCTTATTTATTTACTCTTATGTCTATTTGACGGTCTCGGTGGGGCGCAGCGGTTTGGCACGCTGACTGTAAAACCGATAGTCTCGGGTTCGATCCCCGGCCAGGTCAAACTAGGAAACGATAGTTTTTGGGTTCTTGGATGTTATCTATGTGTTGTATAGAATCAGGCGTTACTTTGCGGAAATCCATAATAGCATTAAAAAGTTAAAATTACTTTGCTGAATTCCGCCAAAAATCCCACAAGCACCATGCGGTTAGCTAATACTTGTGTGAGAAAACACGCGACGCGTTTCGCCTCTAACACGAGGCATCCTCAGGCTCCCACTTGCATTTGGGAGCCTGAGGATGCCTCGTGTTTAGAGGCGAAACGCGTCGCGTGTTTTCTCACACAAGTATTGGTGTTGGTTGTGGTGTGTTCGTGTCTTGCTTCTGCTTGAAAAAGTGGGAGGGAGGGCGGTGCATTAGCTAACCGCATGGTGCTTGTGGGATTTTTGGCGGAATTCAGCAAAGTAATTTTAACTTTTTAATGTTATCTATGTATTTACTGTATTCAATTTATCGTCGAGTTAGCACCTATACCTTAAGTCCTTAATTTGTACTTAGTATAGGGCTAACAAGATCTGTCTAATATGTCCATGAATATTTATATTTTATATTTATATTGTAGTTTTTAATAGCAGTCGTAGCGGAGCTGTAGAACACCGGCTTCTCAATCTGGCTGTTGTGGGTTCGAATCCTGGCATGTGCCAATTAGTTTGTTTTCTAAGTTATGTAAGAGAGAGAGAGAGAGAGAGAGAGAGAACTCTTTATTGCACAACCAGGAAAAGATTGAAAGAGATTGTGAAGTTATAGCAACAACACTACTTTTTAACCGGCAACGCTACTGTCTGAAGTGTTAACATACCTCAGGGTGTGCTATGCAAAATGGCCCAGCCAGCCATTATCCAGTGCAACCCTCGTACGAAGGTCGCAGGGATTGTGTGTATTGTCATATTTTCGTAAATGGCATGGCAAGCGATACGTACCTTAAAATATTATCGTATCTTCACCATGTGTGATGCCCTTTAAATCATAGTAACGCAGAAGGTGACAACCAGTATTGGTTGAATCTGACCAATCGTGCCAAAGTAGGTTTAATCTACTACACTGTAGCTGTTACAAACTGATTGACGAGATCAATGAGATTGCTCTGTATGACATTAAATCAATTGATCAGTAAATGGAATATCATTGGCATAACATGTCCCAGCACCTTGATTATGTAACTTTACACATATACATCTGTGTGCAAAAAATATCTACTGGACTTTGTCTTACAATTATGTGGATCAATGACTGTAACATATCAGATATTCACTGAAATGCAGTACTCACTATGTGTGATACATATTACACTGCATATCTACACGGCAGAGCTAAATAAAAATTCCACTTTCGCACACAGATGTATATGTGGATAGTTATATAATCAGGACCTGAGATCTGTCCCAGACACACATCAAACAAATAGTAGATGTAGTGATTTAGCAAGATAAAAAGTACAAACAGCATGCGTGCTTGCAACAACTAAGTAATTAAAGTAAATAAGTTTTTTTAGTATGTGGCGGGCCCAGAACATCTTGATTGAGGTGTTATAATAGATAACCAAATTGGTTTCTTAATTTCAAATAACACAATTACTCGTCCTGGTCCCGAGCTAGGATTCCCTGTAATATGTTAACCAGGAAAACCCATTGGTTGGTGGATAAAATTGGAAGTTTAAACACGGAATTCTTTGTAAATGGAATGTGGAATTTTTAGCCTCTAAATAGGTTTTTAAAAAATGGAATCTTTTTGGAAAGGCTTTGCCCGAGGCAATTTGTACAAATTAAGCGCAGCAGCCTCGAGTAGAAATCCAACACACAGTCTAAGTGTTGCTGGTCAAGTGCGCTAACTAGTTGCCCAACGAGGCAATATTTTCTCGGTAATTATCACAGTGACATTACGGTATCCAAGAAAAGACACTAGAAGGAAGGGACGCCCGAAAACAAGATGGGACCATACTGGACCGGAGGAGCGAGTTCGGTGGAGAGAGCTGGAGGAGTCCTATGCCAAAAGGCACGCCAATTTGTGAGACATACTATAATCATAACTGAAATATTTAGTATTTTGAAATGTGAATGCTGTAGCGAATTCGGAATAAAAGGGGCTATACTATTTTTATTTTTAATGCACTAACCCGTGCTAAGGACAATTTTAAAAACCTATTTAGAGGCTAAAAATTCCACCCATGCCGGGATTCGAACCCGCCACCTCTGGAACGGATAGCCAGAGGTCGCGGGTTCGAATCCCGGCATGGCTGGAATTTTTAGCCTCTAAATAGGTTTTTAAAAAAGGGCTATATTATTATTATATCCCAGTTAGGTTATAAATGGATCTCATTGCAGTTGCTGAGTAAAGTTCGGTTTAGAATAAAAACTCAAGTACACTTACCATCTTCATAGGCTCTGCGAACACTGTAGCCCCTATTCTTGCTGTCTGATCTTCGCGCGTCACTCAGTTCATTCAGAAAACCGTTTCTTTCGTCGGCACCGATCATTTTGTAACGAGACACCAAGTCTAACCTATTTTGGAAGTTTTACTATGTAACATCACTCTCTAGAAGCTTACGTGGAAATTATTAAAATCTACGAGATAACCCGAATACGTGTCTTTATTTTGTCACCGTGGAAAGCGAGTGTAAGTTATTTTTTATTTACGTTTTTAGTTTAGTTCAATTCAATTCAATTTTTGGGTAAAATGGCAATCAGCCGCTGTCGACTATTTCTGCCAATGTCACGTTTTGATAAGACATGAACTTATAAGAAAATAAAAAATAAAAAAGAAAAACAAACAAAAAATAGGAAACTTCCTTTTTGTGGGCTTTGCATGCAAGACGTACACAGAATCTGTAAAGAATAAACATTGATTAGGTATTTACCACAGAACATAAAAGTATTTACAGCAGCGTACGAGTACAACAGTACAACATAAAACATTTTACACTGGATGACAATTGCAGGTTATACTTTAATATCGTTTTCCCCAATGAATTTAATAAGGATAATAAATAGGTCCACAGAGGATGGTAGATAGGATAGCAGACATCTAAAGTTAATAGGGAGGGGGATTTTTAGTGGCGGAATAATACTATATAGATTAAGAGACCGATTGTTTCTGGGGCAATTGAAAAATAAGTGGTCGAGGTCACCATCCTCAAGACCGCATTCACAGATTGATGAGTCTCGTACCCTGATCTTATTCAAGAAAACGGGTGTGCAGCAGTGCCCAATACGCAACCGGCAAATTACCGAAACCACTCTCTTGCTAACTTTTTTAAAAGCGTGAAACCATGGTTTTGACAGGACAATAGGCTGGACGGAGAAGAATGTAGAACCCTTGTTGCGGCTACTCTCTTGCCACAAAAGTTGCCAATTTTCATTCAGTCTTTGTTTAGGCAAGGAAAGTAGATCATAGGCTTGGTGAGAATAGTGTTTCATGTCTCCTTCATGGCCACAAGCATGCTTAGCGATTGTGTCCGCGTTTTCATTGCCTACAATGCCGGCGTGTCCAGGAATCCAGACCAGAGCCACCTCAAGGTCCTTATTGGAACACTCAAATAGAGTTTTTTTTATTTCCAGAATTATTTTGCTATTAAGTTTACACTTGAGTTGGCTCTGATCTAGAGCCTGTAGGCAGCTCAATGAGTCAGTGAAGATTACGGCATTTTTGATGTTGTGTGATTCCACAAACCGGGAAGCCTCCAAGACTCCGATGCACTCACCCGTAAAAACAGACGATTCCGGTGGGCATTTAAACTGGATGGCTAGTTTGGAGTTTTCCAGAAATATGGCTACACCAACAGGAGTGGATGGGGACAATTTTGAAGCATCAGTAAAGAGTTTCTGGCAACCAGGCCAGCGTTCGTTTACGACAGAATTAAAAATAGAGTTCGCCGCTGGATTGTCCTTTTGTATACCAATATTCAATACAGTATTGGGTTTGAACTGTAGTACGTTGAATCTGTACTCGAATATAGGTACGGTTACTGCCGTCTCCAAAGACCCTTGGAAGCGCTGCAACTGTCTAAAGCTTAGTAGAATAGTAGGAATTTCCTTGTATTTCCAATAATTACTGGTACGGGTCAGTGCATCAAGTTCCCGGAGCTTTTGAGGGAGTATATGCGAAGATCTGGAACAGACCTTGGTCATAAAGCGATCCGCAAGGAGCTTGCGGCGCAGGTGGAGTGGGGGATCGACAGCTTCTATTTGCAAGGTATTAGTAGGGGTAGATCGCATACAACCCAAGATTAGGCGAAGACATTTATATTGGATCCGGTCAAGTTTGACCAACGACGTCTTGTTGATCGGCTCCAAAACAAAACAGCCGTAGTCCATCACGCTTCTAATGAGAGCATTGTACACTAATTTAAGACAAAGGGGGTGGGCTCCCCACCAGACTCCGGCAAGAACCCTAAGGATTGAGTATACTCGTTCACATTTCTTCGCCACATGTTCAATGTGATGGACACCAGAAAGCTTGGAATCCAAGTAGACACCTAGAAATTTGACTTTGTCCTTCTTGGGAATTATATCATCACCAATTTTTACTTCAATATCAGGGATATTGTTCGACCTTTTCCGAGTAAAAATTAAGAGCGAGCTCTTATGTGCTGAAAGGAAGAGGCCATGGTCGGAAAGCCATTGGCCAAGGGATCTTAGAGACAAGTTCAGAGATTCAGCTGCGTCTTCTATGGAGTTATCAGAAACATAGAGCGCAACATCATCTGCATACTGTAAGATGTGACAGTTATAATTGAGGCTGGTATTAATGTCCTGGGTGTATATATTAAAAAGTATGGGGCTCAACACGGAGCCTTGCGGGAGTCCTCTCCATATTGTTCTGCAGTATGGTTCTATGTCCGGTACGCGAATGGCAACAAATCGAGACATAAGGAGGGAGCATATGCACCGAACCAACTTAACAGGTATTCTCAGTTGTAGCAGCTTTTGCCTGAGAACTGAAAGGAGGACGTTATCATAAGCTGCTGATATGTCCAGAAATACTGCCACTACAGAGTTGTTACCGCTTAGTGCCACTCTTACGTCTGTGACCAGTACCGCAACGCTGTCCATTGTGCTTAGTCCTCTTCTAAACCCGAATTGCGTGTTTGGTAAAAGACCTCTACTCTCCACAAGCCACTCGAGACGATTTTTCAAGAGATGTTCTAAGACCTTAGATAGTGCGGACGAGAGGGCAATGGGCCTAAAGCCGTTAGGGTCTGCGGAACTTTTCCCTGGTTTAAGAAGGGGCATGATTAATTGCTTCTTCCAAGGCTCTGGAATGTAACCAGACTCAAAACAGGTATTAGCGAACTTCAGAAAGTAACTAAGAGTATTAGGGCCAGCTTTTGCTAGGAAAGAGTACGGAAAGCCGTCTTCCCCTGGAGCAGTGTCCTTTATCTGTGTTACGACATTTGTTAGTTCCTCCATGGAGAAGGGCTCATCCAACTCATTGCCGGGCCCACCCATGGGTAGTTCAGGGGTCCGTATCTCATCTTCAGTAGGTACATAGGGGGGAGCTAAGTTGGTAAAGAACGCCACGGCCACCTCCTCCGAGATGACATTTGAAGGTTTTGGGGCGTAACTATGCCTGAACCTATTTATTTGCTTCCAAACTAAAGAGAGTGGAGTGGAAGGAGAGAGGGAGGTACAGAACGACCCCCAGCATGTTCTTTTCTTCCTACGGAGGGCGCGCCTGGACTTCGCCAGTACACGGCGATACTCAACCAAATTACTAATGGAGCAAGATTCGTTGCATTTTTGCTCTGCTTCTTTGCGTTCCTTTATAATTTGAGAACACTCTTCATCCCACCAGGGAGGCGAAGGGATCATTCCAGAGTGAGGTTTTTTGGGAGGGAACGCAGATTCGGCCGATAACTTAATTACACCAGTGAAGCTGTTATATGCCGTAACAATATTATTTTCCTCAGGAGGTGGGAGAGACTGGATTTCTCGTTCCATCAGATTTGTGTAGGTTTCCCAGCCACTCTTGACCAAGCGATATTTGAGTAGAGGCCTTGCTACCCTTTCTGGTAGGGATTTGCCAGGTAATGTAACCGTTAACGGGAAGTGATCACTTTCGTGGGTGGAGTTCAGGCGATCCCAGTTACAGCAGGGGGCCAGACCTATCGAACAAATGGTAAGGTCCACACAACTCTTCCTCTCCCCAAAATTGCCCCTACGGGTAGCTCTACCGTCGTTCAGAACACAAAGCCCCATGTCATCAACCAGCTCGGCCAGTTCTTCACCAAAGTTATCGCAGTGTTCTGAACCCCAGCAATAGTGGTGCGCGTTAAAATCACCCATGATTATACAAGGTCCCTGTAGCTGGGTGAACAAATTTCTTAGAGAGCTAATTAATGAAATGTGAGGATTAGATATATACAATGATACAAAAGTTATTCCAAGCGCTTTCACAGCAACCATGTTCATATACTCATCGTCATCATAATTTAATAGAGGAAGCGGAACAAGGGAAAAAGAAATTTTATTACTGACAAGCAATGCACAACCTGCATAGTTGTCAACTCTATCGTCACGGACACAATAGTAACTATTTACATTAAAGTGGGAACCTGGTTTTAGCCAGGTTTCACTGAGGCAGCATATAGCTGGGGTAAATTTATTTAAAAGATATATTAATTCCTGTTTTTTATTGTTGATACTCCGTACATTCCACTGAAGGAGGGTAAGGGGGGGAGCCATTATAAAGCGCACACATCATTGTGTTAAGTTTGTAAGCAACGTGGTCCGGTAGTGATTTAGAGGATATTAATGAACAGATAAGAGAAACAAGTTGTTCCATCTGGTCCTCCCTATTAGGAGATGAAACATTTTGGTGCTCCTGGCTCAGGGCACAGCCATTTCTTGAGGGGGAGAATGAGTAGTCTTGAATCAAGGCTTGATGAGTGCGTCTGTCATAACCTGGAGTTAAGGGGGAGCGGGACCTTTGTTTTATGGATACTGATTTTTTGTGAGACTTTGGTGGCTCTTGATCAAGTGATGCTCTATTGGAAGGACCCGGACGGGGCTGGGAAGTGGAGTGGGGGTGGCCTGGTTGTGACTGGGAAGGCCAACGTGGGGCCATTTTTGTGGCATTTGCATAACTCCTTGAAATTGTAGGTATTTTTTTCTCTGCTTCGACATACGAAATTGACTGCTCAGCCATTAATAATTTGATTGCACGTTGTCTGCCGTACTCTGGGCAGTCTCTACTATTAGCAGGGTGTTCTCCATGACAGTTGACGCAAAATGAGTCACCCATCTGCACACTACAACCATCACCAGGGTGGTCAAGACCACACTTGTAGCATTTGGGCTTAGATCTGCATAAGTTTCTTGTGTGGCCAAAACGGCAACAGTTGTAGCATTGTATGGTAGGGTACAAATATAATTCTACCTCAAGCGAGGTATAACAGCAAAAGACCCGCTTTGGCAAGATTTGACCGTCAAAAGTGAGGACAACTGTCTGGGTTGCTTTCCATTCAGGTTTCCCTTCATCGGATACAAATTTGCGGTTCATCCTCCGGACTTTCAGAATTTTGCCACAGCCTGTTGGTACCTTAACATACATCATTACTTCTTCATCCGACCATTCAGCTGGGACAGACCTCACCAAACCCATACGAGTAACATTAAATTGTGGGACCACTGCACGGTATTTATTGGCTTCGAGTATTGGATGTGAAATAAATGCATTTGCATCCTCGGGTGATTTAAATTCCACCGCAACCTTGTTGCGTCCAAGGCGCTTTATGCCATCAGGAAGTATATTGCCGATGTTGTGTTTAAGCAGAAATAGACCAAACTTGATGTGATGGAGCGTAGAACCAGAGTTCTGCTCGGCTTCTATCCGTGAAACATGGACTATGTATGGTGCTTTGTCGAGGGCAGAGTACTTCATTCTTCCAGGTGGGCTGATAGTGGGTCTAGGCAATTTTACCGGCATTATAGTTGGAGAACTGGGCAATGCTGCGCGCTTTCTAGACGTGTCTGACGTGTCCATTTGGACCGCAGGTAAAGAATTTTGGTCATTAGGAAGGGTGACTGTACAAACCGGGGTATAAACAAAAGGGTCAATGTCGGGAGGTTTAGGGGGGATCTTTATGTCGTCCATTCTGATTTAAGTAAATGATTGGACTTACCGGGGTTGTTGTTTATACAAGCACAGATAGTCAACACGACACAGGACAAAACACGATAAGGAAGCCAACAAAAAGTACTTAAAGAGTGTCAAATAGATGCAGAATTCCGAGAGCGCATGTGCTAACCAAGAGCCGCGACGACAGAATCCTCTTTAGTTTAGTTATTTGATTGAAGTATCGGTTTGGTAGGTAAGTAGATTGACGTCAAAGTGTGTAATGACGTCTGTTGATCGATAAATGGGTATCGATAAATAAGAAGGTTGGCTTAAGCTTTGAGGTAGTTGTGAGCAGAAAATTTATTTTCCATGAGCAAGATATTCGTGAGGCGTG
Organism: Yponomeuta sedellus; assembly: GCA_934045075.1. Classification (NCBI taxonomy): domain Eukaryota; kingdom Metazoa; phylum Arthropoda; class Insecta; order Lepidoptera; family Yponomeutidae; genus Yponomeuta; species Yponomeuta sedellus. The sequence goes on from OW203733.1 coordinate 2,084,056, forward strand.
AAAAACTATCTATTTAGGCCTTTGTAAAAATGTGTAATGCTTGAAACTGCATAATTAACTATTTATTAATTAAATTAAGTATTTTTTGTCAGTTACGTGGTGAGCGACAATTTACAAATGCCTAAAATCCAACTTGATAACCATCAAGACATTTCAATTCCGCGATATCTAAACTCAGATTAAATGACCCGTAAATCGTTATTTTTGACCAGGACAGCTCAACTTAACAACGTAAGTGGACCAGCGGCATTATTTCGTAAGCATCCACTGAGTTGCGTGACATTGATTTTTACTTTTTTTGAGCTACTCCGGTAGTCAAATGCATACATTTTTTGACACTGAGGAGTCGTCTAAATGCTTCACTCAATAGAGTGGAGTGCTACGTAAAGGAGGCCTGGTCAATTAGTCAGGGTCGACACATTCAGGGTTATTATATTGGACTAAAATCGAGTAGTTAACTGTTAATTCTATTGTACCGCCCATTTCTGTTTTGAACAATAAGCTACATTTCTAGCAATGCGTTAGTAGCACTATTTATACACCGAGCAATATTTTCGTTGCAATGAAATGGAGGACTATGTCCAGCAGTGGACAACATAATATAGCCTGAAGAAGAAGAAGAATTAAATGTTACAAATTTCAATCAGTATTAAATGAAGGTTATGTTAGGTGAATGTCTTCACTAATCCGACATTACCGTAGCCAAATAATATGCATTTTTAGAAGTAGTTTTCTTGGTTGTAGTTTTTCGTGACGATATCGCAAAAATTCATGTCATAAAAATAAAATTCTACTACTTAGAGGGCATTAGGGTCACTTAAGAAAGTAAAAATAAAAAGCGCTATATTGGATGAGCCATCATTTACAGAATTTACCAGAATATCGAGAATAGCATTGTATCGATATCACAACGCACTAGAACTGTCAAGCAACACATGGCAGACGTTGCATCATGCGATGCATTCAGAACTAATAATAAAAGTAACGAACACACAAGATTACTGCTCCAATCATAGTTTTAGAATGTAATGCTATTATTTTGCTGTTAAAGTGGATAAAGTAGGAAATTAACACCTCAGACACGCAGGTTTTCTCACGATATTTTCCTTCACGGTTTTACTCGCTTTAAAATCATACCAGCATGCTAGCAAAACGTCAACTAAACAACAAAGAGTATCTAAACAAGTTACTTACAAAAAAAAGAAAAATTCTTGAAAAGACAATACTTTTCTTGAAACTACATAATCACTACAGAATGGTTGTTTTGTTTGATAAGATTCATAATCAGGGACGTTATACGTTGTTCGTACCATGTACTATGATACATCCATTATGGTACGCGAAAGTGCCATAACCTTGCCATTTTTTCACAAGGATACTGGATATAGAGTATCCTTGTTTTTTCATCACAAGAACTTTTGCATCACATATTTTCATCTTTCGCTTTTGCTGTTGACGAGTTTTTTTTATATCGATATCTAGCAACAGTAAAAAATCATTAAATTCGTTCAGTAAGTTGATAAGAACGTTCATATCTGTGATAGTTTTTGTAGTCTGTGGATTGTAAGTGAACTTCACGGGTGAACTTTGTAGCTTTATCGGTAATTTTTCTTCAAAAAGTTGAACTTAGAAGTAGCGAATAGCACAGATTAAAAAGAAAAAAGCGAGTAGTGTTCGTTTAAAGAATTTATGAAAATTCGAAGAAATTTTAATTCTTTAATTAATAGTACCTACCTAATTTAATAAATCCCTAAGAGTTTTACCACCCGAAACTTATTTTTTTCAAAAATACCATAATTTTGAGCGTCTGGTGCCATAATTCAAGAGTTGGCATCTAACATCCGTGATCATAATAAACACTATAACAGTACCTAGCTCTGTAGAAAACTTTTATACTCGTATTAGCCAAGTATTATTATAGTTTTTTCTTCTTATTACAATAACTTATTACTCGATTTTTTTGAACCATGTAGGTAAATCTTCCCATAATGCCTAGAACAATATGGTGCATCTTTTGGTTTAGGTAAATAATAATTTTCTATTTTTTGTCTTCTCGTGACCACGATGACTGTAACGTCGTCGAAAATTCGACTTGTTATTAGAGCACTTGTTATTGCCAGTGTTGCCAACGACTCACAGCATGACATCGCCGTTTTTCAAAGCTTAAGTAGCCTAAAGTAGCCCAATTTTTGCCGATGTAGCCTAAATAAGTAGCCTAAACTCAAAACGTTAAAAATAAAATAAAAACGTAGTTTTGAAAAATTATTTACTATTTACTTTTAAAAAAAGTTGTTATTGTAATGTACAATTTAAAACATAGTAATTTGCTGGCACGGATAGCCAGAGGTCGCGGGTTTGAATCCCGGCATGGGTGGAATTTTTAGCCTCTAAATAGGTTTTTTAAAATTGTCCTTAGCACGGGTTAGTGCATTAAAAATAAAAATAGTATAATAGTAATTTGCTTTAAAAATATACTATTCTTAAAGACTGTAGACTTAAACACTAGTATATCTTTAAAGCAAATTACTATTTACATAATCTAAAATAAAAATTATTTACACAACAGATACTGCTTCATCTCCTATTAGCAACAGCAAAAATCTACTAGCTTTAAGCCCGCAGTACACAATGACCCATGCTGGCCCACTGCTCGCCATTGCCAACTGTAGGCCACGATCAATTTTATTTCTTTACAAGTATTACAGAAGTATGTACAACAACAAAGTTATTAAAAAAATGGCGCAAAATTAAGGGCTCAGATTGATATAAATCAAAAAACTTGAAGGTCAATTGACTAAACGATGGGCCACTGTGTAAACAGGGATGGGCCATGCTCCTTTCACCTCCATCCACGATTCCTTTGAAGTGTGCCAAAAAAACCGACAACTGTCCGATTGCGCGCCACGAAAGGCAATTATCCGCCACTACACACATTCCCCCATGTACACAATGGCAATGGTGAGCAGTGGGCCAGCATGGGCCATTGTGTACTGGCCGCATTGATAATTTCGACGTTTCGACACTACTTTTTTCTTTTTTTGGCTATCTCAGAGTTGCCCTCGAGATAGCCTAAAAGGCGACCGGTCGCCGTTCACATTTTTTCGTCGCCGATTTTCTATCCGAGTAGCCTAAATGGCGAAAAATCGCCCACGTTGGCAACACTGGTTATTGCTACGGTAACAAGAATTTAATCGCATTCTGTGGCGGTGTGAAGTTTGCCCAAGAACGTTTTAAAACATCCTTGAGCATGCCGAATACCTATTAGAATGTGAAATTTTGTGAAGATGTTTGTTTGTTGCTAAATCACCCAATAACAGCTGAACGTATTTACATTATGTAATTGGCCTTTGCGTAGGGTAGACTGAAGGGCACGGGGTACGATTGAAACAGGTCATGATTGAAACAACTCAAAATTCTCGAAAACCGTTATCTTTACGCGAGTGATGCAATAGTCGTTAGACGCTGCCGGTCATTTTTGAATTATGGCGACGGACAGTTCGGGCTACTAATTATACTTAATATAATGTATGTTTTTGTGACCTCTTGTAGTCTAACTTTTTTTAAGGGTTTTTCTATTCATATTCATTCTTTTTAATCATAATCATATTTTGGGCTATACTTTAAACTTTACTATTTGATTTCTAAGGCTACCGTGGTTCTATCAACCTATACCAGTTTAAGTGTTTCTTTATTTTAATATAGTTTTGTTTATGAACTATTATATATAACTATTAGAATCATCAATGAATTTAGTTCCGAGTGATATAGGGAATCTAAACTGTCAAAATATATACAAATTAAGAAATCTAGTTATTAGTGTTGCTTTTAGACTGATAACCAATACATTGAAAGTTACGTACTTATAACTTTAATAAAAACTACAGTACTTCTAAAAACATTGAAAGTACAGCGCACGACGGTATAGTTAGTTATTTTAGTTGCGTTCAGTAAGTATACATTTATTTTTCAGATGCCCAGAAAAAGAAAGCATGTCACAGACAGAACTTCCAAAGATAAGTTTGCTTATCAGCAGGCATACGAGGAAGTTCTTTTGGGAAAATCATTGAGAAAAGCAGCTGAGATGTTTAATATAAACCACGTCTCCGTGATAATAAAAAAAACACGTAGATAATAAGAAAAATAACAAAAAAAAACGTGTTAGGTTATGATTGAAACAAGCACTTTTGTATGAAACATAATAATTTGCATTTTACATTATTTTTATGCTGTTTATGCTTGTTATTATGCTAAAACTACATATACTACGGTGAAAGTTAAAAAACAGTGTAACTCAAATCTCTTTAAGTTTCATACTTTAAAAAATATTGACCTTTTCTTCCTTATGAATATTTTGAATTATACTATGTTTACCAAGTTTTCTCGATCTCATACGACTATGTCAAAGTAACGAAAATGGTTAAGACTGATTACATAAATTCAATTTTCCTAAAGATATTTGAGTGTTTCAATTTACCCCATGTACCGTTTCAATCGACCCCACTATGGAGTCAGTTGAAACAAATTCCCCAATCACTTTAAAAACGTCATTGCAGCTTAACCGTTTGAGTAAGAGCTATAGAATACAATTCATTTAGAAGCCAAATCAGATTATACTAGCATTTGGTGTGTCAATATTACAGATAACGCCACTACATACAGGTAAAGTTAAACTGTTTCAATCGTACCCAGTCTACCTTACAGATAGACAAAGATCTGAATTGAGATATAGGATGACGTTTGCGGAGTCATTCAGTTAATAAATATTTGTAGGATAATAAATGCACAGTTATTGTTATTAGTTCTTTAATGCACAAAGTTCGTTTTAGTACAGACGATGGCACATTGACTTTATGATTTACTGCACTCTATTCCGTTACATTGCAGACCATTTATAACAGGAACAGTATAATATGAAAATTCGATGTATATTGCGTAGCCGAGTTCAGCTCAACGCTAATAGTAAAATATTTTTTGTAATAACCTCCAGTGTCTATTTAGAAGCTAGGTACCTACGCTAATTTGTGTTGGAATGTCTTTTTGGAAATAAATGATTCCTTCCGGTTTCTGAATTGAGAATTTTACTAACTGACTACCTAAATACTTAACTACAGTCTATTTATTCTTACTTGTCCAATTTAGTAAACAAGATTCAACCCGTAAACTGTAACTTTTTAGTCCAAAACTGCCATATTTCCATAAATGAAGTAACTTGGAACACTCTTTTAGATAACACGCTGCCAATTTTATAAACATAGTTCATGATAGTTCATGAATTTGCGAGAATATGTCTAGTTTAGGCATCTTATATCAATTTTAAGGTTATAATCTTGTTTACTAAATTGGACAAGTAAGAATAAATAGACTGTAGGTTCTGTCACGCTCTTTTCTGAGAAATTCAAAGAGACTGTGCTACAGTTAACTATTTACTCGTACTAAATTCTCAATTTAGAAATTGGCCCTTACTCTTTCAGCTGCTTCAAATGTACCAATTGTGGGAAATTTAGGTACCATATTTTCTGTGGCAGTGCATTCCACAGCCTGACCGAATGCACCCTGAAGGAGTCACCGTAAGCTCCAGTGTTGTGAGCAGGGATTTTATGATGGTAGTCTTCTTAGGTCCTTGTTAATCTTACGTAGTCGACTTTGCAACGTACATCGAATTGTCTTTTAATTTAACTATCAATTATTGTTTACTACTGTTGAAAGTACTTCAACGGTACAAGCTACTATCAAAGCATCGTTAGTAAGCGGCAAACGACATTCCTAAATACCGACTAGGAACTAGACTAGATTGATCGGTCCGTCGGAGAGCAGAGTTCGTGTAGGGTTGTCAAATTAATATAGTATCCTGAAGGAGCACAATTTGAAGTAGCACCGCATTGGGATCTTCACTGTAAAAAAGAAACGACAGTTAAATTTACCGATTATTGAGAACAACATCATCATCAACCCATTATGTCCTCACCGAGGGGCACGGGTCCCTACCCCGAGGAAGCCATAATCCACCACGGGGGCCAAGTCCGGATCGGTGGAAACTTGCAAGACTAGTGGCTGGTCACTGTCAGAAGTTTTCAAGTCACCCGCGCTAAGGCCTCTGAATTGGCTTAACGACTGCCATCTAGCGACAGCACGCGGCACTAACTGCTTAACGTGCCGTGCGAGGCACGGAACCGCTCGGAAAAATGCAGTAAACGCGCCCTATGTTGCTTAACTTTCGTAATCGTTTAAAATCACTCGGGCAGCCGGGGCTACGAGCGTTTGAGAACATAATAATAATAATATTAGCCTTTATTATACGTATTTTACATTACAATCAATACAGTATACATCCATATACAGCTTGGCCTCCCACAAGCCTTGTGGTTTGTGAGAGGACTTGCTTGGCCTCCCACAAGACTCGTGGTTTGTGGGGTGTGGTCTAATCGCCCTGGCTGACAAGGCTTCACTGGGTGATTAATGGGTGGTTGAGAAGCACCCAATTATATAACTAACCCAATACACATTTAGGTATGTACAATGAATGTGTTTAAATTGTTATTCTGATACTGATAATTACGACAGTGGCACTTCCAAAATGGCGCTAATTGCAATTCATGCGTAAATATATACAATAATAATAATGCAGCCTATATAAGTAGCCCAGTGGGTAGAACAACAGACTCGGAAGAGATCGAAATTCTTAATTCAGAAACCCCTAAGTGCGGAAACTATTGGACGAACTAAACAAAACAAGCTGACTAACTGACGACGTCGAGCTATCGACCTCACCTTGCCCCTTCCTCGGCTTCGACCTGGGCTGCTTGACGACCCCCCTGGGATCAGCCTGGACCAGGGTCTTGGCGGTGGCCTTCGTTTCCTCGGGCATGCTCGGCATCACGCGCTTGGATGGACGGTACGTCAGGTATGGCAGCGGGGACTCCCACAGGTTCCTGTGACGTGAACAGGATTATGGTAAAGATCATCCATTACCAATGATTGAATGAATTTACATTCATTCACACTCACTCACTCACTCACTCACTCACTCACTCACTCACTCACTCACTCACTCACTCACTCACTCACTCGCTAACGCAATAGCTCATTCATCTATTTATTTATTTAAATAAATAAATAAGTCCCTCGTCTGCGTCGGCCTGCGCAGACTACTATCCCCCGGGTACTTTTTGTCCGTGGATATGTCGATATAGAATCTTATAAATTGTATCGAATAACGCATACGAAGGACTAAAAGTACCCCGTACAAAAAGTCCCTCAAGTTACCGAGGACATCAAGAGACCGGACTAGACTGTTTTCTTTTAAAACGCCTTTTCTTTTTCAACTTCATGTAAATTACAACACAATGTTATCTCAGAATATTTGCTTCCATAGCGTACGCTTCACTCAATTTCCGGGGAACAAAATGACCGCGCACCGTAGGCGTTGAGTCCGCGACAAGTACTCGGAGGACATTTATAGGGACAAAAGTCCCTAGTCTGCGCAGGCCTCAAAAAGAAAATTATAGCCTGGTAAGACTTTTTATAGCAACTGTTAGGAAGGTTATAATTTATCTTTGGTAACTTTATTTCCAATTCTAAGGACGATCAAACCTCGATTCAGTCCTGCCTGGTACCTGCTCATTTCAGAAACCGGCCCTAAGGGTCAGTTTTTGAATTGAGAACCTCGCTGAGTAAATAGTTAACTGTAATGCTGTCTCTTACAATTTCCCAGAAAAGAGCGTGACAGAACTTTACCTAAGTATTTACTTAGTAAAATTCTCAATACAGAAATCGGCCCTTAAATGTCTCGTAATAAATAGTAGAACAATAAATGTATTTAGGCGACGATATGTCTAGCGGTCAACACATTCTGGAGTAACAATTTTTAAGTTAAAAATTCTGTTATAATTAAGTTAAAATTTTGTTTTAAAAGAATATTATGTAGAGTTTTAAAACCCTATTTTAGAGGCTAAAAATTCCATCCATGCCGTGATTCGAACCCGCGACCTCTAGCTATCCGTGCCAGCGCTCGCAGAGGTCGCGGGTTCGAATCCCGGCATGGGTGGAATTTGTACGTCTAAAATAGGTTTTTAAAATTGTCCTTAGCGCGGGTTAGTGCATTAAAAAGAATATAATATGTAGAGTTTGTTTGTCAGGTCTTCTTCTTCTTCGCATAATCTATTAATTGTGAAACTAACAATTTTGACGTTCTTTAGACATAGACAGAGACATCTTTATTCGTAATTTTCATTTACACGTCAATTTATTAATAATTCGTATTCAATAATTACAATTCAAAATAACACAATAATTATAACGCAACATGTACAATTGACAATCAACACAACTGTTTAATTGTGAAATTACTATTTGTATAGCGCTCACTGGCAGGTAAACAATTTATTTTTAAATAGGTAAATAAAAAAATATTTCAATGAATTACCTGGTGTCATCGTTGATTTCCATCCGGACCAGTCGGTCAAGCAGAGACTCCACGGGCCTGCCCGTCTCCTCGTCAAAGTACTTGAAGTCGCGAAGGGACGGCCCGGTATCGATCTCGTTGGAGACCTGAGAGAAAACGGCTATTTTAAAACTGGTATTTATGTGAAAGCGCCTGGGAAACATTGGACGAGACTAGCAGAGTATTGTTTTATTTATTACCTTGTAACAGGCCACGCTGCGCTCTAGAGCACTCAGGTCTTTCGGTACTGAACGAAAATTAGCGCTGAGGGTTCACGCCCCCAGCCATATGATGGTGAGTCTCTGCTGCTGCCATTTGCAGCAGCAGAGACTCACCACGACAACGTTTGTAAAATGTTTTCAGTTATTTTTACTGTCCGTACTTTGTCTTTTTATTCAGTGGGAACAGAGAGGCTGAAAATCGGCGCTGTGATGATGCACGCACTCGCAGCACAGCTGAGCACTATCCTTTTTATCACATATTTGTCTCTAACTTTTAGTTATAGTCTTTCTTTTACATCCATGCATAGTGTTTACATGTTCTCGAATCTGTGTGTGATATATAAACATTTTTAATTTCAATTTAAAACAAAAGTTTTAATGTAACAAAAATTCAATCAGGATGCTTTGGGAATGGTGCATTTTAATAAAAACATTACCGTGTAGGTATATTGTATATATACTATTTTATTTTAATGCACTAACCCGTGCTAAGGACAAATTTAAAAACCTATTTAGAGGCTAAAAATGTTCACCCATGCCGGGATTCGAACCCGCAACCTCTGGCTATCCGTGCCAGACTCAACTCAACTAGCACGGATAGCCAGAGGTTGCGGGTTCGAATCCCGGCATGGGTGAAATTTTTAGCCTCTAAATAGGTTTTTAAAAAAGGTATATTGTACTTCGAACCATCCTAAGTAAAAGTGTGACGACTGTTTGTGCCTGCCTACGAAAGCTTTTCACGCATGCCAAAGTCGTCTCCGTAACTAGATAACGATACAGCATTGAATTTTAAGTAGACTATGAATATAGCTGAATGTATACTTTCAGAATATGAAATACTCGTAGACACGTGTCTGCGTCGCCCACTCGCGTATGGTAATGCGTTTTACTTTTTCTGGGGCAAAATAATAGTTTGAATAGACGAAGCTCGTGTTCGAAATATTGCACGAGGCACGGTTCTCGATGCGCAAGTTTTAATTTGTTTTGCTTCCTCTAGCGACAAAAGCAGATTGTTTTGTATAATATTTTTACAAAGGCAGCCTTCTCGTACCTATGAACATTATTTAGTTCTGCTAGTATACTGTTGTAATAATAGTGGAATTTTTAGCCTCAAAGTAGGATTCGGTAAGGATTCGAACCCGCGACCTCTGGCTATCCGCGCCAGCGCTCTTTCCAACTGAGCATGGTCCGCAAAATGGTCCCGGCATGGGTGGAATTTTTAGCCTCTAAATAGGTTTTTAGAATTGTCCTTAGCACGGGTTAGTGCATTAAAAATAAAAATAGTATAATCATGTGGGTACAGTGATATCATTCCGATGTAAAAACCTAACTGCAAAGTAGGTAGTCAGGGCTGTGAGTGATGCAATTTACTTAAGCCAGATGTCGCTGCCTGTACGTAATACAGAGAATAGTGTAAAGAGGTTCGAAATTTCACTGATGCCGGTGAGTCGCCCATTGGCTCCGTTGGAAAGAGCGCTGGCACGGACAGCCAGAGGTCGCGGTTTCGAATCCCGGCATGGGTGGAATTTTAGCTTCTAAATAGGTTTTTTATACATTTAATTGTGAAACCAAAAAGATGAGAAATCTCGTTTCAAAAATGTCGCGAACTATTACGAGTATTACAGCCACTCCTTCCATCAGAACAATATCCCGTCTACCCGCGGCATGCACGCACCGCTCTGACTGGCAACTAATGGTTCTCATAGATTCGAGTTTGCATCGAGAATTTTTTGGAAAGTGACTTTTAAAAAAACATTACTTAATTATAGCGTAGCGTGGCGTGCACGTTACTTCACTGCACGAAGAAAAAATCTTAAAGAAAGCACAAAGTTTTAAAATAAAAAAGTGTAGGTACATGGCGAACTTAGGTATTTCATTAGAAATCTCTTCCAGCCAACCCTTGATGTGGTATGACGGACATTATAAACGAGGGGAGGAAGTGTACAATAATAATTGTTATATTAATGTCCTTAGATGTGGGTGAATCAGCGATGTGCATCGATTCATCCATCATCAATATCATAAACCAAAATGTCATTTAGGTACCACCATTTACCATGAACGTTGCTGCAGACAGATGCTGGATGCGGCAAGCTGAAGACAGGGCGCTGGCGCTCATTAGGGGAGGGCTATGTCCAGCAGTGGACTAATATAACCTGACCACCATGACCATGAATGTTCGGTAAATGATGCCCTGAAGAGACGAAAGCTGTGACTACTGGATGGAGAAATACCTGGTACTCCAGCAGGTCATCCACGTCAGGCCGCGCCTGATCGTCATGCGCGCACGCCTCCGCCACCATGTAGAGTAACAGGAGACAAGCGCCGGCGCACACGCAGCTTCGGTTCCACATGGCCTGGTGGACACGCGGAGAGATTTTGAAATTTGAAAGTAGCAATTCGAAGGTAGCAATAGTTTCCTGAAGGTTATTGGAGCCAAGGTGGACAATCCATTCTTAAGGCACTGGGTGGCAGCGCACATATTGTCCAGAGTGCTAGTGCGAGTTTGACAGATCCAATCGAATAACTTTACTACCGCGTTAATCGAGCATTGAGTAGTGGGTATGAGTAAGTTAACCGTTTGAACTGGCAAAACGCTGTCACAGTACAACTCGCACTCGCGTTTATTCGTGATTTGGCTGGTAAACGTGTTCACTTCTCAACGTAAACCATTACAACTCGCACTTAGCAATTTTAATTTCCATACTTGTCGCTAGGTGGCGCTTCCTCGATGCCATAGAAATATGAGTTTACGTTAACGCGATCGAGTAGTTAAAAAAACTCGCACTAAGCACTCAGACAGTGAAGTCGCCCAGCGGGGAGTGTAATTGATTAAAAAATAATCTTCGTTAATTTGTATTGTATTAACATAGTTATAAGATTTTTACTAATCCAAATATTATAATTATAAATGTAACATGTAAATAATGGACTAATAGTTGTCTCAAACTGCCGGCAGATGCTGGATGCGGCAAGCTGAAGACAGGGCGCTATGGCGCTCATTAGGGGAGGGCTATGTCCAGCAGTGGACTACATAATATAGCCTGAAGAAGAAGAAGACTTGTCTGAAATAAATAAATTGAATTGAAATGGCCAGTGTCTACTTTTTGACTAAAACTTTCGTAAGCTCAGAGCGAAACCATGTTTTTGGGACGAGGCGCTGTTTACTGTAATACAGGCAATACGCCTAGCTCAGTAGCAGATGCTGTATGTTTTTGTACTATTGAACGTATCAGTCCTATGTACAGTCTATTTATTCTTACTTGTCCAATTTAGTAAATAAGATTCTAACCTTAAAATTGAGATTAGATGCCTAAACTAGACAATTTCTCGCAAATTCATGAACTATCATGAACTATGTTTATAAAATTAGCAGCGTGTTATCTAAAAGAGTGTTCCAGGTTACTTCATTTATGGAAATATGGCAGTTTTGGACTAAAAATTCACAGTTTAAGGGTATAATCTTGTTTACTAAATTGAACAAGTAAGAATAGACTGTAACTCGGCCCTATTTTGTAATATAAAGTATTCTTATTAAGTCGGACAGTTCCGACCAAAAAATTAGGTAAGTGAATCAGGAACCAAGTTAATAAATCGTCATCGCTGCTAGGTACAGGCCTTTTCCCACAAATAACATCTCTCGTGGATGGCGACGACAAGTTAATAAATCAATAATTACATAATAACTAGCCTTTCGCAAAAAATGCCCAATTAGTTTCATTATATATAACCATTGTTTACATGAAAAAAAAAAGTAATACACGCGTCGAATTGATAGCGTCCTCCTTTTTTGAAGTCGGTTAAAAACATACATAAATATATTTTCCTACATCGAATTTAGCCGTAGGCAATTGAATTGTAAGAGATTTGTCTGGATCGTCTATCGCAGGAAGAGGCAAACGCAAGTCTGCCTCTCTGCCTGCCCCTGCGAAATTAAAGCTTGAGATTATCGGTGCATTTATCTAGCCTCAAACAATCTAGCCTCAAACAAAAGCCGTACTGCAAAACTATCCCTTAATTAGATCTCCTTCGAAACAATACACTAAGGTCCGCTTGCGCGTCATCGTCGTCAGGCTATATTAGTCCACTGCTAAACATAGCCCTCCCCTAATGAGCGCCATAGCGCCCTGTCTTCAGCTTGCCGCATCCAGTATCTGCCGGCAGTTTCAGACAACTATTAGTCCATAATTACATGTGTCAGTTGTGTGGCTCTAAGTGATTGGAACAATAATCCCCTTGCTCCTTACGAGACAAGGTAGACAACTTATTATGCTCCATAGAAAATGGAGCAACTTAGTATGCTCCATAGAAAATGGAGCACCGATGCGCCCGTGGCCTAGTCGAACCGAGTGATTGGAATCAATCACTTGAGTTAAAGAACAACAGGCGCGGTCAGATGCAGGATGTGTGACCGTCCCATAACTACCGCTAGTGGCATTTTTCCGAGTGCTTCCGTGCTTTGCAATACACGCTAAGCTGTTGCTGCCGGCTGTCATGTAATGGCAGCCGTTAAGCCATGTCAGAGGCCTTATGGGCGGCTTGATAACTTCTGACAGTAAGGCCTACCACTGTCTTACAGTCCTCCACCAACCCGAACTTGGCTCCCGTGGTGAAATTTTAAATGTTACATTTAAAATTTATGTGAAAAAAAAAATTTACTTTATTTTACTCGATTACTATTGACGGCTTTTATTCTAAGACTATAGTTTATATTGCTGTAAATGGGTTATAAAAAGATAAAAAAAAAGAAACAAAGTGAAAAAATATATATAATAATAATTATAATAACAATTTTGTCAAAAAGGGTAAGGAAAAAAAAACCAAATCAGAAACCAAAAATGAGAAACATCTTTTTAACCCATTAGAATAATTTTATTAATAGTAGAACATTTTTACATTACAATTTATATAATTACTGTTAGAAGCCATCTATGAATTAATTAATTGTATATTATCTTTAATACCAAATTGTTTTAATATTTTTAACATAATGACTTAAAGGTTGCCACACGATAAATAGTGGCAGTACCTAGCAAAAATAAAATATATATATACAGTTGACCTTTACACATGGGCTCTCTATGCAGTTACGATACGGACAATTTTGCAACAGTGTATGTAAAGGATAGTTATATATATATGTATATATATATATATATATATATATATATATATATATATATATATATATATATATATATATATATATATACGGACAATTTTGCAACAGTGTATGTAAAGGATAGTTATATATATATGTATATATATATATATATATATATATATATATATATATATATATATATATATATATACACATATATATATATATATATATGCATAGAGAGCCCATGTGTAAAGGTCGACTGTACTGTCTACGTCTACTACGTCGACTGTACAGTCAGGAGCACTATCATTGTATGCACTTCAGTACCTTGTCAAAGTCAAAATAGTCAATTTCTCATACAAATGGCGAGAAGAGCATAATGTGACAAGGTTCTAAGGTCTTCATTTGCTAGTGCACGCGACTGTACGTTTAAAACATCCCCGCTAACAATGGAGCTAGACAAAAATAGAAGACCGGCCGTCAAAGACTTGACATCTAGGCGTAGGCAACAGCCTTTTCCAATCTCGATAGTGTAGCAGCAACTAGAAACTAGGTATTAAGGCGCTTTGGGGTGCTTACTTGCTTTACCAATGGAACAAAATCGTAACAGGTTTTATAATAAGTACGTTTCTTTTTCAAAATGTAAACTTCATAAATCTTAACCACTATCAGAGCTGTTTTAAGAACATACAGTAGTATCAACCTCCTAGGACTTTAATATATTTCCGCTATAAACACGAGAACAATGTATCTCAATGACTTTTAATTCGTTGCTGATTTGCTATTAGACACGTGGTATTCATCAACCCATTATATCCCCACTGAGGGGCACGGGTCTCTTCCCTGAGGAAGGTATAGGCCATACTCCACCACGGGGGCCAAGTCCGGGTTGGTGGAGGATTGTAAGACAGTGGCGGGCCTTACTGTCAGAAGTTATCAAGCCGCCCATAAGGCCTCTGACATGGCTTAACGACTGCCATTAGACACGTGGGTTTGCTTTGAATTCCGTGACAAAAAATTTTGGAAAATAGTTTGCTTTGAATTTCGTCACACCAATTATTTTGCTCTGAGATCCGCGACTAAAAAATATTTTGTTTTGAATTCCACGACTCCAAATTAGTATGCCCGGAGTTCCGCGACTCAAAATGCACATGCTGAGCACACACCTTTTGTCGTCAACTATGAAGTCATTATTTGTAATTTGTCCTTTTATCAAACTTCTTCTTTTGTTGGGCGCAATAAATGCATTTTTACTTTTAAAATTAGTTTGTTCTGACTTTGGAGACTCAAAGTAGTTTGTTCAAAGTTTCATACCGTCCAGACTTGAAATATATTTTTTCTAACAGATAATGTTTTTGGGACTTATAAACGACTATCACTAACGTCTATTTCTACCAGTATCGACAGCTATCAACGTCACTTCTTACAGACGTCATGACCACACTCTGGGAAAGGTACAAATCAAATCGTACGTGTTTTTATGAACATTGATTGCACGAGGTCATAGTAGGCGTTATATCAACGGGGTATCGAACCACCTCGTTTTTCCCAAAACCTAGTAAGAGTTTCTTGTATATCAACTATCTGGTAATATTCTGTTAACAGCCATCAGTAGGCCAAAAATGTGTCCAGTGAAACTAAAATGGAGATCAAAAGTTTAAAAGTCGATAGATAGATAGAGAACACTTTATTGTACAACCAGCGAAAAGAATGCATCTTGATTTCTTACATGGGTGTAACGTTCTTGGTGTATTGTTATACATGTTATACAATTATACTATTTTTATTTTTAATGCACTAACCCGTGCTAAGGAACAAATTTAAAAACCTATTTAGAGGCTAAAAATTTCACCCATGCCGGGATTCGAACCCGCAACCTCTGGCTATCCGTGCCAGATAGCCCGGATCCACGGCACGAATAGCCAGAGGTTGCGGGTTCGAATCCCGGCATGGGTGAAATTTTTAGCCTCTAAATAGGTTTTTAAATATGTTATACAATATTTAATAACTAAAGTTTTTTTACTTATGTATATATTAATTATTTAAATTATTTTTTCAATTCAAATATTATTTGAATTATATTTTCAATTATAAATGAATTATATAATGATGTTACTTGAATTGTAACGTTCATTAAGCCGCAGCTTCTGCGCTACTTTGAATAAAACCTTTTCATTCATTTCATTTCATTATAGCTCATAGATTAATTTCATATACTTTTAGTAAAATATTTATCATATTCATACCCTATAAACATAAAATCCAATTTTTTTTTAATTAGCCATGGCTGTGTCCCACTGCTGGGCGAAGGCCTCCCCTTCAGATTTCCACTCCTCTTTGCTGACAGCCAATGCTTCCCACCAAAATCCATATTGTTAAATGTAGGGCAACTAAAGTAGTCAGCCGTGGAAAAAAACTTACCAAAGAAACTTCGCTAGACTCGCACCAACCACAAAAACGGTTAACCTTTGGCAGATGGATGGCTCGGCGGGAGGGCTAGGGCGGACTGCGCTGGGCGGGCGGCCGCGCGCCTTTTTATTGGTGCAGCTTGGGCGGGCGCCCCCTCAATAAAGGTCTGTACACATTACAACGCGGCGGGATCGAGCTTCGACGAGAGAGCAGCGTGCAGATTATACTGTCCATATCAACCCTTATACGTCCCCATTGCTGGGGCACTTCCTGCATCGCAGGAAGGTAAGGCTATAGTTGGCGGAGATTACACTGTGTTGATTTTTAAAAGGCTTAGAACTATCTAGCTAAAGATAAATGTCAGGGTCGTAGCAAGAAGCAAATCTTGGCCTACCCTTCCGGTATTGTACTAATTTTAAAAACCTAAAAACCTATTTAGAGGCTAAAAAATCCGCCCATGCCGGGACTCGAACCCGCGACCTCTGGCTAACCGTACCGTGCCGGCATCAGCGAAACTTCGAACCTCTTTACAATTTTCTCTGTACTTCTTAGATTAAGATATTGGAAGTAATATTTTTTTTCTTATCTTAGCATATTTATATCCTGCATCGATGAAAATCGCAACTTATTATTAGGATCTTCTGTAGAAGCCTTATTTTGTGATTTCCGTTTTCGGCGGAAATAGAATAAATTTCTAGTCTGTTTGGTTCTACAAATAGTTGTCAGAGTGGTTTAGATTTATGATGTTTACTTTTTGAGAAAAAAAAACGTATTATAGAACAATTTATATACTTTTTTTTTTATTGCCGAGGTGTCGCCGTCAACGGAATCGTTGTGGAGGACATGATCATGAATTTTTATTCCATTGGTAGCTCTAGTTGGCACCCCAAAGCGCCTTAATTACCAATTATCCTGCTAGACCAGCTGACAAATAAATTATTATATATAAACGTTTTGATCGGAGGCCACGACGTACGAGGCACAGACGGGGCTCGTTGTGTGCTCGGACGAGGTAAGGTTTAGTAGATTGTTAAACGAGGGTAGAAAGAATCAATTCCCGGGGTATTTAGACGGCTATAGTTCGAGTAGGAATTGATTCTTTTACCCGTGTTAAACACTCTACTTTTCATTCCGAATGTGAGAAAAACAAAAACTCATTTTTAATATTAAAATCCTGGCACAAAAGATTATTACCTATTTTTTTTTAATTCCGCCACAGATATATGTAATAGATTAGTATTCCGCCAATATATGTCGTCTTTTTAAAATTTTAATATGGAACTCACCGCGTTGTTGCGGCTTATTCCGCACAAAGAAGTTTGCGCTAAGTTCACACTGATTTGAGAAACTCACATGGCCGCAGCATTTTTTTTTAATTGGTCTTTTTTTACATAAAACTCTTCACAGCTGGGAGTAGTTCTATTTTTAAAGTTTATTCCGGCCCTTAGGTGGGAAGTAATTTGAATGAATTTTTCCCTCCCTATGGAGGGAAGCAGCATTTTCCATCCAATAATCAGATCGAAACAACACTACTTTTCGAGCATAAATGAAATGAAAAGTTTATTTTTATTTTATTTCGCGTCCCCGACCCGTCGTAATGTGGATAGACCTTAAATGCCACGCGCCGCCTCCGCTTGAACTTCGAGTATAGGTATGCTGGGTAACCTCGAGTCGAGACTCTAGGATTAAGGCGCTTTGGGGTGCCAACTAGCGCCAACAATGGAATAAAAATCATAATTTGTTTTATAATACGTTTTTTCTACAAATAAACATCAAAATCATCATCATTGGGCATTACCCCCCAATGATGGCACAACCTTGCGTTATGGCGCTCATTAGGAGAGGGCTGTGTCCAGCAGTGGACTAATATAGCCTGAAGAAGAAGAAACATCAAAAATCTTACATTCATTCATTCATTCATACATACATACATACATACATACATACATACATACATACATACATACATACATACATACATACATACATACATACATACATACATACATACATACATACATACATACATACATACATACATACATACATACATACATACATACATACATACATACATACATACATACATACATACATACATACATACATACATACATACATACATACATACATACATACATGCATACCAAAAACATTCCCTCTTTTTGGTCTCCGCCGCAATCGGTTTAAAAACTACTCTATGTTTTCCCTAATCAAATTAACTTCCTCAGTCCTGAGGAGGTCAAGTGATGATGATAAGATGCAAATGACAAAGTCAACTCGGGGCGGTTTGCTCGACAGTTAATTTTAGTTTGTGTTTTTGCGTTATATATTTTTTTCTGACATACCTATTATTTTATTTTAAAATCGTGTATTATTTTATATTTTGATTATTACATGCTTATGGATGCATTACAAGTTCAGAAATATATCAGAATTGGACGAAAAAGTCAAGTACTTCTCCTCAAGTACCTCATTTCTCCTACATTACTTGCTTTAAGGCGCTTTGGGGGGCTAACTAGCGCCACCAATGGAATAAAAATCATAAGTTGTTTTATAATACGTTTTTTTCAAATCGTAAACATGTTTTTCTTGTTGACTGTGATAACCATTTTTAGAATCATAAAACTTTCTATTTCTAGAAAGTTTTATGATTTGTATCTATCACTCTAATTTATTATTATTTTTTATTTGATTTTGTTATTGTCTTTCTTAATGTAGGTATGTCTTTCTTTTTATCCTCTTGCGGAACTTTATTGTAAATAATGTAAGTTTGTGTATGTTTATAATAAATTGTTTTATGTATTATTTATTGTGGTTTATTTAAGTCTATTATTTTCAAGTATAAGTATGTATATCAATATTCATATTTGCACCAACTACCCGTCTCACTTTTCCTTCAGCAACTCTTCTTCGTAGGATGTCTGGAAGCAATAAGGCCGCCAATTGTACTGTATCTTTGTAATTATTTTTTTGTTTGTTTTTTCCTGGTGTACAATAAATAATATTCTTATCTTATCTAAAACCTAGGATCAAAAATGACCTTTTGTAGCGGAAATCGATTAGTCCCAGGATGTTGATGCTGACGTACTAAGCTGTACCTATGTTCCAAAAATAGTTATCACACATTGTATATTAAGATTTTTGATTTGAAACGACTTATGAACGTTGATGAAGCGAAGGTAATCTGTCAGGATCGTGGCAAGTGGCAGTCCCTGGTCTCTGCCTACCCCTCTGGGATACAGGCGTGAGTTTATGTATGAATGTATGTATGTATGTATGTATGTATGTATGTATGTATGTATGTATGTATGTATGTATGTATGTATGTATGTATGTATGTATGTATGTATGTATGTATGTATGTATGTATGTATGTATGTATGTACGTATGTATGGACGGTTTTACAATAATATTCCTCAAAACATATTACACTCAGGATTATGTCTCTATTGAAATTGAAATTGAAAAATGTTTATTTATTACACACAGATTAGAGAACACATGAATACTATGGAAAAATAGTGACAATAATTGTGATAAAAAGGATAGGGCTCAGCTAGGTGCTGTGAGTGCATGCATCATCACAGCGCTGATTTTCAGCCCGTCCTTGTTCTCACTGAATTAAATAAAAGTTAGCGGATTTTCCATAAAATCCATAAAAAATGAAATCCATAAAAAAGGCTCTTATAGTGATTATAACAATTACAGACCTATTACGATCCTATCATGCATAGATAAAATAGTTGAGAGGTATTTTAGTAATGAAATTTGGAACTTTTTTTATAAACATAATGTAGTAGCCAGTCACCAATTCGGATTTCAGAAAAAGAAAAGTACTTCTCAATTACTTTCTAAATTTAGTAATACAGTAAATAGTTATTTGGATACCAAAAACCATGTAATCGTAGTGCTGGTCGATTTTAGCAAAGCATTTGACACGCTAGAATATGGTAGACTTTATAATAGACTCA
Organism: Yponomeuta sedellus; assembly: GCA_934045075.1. Lineage (NCBI taxonomy): Eukaryota > Metazoa > Arthropoda > Insecta > Lepidoptera > Yponomeutidae > Yponomeuta > Yponomeuta sedellus. The sequence goes on from OW203733.1 coordinate 2,104,208, forward strand.
GTAACTGTGGGATCCAGGGACCGACATTAGAGTGGTTTAAAAACTATCATAGCAATCGAAAAACAACCGTTAAAATCCTTGACACCTTCAGTAATTACATAACAACAAAACAAGGCACTGCACAAGGCTCTATAGCCGGTCCCTTGGAGTACTTGATATTTGTTAATGAAATGGGAAATTTGTTTCCTGAAGGCGTCGTGTATCAATTTGCCGACGATACATGTTTGATATCTGCGGATACTAATGTTAAAAAGGCCCAGGACAATATGCAGAGGTATTTTGACACTTTATGTGGATGGTCTCACGACGCTGGCCTGGTTATAAATGCATCAAAAACAAAAATGGTCCATATTCATTCTTCCCACATAATTAGTCAATTTACACCTGCCGTTTTAGCACATGAACACGAATGTATGAACGGGCGCGTGGTGTGTCGGTGTGAGTCGCTCGAGCTGGTAAACAGTCACACCTACTTAGGCCTCATAATAGATAACCGGTTTAGCTGGGCCCCTCACATTGACTACGTCTGCGATAAGCTAAGATCAGTTATGTCACAACTGTATACACTAAAATATAAAGTCCCGTACAGTGTTCTAAGATTATTGTACATTGCACTTGCGGACTCAATAATAGGTTACAGCATAAGTAGTTACGGGTCTGCTCATAATGTTTATCTAGATAAAATTTATAAACTGCAAATTAGACTGTTGAAAATTGTCGTACCTAATAACATAAAATTAAAATTTAAAGATGATTACTCGAAATTGTTCTGTTACACTAAAACATTAAGTATTTATGATAAAATTAAACTTTCAATTATACTAGAAAACACAAATAAAATAGAAGCTTTGTCAAAGAAAAAAAGATCATGTTCACTTAGAGGGCTTGATTACCTACCTACTTTTAATGTACCTAAATTTAACAATACCTACGGAAAAAGAACAGTAGACTTTATGCTACCGAATATACTCAACCAACTACCAAAAACTTTAGTAGGTAATCTTGCTTTTCTAAAACCAAATCAAATTAAAGTCCTGGTAAAAAAATATTTTTTTGAATAGTATTACCATTACTATTGATAACAAAATTTTTTGTCATTAATAGTAATATTATTGTATCATATTGTATCATGTTTAAGTAATTAGTATTGTGTGTGTGTAAAAAAGTGACCATAAAATATTTATAAAAGCGGCTCAGACTTCACGCAAAAACCTAATAAGGTTTAAGTGAAGCCTTTTGAAATGTAAATATAACTGTGTGCTATCATTAAATTCTTTAAACAAACAAACAAAAAGAGAACACCGCAGTTGCAATCAAACAAAAATCTGCTAAGCATTATTTAGCTTCCACCCCACGAAAGGCACAAGGTGAATGGATCTGAAGTGTACATCATGTAAATTATTACACTGAATGGTATGGTAGATTTCATAAATTAAATATCTAATCAAACCACTCAAATATGACAAGAACTCTCAAATTAAATTTAAATTTAGTCACACCTGTATTTCCTAGGTTTACCCTGAGTGTAATAATATGTTACCTTTTTGTAAGCCTAGAAAAGAATAAATGTGGAAGTGCTTTGTTAGCTTCTTCTTTTCTCTTCTTCTTCTATTTAGTGAAACGAACAGCTTTCGAACGAATTTTGTTTTTATAGTGAGTATATTTTTTTACTATGACTTGACTTTGACTTTATACGAAACCCTAAAAAGCTAGGGTCCCAACCTAGATCAAGAGTTCGTCAGATAAGCGAGGTTAATAAAAGACCGCGCTAGAACCACTAAGCCAGTCGATAAAAGAGTTCTTCACTGAATATTTACGGCCAAACTAGGTATCTTTATTTGCATCAAGAGATCCCGGAGAATCTATCAAGCAAGTCTCTACTTTACGGATAGAGGTGTAATTAAAAATGTACTATTGCACACAGAAGCGCGACTGCCGGTACTGATTGCTTTTTTTTTATTTTATTTATTTACAAAACCGACAGGAGAAAGCGTTTTCAACAACAAAAAGGCGCCGATGCGAACGAATTGACGGGGCGTTGAACGAATTCAGGGAATGTTGAATGAATTGACGGGATGTATAAAGAATTGACTAGGTGTTAATTAAACGAATTGACAGGGTGGTGAACGAATTGACGGGGTGCATAACGAATTGACTAGGTGTTAAACGAATTGACGGTGTGTTGAAGGAATTGACGAAGAGATGAACGAATTGACGAGGTGTTAAACGAATTGACGAGGTGTTGAACGAATTGACGGAGAGTTGAACGAATTGACGGGGCGTTGAATAAATTGACGGGGTGTTGAACAAATGGACGGAGAGTTGAACGAATTGACAGAGCGTTGAATGAATTGATATCGAGTGTTGAACAAATTGAAGGGTACCTAACGAATTGACTAGGTGTTAAAGAAATTGAAGGGGTGTTGAACGAATTGACAGGGTGTTGAACAAATTGACGTAGAGTTGAACGAATTGACGGAGAGTTGAACCAATTGACGGACAGTTGAACCAATTGATGGAGAGTTCAACCAATTGACGGAGAGTTGAACGAATTTATGGTGGGTTGAATGAATTGAAGGGATGTTGAACGAATTGGCGGGATTTTGTATTAAACGAATTGACGCGGTGCTGAACGAATTCCGGGGAGTTGAACGAACGGGAAATCAGACGTGATACCATAATTAATTTTGTAACCATTCTGTGTGTACTTAGGTCATTGTGAATCTTTAGCGCCACAAAAGACGTACCATCGTTTAACTTGGGTTTCGGTTAGCTTGCAGAGTGGAAACCAAGAAAAAGCGTCATTTTTTTGAAACCCGATATCGAGTTTAACATCCAATGTATTATCGTATGTGTCTGGTATCAAAAGGAGTATTTTTTTCTATAAAATACAATTATAAAAGTATTATATACTTTCATAAGTAATGATGATGATGATGATGAAGCGGTGGTAGCTCAGTGGGTAGAACCATGGACTGGCAAGCGAGAGCCTCAGGTTCGATCCCGAGTGCGGGCATGTACCAATGACTTTGTTAAAATTTAAAGTTACGTACATTTGCGAATTTGTAGTCGCAATACCATATGCTAACGGTGAAGGAAAACATCGTGAGGAAACACGCGGCCTGGTTGGCTCCGCACGTATTGACTAGTCTTTCCTATGGGCTAGGCCGACTAAGCTGTCAGGATGGTATAGGTGCTGGGCAAGTCTACACCATCTATAAAACCATGTCCCAGGCACTACAGCTTCGGAGTGGTTCCTTTCATCCATCTAGTGTGAGTGAAGATACCACTGGACGCTGTATAAATCATGTCATTAAGTAGATGCAAAAAAAAAGCCTGGTATCAATCCTATAAGTAGGTAAGTGAATCTTAATTATCACACGCGCCCAGCACGCATTGCCAATTTTACGCGCTGATTGAACACCTCAGACAGGTTTCCTCACGATGTTTTAGTTAGCGAGTGGTATTGCTACTTCTTCTTCTTCAGGCTATATTATGTAGTCCACTGCTGGACATAGCCCTCCCCTAATGAGCGCCATAGCGCCCTGTCTTCAGCTTGCCGCATCCAGCATCTGCCGGCAGTTTTTCGCAGATCGTCATCCCACCTGGTCGGAGGGCGTCCTACACTATTCCTTCACAGTTAGCGAGTGGAATTGCTACTAAAACTTCACAAATATATATAACTTAGAAAACAACCTATTGGTGCCAGCCAGCACTGGGAATCGAACGTGGGTCTCTCGTTTCCGAGTCCATTCTGCTACCCATTGGGCTACCCCTGCTTCTTCACAATTTTAATAATATTACATCCAACATAAACGTCCAAAATAGGTTTTTGATTATAATAATATCGAAACCAAGTAAATTACTCTAACCTTCCTGCCTAACCTAATATCTATGGCCTAACCTTCCTGCGATGCAGGAAGAGACCCGTGCCCCAGCGGTGGGGACATACAAGGGTTGATTGATAACGAAGTACATTACTCTCTTCATGATTCTTTTTTTACGCAAAGCATTTTCTATTTGATTCCTTCCATTGGAAATATTTCCCAGAACATTCGAATGCTTTGCAAATAACTCCTGCCCCATGGGGCGGGGCAAGCACGTGGCATCAGGCTGGAAAGCTCTGGAAACTCTTGAATGAGACGCGTTAATTGGTTATTTTATAGACTCTAGAAACTGTCAATAATAGTTTCAATAGAATCTGTAATTGGTTAGGGAGCGTGCTCGTGACGAGAGGGAGCGGACGATATCGCGACAAAAACATTAAAATAACGATATCAATCCTTGTACGAGTATGTCCCCACCACTGGGGCACGAGTCTCCTACTGCATCGCAGGAAGGTTAGGCCTTACTCCACCACGGGGGCCAAGTCCGGGTTGGTGGAGGATTGTAAGACAGTGGCGGGCCTTACTGTCAGAAATTATCAAGCCGAACATAAAACCTCTGATATGGCTTAACGACTGTCATTACATGACGGTCGGCACCAACGTCGTCGTAACGCGCCTTGCGAAGCACGGATTACGTCACGGTTGAAGTCATGTCGAGTATTAAACCTGTCCACACCTTGCCAACCTCCAACAGGCGACGGCACATGAAAATGAAGAGGAAGAATACGTTACCTTCAGGATACGGGCGTGAATTTATGTTATGCTATTTTTAGAAGCGCTCGAGGCCTTTTTTTTCACCCAGGAGAAACCCCAATTACGGGTACCACTGGCTCGGGGGAGCACAGTGGTTATGTCGAACTCCCCGCCCTGAAAAGGGCGGTATACCGACTAAAACTCCTGGGGTGTTCCTCCGCACCGCAAAGGACGGGGCCACGGGGACGCTTGCGCACACTTCCGCGACCCCGTCTGCGGGCGCCCTTTCGGGCACTCCTTCGGCGGCGCCCCCTGCCCCGTCGGTGCTCGACGACGGGGCTAGAAAGCGCCGCATCTCTTCGTTGGAGCGCATAGTGGCCAAGTGCGATAGAACTTGGCCACCACACGCCCCAACGCGCCGCCCCCTCCATCCCATCGTTACTTGGACCAATGGGATTAGAGGAGGGCGGCGCACCTCCTCGTTGGGGCGCATGGGGGCCAATGCACTGTTAGCCCCCGCACGCCCCACACGCGAGGCCCGTCGCGTCACTCACCAGCGCTTCTCTGAAAGCAGAGATGGCGGAGAGCGACCGCGGGGCCCCCTCCGTGCCAGAAGGCACCCTCGGAACACGCAAGGGCGCCTTCCGGCCCGCCGTGATGGAGGCGGAGGGTCTTCCGACCCTCCGCGTCCCGGCGGCCACTCTGGTACGAGGCGCGCGCGCTTCCGCGCAGCGGCGCCCCCCCTCAGTCAGTCCTTCATTCGGTTGGTCGCCTGGGTCCCGCTCCACAGGGTGAAACAGGGCCCACGCGACCCCTCCCGCCAGATTTTTTCGCCTCTGGCCAGCAAGATCCCATAAAGAGAAGTTACTGACCAGCGCCTAGGGTGCACCGGCCCTTGCCACTTAGGTACCCTTCCCACTGGTTCAAGATAAATCAGTAGGAACGGAAGCGGAAGGGCACACGGGGAGGTAATCTGGCATCGCACCCCAAGCGCTCGTGGCCTAGTCCAACCGATTGATTGGAATCAAACAATTGATGCAACAGCAGGCGCGGTCAGGGGCAGGATGGGTAACCGTCCCGTGACTACCGCTAGTGACATTTATCCAAGCGCTTCCGTGCTTCACAAGACCCGTTAAGCCGCTGGTGCTGGCTGTCATGTAATGGCAGTCGTTTGTAACGGTGCAAAACTCTTTACATCCTTTAAAGATCCAAATTGTTTTGATTAGAAAATGTACATTTTTTGGGAGGGCACTGTCTGCTGTAATACAGGTTTCCAACCTAGCACAGCAACAGAAGCTGATTTATTTGAATATTGTCAAATGCTAGTTTTAATATAGCATGTAACTGCACTGTAAAGTTTTTCCTGTAATAAAGATTATTATTATTATTATCCTTCTTTATCTATCATTTTCAAATATTTAAATTATGTCACACATTTCAAAATTTCCCTCATTTTCATCATTACAACTTTATCCATCAACTAGATCTGACTGTTTTACCTGCTTATCCGTTTTTATCCAATTTCTATTTTATTATAAAATAACAATACCTCAGCTGCAAATAGAGCAACAGTTCAAGTCGTTCCAGTTTTTATTATTTTTAAAAGATATACATTACATTGGGCCTTATGGGCGGCTTGATAACTTCTGACAGAAAGGCCCGCCACTGTCTTAGAATCCTCCACCAACCCGGACTTGGTCCCCGTGGTGGAGTATGGCCTAACCTTCCTGCGATGCACGAAGAGACCCGTACCCCAAAAGCGGAGACGTACAAGGGACGATATCGATAGTGAGAGAATATTATATAATTTTTACATAGTATTGCTTGATATTCATAAACTCACCCTTATCGGAGATATTTTGTTAAACTACAAAATTAATTTTAATTAGTACTTATAATTAAAATTAATCATCTTAGTAACTTTTGATGATTCGCGATACCCACTCACAAATAGTTCTACACAAAATTATTCTTATCTAAAGGGGAATGTTAATTATCTTAATTTAATTAATCGCGACAAAGGCGCATGACAGTCGGAAATTTTGTTCTACCCCCGGTTTCTTGCACACTAACATTCGGGTAATGGTAGGTTGTTTGTCCTTTTTTACGCACTTTGTTACCTTACGAGAAATAGGGCGTAAATGTTGTATATCTTTTATAATAATAATAAACACTGAAATGACTTCAATTGTGGCTTTATTCGTAGAATAGTAGTATATTTTATAATAAAACAGAAAAACTGGATAAAAACGGATAAGCAGGTAATAGATTGGTCGAAGGGTAAAGTTTTATAGTATTTTCTAAGGTTAACACGAGTACTAGACATAATTAAAACTGTTTTTACACGGATTTCACTTGTTTATTATATTATAAAAGTTGAAAACTCATTTTTCATCATTACAACTCTGAAATCGAAAAATGTGTGACGATAAATATTTGAAAATGATAGATAGAAAAAGAAGTAAAAATGGTGTAAAGAGGTTTGCACCGTCACAAGTGTAACAACAAATAAGTCGCCAAGAAAGACTTGTGCTACCGAACAACAACTATCTATATCTCGCTCTCTCTCTCTCTCTCTCTCTCTCTCTATATAAGAGAAGGATTATGCCACAGTACCTACACACCGTTCAAGAAAATAAGGAATACGAATCCCAGATCTGGTATCATCCTATATGATACCCATTTCAACCAAAAAAATCTCGAAAACTGACAGTTATTTTTAAATTAACTTTTTAATAGGCCAACGACTTTGTTTACAAAGTTACGTACATTTGTGAAACTATAATAGCAATATCATTTGATGACCGTAAATGAAACCATCGTGAGGAAACCTGAATGTCTGTTTCACATATTAAACGCTTGAAATTGCCAATCCGCGGTGGGCACGCGAGGTAATTAAGCCCCTTCAATCAAGCCGGTCATGACATACGGAGCCGAGACGTGAAACCTGACAGTGAAACTAGCCCACCGATTGCATGACACTCAGCGAGCTATGGAAAGGTGTATGCTCGGAATCTCGTTAAGGGACAAAGTCCGGAACGAGGTCATCCGACAAAAAACCAAAGTCACTGACGTAGTTCAGAAGTGTAGCAGGCTGAAGTGGCAGTGGGCAGAGTGCTTAGTGCGAGTTTGAAAGATCCAATCGAATAACTTTACTACCGCGTTAATCGAGCATCGAGCATCGAGTAGTGAGTATGAGTAAGTTAACCGTTCGAACTGGCAAAACGCTGTCACAGTACAACTCGCACTCGTGTTTATTCGTGTTTTGGCTGGTAAACGTGTTCACTACTCAACGTAAACCATTAAAACTCGCACTCAGCTATTTTAATTTCCATACTTGTCGCTAGGTGGCGCTTCCTCAATGCCATAGAAATATGAGTTTACGTTAACGCGATCGAGTAGTTAAAAAACTCGCACTAAGCACTCTGAATGCTTAGTGCGAGTTTGACAGATCCAATCGAATAACTTTACTACCGCGTTAATCGAGCATTGAGTAGTGAGTATGAGTAAGTTAACCGTTCGAACTGGCAAAACGCTGTCACAGTACAACTCGCACTCGCGTTTATTCGTGTTTTGGCTGGTAAATGTGTTCACTTATCAACGTAAACCGTTACAACTCGCACTCAGGAATTTTAATTTCCATACTTGTCGTTAGGTGGCGCTTCCTCGATGCCATAGAAATATGAGTTTACGTTAACGCGATCGAGTAGTTAAAAAACTCGCACTAAGCACTCTGGTCACATCTGTCGCAGAACCGATGATCGTTAGAGCAGACGGGTTCCCGAATGGAGACCACGACTCGGCAAGCGTAGTGTAGGACGCCCTCCGGCCAGATGGACCGACGACCTCAAAAAGGTGGCTGGTGGTGACTGGATGGCGAAAACGGGAGATCGGGTCTTGTGGCGCACCCTGGGGGAGGCTTATGTCCAGCAGTGGACTGCAATAGGCTGAAATGCTGATGATGATGATGAATCAAGCTTTCTCTGAGAGCTCTCTGCCTTGCAGAGACGTATACTTATAGGCTACATACAATAATAAACAAAATTTTGAACAGGTGCCGTTTGAGGTTAATATTTGATTATAATCACGTCACAGTAATATTATAAAAGCGAACGTTTGTGAGTGTCTTCTGATTCTCATAAGAGTGCCCTTCACGTACATACTTTTTTTATATAAATTATTTTTTAATAAAAAAATGTTTAGTAGATAACTTCCTTAAATTATTTAAGATTTTTTTTTTTTAGTTTGATCTCATATTTTAACAGATGTCTTGTTTCGTTTGTTTTTAATCGATCTTGTATTAGTGGTTAGTTACCTAATTGATACAGCCCTCTTTAGGTACATTACTCCCGTACAACATCTTAGGGAGAAGGCAGTGGCTGAAAACCAGCGCTGTCCGGGGCTGACCCGGGTCAGCACCAGCTGAGCCGCTGCCTTTTGCCTTATTTTATAATATCTAGTTCTAAGTCTTACTTTGTTTAAGTTGTTTTTGATGAGGCAATAAAATTCTTTTTATTCTTATTCTGTTACTTGTTACTTATTCACGTCTAAACGGCACGAGCGATGTTGTTTAAATTTAGCATGGAGTTAGCCGACATCCTGGATTAACACAAATGCTATGTTTTACTGCGGGAAAATATCTTATTCCCATGGGAAAATAAACCGCGGGTAACACCTAGGGGCACAGCCAGTTGATAGATGAAAACTGTAAATAAATAAATATTCATGGACATATTACACAGATCTCGTTAGCCCTATACTAAGTACAACTAAATGACTTGTGTTATAGGTGCTAACTCGACGATAGATTTAATACAATAAATACATAGATAACATCCAAGACCCGAGACAAACTAGAAAAGTTCGTTTCCTAGTTTGACCCGGAAGGGGATCGAACCCGAGACCTTCGGTTTAACAGTCAGCGTGCCAAACCGCTGCGCCACCGAGGCCGTCAAATATAAAATAAAATATCTCTTTGGGGAAACCTGGCGACCAGGGTCTGATGATGGCAGCGGAAGGTACGTACGAGAGCTAATCGATGGATAACAGTGGACTGGTCAAGTTAAGATTTACGGATGGAGATGTGAGACTAATCAACCACCCTCTCAAGGGAGTAGTAGGAGGTAACTTTTTAGCCAAGTTACTAGAAGTTGTCGAAGGAGTTAGCGCCCACTTACGGAACTCATCTATAATCGACCGCTGAAGAAAAGTTACCTACTCGCAGCTTTGTAGGTAAGTCGCATGTGCCATGGAAAGAAAAATTCCAGACTGAAGCAAGGTTCGAACCCCTCTTCATTGCTGTAAATAGGGCGGTGCCACCGGTGCCTAGGCACAGGGCACTGGGAGCAACCAGAATGACCAGACCATTTTTTTTTTTCAACCCCGGAGGAACCCTATTACGGGTACCATCGGCTCGGGGGAGTGGTTATATCGGACAAGGGCGGTATACCGACTAAAACTCCTGGGATGTTCCTCCGCACTCGCAAGGGACGGCGCCACGGGAACGCTTGCGCATACTACCGCGACCCCGTCTTCTGCGGACGCCCTCGCGGGCACTCCTTCAGAGGGGCATTACCTCCCCCTACTCCGTTGTGAATCGAGTGGCGGGTACCCCGAGAATGACCAGGCCAGGCAGAACTATTATTTTTTCGGATGTAAGGCCAGCGTTCTACAGACGCATTAACACTGGTCTGTCCCTTATAACTTGGAAATTTTAATAATTTTTAACTGGAATCACACATAAGTTAGCTTAGCTAGTTAAAATAATGCATGTGGGCGTGCAAATAATACATTTTTCTTTCATCTTAAAGTAACTTCGATATCAACCCTTGTATGCCCCCACTGCTAGGGTGGGCTGGTGACTCAAGTTATTGATTCCAATCACTCGGCTCGAGTACGCCGCGAGCGCTTCTAATCTTGAAAGTAACTTGTAAGCATCTATTCCGCAAAAACATACCTACTCGTCTACTGCGCATTAACGCACGGTTTCTGAACTAATAATTACTCTATGTAAAAGTCTGTCTCGTCAGATTTCTTAATAGAAACCGAGATAGAACGATTCTTAGTTATTTTATACTATTATTTGATTTACGAAGCCGATTGTAGCCGTTTAGTAACACTATATGCTTTGAGTACAAAGTTGTGGTCTAGAGCATACGTAATTGCACACACAACAGCACCACACCACATGTAATTTTGAGTATCATAATAATACTAACTGTCCACACAATTCACAATTCAAAAACTGGTGGTTAGAGAAGCAAATCAAAGTAGTTTATATCGAGACACTACAATCAGTTATTAATTAAGTTCCAGTAATTAATTAATGGGTAAAGGAACAATACGAAAATTTTAATTACTCGCGAAGCCTAACAAATGTAAAATTCTACGAGTAAAAACTATCGCTGGTGAAATTTAATTAATCATTCCAATGGCGGCAGCGGTTAGGTAAAACTGATACCGACGTGGTGTATTTTCTTAGAATCATAACTAAAGCCTCGGCCACACAGGAATTTGGTGGCCAGATGCTAGGTATCTAAATAGGAAAAATCAATCTGTACGTAATACAGAGAATATTGTAGAGAGGTTCGAAATTTCACTGATGCCAGTGAGCCGCCCATTAGCTCAGTTGGAAAGAGCGCTGGCGCGGATGGCCGGAGGTCGCTGGTTCGAATCCCGGCATGGGTGGAATTTTTAGCCTGTAAATAGGTTTTTAGGAAAAATCTAATCAAATATATGCGGCCGGTGGAACATCGGCTTTTCAATCCGGAGGCATTGGCTGGTAATGACTTAGTTTTGAAAGTTACCTATATCTGTGAAATTATAGCCACTCGTTAATCATGAGGAAAACAGACTGTCTGAGGTGCTCACATACCCCAGCGCTTGAAATCGCCAATCCGCGGTGGGCTCGCGTGCACGCGGGCACAATACGATGATTAAAACAAGGTATTTTATCAAGGTTATTTTAAAGAAAACGTTTTCTGTAAGTTTTCACAGAAAACGTTGTCTGTAAGTTCGTAAGTTTTAACAGAAATCTGTATATATGCAGTCAATCTATATAGTTAGAATATTATCGGGGCTTAATCGCGTAGTAATTTATTGCTATTTTACCTCGACGTTTCGACGACGTTACAGTCATCGTGGTCACTATGATATTCACGAAGCCCCGAAAATAACTCTAAGTTTAGAATATTTTAAGCAGTGAATCGTTTTCTTTCTATTAAATAATTGTTATTTAAAACAATTAGACAATTGTGCTATGGCGCTCATTAAGGGGGGGCTATGTCCAGCAGTGGACTAATATAGCCTGGAGAAGAAGAAGAAGACATTAAGTTTAAATAACAAGTATAATAGTTAATTATAGTGGCTTACTTACTTACCTAAATCATTATCATCAACCCATTACGTCCCCACTGAGGGGCACGGGTCTCTTCCCTGAGGAAGGTATAGACCATACTCCACCTCGCGGCCAAATCCGGATTGGTGGTTACTTACCTATATATAGAGGAAAAATGTGAATAAGTAGACGCAAAAGCCAAAGTTGTTTTTAGCAAAGCGTAAACTAGCCCATTTACGCTCAAGGTACTACCTTGAGCGTAAATGTAACATGGAATCCCCATAAAGTTGGGTTCAAAGTTTAAATTAATCCGGGACGGTTTTGGCCACGCTAATGAAGTTAACTGAACTGACACAATGCATAATATTATATTAATTACATAACATGATGATCCTCCGTGTACAAAGTTATTTCTGAAATGGCCAATTCCCGAAACATTCAAATTATTTGTCTTCGATATGTTTTATGATATAAAAATGAATCGCTGAATGTGTTGCTAAGCGCAAATCTCGAGAGCAGCTGAACCGATTTCGCTAATTCTTTTTTTTTAGAATATTCCTTGAAGTATGAGGATGGTAATAGAATAATAGGCGGCACGAAGTTCGCTGGGCCAGCTAGTTCCCTATGAATATATAAATTGTAGGTAGGCTTTATTCCGGATTCCCTCACTAGACTTTTCTAATAACTGAGTCGGGAATAATAATAGTAAGGTTGCCTTCAAAAGCCCTTTACAAAAATGTAAACAAATGTTTGAAGAGCTGTTTTACTTGACTTATTGTTACTAAATATGAGGACTACCTACCTAATTTAGTTTGTCTATGCATTTTAACATATTGTATAGATACTTTGGGTGTCAATCTAGCTTAAAACTAGTATATACTACAATTATATTGTACTAAGATTGATACCTGTTTTACATGCCTGATAAACAAAATAAAAAAAAGTTTTAGATTTTTTCATAAAATTCAAAGCGTATGTGTTATTATGAGGATTTTTTTATCTAAGACCTTGATTTAAGTAAAATTTATTGTTCAAACTATTTCTCCAAAACATGGTGGGGATTGAAAGATAAAGTTTTTTTATGAAGCCTCTAAGCGCCCCACTGCAGGGCATAGGCCTTCTCTCAGAGAGAGAGTATGGGCTTAATTACCACGCGTGCCCTCCGCGGATTGGCCATTTCAAGCGTCTAGAGACCCAGGTTCGATTCCCAGTGCTAGTATGTACCTACCTTAAATGAGTTTATAGGGAAGAGCACCGTGATCGTGCTCTTCCACTATAGGGAAATTTCCTGCCAGGCAGATCGTATGCCTGGGGACGGCTGGTCCAACTATTGTTAGTCGGACGTTATATTTATGTTATGTCATTGAAACACTTTGATTGCGCGATACAGGAATGTTGGAGTTTGTAGTGCGCGCGCAGAGTTGACATGTGCTCGCCACAAGTATGTTTTCTAAGTTACCTACTTACATTTTTGATGTGAATAACAATACCACTTGGTAACGGTAAAGGAAAATATCGCAAGAAAACCTGTGTGTTTCTTCTTCTTCTTCTTCAAAAATCGTGTAGAATTTACGTACCTACATAGCTATAACAATACCAGTAAGTTTTTTGTATTACAAATATTACAAAATAAAGGAAAGGGCTTGCAGTTTAATTAAAGAGACAACAAAAAGTTTATATCACCAAAACATTGTTCATAAACTCAAAAAACAGTATAATGTATGCATTCATAAACTCAAAAAACAATGTTTTGGTGATATAAACTTTTTGTTGTCTCTTTAATTAAATTGCATGCCCTTTCCTTTATTTTGTAATAAGTATTTGCAATACAAAAAACTTACTGGTATTGTTATGGCTATGTACGTAAATTCTACATGATTTTTGAACACAATGAAAGGGAAACTGAATGCTGAAACACAGACTATTCGTCTAGTTCAGCAGCAGTTGCTCACTATCTGTTAAAATGCAAATAATATAAGTTTTGTAAGCCTGTACATGTAATCTTTTTTATGAATAAAATTTTATTATTTATTTCTGTTGTCCACTGCTGGACATAGCCCTCCCCTCAGGGCCGGATCTACCTAAGGGCTGCTTGGGCTGCAAGGCCCCGAGGTTACAACGGGCCCCCAGATCCCGCTAAACACAGTAGGCGATAATTTGAATTAAAAAAATGGTTGTCTGTAAAGTCGGTTTTCGGACCATATTTTTACGTAATAACGTCATAAGAAAACATTGATGATAAATTGCATACTTTTATGAATTGAGTTAACCATGTAGGTATACACACGCGACGTGAAATTTTGCTGGAAGTTATAAGCTAACTGAAAACATTGCTATCTAACTTCATGTGAGTTTCTAGAGTAGGTTTTAGCCGCTTGGAGTACGAGATTTTAAGTTCGTTACGGTCTTAGAGGTTTCAGAATATTAAGTACTTGTAAGTAGCTACGTAAGCAGTAAGTATCACGTGGTGATTTATATTCAAGTTAAATATTTCTTTAAATACTTTATGACGTTATTTTGTCATGAAAGGACCGCTCATAGCATAGTCGAACCGAGTGATTAGAACCAATTACTTGAGTTAAGCAACAACAGGCGCGGTCAGGTGAAGGATGGGTGACCGTTCAGTGACTACCGCTAGTGGCATTTTTTCTAAGCGATCCGTGCTTCGCAAGGCACGCTAAGCCGTTGGTGCCGGCTGTCACATAATGGCAGTCGTTAAGCTATGTCAGAGGCCTTATGGGCGGTTTGATAACTTCTGTCAGTAAGGCCCACAACAGTCTTACAATGCTCCACAACCCGAACTTGGCCTCCGTGGTGAAGAATGGCCTATCCTTCCTGCGAGACAGGAATAAAATATTAGCTGCCTGTACGTAACACAGAGAGTATTGTAAAGAGGTTCGAAATTTCACTGATACCGGTGAGACGCCCTTAGCTCAGTTGGGAGAGCCCTGGCACGGTTAGCCGAAGGTAGCGGGTGCGAGTCCCGGCATTGTTGGAATTTATAGCCTCTAAAAGGAATAAAATAACCCGTTGATATCAACCCTTGTTTGGTTAAAATAACCAAACAAGGGTTGATATCGTCTTCATGAAATTTTAATTTAGCTGATAGTGTAACCTGTCATACTTAAAAAAAAAATTGACAAATTAAATAATTTATCACATATGGCTTAAAGCATATCCCTTTAGAGATGGATTAGGTTCGAACTATATAAAGGATGGATTGAAATTCCCCAATACGAGTATTTCCGAAAAGACTGGCTTCTACTATAAATACTACAAACAACCTTTTGCATGACTTCGAAAACACGAGGAAGTGGGTGGAGCTGCAACTTGTTTAACTCAAACAGCGCTTTGTGTTACTTGGCACTGGCGCCATCTTGCGGCACGAGTCAAGAGGATCTGAGGAATTACTACTTTCCTCTACTCAACGATATACAAACGGATGGCACACATGTTGTCGTTGCAAGCGGTTTTAGAAAGTAAATTAGGTACCTACTACCGAACTGAAACATGAACCCCGTCTAAAAAATATTAGCTACTCCTTCAATCAGCCTGTACCCGTCCACTGCTGGACATCGGCCATCCTCATCCAGCCACTGCCAGCAATCTGCCTTAGATCGTTGGTCCAACGAGCCGGTGGGCGTCCAACACTACGTTTGCCGGCTCGTAGTGAACTGGAGAAACTTTGAACCCCATAGACCATGATCGGTTCTTCATATAAATGTGCTAATAATGTACATTCTGTTATTGTGCGCCCTCCTCGGCCTCGAGGGGGGTCGCTCCCGATGTGGGTTTAGGGGTCTTTAGGACCAAAACCAGTCCCAAGGTGGTGTTTAGTGGGTAGGCGCACTTCTTGTGAGTCCCACATTGGCAGCACGGCCGGGTCCGTGCTGTTATGCATGAGCATTCACCACCTCCCTCCCCCGTGTCCTCCGGAGGGTGCCCTTTATAGGGTTAAAAAAAAAAAAATCTGTTAGCTTTTAGAATACACCTCGGCTGAGCAATCAAAAAAACCGATTTCATTGCAATAAGGTAAGGTTTATTTTGTATTGTTATTTATAACTTTACATCACTTTTCAAAATAGTGAAGTAAAGTTTTATACAGAGCAGGAAGTAGTATTACACTCGTGAGCTTTCGGCGAAAACCGAAGCCCACTCTAGAGTCCGAGATATATTCTAAAAGCTAACAGCAAAGATGGCTAACAGACTGTAGCACATTATGCCCACTGCCACTTCAGCTTGCTAATAATGTAGGCGAAGTCGGTCACCTTAGTTCTGTGGCTAATTGTGTCATTTCTGATGTGATCCATCAAAGCCATGCTATTCCATATAGTACCTAGCTATGTAGGTGAAAGAGTGGAAGTGGAAAAAGTGGAATAAGAAGTGTCTCTTTATTATGCAGACCTCCACAAAAGGCGGCAAAAGCTCTTATGCAAGAGAAGGTAGTTTGCTTAAGGCTAAGGCAATTTGTTTCAATATATTTTGTCACATCATAACGCAAACAAGCTCTCGGGCATTAAAGTACCTACTCAAGCCGAAACACTACCTAGATAGTAATTCGTCTCTATTACGATGTAATTCCCGGAAAATAGGGAGAAAAAAGCACACTGCTGCGATCATACTGAAGGGTAACAAACTTAACAGGTAGGTATTATTTCTCAGTGTAATAGAATGGGACAAAACAGGGAAAAGTACTTTGCAACAGCGAGTTTTTTTTTCATAACATAGTGAATAGCTGCATGATTGCACGATTGGTCAGTTTAAAAAAATCTTTCATGAACTGTATTCCACCGCGTGTCCGATGGGGAACCTAAAACTCAAAGGACGTCACACACACATTATACTAAGTTGAGCGTTATTAACTTTTTAATACAGTTGCTCAAAAAGTGGCGTATTGCAGGGACGTATAGCGTGCGGGATGTGGGCTATTCTATTACACACTCGTGCTTTTTTTTTACCTTTCCCGCACTCGTGCGATTTCTTTCACATCTGTCAAAATAATGTCTATTGAAAAGAAAACCAACCATGAAGTTTTTACTAAAAAAAATCATAGAAGTTTTTATGAGCTACTAATTTGTTTCAATATCAGATTTAATGATTTGATTGAATGAGTTAAGTTAGGTTTCATTTCATTTCATCTCATTAAATTTCATTTTCATTTCATATCAATAAAAAAATTCTACTGAAAACTTGGATGTATGGGCATAGTTCCCTTTGCCTACCTACTAGAATGGGTGAAGAAAAAAATCTCTGCTTATATTTTTTTATGCCACACCTGGCAATAAAGTGTCTTTTTCCGCACGCTGCGCGTACGGAAAAAGCCGCTTTCTGGCCAAGTGTAGACATAAAAAGATGTACACAACACGGGAGGTATAAAGAAAGCTCTCGATCGCATATTTACGTCCCTCGCTTGCAGCTCGGGCCGCAACCTTCTGCGATCTCGGCCTTTCTTTGTATTACCACCCTAGTTGTGTAATGTACTATTACGGTTGGCGCCAATTTTCCAAATATTTTTTCTTTATTATTGCAACTGCATTAGAAATAGTCGTTCAGTACACGTGCGGAACCGTCATTGCAACTTGTTCCGACTGTCAATCATCGCCTTCGGCTGCGCCTCGGCTCGGGTAGACATTTTGTCGGAACTCTTT
The DNA here is from genome assembly GCA_934045075.1 of Yponomeuta sedellus. NCBI lineage: Eukaryota > Metazoa > Arthropoda > Insecta > Lepidoptera > Yponomeutidae > Yponomeuta > Yponomeuta sedellus. The sequence goes on from OW203733.1 coordinate 2,121,772, forward strand.
GCAATGACAGCCTTTCCGCACTTGTAATGAAATATACTATTACTTGTTTTGTACTGTGGTTTTTGAAATTTCAAAAGTCGCGACTTTCCAGTATATAATGTCAACAGAACGCGTAATTGACCAATGAGTTACAGTCAATAGTTTTATCGTTGAATTTATTCAATGGTTTAATTTTTATTCGCACTTTGGTCAGGAGTAGATTAGTAGCAGGATAGGTTTGACCGTCAGAACACAAACACAGAACTACGTCTTAAAATCCTGTATTTAATTCATTTACAATACAAATCTCATGGCACCATTCACAAGGCACTAAAATCCGAATCACGCCGACATATAATAACTACTAATTATTAAATTATTTTCAATTGTGCAGACAAATTTGACATCGCGCTGTAGAGAAAAATGAGGTCTTAGACCGTAAAACACCACTCTCTTTAAATATAAATGTAAGAGGCCTTATGGTGGCGGCGGGCCTTACTGCCAGATGTTATCTAGCTGCTTCTGTGCGGCTTGATAGCTTCTGTCAGTAAGGCCCGCCACTCTCTTACAATCCTCCACCACGTAATAAAGAGAATATTGTAAGGAGGTTCGAAATTTCACTGATGCCAGTGAGTCGCCCATTAGCTCAGTTGGAAGAGCGCTGGCACGGATAGCAAGAGGTCGCGGCTTCGAACCTGGCACGGATGGAATTTTTAGCCTTTAAATAGGTTTTTAAAATCCTCCACCAACCCGGACTTGGCCCCCGTGGTGGCCTAACCTTCCTGCGATGCAGGAAGAGACCCGTGACCCTTCAGTGGGGGACACAGAGGGTTGATATCAAATATAAAAGAGCTGTACCCAGTGTAGGAGTGGGTCGTTGTCCGATTTTTCGACGACGAAACGCAACCGTTTTTTTCTGGAACGAAAACAGGTCCTCGAAACGGTCCTCGTTCGCAACTGGTTTCATTGTATGCGAACGAGCAAGGCGCAGAGGACGGTCAAACGAGTGCGAACGAGACGAAATCACGAAACATCGGAAAAAATAAGTTATTTTACACGATATTCGACTGTTTACTCATAGACATAAAGATTACTTTATTGTATCACAGACCAAAACGAACGGAACGAACAAGGAGCCGACGACGACGTCGCAATGATCTCATTACGTTCTAGGCTCTATTAATATAGCACTAAAGGACATATCCACGTCAAACAAACTAAGGACTGGTCTCGCGACGAACAAACGCTGGCACTGCTTTAGAGTCTCTGGCACTGCTTTATAATGAAACGTAAAACGGTCCTATCGTCGCGGAACATGAAACGGTCTTATAAAACGGTTCGTCTTTGCAACGATCACGCCTAACCCAGTGTGCAGTTTATTTCTCTTATCAGCACTCTGTCAAATTTCTCTGTAGAAGTAAAAGTATGACTATAGTGCGGTCGGCAAAGGACGTCCTACACGATGTTGTCAGTCGCAGACTTATCCTCCTAATGCAAGGCCCAATGTCCTCAATTGATCACAAAAAAACAATTGTTATTTTCAAGGTCGGGCCTTACGAGGTTATACAAGTAATCGGTTAACAACTAGTTATTAGCACTTAATATTAAAAATAAACGTAACGATATATTGTTGCTGTGTTTAAAGTGGGAAATGTAATCTTACTCACAATGTTTATGTTTACATTCAATGTTGTTTGTGTAATTTTGTAGGTACAGTCTATTTATCCCTACTTGCCCATTTTAGTAAACAAGATTCTTCCGGTAATGTATGATTTTTAGTGGAATATTGTCAAATCGCCATAAATTAAGTAACATGGAGCACTATTTTAGATAATACGCAGCCCATTTTATAAAAAAAGTGGACGAACTTGCGAGAAAATATCTAGTTTTTTGTAATGATGTAAACACTTTTTTGTACAAAAAGGAAATCAATGACACAGAAGTACAGACGGCGGCTTTAGCAGTAAAAGCTATCTCTTCCAAACAATCTTTGGATGGACTGGAAAATAACATTGGAATTTGAAAATTGTATGGAAGAAATTACTTTCGGCGATAAAACCGCGAATTCTATACTACTAGTACTAACCCCGCCTGTTGTGAAAGTAGAGTATTTTAACAAAGTACGAATAAAATCAGTTAACGATTCGGCAAACCTCGGTAATTGTCGTGAATCCCTCATCTCCCACATAGAGTTTTCAATTTACAGATATGACCTTTAATTATATTACTCGTTGTCTTATTGAACACAATACAAGAACGATATGAGCAATAAAATTTTCTTTGTAGCTCAAAACTAACACAACCGAATCGTTAACTGATTTTAATCGTATTGTAACTTCGTTCCTGCCTTTGGTATACAGGTAAAGTAAAGAAAAATCCCTATCTCTGTTAAAAATGAGTGTTCTAAAAATGGTGACAACTTGAAATCAGCAGTACACGATCGCACTGATAGATTACCTATCTTCCTTTGAGACTTGTATATTGTAGGGCTTGTGAATTAAGATGTTTAGATACTTTTAGATGCGACTAACTTTCAAAATTACACTAGAACTTTAAACACAGCAACAACTAACAATGTTTCTAATACTGACCTAAATATAAGATGTAGTATAACTATTATTAATAAATTATAATTAAACATAACTGTTAAAATTTGTACGTTAAAATGATCACAAAACATTGGACAGAGAAATTAATCGAACACCTAAATACGTATGGTTCTTGAATACAGTTGTAAAACTGGTAATTATTACTGAATAACATAATTTCATTAACTATTTTGCACGTTAAACGAATTGTGAATAGTAAAAATATTATTTACATTACGTATCTACAGAATTTTTATTGAAATACATAGTTAAAATAAATGCCACGATACATTAAAAAGAAAGGCGAAAAAAATACATCCAAAAATAATAAGAAATCGTAAAATCAACGAAAATTAACAACAAAAATAATCCGTAAACTAGAAGAACAAAATAACTTCACGCTATTTTACGTTTAAAGGGACATAAGGCGCCAAAACCGTAACGATTTTCTACACGATACTCTAGCAGAAACACTAAGAAATAAATTAATAATATGGACCTACCTTTTTATCAATTAAAGGTTCTGTTCACAGATTAAATTAAAGCAGACACTCCAAGTGTGTAAATTAACTTCCGATGTATAGATTTAAGTAATTTGACCTACACAAATTGTGATGCTATCAAAATTGGACGCCGGTGTCAACCACATTAATAATAATGATTATAAGACAGATTTAACGTTTGATCCTAAAAATCTACAATCTATTAAGGCTGTTTATTGTTATCACAAGTAATAATTATGCAATATTTTCTAAGGTTAACACGAGCACTAGACACATTTAAAACTGTTTTTATACGGATTTCACTCGTTTATTAAATTTTTACAATTTTCCGTCGTTTCGACACTTTTTCAGGTTGTTTTTCAAATTGTAAAAATGTAATAAACTAGTGAAATCCGTATAAAAACTCTTTTAATAATTATGCAGTTTATATTTACCTTTTATAGTATGCAAGTTTTAACCTATTAAAACGGCGGCTTGATCACCCTCATTCGAATGAGAAGACCTATAAAAACACATTTCATGCGTGAATTATTTATAATATTAATTGATACTTCCACAGGTAATTATTTCTATAATAATTACTATGTTGGAATAACTATTGTGCGTTATTGAATTATTAAACTGTTAGGCACAGATGATATAATTTAGTTTTTTTTAAAGCATTTTTATTTATTGCTAGAAATACACGTTCATCCAGAATCACTAGCGCCACCAAACCAAAAAAAGTTACATCTCTTTTATCCGACTGCGCTAGAAGGAAGGTTATGTTTATTATAGATTGTTACGACGAAAAGTAACTATTTTTAGGGCAGTCGGTGGCGTTACCGGGTGGCGCAGACATTGTCAATCTTATTGCCTTCGTCATAAGACTATTTCTTTACTACAATAATTTCTAGCCTTTCTAGCAGAATGATTCTCTCACTTGCTGTGTGGTATGACGTCATTCGCATGCATAAAAGGAGGGGGGGGGGGGTGACGTCACCGTACTGCTGCAAAGTACTATCGCTCTTATTGCCTCTATGATCAGGCTATTCATTGACGAAAATAGTGCTAAGACACTGTCCAGGCCTTACACCAGAATGACTCTCTCACTACGCCCTAGCGGACGCGGGGTGGTAGGTGATGACGTTGTGCGCGTGCGTGAAGGGGGGGGAGGGCGTGACGTCACCGGGCGTCGGGGCGGGGGCGGGCAGCTGCAGCGCGCGAGACTTGCCGCCCAGCGTGCAGCGAGTAGTGGCGCCAGTCTCCACCTCCACGGACAACTCCGTGTTGGTCAACCTGCCGGGACACCCGCCAGGTCAGACATTGTAATAAAAATAACCTTTTATTCACACAAAACATAATTACATTAAAACTTAAAAAACCTATTTATACCCTATTTATTGAAGCTTGAGACAAAAGGTAAAAACAGAAATAGTGATTCTCAAACTTTTATCGGAAGAAACAGCACGCTCGCGTCAACATGTTGGGAGAATGAAAATGGCGGTTATAACCCGAACGAAAATAAAATAGCATCTTTCAAATTAGAACGTTTGCATTACATTACATCTTTAATGAGCAGTGTTATGATACGTTCAAATTTGTGAAGCGCTGACTTTTTGGGTTATTTATAGTGCCACAATTCTATTAAAAAGTTATGTATTAAAATAAAGTTTATATAAAATGCATTTTTAAAAACCTATTTAGAGGCTAAAAATTTCACCCATGCCGGGATTCGAACCCGCAACCTCTGGCTATCCGTACCAGCGCTCTACCAATTGAGCCAATGGGCGACTCACGGCATCAGTGAAATTTCGAACCTCTTTACAATATTTGAACCTCTTTAGAATATTGTAAAGAGGTTTGAAATTTCACTGATGCCGTGGTCGCCCATTGGCTCAATTGGTAGAGCGCTGGTACGGATAGCCAGAGGTTGCGGGTTCGAATCCCGGCATGGGTGAAATTTTTAGCCTCTAAATAGGTTTTTAAATTTGTTCCTTAGCACGGGTTAGTGCATTAAAAATAAAAAATAGTGTAATAAAATGCATTATTTACCAAAATCATAAAACTAAATTTGATTTTTTTTTTCAAACATATATATTTCTACGATACTTTTAACAATCAATGTCAATTTTTTTTATTTTATTTCTGATTAATAACAAACTTGGCATAATAAATTACCCTTTCTACTGTCTGTTTACCTTTTGTCTCAAGCTTCAATAAATAGGGGAGCCAGTTTTTCTGTTTTATTAAAATATTCTACAAATAAAACCACACCTGAAGTCGTTCCATAGTTATTTATTATTATAAAAGTTATACAACCTTACAATGTAATTAAAGTATTTTCTAAGGTTAACACGTGTACTAGACATAATTAAAACTGTTTTAGTACGGATTTCACTCGTTTATTACGAGTATATTTCATCCGAGTCCACGGCACCTGTAAATGTGACGAAACGTCGGAAAATTGTAAAAAATATAATAAACGAGTGAAATCCGTACTAAAACAGTTTTAATTATGTCTAGTACACGTGTTAACCTTAGAAAATACTTTAATTACATTGTAAGGTTGTATAACTTTTATAATAATAAATAACACTGGAACGACTTCAGGTGTGGTTTTATTTGTAGAATATTTTAATAAAACAGAAAAACTGGATGAAAACGGATAAGCAGGTAGAATAGTCAGGTCTGTTCGAAGGGTATAGTACCTATAGTAGTTATGAAAAATGAGGGAAATCGAAGAATGTGTGACGTAATTTAAATATTTGAAAATGATAGATGGAAAAAGAAATAAAAATGGTATGAAGAGGTTTGCACCGTCACAACATCATTTTAAAACCTATTTAGAGGCTAAAAATTCCACCCGTGCGGGGATCGGGACTCGAAACCGCGACCTATGGCTAACCGTGCCAGCGCTCTCCCAACTGAACTAATGGGCGACTACCGGCATCAGTGAAATTTCGAACCCCTTTACAATACTCTCTGTATTACGTACAGAAATTAAATAAAATGTATAAATTGTAAATCGAACAATCCGATAGTTTCATTTTATGGCAGGCCGCGCGCCTTTGTTGCTATTGGTTGATTCAACGTCATCGATGCAGGTGACTATTAGTTTGGCAATATTCGCGTGAGCGAAATAGGTAGCGCTACTGCGGCAATCAATTCTGCACCTTAACCGTATCGGTTAAAGATCATGTTGAATGTACTTATAGCTTCGGGTACTTTCGTTACACTTCTTCCTAGTCTGCGCGAACGTAGATTCCCGAAGGGACTTTTATGATGTGTAGTACTGTACAATATAGTAAGACGTTATTTAGAGTTACATACATTTTTGATGAGTGCTTCTGGTACCTATGCTAGGCAAAATCCTGTATTAGATGTATCACTACCCTCCCAATAATTTTGTGACGTGTGTAATAAAAATGGTTAACAAGATGTGATAATAACTAAATGAATTTATTCTATGTGTACAAGTCGCGAAAGTTTAAAATATGTTATGGAATTATGGTGTTTGAAATTATAGTATCAGAAGATAAAATACAGGGTGTCTCATTCAAATCGGTCAGTATGGAAAAGTCTGAAACTATAAGACATACGAAGATCTGTTCTGAGGAACCATGTCATCGATTTTAATAACAGGTAAAACTGAATTCATACGTTTTAAAAACATTTGTACTCCGTTCGGGAGTCGAACCCGGTTATTTGTATTGAAAAAGGCGGCGGTCATTTCGAGCACCTACTAAAGTAAATTAAAGTATGTGAAAACAATTTTAGACATCATGTTTCATACAGACATTTACTGCTTAAGACCTACACAATCGATATCTAAATAGCAATAGCGTAGGTTTTTTTTTCAAAACAACCGGGTTCGATTCCCGAAAGGAGTACAAATGTTTTTTAAAATGTATGAATGCAGTTTTTCTTGTTATTAAAATCGATGACATGGTTCCTCAGAACAGATCTTCGTATGTCTTATAGTTTCAGACTTTCCCATACTGACCGATTTGAATGAGACACCCTGTATATAAGTGAACGTGAGAGTTGTATGTGACTCACATGTAATATCTGTTGGCGAGCACCCCCACCATCTCGCCGAGCAGGTCGGCCGGGCCGGGCGCCACCAGCCCCACCACCAGGTCGTTCTTGGCCGACGGGACGCTTACCACCACGAGCTGGACGTCAGACGACATGATGCGGACGGCCCCCACCTGCCGGTGTAATGGCGATGCGCGATTATGAATTAAATTATAAGTCGACTAATCTTCCATTTACTAACGTTCGTATTCGACTTCAATATTAGTTATCACTAATCCTGATAATCGAATAAAACCACTAATTAGTAACCACTAATGTCAAATTTTATTATGAATGGTACCTACTTACTAAGAGAAAAATGGCACTAATTTACGCGCGAAATGTCTAATTCGACTAAGTCGAATGACAGCCATAGTCGAATGATATCATTAGTATCATTCATAATCGCCCATCTTTACGGTGTAATGAGTGTCAACGTGAATCTGGGCGCGAAGAGTTAACCCTTTACCAGGCAATGTACTATTAATACAGGACCACATTAAACTGAACCCTATCAACTTGAAAGTCCAAAACCAATGAAAAATTCATACTACCCACGCTTGGTTAAGGGTTAATCTGGGCCCACGATGAATTTAAGATTGAATAATAAATAACAGTAATGTTCAGTTTTAGTAGTGTTCAAACTTAATTTCTTAAGCGCCACATATTATCAGTTTGATTCCGGATTCACTTACTAAAGCAAGTAAGTGAATCTCGGATTAAGTTAATCAACTGAATGTTTATTACCATATTATAAAATATAAACTGTTGTGTGAATACACAATAATATATAATATAGGGTGTACTCCGAAAATCACGCATAAACCTCCCAGGTTTTTGTGGTTTTGGTTTGTTTAATTTCATTATACATGTGCCTTAAATAAATAAATTAAAAAAAAAACATATCATTTAGATACAAGCACATATATTGCTTCTGGGCCCACACTAGGATACCCTGTGTCGTGGGAACTAGAAACAATGCCATCACAAACATGTAAACATCCAAGACCTGGACTTTTTTGTCCCCAGCGGAATTCGAATCTCTTGCATGGTTGCCGGGTCCTCTTGCATGGTTGCCATAGAGGTAGTCATCATAATAATAAATTGTGAATGTCTTTTTCTCCTTAATAATAATACTTTATTCATTTATTTGGCTCTTAGTACATACAGGGTTACAAACTAAGAAAAAAAACTGGAATTACTAGAAGGAGGTTCCTTGATACTAGAGTTAGTAACCTAATATGTTCAACCCTTAATATCAGTAAGTGCAATCTTTATAAGGCACTGATTTAATTTCTTTTTATTTAACGAAAGACAAAATAAAGAGCATGTATAATGAATGTATGGTGATTAAAGTACGGGAAGCGTCATAAAAAAATGCAATCATAATGAATGTCGATATGAATTTGGCTATGCTTTAATTTTAAGATCCGACAATCTCAGGGCAAATTATTGATTGCCTTTTTTATGTATACTTACTGACTTCAGACAATCTTAAGAAACTTAGAAAGAAGATTAATCTTGATGTTTAATCTTGATCAAGTGCCGGTTGTGGTGACAGTTGCCAATTAGGAAACAATTTGTACTTTTGGATAAGTATCTCATTGTAAACTGCATTTTTTAATCAATAAAGTATTTGTATTTTTTAATATTGCTTGTTTGTATGGTTGTTCTGTTAATCAAAACAGCCGAGTTGAAGATTAAGGCAAATCCTTTCCTGAGATAGTTTAAATCGATGTGTGGATGAGGATCGCTATAACATTGTTGTGAAGCGCTCGTGGCTTAGTCGAACCGAGTGATTGGAATCAATCACTTGAGATAAGCAACAACAGGCGCGGTAAGGTGCAGAATGAGCGACCGTCCCGTGACTACCGCTAGTGGCATTTTTCCGAGCGCTTCCGTGCTTCGCAAGGCACCTTAAGCCGTTGGTGGCGACTGTCATGTAACGGCAGTCGTCAAGCCACGTCAGAGGCCTCATGGGCGGCTTGATAACTTCTGACAGAAAGGCACGCCACTGTCTTACAATCCCCCACCAATTCGGACTTGGCCCCCGTGGTGAAGTATGGCCCCAGCCCCAGCTGTGGGAACATGCAAGGGTTGATATCGATTACATTGTTATCAAACCTCAGTAATAGGTGTGGGTTTCTTCAGCGGCTTGAAGGTGGCATCGTCCAGTTTGTACAGAGCCCTGTCTGTGAGCAAGAGACAGCGCGCGGCGGGCTTGTTGAACCGGTTGATCTTGTGCACGCGGCACGAGAACAGCGCAGCGCCGATGTGTTGCGTCCTCTGGAGGTTAGCCAGAGCCGCGCGGTATACCGCTGTGGGAGAATAACACAATTATATTCTTTTTAATGCACTAAACCGCGTGCTAGGGACAATTTTATAAACCTATTTAGAGGCAAAAAATTCCACCCATGCCGGGATTCGAACCCGCGACCTCTGGCTATCCGTGCCAGCGCTCTTTCCAAATGAACTGATGGGCGACTCACCGGCATCAGTGAAATTTCGAACCTCCTTACAATATTCTCTGTATTACGCACAGGCAGCGACATCTGGCTGAAGTAATTTGCATCACTTGCAGCCCCGAGTGCCTACTTTGCAGTTAGGTTTTAACATTCAAAGGAATTTTTAGCCTCTGCATAGGTTTTTTGAAATAACACAATGTTAGACTCTTTATTGTGCACTGAAGATTAAACGACTACCCGATCACTATGACAGAGGTCGCTGGTCCGATCTGGCCGGGTCCGGCTTCCATTTGTATAATTTTTTTCAGGTCCTTGCTGAAATTCAGAGTTGTGGGAAACAAATCCGTAACAACTAAATAAATAAATAAATAATAGTACATTACACAACTAGGGTGGTAATACAATGAAAGGCCGAGATCGCAGAAGTTTGCGGCCCGAGCTGCAAGCGAGGGACGTAAATATGCGATCGAGAGCTTTCTTTATTACCTCCCGTGTTGTGGACATCTTTTTATGTCTACACTTGGCCAGAAAGCCACTTTATTGCCAGGTGTGGCATAATGAAATTTATCATCGTTCTGTTAGGCAGCGCAGGCTCCGGGGGTTGAAAATCACATCACCACGTACACATTTGCAGTTTATTGATGGCACCGAAACACGTTAAAAATAATTTGGAAACAGAGTTACTAAAACGGACTACATCTTGATACTAAGTCTAATTACTGATGTTAAAGACTATGCATGACTGCTCTTGACTACTGTGACTGCTGTGACTGTTGTGACTGCTGTGACTGTTGTGACTGCTATGACTGTTGCGCGATGTGCGCGGAAAAACGCTTTTATTTGCTCTTTAGTGCTGAGAATGACAAAATATAGGTGAGGCGGGGAACCGGACATAACAGTTCGTTAATGTTACTGAATGAGATTGATATGTTACATAATTTTGCCATTATTAATGATGCTCGTGATCTCACCTAGGGTCTGGAGGAAGACAGCGTTACGGGTCTTAGCCGTAACACATGCTGAGTCCAGACTCCTTTTTTAAAGCCATGACACACATCGTCATACCCACTTTAAAGTAAAATTCGTTTCATTTATTCACTTTTCTAGTTATAAGTAAGTTTGTAATAATATTTTATGTGCATGTTTAATGTTAACTCACAAAACGTACTTTTACTGTGAGCACCATGCTGTTACTATTCTTTTGTTGTTGTGTTGTGTGTGTCTTGTGTTTGGAATAAACTTTTTCCATTCTATTCTATTCCGTTCCGTTCCTTTCCGTTCTGTTCCGTTCCATTCCATTCCATTCTATTCTAACTACTGGACCTGAGGCCGTTCCAACATAGCTCGTACTTGTTGTTATGATCTGCCGCGTTTTATTTCTTCGGCGATGAATACAAGTATTTCTACTTCTTCTTCTTCAGCCTGGATGATATGTGGGTAACTGCCAACATCCATATTGCCACTTTGTGTACCACTTACGGTTGTAATTTGACTATGGGGCATTCATTACCCACCTTGCGAGGCGCTGTGTGCAGAAGACACGTAATAAATTCATGCGCGGCGAGACTTTGCAGTTGAATTGTGACTTCGTGAGCTGCAGACGAATGCGATGATCTAGTAGCTAACTTAGCTGTCCCTGAGCTAGGCCGTCACATACTCTGCAGGAGCACTCACCGGCCTTGCTGTTGTAGGTGTCAACTGCGAGGTAGTCCCCGAGCCAGGGCCGCGAGGCGCCCCACTCGCGCCGACGGCCGCGCAGAGCTGACGCCGCGCAGATCTTCATCTTCAGCTGCGGCCACTGAGAAGAATAGCAAAGTTTTCGAATGAAAACGTTCGTAAGCTGGTCCTTGGGCATGGGCTTGAGCGTGAGGTATATTCTAAAAGCTGATAGACTGTATATGTACGCATGAAGGTACCTGGTCCTTGGGTATGGGCTTGAGCGTGAGGTATATTCTAAAAGCTAACAGATTGAAGGTACCTGGTCCTTGGGTATGGGCTTGAGTGTGAGGTATATTCTAAAAGCTAACAGACTATAGGTACCTGGTCCTTGGGTCTGGGCTTGAGCGAGAGGTATATTCTAAAAGCTGACAGACTGTATATGTACGTATGAAGGTACCTGGTCCTTGGGTATGGGCTTGAGCGTGAGGTATATTCTAAAAGCTAACAGATTGAAGGTACCTGGTCCTTGGGTATGGGCTTGAGTGTGAGGTATATTCTAAAAGCTAACAGACTGTAGGTACCTGGTCCTTGGGTCTGGGCTTGAGCGAGAGGTATATTCTAAAAGCTGACAGACTGTATATGTACGTATGAAGGTACCTGGTCCTTGGGTATGGGCTTGAGCGTGAGGTGTGCCCTCCAGCGGCGGTATGCCGCCTGTATGAGGCGCGCGCACACGCGGCGCGGCGCGGGCGGCCACGCGCGCACCACCCCGCGGTGCCGCCGCAGCTCCTGCTGGATCTCACCGATGTAGCGCCGGCAGCGGTAGCGCCTGGGGGTGGTTATGTTCATTTATTGAAAGACGAAAGATAACAAGCAATCCGCTACTTGAATCGTATCAAATTTTACGCAATAAATGAATATTTCCTGTAGTATTTAACGTAAGAAACAGAAATATATTGACTTTGCTAAGTAAGTATGTAGGATTGCTGCAAAAGGTAACCGGGCATTTTTGACCCGGTACATCAAAGTTCACGACCATTATTCAAATGTGGTTCGTTATGAAGGGTTAGGGTTACCATTTTACGGAATGTTTTTATTTTAACCCAAATGTATACAGAAAAAAGTTATGTTGTTCAACACAAAGTGTATATTTTTCCCAATTATTTATTTTCAATCATTACTACTGTGTAAGGCTTTCTAGCGCTCGTAAGGTGCAATACACACTACAGTACAGAGGTTAGCAGCCCTCTCTTTCACACAATAAGCCCAATACCGATTTCACTGTGCGCTGACTCGCCAACTTAGCATTTTTATAGCTAGATCAAGCTATTATTTGGTGTCAGACAGCTGTGGTAAAAATGCTGCTTTAACTGTTTTGCCTAAAAATGTACTCCATAAAATGGGCACTGCTGAAATATATTCGATTCGATTTTTTTTATATAAATTATTATTTTGCAAAAAAAAATTTCCCATAGTTTTGAGTAATGTGACAGATCTCAGTGGGTAGTATTTATGGTCTTTAGCATACTCTGAGTAGTTTCGTTAGTGGTCGCTGGTGGGTCACAGGTCCGAACAAAATGCCCTTTAACCTTTGCAAGTTAAAAAAATATTTTCCGCTTTTAACTCGAAACGGTAAGAACGCTATCCGCCATGTTGAAAGCATCTTTCATTTGTAAACAAGCATCAGTCAGCCAGAGCCAGTGGACTTTGATTGTTATAGCACTTACATCAAAGTGATCCTCACATAAATACACCCGAGTTTCAGTCGATAAAGTATCGGGGTCGCTTTTGGCAAGTTTGAGCCAATTTTTTCATATGTTTATTTCACTGGGTACACAAATCCACAACTTCCCGGGGGTCTTTATTGACTTGTTTTTGCATTCCCGTACAATGCAATAATGATAATTGCTATATTTTGCAAGTAAACTCGATGAAATCATGGTTGTGTCGTTATTATTTCACTAAGCTCACAAATCACTCACAGATGTTGATGTCAAACTTTGTTTACAAGTTTTCAGGTCTTCAAACCATAGACAAAAATGGCTGACCGCGTTTTTAGCTGTTTAGCAAAGTTAAGTTTTAAAATATATTTTTTTGTTGCTTTTAGGTCCTAAATATTTTTTGTTGTTAAATATTTTTTACTAAAATATTTTTTGGTCTAATGAAAGAGCTATTTACCATTTAGGACTTACTTGAATACTAAGTCAAATGGCGGATTGTAAAATAGAGTTTCAGGTCAGAAAATGCTTACGTAAGTAATTGCACAACCGGTGGCGTTTTCTGTAGCTTCATACAAAGACAAGATGAAAAATAAAAACTTATAGTCTGTGAGCTTTTAGAATATACCTCGGCTACTATCGGATAGAATCGGATATATTCGTGTAATAGAAAAATCGGAACTAATACGACTCCATAACTTTAGCTTTTCAAAATAGTAAAGAAAAGTTTTATACAGAGCAGAAAGTAGTATTACTCTAGTCTACATTAAAGCCCGAGGTTTTCTAGATTCTAAAAGCTAACAGATTTAGACTTGTCCGAATGGAATAGTGGCAGTTGGCTGGCCATATCTCGCGAAGAACCGACAACCGTTGGAGTAAACGTGTTCTCGAGTGGAGACCGCGACTAGGCAAACGAAGCGTAGGACGCCCTCCGACTAGGTGGGATGACGACCTGCGAAAGACTGCAGGCAGATCCTGGATGGGCCAAGCTGGTGGACTAATATAGCCTGAAGAAAAAGAACAGACTGTACGACTGGGTCAACTTACTTTCAGGCGTTGAAAAATAGACTGTACGGCCGGTGAGACTTACTTCCAGGCGTTGAAGAACAGACTGTACGGCTGGTGAGACTTACTTCCAGGCGTTGAAGAACAGACTGTTCGGCTGGTGGCACTTACTTCCAGGCGTTGAAGAACAGACTGTTCGGCTGGTGGCACTTACTTCCAGGCGTTGAAGATGAGCAGCGCGGCCTTCATCTTGCGGTAGCGCTGTCTGGCCAGCGTGCCGCGCCAAAGTTTTTGCAGCAGCACCACGATGGCCGGCAGTAAGGCCGCGCGCGCCGCCTCCACCCGGTGCAAAGTCTTGGCGCTCCTGCGACCACCGGGGTTGAGAAGACCACGTTAGTTTAGACCCCACCTGGGATTAACGCACTGAGCCTCGTGGTTGGGCCATCGTACAACGAGCGCTAAGACATGGTTGCTAATGGCAATCATGAAATCTTATTAGGTATGCAACTGATGTATTTGGAAACCCATTTAGAGGCTAAAAATTCCACCCATGCCGGGACTCGAACCCGCGACCTCTGACTATCCGTGCCAGCGCGCTTTCCAACTGAATTAATGGGCGACTCACCGGCATCAGTGAAATTTCGAACCTCTTTACAATATTCTCTGTATTACGCAGAGAATATTGCACCTTCGCACAGGTTAGTGCATTAAAAATAAAAGAAGAATATAATGATGTATTTGGCTTAAGATGACTTGAGAAAAGTTTGTCTGAGTGGGGTTTTTTTTCCGCTGCCTTTTTCTCCACTACAATACGGCCCGAAGGCAGCGGCTTACATTGTACATTTGACATTCAGCAAACAGAAGGTAAATTATTTACGTTGAAATAAATTGATTTGATTGATTGACATGTACAGTTTGCGCAAATCTTCTATTTAGCTCTGACATTAGCGAGATTCAAGGAGCGATAGAAAAAATAGGTATCAGCGTAAAGGAGTACATCTGCTGCATCTGCTACAGCGCCAACTTCAGGGCTAACTAGAAGAATTGCACGAACTGGGAATACGTCGGACGCTAATGTTTTTTATGTAGCCTGTAGACACTTCAGTGCAGGGCCTTCTCGCAGAAAGACTATGGACTTAATTACCATGGGTGCCCACCTACGGATTGGCAATTTAAAGCACTGAGGTATTTAAACACCTCAGGTTGACGCTAAAGGTATCCTCACGGTGAGCCAGTGCTTTTGGTACTGCTAAGAATACAAACGTATCTATGCATTAGCACGACGCTCGCTTCCTCCGACTAACTAAGAAGAAACTCTCTGGTCGGCGGAAGCCCTATCAAGTACGTTACGAGCAGCGACATCTATCTAAAACACTGTCAACTACAAAAATGTCGCCTGATAACCAGCTTGGTGTGTCCGATTTACACGTCCGTGATGGCCACATTCTTCAGTAGCACCATAACGGCATCCTTATTACTCTCCCGCATAAGTTGAGCAACGAATATTATTATAGCATCTTATTCCGCTTGAGCAAGCGATCGCAGCGCCATCTTTGTATTAGGGATATGCTCGCTTCCTCCGGTGATCTAAGAAGAAACTCTCTGGTCGGAGGAAGCCCAATCAACGCGATGTAGAATGTTAGCATCAGCGACATCTATCCAAAACACTCCGAACTACAAGAAACGTCACCTGATAAACAGCTTGGTGTGTCCGAACTGCACGTCCGTGACGGCCAGATCCTTGAGCAGCACCATGACGGCGTCCTTGTCGCTCCCCCCGCGGAAGTTGGGCCACGTGTACTGCGACAGCATCTTGTAGCGCTTGAGGAAGCGGTCGTAGCGCTGCCGCGACGCGAAGCCGGCGCGACGCACGCGGACGTTCTCGACCAGGCCTAGGTACGACACCTGGTGGCGAACCTAGCGGAGGGTTTATAGTCCATTAAGTTAGTCCACTGCCAGTAGATCCAGTGTTGGTGCCGGCTGTCCTGTATTGGCAGTCGTTAAGCCATGTCAGAGGCCTTATGGGCCGCTTGATAACTTCTAATAGTAAGGCCTGCCACTGTCTTGAAATCCTCTACCAACCCGGACTTGGCCCCCGTGGTGGAGTATGGCCTAACCTTCCTGCGATGCAGGAAGAGACCCGTGCCCAAGCAGCGGGGACGTACAAGGGTCGATTTAGAAGTTAGTGCAGTAGACTGCAGCCAGGCGATTGGCCAACAGGCAACACTAACAAGAGTTTTGTAATAAATTCAGTCTCTGTCGAACGATAGATAGAAAACCGGAATTTACACAGATATAGGTTAGGTTGTACGTAGAAATAGTAACTTCCACACAACACAATCACTTGTCCTGGTCCCAGACTAGGATAACCTGTGCTGTGCTAGTCAGGCAAGAACATCACAAACACGTAAACACCCAGGTTAAGGCCATACTCGTGTTATTTTCTGATCAAATATAAAATGATTATACTATTTTTATTTTTAATGCACTAACCCGTGCTAAGGACAATTTTAAAAACCTATTTACAGGCTAAAAATTCCACCCATGCCGGGATTCGAACCCGCGACCTCTGGCTATCCGTGCTAGCGCTCTATCCAACTGAGCTAATGGGCGACTCACCGACATCAGTGAAATTTCGAACCTCTTTACACTATTCTCTGTATTACGTACAGGCAGCGACATCTGGCTGAAGTAGATTGCATCACTTACAGCCCCGACTACCTACTTTGCAGTTAGGTTTTCGCGGTTAGTCGCCCATTGGCTTAGTTGGATAGAGCGCTGGCACGGATAGCCAGAGGTCGCGGGTTCGAATCCCGACATGGGTGGAATTTTTAGCCTCTAAATAGGTTTTTAAAATATAAAATGCACATTAAAATCACCAGTGATTATGATTCGGTGCCCAGCAACCAAACATCCACTACACTTCACTAAATTACGTTGAAGTTGGTCCTTCGAGCCGGCTAACCTGTCTTCGGACGTCTTGACGTTCACCCGGAAATAGATTTGTTTTAACAACAAATTATTACGGATAAGTGGAAAAAGTGTTTCTGAAACGCCTAAGCGACACGAGGGTCTCCACTTTTATCCAACTTAGTTTGATGGCATTAAAATCAGACTCAGAGAGATTCGGAAATCGCTCCCCAGCCTCTTGTTCCAAACATTTGGTGATTGGAGAAACGATGGTCAGAGGAGTTTTTTTTTCCCCGCCGCCTTTTCTCCACTATACTATGGACTGGAGGCAGCGACTTATATTTTACTATATAAGTACATAATTAAAAATTGTCTAATTATGGATCAGTGGTTCCTCAGAAATAAGGCTGACAATCGCTCACCAGCTCCTCGTTCCAGTTGTTGGGCGACTGCAGCAGGTTGGGCTTGACGCAGCGCACGTAGAAGGGCTCCTTGCTCTGCAGCCCGGTCACCAGCGCCGCCATGGAGCTGCGGAATAGGGTCGCGGCCGACGGGGGGCGCTTCGATGTCTGGAAGAACGATTCTTCTATTATGTTAATATATGGACCCCCCACAAACTTTGCTTTGCCATATTAAAGACCTAATCTCAGACCTAGATAAATGTATAGATTTTTCACTGGCCGTTTTGTCATCCATTGCAGGTTTCGTCATCATCATCAACCCATTATGTCCCCACCGAGGGGCAGGGCCTCTTCTCTGAGGAAGGTACATGGCATACCCTACCACGGGGGTCTAGTCTGGATTGGTGGAGGCTTGGAAGACTAGTGGCTAGAGCAAATAATTCGCGCTTGCATAAACAGGTTGCCTTTTTTAGACGAACGAATCCTCGTAGCCTCGGCTGCCTAATTAAACGATCACGAAGGTTAAGAAACATAGTGCGGGTTCAGTGCATGGATGGGTGACCGACTGACTCTCTATGACTAACGCTAGTGGCATTTTATTGAGCGGTTCCGTGCCTCGCAAGGCACGTTAAGCAGTTAGTTCCGGCTGCCGTCGGTAGATGGCAGTCGTTAAGCCAAGTCAGAGGCCTTAGGGCGGCTTGAAAACTTCTGACTGTAAGACCAGCCACTAGTCTTGAAGGCCTCCACCAATCCGGACTTTACCCCCGTGGTGGAGTATGGCCTATACTTGTTGTATATGCTCTGTGCCTATACCTTCCTCAGGGAAGAGACCCGTGCCGCTCGGTGGGGATATAATGGGTTGATGATAATGATGATTGGTACATACCCGCATTGGGGATCGAACCTGAGTGCCTCGCTTGCGAGGCCATTGTTCTACCCACTGAGCTGCCATCGCTGCTAAATCAAGTATCAACTCAATAGGGTCCCCTTCAATAGGTTTACCTTCTGAATGTTGGTGCCTCCTTCGGGCCACATGTCAGAGAGGGAGCTGTTGGTTGAGGAGTGCAGGAGTCTCTTGAGGTCCTGCCACAGCGAGTCCTTGTTCTTGTCCATGAAGCCGGTCACGGCGTACGTCACCTCGCCCGCGTAGTGGCTGCCGGACAGATCTTCGGCTCAGTCACAATCGCCGTGAAAGGAACAGGTATAAGTGAGCCGTGATTAACCCCCTAAGCACTGGAATAACAGTTACTTCAAGTCTTATAAAACTACGTAGATTTTGAAGAAATTTTCTTCCTGTTGTCCAAAAAATGATAAGGAAAATATTGGACCTGGAACAGTAAATTTCCCGGTCTTCCTACTAAATCATTGGGTGTGAATTAAGAAAGTTATTCGTGATGTACGATTTCTAGGACACCAGGGCTTAGGAGGGAGGGTTAAGGGAGTTTCAACATAGCATAACAGCTTTGACGTTCAGTAAGTAAACATTAAAAAAAAAATAACTACATCCGGATCAAGTTACTAAACCTTGTGTCGGAAGAGTACGACCAGTCCGAATCAGAGCGAAACCTGGACGTCAAGTCTCTTGCGACGATTTCCAACGACCTACTTACAAAATTCGACTCTCAGTGATATTCAGCTGCCGAAATCAGGGGTAGTTGTAGGTTTCAGTTAGTGTGGAGAAGATGCTAACAAACAAAACTCCATAATTAAAACTGTTTCTATTCGGATTTATGCTCTTTTATTACATTTCTACAATTTTCCGACATTTCGACACTTTTACAGGTGCCGTGGTCTCGGATGTCATCCTCGTGTCTAGTGCTAGTGTTAACCTTGGAAAATACTAAACATAACTCCACATAATATTCTTTTCAAAAGACGTTTTAACTTCGATATCAACCCTTGTATGTCCCCATTGCTGGGGCACGGGTCTCTTCCTGCATCGCAGGGAGTATAGGCCATACTCCACCATGGGGGCCAAGTCCGGGTTGGTGGAGGGTTGTAAGACAGTGGCAGGCTTTACTGTCAGAAGTTATCAAGCCGCCCATAAGGCCTGTGACATGGCTTAACGACTGCCATTACATGACCGGCTTAACGTGCCTTTCGAAGCACGGCAGCGCTTAAGCGCTTTAACTTAATTCTTTAATTCACACAATTATCAACTTACCAAAACTTAATAAAATTTAGTATGGAGTTAGCTGACACCCTGGATTATCAGATAGGCTACGTTTTACTGCGGGTACCTTATTCCCATGGAGAAATCGATAAACAGCGGGTGACACCGCGGGACAAAGCTAGTAAAATAATAATAATAAAAACTTTATTTTCAATAAAGAGTGTACATGTTAAGAGGCTTATGCTAGCTTGTATTTTTTTTTTGTTTTATCAAATTGTACTTGAGCAATTACTCCATTGTAGAGTCCCATAACAGCTGTTGTAATGCGGTAAAATGTTGCCTACTACGAGAGTTCCCGGGTTCAAACCCCGGCTGAAGACAAAAAAAACTCCAGGTCTCGGATGTTTACATGTCGCTGTTTCTGGTTTCCACGACAGAGGGTATCCTAGTGTGGGGCCAGAGGCAATGTATGCGCTGTTAGCTTTTAGAATGTACCTCGGCTACTATCGGATAGAATCGGATATATTCGTGTTTGACGACCTCTGTGGCGTAGCGGTAGCGCGTCTGCCTACCATGCAAGAGGTCCCGGGTTCGAATCCCGGCTTGGAACAAAAAAAAAGTCCAGGTCTTGGAGGTTTACATGTTTGTGATGTCGTTGTTTCTGGTTCCCACGACAGAGGGTATCCTAGTGTGGGGCCAGAGGCAATGTATGCGCTGTTAGCTTTTAGAATATACCTCGGGCTCTAGAGTAGGCTTCGCTTTTCGCCGAAATCACACGAGTGTAATACTACTTCCTGCTCTGTACAAAACTTTTCTTCACTATTTTGAAAAGTTATGTAAAATTAAGTGTCATATATTAGTTCCGATATTTCTATTAAAACATAAAACATATCATTTTACATACAAGCACATACATTGCTTCTTGCCCCACACTAGGATACCCTGTGTCGTGGGAACCAGAAACAACGACATCACAAACATGTAAACCTCCAAGACCTGGACTTTTTTTTTGTTCCCAGCCGGGATTCGAACCCGGGACCTCTTGCATGGTAGGCAGACGCGCTACCGCTACGCCACAGAGGTCGTCAAACACGAATATATCCGATTCTATCCGATAGTAGCCGAGGTACATTCTAAAAGCTAACAGACTGTATGTGCCTGTATGTAAATGTCATGTTACGTTATGGCTACTCACGTAATCCTGAAGTGCACAGAGTGCTGCAGCTTCCTGTCGGCCGGCGTGAGCTGTCGCGATGTGTAGTGCGCGTGCTTGGCCAAGCGGTTGTCCATCGCCTCTAGCAGTTGGGCGTCCGAGATCTGGAAAACGGAACTCACGTTACATAAACTCACGCCTGTGTCCCAGAAGGCCAGGCAGAGACCAGGGCCTGCCGCTTGTCGCGGTGCTGATAAACGTCCTTTGCTTCCTAAACATTATTAGTCATTCATTCATACAATGAATATTGTCGCGGTCCTATCGCGAACCATCTAGAATAGAGCCTTCTGGAAGCCTATCGAATAGTCGCCGCATGCTGCGCTTTAGTAACACTGCAAGCAATAATGACTCGTATGTCTACTGGCGTAAGGCTCAAATGACATGAAATTGTTCAAGAGTCGTTGCCGCGTGCACCGAGATTAGGTACGTACGGGAATGTTCTAGAACCCTTGCCGGCGGATATAAATAGCGGCCGCCGCGGCGCGCTGTCAGATCCGTTTGGAATAGCGAAGAGTTAACTTCGGGCGAACATACCTGCGATACGAGTGATAACCTATACTATTAGACTTCGATTGGAATCTACGTGTGGACTTGTGTCGTGAAGACCTGCAGACGAGACCCTGTTTGAATAAATCCTAAGAAATTGTCATTGGCGTTTTACCTCCAAATCTAGAACCCTAGCCCGTTACAATATCAACCCTTGTTTGTCTGTCACTGCTGGGGCACGGGTCTCCGCCTACATCGCAGGAAGGTTAGACCATACTCCACCACGGGAACCAAGTCCGGGTTGGTAGATGATTGTAAGACAGTGGCGGGCCCTACTGTCTAAAGTTATCGAGCCGCCCATAAGGCCTCTGACATGGCTTCGCGACTGCGATTACGTAGGCTTAACGTGCATTACGAAGCGCGGAAGCGTTCGGAAAATGCCACTAGCGGTAGTCACGGGATGGTCACACATCTAACACCTAACCGCGCCTGTTATTGCTTAACCCAAGTGATTGATTACAATCACTCGGTTGCGCTAGGCCACGAGCGCTTCGTACGTACTACGACGGAGTACTTGATCAATTGAAAATGCCTACCTGCGTCGGATTGAGACAGGCTTCGTCCATGATGGCGATAATTCCCTTATGAGGTGCGTCGACCAGTTCACAGATGACGCGGTTATTGAAGTACTGGACGGGCGTCCACTGGATGCCTTCGCGCGCGTATTCCTCCTGCTCTTGCTTGAGGACCAACTCTGTTGGGGGAGGGAGACGAGCGATGGAGATAATTCTGGACTTTGTTTTTTGATGAAGATAATTCTGGCCCTTTGCCATACAGGGTTTCTAGTTTGGAACTGGAACTTGTTGTGGTTGTGTTGAAGTTTTGCTACGTTATTTTTTGCGTATATTATAGTTTATTTCAAAAGGGTCCGGTGAAAATTGAAGTGGTTTCGTTTACTCATCAATTTATAAACCACTTTTACTATGAGACAAACCCAGAAATCATGAAAAAAGGATCGATCCAACATTCAATATGGAATTTCACCGCTGGTATTTCATAGAAACTTTCTGCAACACGCATTAAACAGCCTCTTGGCAAAACCAACATGCATTAGAAGATTGGTATAATGGCAGTTCAGTAACGGTAGTTGTGTGCGTGCGTGTGTGTGTTAGGGTGTATTGGTGTGTGTTGATGTCAGAAAGTGAGGGAGTGCGTGCGTGATTGAGTGGGTGAGTGAATGAGTGAATGAGTGAGTGAGTGAGTGAATAAGAGAGTGTGTGCATGAGCGGCGAGTACGTGTATCAGTGAGTGACTGAGTGAGTGCGAGAGTGTGGGCGTGGGTGAGTGAGTGCGCGAGTTCATGATTGAGTGCGTGAGTTGAGTTCAGTGAGTGGGTGAGTGAGCGAGTGACTGCGTGAATGAGAGAGTAAGTGCGTGCGTTCGTTCATGCGTTCGTATGTGTGTATGTGATTGTATTGTCGCGGTCCTATCCCGAACCATCTAGAATAGAGCCTTCTGGAAGCCTATCGAATAGTCGCCGCATGCTGCGTTTTAGTAAACAATAAACGCTGCAAGCAATAATGACTCGTATGTCCACTATCGTAAGGTGCAAAACTCTTTAAATGAGTAACTGTTCGAGCGACCTTGCCGCGTGTACCGAGTGTAGGTACGTAGTTACGGGAATGTTCTAGAACCCTGGCCGGCGGATATAAATAGCGGCCGCCGCGGCGCGCTGTCAGTTCCGTTTGGAATAGCGAAGAGTAAACTTCGAGCGAACATACCTGCGATACGAGCGATAACCTACGACCTCAGCGATACTATTGGACTACGATTGAACCTGCGATTGGAATCTACGTGTGGACTTCGTGTCGTGAAGACCTGCAGACCAGACCCTGCGTGAATAAATCCTAAGAAGTTGTCATTGGCGTTTTACATACAAATCCAGAACCCTAGCCCGTAACATTTGGTGTCAGAATTGGGGATTTGGAGATGCCACTGACTCCGAGAGAGGATACTTCTGGAGTGAGGACCAGGTCCAGAGGTGCTGCGGAGGCCACGCCCACTGCCCCTCAGGCCACGCCCACCGGCCATAGGGACACGCCCACTGGCCCCGCCCCCCAGGACACGCCCACTGGCCCCGCCCCGCAGGCCACGCCCACCCACCAGGCCACGCCCACTGGCCCCGCCCACCAGGCCACGCCCACAGACCCCGCGCGCCAGGCCCCGCCCACTGGCCTTGACCACCAGGTTTCACCAACCGACCAACAGGCTCCGCCTCGTAGCTACGCCCACCTGGCCACGCCCACCGAAGACATTAAACCTCCGTCACGTACAATGGAGGTTTTGGATATGTCGTGCCTGATGGCAATGTTGAAGGGCATGCGAGAAGAACAGAGCAAGCAGATGCAGTGCCTGCAAGAACAACAGAGCAAGCAGATGCAGTGCCTGCAAGAACAACAGAGCAAGCAGATGCAGTGCCTGCAAGAAGAACAGAGAGGCCTGCGAGAAGAACAAAGAGGCCTGCGAGAAGAACAAAAAGGCCTGCGAGAAGAACAGAAGGCAGATCAACAGGTGATCCTTTCTGCCGTTACAAAGTTCAGTGATACGGTCGCTAAGCTACATGAAGATGTAGAGGTAGTGAACGAACGGGTTTCCGAATTAGAGGATGACCTAAAAAATGTGAAAACCGGCCTCACTGGACTAGAGCAGGAAGTTCGGCGTATTAAAGCTGCTGGAGTTACATCGAGCGGAGTTGTCAGCATAAACCACGGGCCTAAAGTGAAGGTGCCTCCGTACGATGGTACTACATCTTGGGTCGCCTACCGCCAGCAGTTCCAGACTGTCGCTGCTTCAAACGGGTGGACGGACGAACAGAGCCTGACAGCCCTCACCGTCGCGCTCAGAGGTTCGGCTTTATCTGTCCTGGAGGCACTGCCCACCTCAGGCAGCGAGTTCAAAGACTTGCTGGAGGCACTTGAGGCTAGATATGGGGAACGACACCTGGAACACGTTTTTCGTGCTCAGCTACGCGACCGGACTCAGCGCCTGGGTGAAGGACTTCAACAATGGGCGTTGGAAATTGAGAAGCTGGTTCGAAAGGCGTACCCTTCTGCTGATAGTAAAATGGTGGATACGAATATATTGCAAGCCTTCGTCGACGGAATTAGGGATCTTGATATTAGGGCTGCAGTAAAGCTTCGCCACCATTCTTCATTAAAAGAAGCTCTGGCACACGCCCTGGAAGTTGAAGCCGTGCGTCATGATATCCGGCAAGGGTATAAACTTCGAGAAGTTACGAAAGAGGTCAAAGAGAACAAGACACCGGCCAAGAGGAACTCCGGGCCCATGTGTTACAAGTGTGGAGAAAGAGGGCATTTGCAGTTCACGTGTCCTAAGAAGGAGAGGCAACTGACCAAAACAGATGACAGACTGGTTGCGCGTCTCAACAAAATGGAGCAGCGTTTTGAAGAATTAGTAAAGAACCATGACGCTCCGGCCTCCACTGTGAATCAGAGAAACGAAGCCAGGATTCCGAGGCGAGTACTGGCTGGAGCGGAGAAAGCCCAGGTAACCAGAATCTCACAAGTATGCAATGGGAACAAACTGTCAAGAAGGCCGTGTCCGGAAGACTGCAAGCACTGTGCCAAACAAGAGACAAAGGAACTGCCATTGAGATTGACAAGAATGAGTCCATCGAGATCTTGGGAAGATGAGGCGATGAAAGAAGCACAGGAAGATGACGAAGATGTACGGCTCATTGTCGCATGGAAGAAACGAGGCGAGGACAAGCCAAGATGGTGCGAAGTGGCTCCTACTAGTGCTGTCACCAAGGCATACTGGGCTCAATGGGACAGTTTTATTCTTCGGAACGGAATACTTTACCGAAAATGGGAGAAACCTAACGGCAGAGAGTTCCATCTTCAGATAGTTGTCCCAAGAGATAAGGTACAAGATGTCCTCCGTGAAGTACATGACGGCGTGTCAGGTGGACATTTGGGCGTAAAAAGGACTTTAACAAAGATTCGAGAAAGGTTTTACTGGCTCCATTGTCGAGAAGATGTGCAAGATTGGTGCCGCAAGTGTGCTACTTGCGCCGCGGTGAAAGGCCCACCAACTAGAAGCCGAGGAAATCTGCAACTTTATAACGTTGGTGCGCCATGGGAACGCATTGCAGTTGATGTGGCTGGACCGTTCCCAGTAACGGAATCAGGAAATAAGTATTTCATGGTAGTTATGGATTACTTCACTAAATGGCCAGAGGTATTCGCCATACCCAATCAAGAAGCCACGACTGTTGCCTCCAAGTTGTTTGAGGAAGTAGTTTGCCGGTTTGGTGTGCCCTTGGAAATACACTCCGACCAAGGCAGGAACTTTGAGTCTCAAGTATTTCAAGAACTCTGCAAAATATTGGGAATGCATAAGACTAGGACCACCCCATATCATCCTCAATCTGACGGCATGGTAGAAAGATTTAACCAAACACTTGAGAGACATTTAGCAAAAGTCGTTGACAGGCACCAGAGAGACTGGGACAAATACATACCGCCATTTCTTCTGGCCTACAGAACGGCAGAACATGAAAGCACAAAGGTAACCCCGGCGCGTGTAAATTTTGGCCGAGAACTGAGAATACCAGTAGATCTGCTGACTGGAGGCCCTCCTGACGACTCACGTTCTCTACATGACTACATTTCCGAGTTACGTGAGAAAATGCGAGAGATTCATGCCATAGTACGGGAAAACGGATTGGAGTCGAGTGAAAACATGAAGACTAGGTATGACCGCCGAGCAAATACAAGCGGCTTCGAAGAAGGAGCACTAGTCTGGCTTCACAATGTAACTCGACGAAAAGGAAAATCTCCGAAATTGCAGACAAGATGGGAGGGACCGTACAAAGTGGTAACTCGGTTAAATGACGTGACGTACCGAATTCAACGGCAGCCAAGAGGTGCACAAAAAGTGGTTCACATCGACCGCTTAGCTTCTTATCACGGCAGTAATGAAGATGCTCGGGACGAGCATCTCTAAGAGGGGAGCAGTGTCGCGGTCCTATCCCGAACCATCTAGAATAGAGCCTTCTGGAAGCCTATCGAATAGTCGCCGCATGCTGCGTTTTAGTAAACAATAAACGCTGCAAGCAATAATGACTCGTATGTCCACTATCGTAAGGTGCAAAACTCTTTAAATGAGTAACTGTTCGAGCGACCTTGCCGCGTGTACCGAGTGTAGGTACGTAGTTACGGGAATGTTCTAGAACCCTGGCCGGCGGATATAAATAGCGGCCGCCGCGGCGCGCTGTCAGTTCCGTTTGGAATAGCGAAGAGTAAACTTCGAGCGAACATACCTGCGATACGAGCGATAACCTACGACCTCAGCGATACTATTGGACTACGATTGAACCTGCGATTGGAATCTACGTGTGGACTTCGTGTCGTGAAGACCTGCAGACCAGACCCTGCGTGAATAAATCCTAAGAAGTTGTCATTGGCGTTTTACATACAAATCCAGAACCCTAGCCCGTAACAGTATGATGATGGAGTCAAGACTTACCAATGAAAAGCTGCTGAAGTTTCTCGTTGCAGTAGTTGATGCAGAACTGTTCGAAGCTGTTGGTGTCGAATATCTCGAAGCCGTAGATGTCGAGAACGCCGATTAAAGTGTTCTTGTAGGTTCCGGAGGGCACCTCGATGGCTTTGTTGATCTGCGAAAAGATACATGTATGTATCTTAATAACAAATAAATATAAATATAAATAATAAAAATATTCATGGACATATTACACAGATCTCGTTAGCCCTATACTAAGTAAAACTAAATGACTTGTGTTATAGGTGGTAACTCGACGATAGATTTAATACAATAAATAAATAGATAACATCCAAGACCCGAGACAAACTAGAAATGTTCGTTTCCTCGTTTGACCCGGCCGGGGATCGAACCCGAGACCTTCGGTTTTACAGCAGCGTGCCAAACCACTGCGCCACCGAGGCCGTCAATACATACATAGATACAAACATCAACGCACCTAAACGCATCCCGGAAAGTTAGACAGACACTTTTCGTCGGTTCGAGAAACCTCTTTTGTTTCATCATAATTCGGCACACGTCAATTATTATAAGAGTTTGTCTTTTGGTTGTTGTTTAAATGTTCTGTTTGATATTTTTCGAACTATCGTGGTTTACATTTTTTTAAATCGTCTACCAATTACTCTGCCTTCGCTGGGCAAAAAGCTGGCAGGGGCTGGATAAGGATGGCCGAGGACAGAAAGTGGCGTGTTTTTGCTATTGCGTTTACCAGCAGTGAACGATTACGGGCCGATTGATTGATTCATCGATTGTAAAAAACCTTGATATGATATCAACCCTTGGTATGTATCCACTGCTAAGGCACGGATCTCTTCCTGCATCGCAGAAAGGTTAGGCCATACTCCACCACGGAGGCGAAGTTCGGGTTGGTGGAGGATTGTATGATAGTGGCGGGCATTACTTTCAAAAGTTATCATGCCGCCCATAAGGCCTCTGAGTGCTTAGTGCGAGTTTGACAGATCCAATCGAATAACTTTACTACCGCGTTAATCGAGCATTGAGTAGTGAGTATGAGTAATTTAACCGTTCGAACTGGCAAAACGCTGTCACAGTACAACTCGCACTCGCGTTTATTCGTGTTTTGGCTGGTAAACGTGTTCACTTCTCAACGTAAACCATTACAACTCGTACTCAGCAACGCGAACGAGTAGTTAAAAAACTCGCACTAAGCACTCTGACATGGATTAACGACTGTCATTACATGACAGCCGGCATCAACGGCTAACGTGCCTTGCTAAGCGCGTCAACGTTTGGAAAAAATGCCACTAGCGGTAGTCACGGGATGGTCACACGACCAGCACCTAACCGCACCTGTTGTTGCTTAACCCAAGTGATTGATTCCAATCACTCGGTTCCACTAGGCCACGACCGCTTCGTAAAAAACACAATACAATCAATCTCACAATACAATCAGAATGTGACGGTGCAAACCTCTTCACACCATTTTTATTTCTTTTTCCATCTATCATTTTCAAATATTTAAATTATGTACGTCACACATTCTTTGATTTCACTCATTTTTCACCACTACTACTTTACGCTTTGACCAGATCTGACTTTTTACCTGCTTCTCCGTTTATCCGTTTTTATCCAGTTTTTTTTCTGTTAATATTACTACAATTCTACAAATAAAACCACACATAAAGTCGTTCCAGAGTTTATTTACTATTATAAAATTATATACAACGTTCCAAGTATCTTTTAAAAACCTATTTAGAGGCTAAAAATTTCACCCATGCCGGGATTCGAACCCGCAACCTCTGGCTATCCGTGCCAGAGGTTGCGGGTTCGAATCCCGGCATGGGTGAAATGTTTAGCCTCTAAATAGGTTTTTAAAAATTTGTCCTTAGCACGGGTTAGTGCATTAAAAATAAAAATAGTATAATCAGTATCTTGCCACTATCTTACCTGCTGCACGATCCACGTGAAGAGTCTGTCGTAGGCAGCCTTGGCCAGCGCCGAGCGGGTGTAGTTGGCGTCCGATAGCGAGTGCTCCTTGCTCACCTGAAAAGGGGTAGAATGCATTAAACTTCGTCCAAATATTGGAGTGAAGTTTTACACCGTTGGAGATATAGAAAACCTTAAAAAATATTTTTCGTGAGTTGGTGGTGTTGTCTTGAAAACTATGAAACAACAATAACAAAAATTATGTTATATTTTTCTTTCATGCCATTTCTAAGCTTTTCTATAAAGATGTTGACTCATAAAAACATTATTTTCATACACCATAAGGCGTCACCCGCCACATTGAGCTCGAATTATACGCCACGTTTTAGTACCAACCGCCGTACTAACCAGATCCACGCCGGCCTAAATCACGTGGCCCGCCATGTGCACTAAGTCCCCGCATGCCGTCAGCAAGCGGTCCGCCATGTGTACTAGTAGGTCCCCGCTGGCCGTCAGCACGCACTCCGCCATGTATACTAACCAGGTCCCCGCCGGCCTAAAGCACGCGGCCTGCCATGTGTATTGACCAGGTCCCCGCCGGCCGTCAGCACGCGGCCCGCCATGTGTACTAACCAAGTCTCCACCAGCCGCCAGCACGCGGCCCGCCATGTGTACTAACCAAGTCTCCACCAGCCGCCAGCACGCGGCCCGCCATGTATACTAACCAAGTCTCCACCAGCCGCCAGCACGCGGCCCGCCATGTATACTAACCAAGTCTCCACCAGCCGCCAGCACGCGGCCCGCCATGTGTACTAACCAAGTCTCCACCAGCCGCCAGCACGCGGCCCGCCATGTGTACTAACCAAGTCTCCACCAGCCGCCAGCACGCGGCCCGCCATGTGTACTAACCAAGTCTCCACCAGCCGCCAGCACGCGGCCCGCCATGTGTACTAACCAAGTCTCCACCAGCCGCCAGCACGCGGCCCGCCATGTATACTAACCAAGTCTCCACCAGCCGCCAGCACGCGGCCCGCCATGTATACTAACCAAGTCTCCACCAGCCGCCAGCACGCGGCCCGCCATGTGTACTAACCAAGTCTCCACCAGCCGCCAGCACGCGGCCCGCCATGTGTACTAACCAAGTCTCCACCAGCCGCCAGCACGCGGCCCGCCATGTATACTAACCAAGTCTCCACCAGCCGCCAGCACGCGGCCCGCCATGTATACTAACCAAGTCTCCACCAGCCGCCAGCACGCGGCCCGCCATGTGTACTAACCAAGTCTCCACCAGCCGCCAGCACGCGGCCCGCCATGTGTACTAACCAAGTCTCCACCAGCCGCCAGCACGCGGCCCGCCATGTGTACTAACCAAGTCTCCACCAGCCGCCAGCACGCGGCCCGCCATGTATACTAACCAAGTCTCCACCAGCCGCCAGCACGCGGCCCGCCATGTATACTAACCAAGTCTCCACCAGCCGCCAGCACGCGGCCCGCCATGTGTACTAACCAAGTCTCCACCAGCCGCCAGCACGCGGCCCGCCATGTGTACTAACCAAGTCTCCACCAGCCGCCAGCACGCGGCCCGCCATGTGTACTAACCAAGTCTCCACCAGCCGCCAGCACGCGGCCCGCCATGTATACTAACCAAGTCTCCACCAGCCGCCAGCACGCGGCCCGCCATGTATACTAACCAAGTCTCCACCAGCCGCCAGCACGCGGCCCGCCATCGCGGCGCGCAGTGAGTCCGCTGTGATCCCGAGCGCGGCCACGCACTGCCGCACCGGCCCACCGATCGTCAGCTGCCCGTCGCCCGGCTCTGAGAACGTCAGCTCACCCTGCAGGAGGCGAAAGTATTTTTAAGGTCATGAGGTATGGGGGCCACTTAAATATAAAAATCTCGCCATTAGACTCGTTAAATGTATGAGTATCGCGAGTCATTAAAAATACCCAGTATTTATTTTATTTATTTCGTGTAGAGACAATATCATAATCATTACTCAATATCTAATACATTAAGATCTCGTGTCGCAGTGTCTACTATCGAAATCCTCCGAAACGGCTTCACTGATTTTTATATGTTTTTTTATGTATATTTGGTAAGTCTAAGAATATTGGAGGTAGTATATGCACATGTATTGGCCAGCTATAATCTTATCCCAGTACATGGCTAACACCGATTGTTTGTTGTGATGTGTGACACTTGCGGAAAATATATCAACAGAGCAACATCAAGCGTTTTACTATCATATCTACACTCTGCTATATAGTAGGCTGTAATATAGGCGTCTACAGACCTTGTTTACAACAATAGAGAATAGGTCGTTTATTGCTAAGTCATAGACTCGTAGTGTTTCTATATAAGTGAACTAATGTTGTACTTTTGATAAAAAGTCTTAAAATTCTGTGAGGTCTCTGTTTTCTTCTAGGTTTGTGGTGAGGCATACTAGTCTTGTATCGTAGCTATTGTCATGTGAGGACGTCATGTGATTATGGATACTCACGAGCAAAATGACACCGGCGACGATGTTCCAAATATCCTCGACCACTTGACTGGCGAAGCCCAGGGCTTTGAAGGCGCTGTTGGTCAGGGAATAGAGCTTGGAATCCTGCGACGTCACGCCCTCTTGGCCGAGGATCTTGTACTGGTTTGTGGAGGTGAGGCCGAACTTCTTCGTCTGGGCGTTGCTGTTGCTTAGCAGCTGCGGAATAAGGTACAAAATCGTTAAACTTTTAATAACTTTGGATGGATATGAGTGTTGACAATTTTATTGTGGTCGGGCAGATTGAGACAACTCGCAAAATTTTCAGTTCTCTTTTTATTTTAGTACATATTGATACCAGATTGTCTGACGAACTGGTTACGGTGGCGGGGAGTCGCTGGTTGCGGTCGGCACAAGACCGTGAATCTTGGAAAACCATGAGGGAGGCCTATGTCCTGCATCGGACGTCAAATGGCTGATGATGATGATGACGTATTGATGTATTTTTAAGTTAATATATACTTACTAACCCCGGACAATATTTAGAAACTTAGAAAGAAGATTAATCTTGATCAAGGACCAGTGCAGGTGACCGTTGCCAATTGGGAAACAATTTGTACTTTAGGAAACTTGTACTTTGGGAAACAATTTGCACACCTTTACTATACTCATTGTAAACTGCAACCTTATAACCCTCTGCCGTTTATTATTAAATTTGTTGTGAACAGAAACAATAAATGCTGTAATAGGCTATTTGACAAGTTTCTGAAAACCATCTCAGATGTTCGTCAGTGTTAAATGAGCCTTCAGAAAGTGATAATTCTAAAATCTTTCCCGTATTTATTCATAGAAAAGCAAACAAAAATTCACTTTTAAAATACGCCGCCAAAACGCTCTCTTTGGCAATATGGCGTCGCACAGGAATTAGTGACGTCACAATTTGACAATTCAATTCACACCCCTAGCGATGACAGTACAGGTTGTTGAATTGTGACGTCACAATAGATTCGACCAATCCAGGCCGTTTTCAATAAAATTGATGCAGATACGAAATGATAAAGTTTTATCTTGATTTTTTGGTTAAATCATTCGATTTTTTTCGGTTAAAATGGCATAGGCCGGTTTAAAAAAATATTCTTTTTACGAATATGTATAAATAATACTTTATTTTTCACACTGTCAAATAGCCTATAGCACAACTGTCGCAAGCCCGCTATACTGATGTACTTGTATGTACCGATGTATTTTTTTAAGCAACCTATATGCGTCCTTTTATTATTATTATTATTAATACTTTATTGCACCATAAAATTGTACAATGCGGCAAACTTAATGCCATAAGCATTATTGTTTATATAACTCTCTGGTACGAAGTCACCTAGAATTTGCTTCGGCCGTATGGAACCCTTCATATAAGGTGCACATAGATCGCATAGAAAAAATTCAAAGGTAATTTACAGGATTTCGGGCTTATAAGAGTTTAGATTGTCCATATCGTTCAAACTATGCAACGCGTACAGATCACTTTAACCTGCAGACATTAGAAAAGCGTAGAACGAATATTGATTTGATGTCACTGCATAAGCTGGTCAATGGCGCGCTAGATGCACCTGACCTTTTGAGTAAGGTGACATTAACAGTCCCCAGAGCTCCTCCCCGTAATCCTCTCACCCGGACATTTTCTGTAAAGCCATATAGAACAAATGTGGGTAAATTCTCTCCTCTCAATAGAGCAATGCTGACCTACAATAATCTTCAGGAAACCTCGCCAATGTCAGCCGAGCTTGACATTTTTGGAATGCCATTCTATTTATTTAGGGAATATTTGATGAAAAGTTAATTTAAAATGCCTTAGTTAACCTACCTAACAATTAATTTGCTATCTAACAATATTTATTTAAAATGTAACTGAATTATTTATTGAGAATTTAAGGTATTGCTAACCTGATTAAATTTAGGTATAAAAATCAGCAATGTACAGCAATGATTCTAAATTGTAATTTGTTTTTACAATTTAGAATCATTGTTATTAATATGATTCTAAATTGTAATTTGTACTAAAATATTAATTTATTGAAATCGAAATTCGTAAATTGGTTTTCAAAATTCGTAAATTAATTTAATTAGAATTTCGATTTACTATGTAATTCAACTTTCACTGAACACACAATTTTTTGAAAGTTGTATACTCCTGTAAAGGTGTTTCACACGGAATTGTACCTTAGAATAAGTAGTTTTTAAATGAAATGTGAAAATACTGTTGGAGTAACTAATAATAAATTAATAAATAAATAAATAAGCATTTTCTACCAGTCAACCGCAGGAGGTATAACGAAAACTTGGCAGGCGTGCAAAAAAAAAAAGGAAAAAGAAAACCTTACACATTAATTATACACTTACACATATAATACACTAAACATATATATTAAAATAATAGTATATATTTTTTTTTCCTTTTCATGTTATGACAGTCGTTAAACCGTGTTAGAGGCCTTATGGGGGCTTGTCAACTTCTGAAAGTAAAGCCCACCACTGTCTTACAATCCTCCACCAACCCGGACCTGGCCTCCGTGGTGGAGTTTGGCCTAACCTTCCTGCGATGCAGGAAGAGACCCGTGCCCCAGCAGTGGGGAATGCTTCGGGCCTTTTAGAACACAAATAAATGATCCAATAATTATAGCATAATACGTTTTGTTTGTCAATATGACAGATAATTACGTGTACTTCAGATTTTTACTGTTACTAGCTCAGCGCCTATGACTTTCTCTTTCCGAATCTTCATTTCCAGTATAAAAGGTATCGTTATCAGTCTAAAGTTTGCTGTTCAGAAATTTAAACTATCTGACAATTGCTATAAGAGTCATCAAGGTCAACGTCTGCTCTTTTGTTTGATACAACGGTTGGAAATTCATCGGCCTGCAAATGTATGGCCTGTTGTTTTCCAACAGAGATCCTTTATGTCACTCAATGTCTTTCCCGAATCTAGTCGACTACTTTCTTGTGTATACTAATAATATCTTTATTTTAAAATCACTAGGGGAGTTCAAAATACCGCTTCCCTACTTAACCGGAGGTAAATGCTTCCGTCGTCACGTTGAAAGTCTTACTAAGACTTCCTAAGATCTTTACCTGTTAAAAGGCGTGGAAATTTCGCCCTTTCGGGTGGGTCCCCCTTGTAGTCGAAGTGTATGTCCATGTATTTGCCGAAACGGGACGAGTTCTTTCTTGTTAATAGTAATGGCATTAAACTGAAATCCCTACCGAAGTCCGAAATATCCCTACCCTACTCAACCCGAATTAAGAGGTTCCATACTCAACTTCAAAAAACCCGATTTCAAATATCCTTACATTTTCTTTCACCGGTTGCAAGTTTATGACTCTGCGTTTCTCCAGAAGATATTTGCTAATGTGACCCACGGCCGGGTCCCACTTGTAGTCGAAATGTATTTACCGAAATAAGAGTGTTCTTTCTTGTATTAAATAAATAAATATCCATGGACATATTACACAGATCTCGTTAGCCCTATACTAAGTACAACTAAATGACTTGTTTTATAGGTATTAAGTAATGCCATTACAATAAAATCCCTACTGGAGTTCACAATATCCCTACCCTACTTCTACTTAACCTGAGTTAAAAGCGTCCATGCTAGAGATCAAAGATCCTTACCTGGTAAAAGGCGTGGAAATTTCGTTCGCCTGGCTGCAAATGTATGACTCTACTCTTCTCCAGGAGATAGTTGCTGATGTGTCCCCCGGCCGGGTCCCCCTTGTAGTCGAAGTGTATGTCCATGTATTTGCCGAAACGGGACGAGTTGTCGTTCCGGTTCGTCTTGGCGTTACCGAAGGTTTCCAGGATGGAGTTCGACTGGATGAGCACGTTTTTTACTCTGTGAACGAATGGTAGGATTTTTAGGAGACGTTTGCGTTTTGAGTGTATTTTCGGACCTACAATTTATTGTTTAGAAGTAGTGCAGAAGAGTTGAGGTATTCATTGTTCAAATAGAACCGAAATTTATATTTAGGTCGATATCAACTCTTGCATGTCCTCACTACTTGGGCACGGCTCTTCCTGCATCGCAGGAAGGTTAGGTCAAACTCCACCACGAGGGCCAAGTCCGGGTTGGTAAAGGATTGTGAAATAGTGGAGGGCCTTCTGTCACAAGTTATCAAGCCGCCCATAAAGCCTCTGACATGGCTTAACGACTGCCATTACATGACAACCGGCACCAACCGCATAACGTGCTTTGCGAAGCACAGAAGCGCTCGGAAAACCTAGCTGCAACTAGCAGTAGTCACGGGACGGTCACCCATCCCGCACCGGACCGCGCCTGTTGTTGCTTAACTGAAGTGATTGATTCCAATAACTCGGTTCAACTACTCGAGCGCGGCGAGATAATTATTGCTTTTAAATAAATTATAAATATTCACGGGCATATGACACAGATCTCGTTAGCCCTATACTAAGTACAACTAAATTACTTGTGTTATAGGTGCTAACTCGACGATAGATTTAATACAATAAATACATAGATAACATCCAAGACCCGAGACAAACTAGAAAAGTTCGTTTTCTAGTTTGACCCGGCCGGGATCGAACCCGAGACCTCCCGTTTCACAGTAGTCTTTTGTCCCGAATTATTTTTGTAGATGATTGGATCAATGCGTATCTTCGGATCAATGGTAGCAACAGAACCATTTAACCAGAAGATTATCTAATAAATATATGTAAACCGTTAAACAAAAATATTGCCAGTCGCCGTCTAAAAATGAAGAGTATACGATTACGTGTATTTTATTACGTCGACTTTCCTGCATTGTGTTTTTGAGTAAGAAAAGTAAAGAGGCTTTCTTATTTCCAAAAAACCTGATCACTATCACTATCTCTAATGCAAAAAATATAAATAAAAACCCGATTGCTAAAAAAATCACGATTTTCACAAGTAGGTTAACTCTGTCCCATGTGAAGTTACAACATTCAATTTAACAGTCGCATTCAAATTATTTAAACAACTGAGGTTTATTAGTAACATTTTTCTAGATACTGTGTGGTTTTCACTAATAATACACCAGCTGCACGGTGACCGTGAAGTAAAGCATCGTGAGGAAATCCGCAACTTCGTTGACTCTGCACGTATTGACTTGTCTTACCTGTGGGCTAAGACTAAGCTATCCGGATGGTATAGGTGCTGGGCAAGCCTATTCCATCTACAGGTATATCCCAGGCACTGCAGCGTCACAGTGATTCCTACACCCATCTAGTATGAGTGAATGCGCCACTGGACGCTGTATAAATCATCTCATTGAAAAATCATCTGATTATTTAGCTGCGAAGGCCAAAGTAACAGCAGACATCCAAATTTTTTTCGTGACATGAGCTCAGCGCACTCGTGTGAGGACCTTACACTTTTTACCTTAAGGACACTTGTGTCAGGACCTTCCACTTTTTACCTTAAGGACACTCGTGTCAGGACCTTCCAATTTTTACCTTAAGGACACTCGTGTCAGGACCTTCCACTTTTTACCTTAAGGACACTCGTGTCAGGACCTTCCACTTTTTACCTTAAGGACATCGTGTCAGGACCTTCCACTTTTTACCTTAAGGACACTCGTGTCAGGACCTTCCAGTTTTTACCTTAAGGACACTCGTGTCAGGACCTTCCACTTTTTACCTTAAGGACACTCGTGTCAGGACCTTCCACTTTTTACCTTAAGGACACTCGTGTCAGGACCTTCCACTTTTTACCTTAAGGACACTCGTGTCAGGACCTTCCACTTTTTACCTTAAGGACACTCGCATCAGGACCTTCCACTTTTTACCTTAAGTACAGGGAGGGAGGTCCTGACACGAGTAGTTATGATGTCTCATTTGTCAAAGTAGGTCTAGCCGATTAGTCTCTGGATGGAAAACACACAGACGCGCGAAAAACTTAAACCTCTTACGCTTACGCAGTGGGTTAATAGGCACGATTAATCGTTTAACTCTGAATTAAGTAGAACAAACCATTACTCATGTAACACGTAACCGCACAATTGCTGTCACATTGCGAATGTGGGAATCGCGCAAATGAATAATGTAGAAGCTCTAATCTCTATTATGCCAACTGAATCGTGGGAAACAACTGTCGGAATTAATGCTAAGAGTTATTGTATTAATATTAATTTAATAGACCATATAATATAGGTGCTTACATTAAAAACGGATGAAAGCAACTTTCTTGAATCTACACTTCAAGTTTTTCCTTCGACTATCGGTAAGTTTGACTCCCAGTTCGTATACCAGACTTTGTTTTCTAAGTTACATCTGTGAATTTTTATGAGCAATCGATAACAACCCTTGTACGTGTCTTGCATCGCAGGAAGGTTAGGCCATACTCCACCACGGGGGCCAAGACCGGTTTGTTGAAGGATTGTAAGACAGTGGGGCGGGCCTTACTGTCAGGAGTTATCGAGCCGCCCATTAGGCCTCTGACATGGCTTAACGACTGCCATTACATGACAGCCGGCACCAACGGCTTAACGACCCTTGCGAAGCACGGAAGCGCCCGAAAAAAACGCCACTAGCGGTAGTCACGGGACTGTCACCCATTCTGCACCTGACCGCGCCTGTTGTTGCTTAACTCTAGTGATTGATTCCAATAACTCGGTTCGGTTAGGCCATGAGCGCTTCAGTAGCTCTTGGATAGGAACAATACAACTCAATAACTGTGAAGGAAAACATCGTGAGGAAACCTAAGTGACTGAGGTATTCAAACACCTCAGCGCTTGAAATTGCCAATCCGCGGAGGGCACGCGTGGTAACTAAGCCCATGCTATCTCTCTGAGAGAAGGCCTGTGCCCTGAGGTTAAAAATGTATAGGCTACATAAAAAATAACTGTAGGCAATGCATACAGACGGAAAGTCGTCTGGAGGCAATGGACACCACTGACTGTTGGTGCAAAGGAGAAGACCTATGTATTTGCGAAATGAAGAAGAAGAAAAACATTGATTTAACGCCACATAGACATACCTAGTTACACAGGAAAAAGAAAATATCTATATCTATACACATAGAATATTTTCGGGGCTTAATCGCGTAGTAATTTATTGCTATTTTACCTCGACGTGTCGACGACGTTACAGTCATCGTGGTCACGAGAAGACTGATGGCTTGCACCCGTTCGCATCTTCGGCTGATGAGGTTTCAGACTTATCAGTTTCAGATTAATCGGGAATGTGGTTTCAAACTGTCGCTAACGTGGGATCCGGTCATCAAGAAGTGTTCGAGTGGAAAAAAGTCGTATGGCTTATCGTCCGACATTGTCAGTGTAGTGTGTCGCAACCCTAATAGTGCTTTGTGATGTCTGATTGAGGGTAGTCTGAAACCTCATCAGCCGAAGATGCGAACGGGCGCCAGCCATCAGTCTTCTCGTGACCACGATGACTGTAATTTCGTCGAAACGTCGAGGTAAAATAGCAATAAATTACTACGCGTATAAGCCCCGAAAATATTCTAACTATGTGTACAAGTCGCGAAAGTTTAAAACATTTTATCTATACCCATATCTGTCTCTATATATCTCTATATTCCAAAAGTTATACCTATCGATGTATTCCCTGTGAAGCTGCGTTGTGTTGGCGGCGATGTACTTCATGATGAACTTGGAGGCCTCCGTCTTCCCGGATCCTGACTCGCCGGATATGAGGACGCATGTGTCTCTGCCCTGAAAAGATGAGGGTACACCTGTTATAAGATAGTCAGGGGCTAGGATAACTATTTACAGTATAGTATAGCGTTTCTCATCGCCATGCATAAGGTAACGGACAATAGGCGTGACGACAGTACCAAATAATCAAAGATTTAACGATATTAGGTGAAAGTAATCGTGAAGCGCTCGTGGCCTAGGCGAACCGAGTGATTGGAATCAATCACTTGGTTAAGCAACAACAGGCGCGGTCAGGTACAGGATGGGTGAGCGTTCCGTGACTACCGCTAGTGGCATTTTTCCGAGCGCTTCCGTGCTTCGCAAGGCACGTTAAGCCGTTGGTGCCGGCTGTCATATAATGGCAGTCGTTAAGCCATGTCAGAGGCCTTATGGGCGGCTTGATAACTTCTGACAGTAAGGCCCGCCACTGTCTTACAATCCTCCACCAACCCGGACTTGGCCCCCGTGGTGAAGTATGGCCTAACTTACCTGCGATGCACTGCGATGCAGGAAGAGACCCGTGCCCCAGCAGTGGGGACATATAAGGGTTGATAACGAGGTGAAAGTACATATTTAAAGGATTTAAGACACTGAGTTAGTTTGATAAAAAAAAAAGAGATTACCAATATTTTCCATAAGATAAAAGCTTTAAGCCATTTTGACTGAAACAGCAATCACACCGCATGACGTCACTTTTGGCTAACATTGGTAAACTTCACCCGCGCTTTGTTGGATGTTTGTTTAGCTATGCGTAACGTCAGATTCGACGCCATGACACTGCGAGCTGTTTTCCCACAGATTTAAAATAATTTTAGAACAATGGCTTTAACCTACGTTAAACTTTAATTTATTACTGAAATATAGTTTTTTTTTTGGAAATAATAAATGTGGCCCCACACTATGGACGAGGATTTGAAAATCTCCCGTCATGAATATTATCATTGTACCACAATCATCATCAAACCCATTATGTCCCCACCGAGGGGCGCGGGTCTCTTCCCCGAGGAAGGTATAGGCCATACTCCACTACAGGGGCCAAGTCCGGATTGGTGGAGGCTTGCAAGACTAGTGGCTGGTCCTACAGTCAGAAGTTTTCAAGCCGCCCTAAGGCCTCTGACTTGGCTTAACGACTGCCATCTGTCGAAGGCAGCCGGCACCAACTGCTTAACGTGCCTTGCGAAGCACGGAACCGCTCGGAAAAATGCCAATATCGTCAGTCATAGACGGCTTACCCATCCATGCACTGAACGCGCCCTGTGCTGCTTAACCTTCGTGATCGTTTAAGATCACTCAGGCAGCCGGGGCTGCGAGCGATTCACGTGTACCACGATGAATGAGCAGAATCTAGGCCCAGTTTACCTCTACTGACTGACCTGTTGCCTCAGAACCCTTTGGCAGGCATCAGCGACGGAGTACACGTGGGGGGGGACCTCGAACATCTCCCGGCCCCGGTACTGGGCCATGTGCTGGGTGCCATAGATGTCCAGCGTCTTGTAGGGGTTGACTGATACCAGCACCTCCCCGATGTACGTGTAGATCAGGTTGTGTTGGAACCTGCGGAAGAAAAGAGACATTCAGGCTAGGATAAGACGGAAAGAAATCGAGGAATGTGGATATAGCCGTACAAAATTGTCGCCGAATCTAATAACGAAGCGCTCGTAACCTAGTGGAACCGATTGATGGGATTAATTATTAGGGTTAAGCATCAACAGGCGCGTTCAGGTGCTGGATGGGTAACGATTTTTTATACTATTTTTATTTTTAATGCACTAACCCGTGCTAAGGACAATTTTTAAAAACCTATTTAGAGGCTATAAATTCCACTAATGCCGGGATGCGAACCCGCAACCTCTGTACAGTGCTGTCATTCCGAAGTAAAAACCTAACTGCAAAGTGTCGGGGCTGTAAGTGATGCAATTTACTTAAGCCAGAGGTTGCGGGTTCGAATCCCGGCATGGGTGGAATTTTTAGCCTCTAAATAGGTTTTTAAAAATTGTCCT
Source organism: Yponomeuta sedellus (assembly GCA_934045075.1). Lineage (NCBI taxonomy): Eukaryota > Metazoa > Arthropoda > Insecta > Lepidoptera > Yponomeutidae > Yponomeuta > Yponomeuta sedellus. The sequence continues at coordinate 2,162,510 of OW203733.1, forward strand.
TATCACGGGTTAGTGCATTAAAAATAAAAATAGTATAATTATGTGGGTACAGTGATGTCATTCCGAAGTAAAAACCTAACTGCAAAGTAGGTAGTCGGGGCTGTAAGTGATGCAATTTACTTAAGCCAGATGTCGCTGCCTGTACGTAATACAGAGAATAGTGTAAAGAGGTTCGAAATTTCACTGATGCCGGTGAGTCGCCCATTAGCTCAATTGGAAGATCGCTGGCACGGATAGCCAGAGATTGCGGGTTCGAATCCCGGCATGGGTGGAATTTTTTGCCTCTAAATAGGTTTTTAACGATTTTTTCCGAGCGCTTCCGTGCTACACAAGGCACGTTAAGCCGTTGGTGTCGGCTGTCATGTAATGGCAGTCGTTAAGCCTTGTTACAGGCCGTATGGGCGGCTTGATAACTTCTGACAGTAAGGCCCACCACTGTCTTACAATCCTTCACCAACCCGGTCTTGGCCCCCGTGGTGGAGTATGGCCTAACCTTTCTGCGATGCAGGAAGAGACCCGTGTACCCGCAATGGGCACATACAAAGGGTAAATCGAAATATGATGTTGATAAATATTAAAAGAATAATTAATATTAACTATAATGGGACAGAATGAAGAAAATATTTAAAAATTGTGTAAAGAAGTTTGCAGCGTTGAGAAAAGCAAAATTGAAGTGGCAGTGTACTGGCCACTGTTGAAGGCAGTCATTCGCATCTCACTTGGAAAATATAGAGCAAGAATGGTTCAATTTTAAAAGGAGAAAGGTATATACGTGTTTGGCTATAATCAGAGATTGGCGCCTTTATAATTATATGTTACAAGAGGCATGCAATTGAACAATTTATTGCCGCGTTTTACAGCTAGAGTAGGTATTTAGGCCAATCAAAGCTGTGACCACAAAACAGTTCAAATTGCAGAAGGATTTTTACAGAGCGTCTTTTACAGGGCGCGTGATTCCCCTTACATTACAAGCTTTAGATTTTGATACAATGTATTGTAACGTTATTATTCCATGAGTAACGTTCCACTTCTAATTAACGTCTTGTCTATAACGCTGTTGATACCGATATATCATATACCGATATATGCTTTTAGCAATAAGGCCGCCAATTGTACTATGTATAATTGCAATTGTTTTGTATTTGTTGTTTTTCCAGTGTACAATAAAGACTATTCTTATCTTATCTTATCTTATATCAACTGGCATTACGCTTGGCACTCGCGATGCGACAGTGACGTTTATTTTTAAGCCATCACTCTTGGTTGACGACGGCTCGAATCGGACGCGAGAATTCTCGCTAATTCTTGACCGCTCTAACGTCGAATCATTGTTCCTAAATATCGTGGATTTGAATATTTTGTAGTAAATACCACTTATAGTAATTATATTTGTATAGTGTTTGTGTTCCCCCACTGATTTGGGTGAGTGTGGACAAATCATATAATATGTTAAGCCTAGATCGCTGTAGTTACTGTTTAAGTTAAATTAGTAATTGGGTTAGATTAGTTACTGGTTAATTAACTGTTTTACTCTGCTTGCTTGTGTGTGCTTTTTTTGCTTCGCAATATATCTCAAGATGAATCGGTAACGGCCCCATTGTAAATCGGTCGTCCGCAATATCTACCCTCATGATTATTTTTTACAGTTAATTAATTATTGAGTAGTTGATACATGTATACTTGATTTCCACTGAAATACTTCAATTTGTTATGTTAAATCACATTAGTCACCTGCTACATGCCTGCTACTACAACAATAGTATTTCCTACAAATTGACTTTATGTTGCAGCTAGCTCGCATTTTCCGATAAATTTCAAAATGTCTACTTAGTTGATTATATCTTTAAATTTTAATTATTTTTCCCCGTTCTGGTTTTGTGTACCGTCACACGCTTACTATAGCTAGACCTGTTCCTTGCTTCTGCTAGAGGTGGCGATACACAGAACCAAATTTAAGGCCTGGTTCTCACGCTACGGAATTTCGAATTCCAGGGTTTCACGTCACGGCTAGAAACTACCGGCATCGGCTTTGTCCTGCCGGGCGCTACGCACAACTACAAATCCGAGCCATATCGCCGGCCAGATCTGAGCTACCCGGATACTATTTCCAGATTCTTCTTCCCCGAGTTTTCATCACCAGACCAGGACAGTATAGCAACGTGTTAGTCCAAAACTGAATCACAGTACTGACTAAGGTCCCTTTCCTTTTTTTTTTTATTGTACCCTATGCAGGGTTTATGCATTAAAGTAAGTGTCTTAAAATCACCTTAAATTTCTTTTATTTGCAAGCCCTTCAGGCTAGGCCCTTCTGCCCCCTAGAAGCGTTTCAGTATCTATTGCACTAAAAACCACTAGCGGTGGTCACGGGACATTCACCCATCCTATACCTGACCGCGCCTGTTGTTGCTTAACCAAGTGATTGACTCCAATCACTCGGTTCGCCTAGGCCGCGAGCGCTTCATCTCTAAAATGTGTGACATAATTTATTTTTTTTGAAAATGATAGATTTAATTAAAGAAAAATAAAAAAATTGTATAAAGAGGTTTGCACCGTTACAAAGTTAACTATTTACTTAGCAAAATTCTCAATTCAGAAACTGGCCCTAAGAACGTTTGACAAACCTGGTGGAACAGTCAGTTTGTACGTGCCTTAGGCCATACGAGTTACTGCGTCGAAACTACAATACGAGCTACCAAACAAAAGATGAACCCGTACACTGGTCAACGACCTGCGCTGTATCGAAGCGCAATCAATATTGTTATTGCATTCAACACTGATTCAACACGCACCATCTCGTGCCATCTCCCTCCAAAAGTCACAGTTTAAAAACATCACTTATACAAAAAACTGGGTTCAGTGCCTATCGTTCGTTATCAACCCTTGTATGTCCCCACTGCTGGGGCACGGGTCTCTTCCTGCATCGCAGGAAGGTTGGGACATACTCCACCACGGGGGCCAAGTCCGGGTTGGTGGAGGATTGTAAGACAGTGGCGGGCCTTACTGTCAGAAGTTATCAAGCCGCCCATAAGGCCTCTGACATGGCTTAACGACTGCCATTATATGACAGCCGGCACCAACGACTTAGCGTGCCTTGCGAAGCACGGAAGCGCTCGGAAAAATGCCACTAGCGGTAGTCACGGGACGCTCACCCATCCCGTACCTGACCGCGCCTGTTGTTGCTTAACCAAGTGATTGATTCCAATCACTCGGTTCGCCTAGGCCACGAGCGGTTCGGTGCCTATCCTTTTGTTTGATTAATTTTAAGGGTTGGTGGTCGTGGCTTCGAGTCCCGCCATGTATGCAATGACTTTGTCTTAAGTTATGTACATATGTGAAGTTGTAATTATTATACTTTATCGCACACTAAACATTTAACAGGACATTACAATAAGAAATAACATGTACAAAGACGAGCTTATCTCCGAATGAGATTTCTTCCAGCAAACCCTAGAGTCGGAGAAGCAGTAAAAAGCGGGTCTGTATTATAGTTATAAATAAAAATAAAAAAATTCTTTATTTCAGGCATTAGGTAGGTACCCATATTATGTTAGTAGCAATAGTGACTTAAGACTATATTAGTAACAATAATAACTAATTCTAATCACACTATTTTTATTTTAATGCACTAACCCGTGCTAAGGAACAAATTTAAAAAACCTATTTAGAGGCTAAAAATTTCACCCATGCCGGGATTCGAACCCGCAACCTCTGGCTATCCGTACCAGCGCTCTACCAATTGAGCCAATGGGCGACTCACGGCATCAGTGAAATTTCGAACCTCTTTACAATATTCTCTGTATTACGTACAGGCAGCGACATCTGACTTAAGCAAATTGCATTACTTACAGCCCCGACTACCTACTTTGCAGTTAGGTTTAACATCGGAACGAATATTGTAAAGAGGTTCGAAATTTCACTGATGCCGTGAGTCGCCCATTGGCTCAATTGGTAGAGCGCTGGTACGGATAGCCAGAGGTTGCGGGTTCGAATCCCGCCATGGGTGAAATTTTTAGCCTCTAAATAGGTTTTTAAATTAATTCTAATCAATTATTTTTATTATTATCAATTATTTTTGGTACGTAACTGTACAGAGACTTATATATGAGTTCTTAAAACATTGTTTTAAGTACGTTAGGAAACATATCAGTGACTGTAAGGTTAACCTAACTATAACAATTGGTTAAAACTGTAAGTAGCCAACAAAATGTAAATACTAGAAATAAACATAAACATTCGCACCAAAGATTTAGGCTGGCAAAGGTTAATACATACGTTTATATATAATAAACCCGAAGATGTATTGAGCTTGCCTAAATCGCGGTTCAAAAATGTGTAAAGTACACTTTGTGCCAAAAGGGCTACTATAATCATCACCATTATTTAGATGACAATAATGTCTCAAATTAAAGCCAGTAAATTGCACGAGTTCTATCATCATCATGAACCCATTATGTTCCCACCGAGGGGCACGGGTCTCTTCCCTGAGGAAGGTATAGACCATATTCGACCACGGGGCCAAGTCCGGATTGGTGGAGGCTTGTAAGACTAGTGGCTGGTCTTACTGTCAGAAGTTTACAAGCCGCTCTAAAGCCTCTGACTTGGCTTAACGACTGCCATCTATCAACGGCAGCCGGCTCCAACTGCTTAACGTGCCTTGTTAACATGGCCTCCTCCAATCTCCGGATTGGTGGAGGCTTGTAAGACCACTACATTATTTAAACTCTGTTAATTAAGGACTTTTAAATGACTAAATTTTGCGTACTTTTGCTAATTTTTTCTCCAAAATGATCTCGGTTTTGAAATGGACACCTAGTTCAACTTGTAACGTTCATTAAGTCACAGTTGATTAATTATCAAAGTATTTTATTAGTCAATGTCATTTATTGCAGCTTTCCACGGCCATTTTGACACATTATAAGTAGAAGGCGGAGGGCCTTTTCTGAACTGAGAATTTCGCTAAGTAAATACTTAACTGTAGTGCTCTCTTCGAATTTCTCAGCAAAGAGCGAGATGGAACGCTCAAGTATATAATAGTGGAATTCTCAATTCGGCAATCGGCCCAGAATCTGCATTCTTTAACAGACTCAAGTGATGTCAAAGTAAACAAACAGACAATTCAAGACAAGCTCACACTGGCTAGAGTGCCCTAGTGATGCAAATCTGATACGATGGCCACTGACATCATTGCTTGCGCCGGCGCAGTGGAAATGTTTACTTTCAGACGTAACTGTTTATTAATAGACACAAGTGTTTCCCTGTAATAGTGTATTGTCTCTTAAGTAATAACAGTATCGGCTACTATTTGTTGATAGCTGGAAAGCACAAATAATTTATTGTTGACAGCTGTTTAGCCTTACTTAAGGTGAACTTAAATAGATAACTTAAATTTCGTAATAGGAATTGAAAACAAATTTACATATTATATTCTTTTTATTTTAATTCACTAACCCGTGCTAAGGACAATTTTAAAAACCTATTTAGAGGTTAAAATTCCACCCATGCCGGGATTCGAACCCGCGACCTCTGGCTATCCGTGCCAAACCTCGCTGTAACCTCTAAATAGGTTTTTAAAATTTACATATGTCAAAAATTATGAAATAAAAAAGGTTTTATTCAAAATAGCACAGAAACTGCGGCTAGAACGTTACAAGTAACCAGGTGTCTATGTCAAAATCTAGATAATTTTAGAGAAAAAACGGACAAAAAATCTTCAAATGTAGCCTTTTCAAAGTCCTTAATTAACAGAGTTTCCATAATTGTTATAAAACATAGAACTCATGCATTTAATTCCAGACATCACTGTCATCTAAATAATCCTTCATGTTACAGTAGACCTTTTGGCAATTGTACTTTACATTACATTCAGTAACTAGTTGTAATATTTTATAGAAAATTTAGATTTCCGATTTTTAACCCTTGTATGTCCCCACTTCTGGGGCACGGGTCTCTTCCTGCATCGCAGGAAGTTTAGGCCATACTCCACCACGGGGGCCAAGTGCGGGTTGGTGGAGGATTGTAAGACAGTGGCGGGCCTTACTGTCAGAAGTTATCAAGCGGCCCATAAGGCCTCTGATATGGCTTAAGGCGCTAAGCGGTGATAACTAGCGCCACCAATGGAATAAAAATCATAACATTTTTATAATAGGGGTTTTTAAATCACAATAGCTGTGGTAAGTTTTATTTTATTTTGGAACATACCTACAGCCTAGAACCTAGTATCAACATCTCAGGACTCGATTTCCGCCAAGAAACGGCCGTTCGATTCGGTTCGATTTAATCGATTTACCTGAGATCGATTAAAGTCCTAGGTTCCTAGGTTAATCCTAGGTTCTAGACTGTAGGTTCTAAAAATAGACAGTTATGGTCACTTTTTGGAAAAAAAAACCTATTATAGAAAATAAACATTAGTAAAATTGTGATGTTTCCTTTTTTTTTGTGTAGGTATATTTATTTTTATTTATTTCATATTTATGTACCGTTTATGTATGTGTACCAACTATAAAATAATATTGCCTAATATTTTTTAGTTGCGCCGACTATCCGTCAATCAGTTTCCTTTTATTCTTTTCCGTCAATGGTTGTCTGGAAGAAATTACTTTTAGTAAGAAGGCCGCCACTTGCATTGTACTGTTATTTTTTAAGTCTCTTATGTAATCTCTAGTGTACATGCAATAAAGAAAATTCTATCTATGATTCAAAAAGAGTTTTCATTCATAATCGGCCATCCTTACTCCACATGCGTGGCCGCTGACGTCACCAACCACGCGCCCACCCGGTTTGTAGTTCAAGACCAGTCGTGAGGTCACTCAGACGCGGCCGGGGCAAAAACGGCCTGCCATACAGCCTTAGCTCCATAGAAATATTTGCTTTGAGAGAGGCCCGGTGAGCGTCGATCGGTGCCTTTCATAACGTCCATGTTACCTACATGTCCATCACGATAGACAAATATTATTCCCCTTATTCATAATAGTGCCAACTTTAAGCATTGCTAATTCTCACTCTGTCCTCTTCTATTGACCTAAGTCAGAATGAAAAAGAACAGTCCTTAGCAGTTTTTTTAAGTTAGCGGGGTAAATTATTTGTGATGTTATAGTAGCAATACCAGTCGCTAACTGTGCTAACTAAAACATCGTGAGGAAACCTGAGTCTTGTCTTAATTTTCACATCATGTACTTGTTGCCTTATTTTGTTTTATAGTGGGACGTAAAATCACTATTCATCATCAACCCATTATGTCCCCACCGAGGGGCACGGGTCTGTTCCCTGAGGAAGGTATAGGCCATATTCGACCACGGATGGCATGAGTGGAATTTTAAGCCTCTGGTTTTTAAACTAGCTGCTTACGATGAGGATTACACAGGGGATCAAAGGTAAATTTTAATCGTCTGATGCGTTGCAGTATTCGGCTCAGGACGATTCGGGCGAGGCGCACCGAAAATTCCGTACAAATTTGTAAGTAGGTACCTATGTACGAGTACATATTATAAATAGTTTAGGAATCGAGTCTCAGAGTTATTTCTGAGCTGATCACGAACTTATTACTTAATTACAAATGTATAGTTATTACTTGCCAAATTGTAAGTCAAATCAAATAAAAGTTTAAAAACCTATTTAGAGGCATAAAATTTCACCCATGCCGGGATTCGAACCCGCAACCTCTAGCTATCCGTGCCAGCGCTCTACCAATTGAGCCAATGGGCGACTCACCGGCATCAGTGAAATTTCGAACCTCTTTACACTATTCTCTGTATTACGCAGAGGCAGCGACATCTGGCTTAAGCAAATTGCATCACTTACAGCCCCGACTACCTACTTTGCAGTTAGGTTTTACATCGGAATGATATCACTGTACTCACATGATTATACTATTTTTATTTTTAATGCACTAACCTGTGCTAAGGACAAATTTAAAAACCTATTTAGAGGCTAAAAATTTCACCCATGCCGGGATTCGAACCCGCAACCTCTGGCTATCCGCGCATTATTATGGCGCAAATAATAAAAGTTATTTATTGAAATTTCCACATAAAGTGCGACTTATTGAACGTTACAAGTTAAACAACGTGTCAATTTAAAAATGTAGATCATTTTGGAGAAAAAATGGACGCAAACTCCAAACTTGGTCTTTTCAAAGTCCTAAATTAATAGAGTTTACTTACATAAACTCAGGTCAACGGGAAGTACCCTATGAACGGCCGTAGCTCTTTTGCGTTAACTTAGAAGTTTGACTTTTTCACAACTTAGAGACTAAACTAACATTTTAACTCGATACCTCTACGCGTTTCTAGACAAAGAGCAGACACAGAGGGATCGACGGACGGGCGGACCGAGGGCGGATGGGGGGGCGGGCGGTCGGTCGGACGGGCGGACGGGCGGACGGGCAGACGGGCGGACGGGCAGACGGGCGGAGGGGCGGAGAGGCGGACGGGCGGGCGGACCGATGGACAGACCGGCGGGCGGACTTCGGACGAGCGGGGGGGCAGTCGGACGGAGATCGGACGGACCGACGTCGGACGGATAACAAAGTGATCCTTATAAGGGTTTCGTTTTTCCTTTTTTAGATGCGGGACCCTAAAAAAACAACTTTATGTACATACACGACTATTAGTCGTTATTTCTTTGCCAGAAGGCTGGATAAGTCATCAACAACACACAATTGCGTCACTCCCCTGCGTTCGGGTGAATCACTCACGTCTATGTAAGAAATATATAAGCTGTTATAGCGTTTGTTGTTTTATTTTTAAATGGAATAGACAAATATGCGTCAGAGGCCATTTGAAAATAGTCTATCGGAATTATTTAGTTTCGCCAACTAACGATTTGCAAACGGAGCACCGGCTTCTGACTCGCAGGGGGCGTCGGTACGAATCCGGGCAAGTACCAATGTCTTTGTTTTTTAAATTACGTACATTTCTGAGTGCTTAGTGCGAGTTTGACAGATCCAATCGAATAACTTTACTACCGCGTTAATCGAGCATTGAGTAGTGAATATGAGTAAGTTGACCGTTCGAACTGGCAAAACGCTGTCACAGTACAACTCGCACTCACGTTTATTCGTGTTTTGGCTGGTAAACGTGTTCACTTCTCAACGTAAACCATTAAAACTCGCAATCAGCAATTTTAATTTCCATACTTGTCGCTAGGTGGCGCTTCCTCGATGCCATAGAAATATGAGTTTACGTTAACGCGATCGAGTAGTTAAAAAACTCGCACTAAGCATGAAGTTAAAGTAGCAATACCACTCACTAACTGTGAAGGATACCCGAGTGTCTTAGAGGTTCAAATACCTCAGCGCTTGAAATGGCCAATCCGCGGTGGGCACGCGTGGTGATTAAGCCCTTCCTCTCTCTGAGAGAAGGCCTGTGCACTATAGCGGGACGTATACAGGGCGAATCTTTATTATTTTAAGTTAGTATTTATTTATTACTAACTGACCCAGCGAACTTCGGCTAACAGTCGATTCTTAATATTTTTTTATTTTTCTGTCCGTAAAAACCATCCTCGTACTTCAAGGAATATTCTAAAAAAAGAATTAGCGAAATCGATTCAGCTGCTCTCGAGATTTGCGCTTACCAACACATTCAGTGATTAATTTTTAAATTATAGATAGATAGACTAGCTGACCCAGCGAACTTCGTACCGCCTCACAGTCGATTCTTCATTTTTTATTTCCCCCTCCGTAAGAACCATCCTCGTACTTCAAAAAAAATTAAAAAAAAAAAGAATTAGCGAAATCGGTTCAGCTGCTCTCGAGATTTGCGCTTACCAACACATTCAAGCGATTCATTTTTATATTATAAGTAATCTTATATAAGTAATCCTATTTGTTTATTTACATTTGTCACTTACAGCTGTCATGATTGTGATAGGCTAGAGAAACTGGAGATGCAGAAGTTTTGCTTAGATTGTCTTCTTAAAAATAATTATAACATAAAACAAAATTTATTGCTCGAGTTTTAACAGATTTATAGTACCTACGCTCAAAAAGGAAACGAAAGTCTTTACGTTAAGCTTTACCTTTTTACTGTACAGAGAAATATATTCCACAATTTGTTAGAACTATTAAATATTATACCTAATTAGATCTCGGAGTATGTTTGGTATGTGTTCGTGCGCCGCAGGCTGCACGATGTCGGATGGCCGAATGTCATGATTTTGCATGATATATTTAATTTTATGCGTAAGTGTTATCGAATAAAGTAGGTAAATTCATAATGATAGTTGCATCAGCCACCATGTCATTGAATAATTATTGATTGTGGGTATGTACACATTAAATTGACAAGCAAAAACATACTAAAAATATTGGAGGGTAGTTTTAAAAAAAGACAAGGGAAATCGAGTGGGGTTTGAAAGTGGCTTCACGTCGCACGCTAGCGGCGGGGAGCCATTGCGTTCCCGAATACGGTGCTGATCGGATCTCCTGAACAAAGTTTATATTACAGCTAATGCCAAATCGCTACAAACTTAATTATTTAATCACTTAAATACTAAAAACAAAAACAGAATCATCCCTCTTCAAGCATTCCCTTGCATTCTTCAATCATTTTCCCAATCCCTGTGGTAAATATATCACATTGCGGCACCGCGCTGAGCAGGGAGTTCAGCAATGCAGCAGTTCTGTGGCAGAGGGCTGGTCACATCTGCCGAAGAACTGATACTCGAGGTAGAAAGTTCTAAGGGTTCACTGGGTGTATTTCCAGCTTGTGAAGTCCTTGCCTGGTTGACGTAGCACAGGTTAACCTTGTTTGCGGCCAGTGCAAGTAGATTGTATTGGGGGAAGTTATGTTATGTAATGTATTTGTAATTGAGCAGTCAGTCGAAACGTACTAATCGCACGAAGCGCTCGTGGCCTAGTCGAACCGAGTGATTGGAAACAATCACTTGAGTTAAGCATCAACAGGCGCGGTCAGGTGCAGGATGGGTTACCGTCCCGTGACTACCGCTAGTGGCATTTTTTCGGGCGCTTCCGTACTTCGGAAGGCACGTTAGGCCGTCGGTGCAGGTATTTTCTGACAGTAAGGCCCGTCACTGTCTCACAAGCCTCCACCAACCCGGAGTTGCCCCCGTGGTGGAGTATGGCCTAACCTTCCTGCGATACAGGAAGAGACCCGTGCCCCAGCAATGGGGGCATACAAGGGTTGATATAGAGTAGTAAACAATATCGTCAGGGAGGAATCTGTGATTAAGTGTCAAACGGCCAAAGATAAAATTCAAAAACATTCATCCACATTTGGTGCCGTCTCCGATAGTAGCCTCGCCACCTACTTGTGATGCATGAGGCGGACACACGGACGGACGTTATGGCATTAGACATACATACATTTCCCAACTGCATGCATGACTGAGCTGCTGTTACATGCATCGAATGTGTTTTGAAATTTATGGGTGTCCCTCCGCGTTGCGTTGCAAGGTGTATGCATTGCATACCTTAAATTCTGTTAATGGAAATACCCCTTTTGGGAGTGCATAATACCTCTTTCAGGTGTCATAAAGTATCTTAAATATCTGACAGTCAGAAATCTGCCCTTCTGTACTGTGAATTTCACTAAGTAAATACTTAAGTAACATTCTGTCACGCTCTTTACTGGGAAATTCGAAGAGACAGCACTGCAGTTAACTATCTCCTTAGCTAAATTCTCAGTTCTTAAACTGGCCTTTAGCAACAAATGCGTGAAGTCTGGCCGGTTGGCAAAAGCACAAACCGTGCAGTGCCAGAACCTGGTTTATGTTGTATGTATATTACTATGTAGATATTATTGCTTAACACAATTGAGACAACTGTGTAATTATTGTTTGTACTTTCCTTGCCTTTTCCCGCTGTCTGTATAAAAATATAAACATGATGGCTGGCTGGAAGAAATTTCTATAGAAATAAGTCCGCCTTTGCTCATAATATAAGTTAACCCTGTTATTTAAGTGCTTTACTTTTTATATTTTGTGCAATAAAGTGCAACAAACAAACAAACCATATAAAAAAAAAGGCTGGCCGGTCGACGGTACGGTATGGTAAGCTTCGCTTTTGGGGGTGAACAAAATCTCTAGACAATGGCAAATCGGTATTAACCAACCCGGTTGATACCGGTATTTCCCAGTGAATACCCTGAATATCAAACCAGGTAATAAATAGTAATATTACTGCGAACGTCGTCGGGTTACGAGTTATGGCGAATCAGGCCCGATATTATACGACCCATTTTGAATGGACAGTGTAGACATAAAAGTTAATACTTTTGTATTGGCATTTTAGAGTTCGTCGAATTTCTAATGCATAAATTCAAGGAATATCGATGTTTTAAACGAACTGGAATAAATAGGATCAATATTTACTAGACCACGATTACTCGGCTTTACAGTATATGCGCTCGTGGCCTTGGGAAGCGCTCGTGGCCTAGGCGAACCGAGTGATGGGAATTAATCACTTGAGTTAAGTAACAACAGGCACGGTCAAGTGCAGGATGGGTGACCGTCTGGTGAACACCGCTAGGAGCATTTTTCCGAGCGCTTCCGTGCTTCGCAAGGCACGTTAAGCCGTTGGTGCCGGCTGTCATGTAATGGCAGTCGTTAAGTCATGTCAGAGGCCTTATGTGCGGCTTGATAACTTCTGACAGTAAGGCCCGCCACTGTCTTACAATGCTCCACCAAACCGGACTTGGCCCCCTTGGTGGAGTATGGCCTAATCGTCCTGCGATGCAGGAAGATACCAGTACTCCAGCACTGGGGACATACAAGGGTTGATAACGAAACGATCAGTATATGATATATAGATAAAAATAATATACGATAGATATCCGTCCGAACCCAGTCAGTGACGACTTTTGCCCACCTCTCTGGGTCCATACGACCTGTGTGGCCCGCCCAATTCCACTTCAGCTTAGCGGTTGCAGCTCCAACATCGACAATTTTGGTTCTGGAGCGCAGCATCAGCTAATATTAGACAAAGTTAATACTTTTGCATTAGCATTCTATTCCTATTCGAATAATAATCGAATAAGAATGAATAGAATCAATCTTTACTTTTTTTTTTATGTAGCCTCGATTGTGTCCCACTGCAAAGGCCTCCCCTTTTGTCTTCCACTCCTCCCAGTTCATAGCCACTTCCTGCCAGCTCGGCAGAAAGGTCGTGAGGTCGTCCCGCCATCTCAGCTGGGTCGGCCGCGTTTGCGGTATCCGTCACGCGGAACCCAGTGACGATTTTACCCACCTCTCTGGGCCCATAAGGCTTAGTTAGATGACCCAATCTTTACTAGACAACGATAATTGTGGCGGAATACTATTATATAGGTATTTTACATGTATTCTCGCGCATGGCAGTTTCGGGTACTTTTTATCTTTTTATAGCCGTTCATTGCAGGTTACCTATTCCAATAGGGGATAGCCATTTGCATCTACGTAATGAGATGATTTATACAGCGTCCACGGGCACCTCCACTTACACTAGATGGGTGAAGGGACCACTCGGACCCTGCAGCGTCTAGGACATCTTTTAGATGTATTTTAAACTTTCGCGACCTGAAGACATTGTTAGAATATCAGCCGAAGATGCGTACGGGAACCAGCCATCAGTCTTCTCGAGACCACGATGACTGTAACGTCGTCGAAACGTCGAGGTAAAATAGCAATAAATTACTACGCGATTAAGCCCCGAAAATATTTTAATAATCTTTTAGATGGAGTTTTAGCTTGAGCAGCAGCTATGCCTACCATTCTGAGTGCTTAGACCTTGGTTTTTTTGACGAACAATTGAAGGCTTGGACGGTCTGGCCCACAGGAAAGGCAAGTCAATACCAACCAAGCCGTGGCTTTCTTCACAATGTTTTCCTTCGCGGTTAGTGTGTGGTAATGCTACTACAAATTCGCAAATGTACGTAATTTTGAAATCAAACAGTCATTGGTATATTCCCGCACTGGGGATCGAACCTGGGTCTCTGGCTTGCGAGTCCGTTGTTCTACCCGTTAAGCTACCACCACTCTTTATAGGCTACATAACAAAGAAACGTAGTTGCCCGGAAAGAGACTTGGTAAAAATGTCTTTGCGGGCATTTAAAACAGGTTTTAAAGCTTTTTAAAGTCCCAAGAGAAATACCGTGGCGCACGCTGCAACATCAGACGTGAAAACAATGAGCCAAATGTAGCGAGTTTACTTTCAATTCGCAGATGTAAATTACCTAACTTTGAAAACAAAGTTATAGATAATGCCCACTGAACTTCAAGCTGGGTCTCTCGATTTCGAGCCCATTATTCAATCCATTGGGCTATAAGTTTTAATAGAGAAAATTGTTTAAGTAATACAAATCTCTTTCGTTTTCTCGAAAACAACGACAGAGACATTGTTATTAATAATACTTAAATATTTACTTCGTGTGGGATCCTGAATGTCAGAAGTGTCCACATACCTCAGCGCTTGAAATTGCCAATTCGGGGTGGGCACGCGTGGTAATGAAGCCCATATTCATCCTTTGAGGTAAGGCCTGTGCCACAGTACAAATAAAAATCTGTGCCCTGCAGTGGGACTGATATCTAATCGACTACATAAAAAAATATTTTTTTTTTTTTAAATTAGCCATGGCTGTGTCCCACTGCTGGGCAAAGGCCTCTTCTTTAGATTTCCACTCCTCTTGGTTTGCAGCCAATGCTTCCCACCCAGGTAAATATTTGGTCAGGTCGTCACACCATCTAAGCCTTGGTCTGCCACGTCGTCGGTACATTAAACAAAAATAATTACATGCAGCTAAACTAACTCAACCTTAATATAACAAAACAGAGCACTATGGCGCTCATAAGGGAGGGGGGAGGGGGGCGCTATGTCCAGCAGTGGACTAGTATGACAGTGGACCCTGATGATGATGATGAATACAACAAAAACAAAAAACAAATTGAAGTCTACTTGAAAACATTAATTAATCCAGAAAGTTCAGTCATACATAACGGTAATTTTTGTAAATTGACTTCCTTATTTTGATCTCAAACAGGTTACGAAGCCTACGTAACATCAGACAGTTTAGCCGGCACATAATACAAGTTACTTGGCCACCCAAATACATAATCGATGAAGGAGATTGCCAAAAGAACGATATGTTTATTACCGATCACGTGGTTTTGCAATATGCAAAACTAATAAATATGATAGAATGAAATGAAAAGTACGTAATACAGAGAATAGCTTAAAGAGGTTCGAAATTTCACTGATGCCGGTGAGTCGCCCATTAGCTCAGTTGGATAGAGCGCTGGCACGGATAGCCAGAGGTCGCAGGTTCGAATCCCGGCATGGGTGGAATTTTTAGCCTCTAAATAGGTTGAAAAGGTTTTATTCAAAGTAGTGCAGAAACTGCGGCTTAATGAACGTTACAAGTCAAACTAGGTGTCCATTTCAAAATCTAGATCATGTTGGAGAAAGAGTGGACAAACTCTAAACTTAGTTTTTTCAAAGTTAATTAATTAATTAATTAATTATACTTTATTGTACACGAAACAAAGTCCTTGATTAACAATGATTATTTAGATGACAATGATGTCTCGAATTAAAGCCAGTACAAACAAAGTCCTTGATTAACAAAGTTTACATAATTATTATAAAACATAGAACTCATGCATTGTACTGGCTTTAATTCGAGACATCATTGTCATCTAAATAATCCTTTACGTTAGAGTAGCCCTTTTGGCGCAAGGTGTACTTAACATATTTTTTGAACCGCGATTCAGGCAAGCTTAATATATCTTCAAGGATTTTATTATAGAAGCGTATACAATGCCCCATGAAGGATGTATTAATCTTTGCCAGCCTAAATAGTGGGAACAAAAGTTTATGTTTATTTCTAGTATTTACATTGTGTTGGCTACCTAAAGTTTTAAAGTTACTGATATTTTTCCTAATGTACAAAATGCTTTCATATGACTGGCAACTGTCAGGATGTTAGTTTTCATGATGCATACGGGAGTATGGTTACTTGACCGCCTTGTTGGTCTAGCAGTTAACACTCTTGACTACCAAAACCGAGGGCGTGGGTTTGATTCCCACTAGAGGCTTATTTGATTTGTACAAATTGATTAAGTTTGAGTGTAAATCCTTGTCTGTGACATTCACGCATTCCTGCGCTCGTGGCCTAGTCGAACCGAGTGATTGGAATCAATCACTCAAGTTAAGCAACAACAGGCGCGGTCAGGTGCATGATGGGTGACAGTCCCGTCACTACCGCTAGTGGCATTTTGTCCAAGCGCTTCCGTGCTTCGCAAGGCACGTTAAGCCGTTGGTTCCGGCTGTCATGTAATAGCAGTCGTTAAGCCATGCCTGAGGCCCTGTAGATACCCAGTGGGGGCATGTACCAATGAATTTCTGAGTTACGTACATTTGCGAATTTGTATTAGCAATACCACACCCTACGCATCATAGTAAAAAAAAACCTAGTTTGAATTGTAACGTTCATTAAGCCGCAGTTTCTGTGCTACTTTGAATAAAACCTTTTCATTTCATTTCATTTCATTTCATTTCATTTCATTTCATTTCATTTCATTTCATTTCATTTCATTTCATTTCATTTCATTTCATTTCATTTCATTTCATTTCATTTCATTTCATTTCATTTCATTTCATTTCATTTCATTTCATTTCATTTCATTTCATTTCATTTCATTTCATTTCATTTCATTTCATTTCATTTCATTTCATTTCATTTCATTTCATTTCATTTCATTTCATTTCATTTCATTTCATTTCATTTCATTTCATTTCATTTCATTTCATTTCATTTCATTTCATTTCATTTCAATGTCAATAAGTACTTTCTATTTCCAAGAGTTTATTTAATTATTATTATTATTAAATTCGCCACATTGTTCATTTATTTAAGTGCAATAAAAGTGTTAATCCACCAACCCGGACTTGGCCCCCGTGGTGGAGTATGGCCCAACCTTCCTACGATGCAGGAAGAGACCCGTGCCCCAGCTGTGGGGACATACAAGGGTTGATATCGTAAACGTCATCGTCATCGTCAGGCTATACTAGTCCACTGCTGGACATAGCCCTCCCCTAATGAGCGCCATAGCGCCCTGTCTTCAGCTTGCCGCATCCAGCATCCGCCTGCAGTTTTTCGCAGATCGTCATCCCACCTAGTCGGAGTAATCGTAAACGTATTAATAAATAAATAAAATATTAATAACTTCCACACGACACAATCACTTGACCTGACCCCATACTAGGATACCCTGTACTTGGTAACCAGGCAAGGACATGAGACAAACATGAAAATACACCCAGACTGAGGCCACTTGTACAAATGTACAGACCCCCAGTATCGGGAATAGAACCCATGTCTTGGTAAGTATTTATTTACCCATTATAAAATCTACTCTAATAATAAAAATAAACTCTAAGCTTGTGCGTTTACGTTACAGCCACAGAACATAAAAAAGATTCATTACCAATTTAATTAAAAATATAATGAAATACTACTCACCGATGAACTGTTTCGGCACGATTGGTAAATTTTAGTCCCCAACTCTTATTTTTACATTCTAACACAGCATAAGAAGGCATTTTAGTAGAGTTTTTACGATTGTTTTGTTTACTAGAAACAAACGACAACTGAGGCAAGGAGAACTGTCGGAGACTACGGATAGGCAATACATTGCTAATGCGAGGCACGCGGGCACCGCCCACTTACGACTTCTACTCTTTTTTTATGTTCTGTGGTTACAGCAACAAAGTGCCTAAAATAAGATCAACGTTCGTTCATATCTCTTGATTCTCACGACCATTACGTACAGTTCCTAATACTCAGAGATTTTTATCGTAACTCTTACCGCCCGAGGCATAGAAGCAAGAATCGGTCGAGAGTGTAGTTTCAACTGTACTTATTTAAACTGGGACAGATAGATGCTATAATTTTTATCCCACACACGTTATGCTGACTGAATTGCTGAGAAATGATACTAACTGCGACGTCTCTAAAATCTAACTTTATATCTCTTCTATTGGAGGTGATACATGCAGATGTAAACGGTGCCTTGCACTCCATTGTGTGCAGCCGAGCCATCTCCAAAAGAGCTAGATTGGCTATTCATTATGGTGTGCTGCTCCCAACACTTATGTATGGTAGCCAGACTTGGGTGTGGCAAAAGAAGCAAGAAAGTAGAATTAATGCAGTAGAAATGAGGTCCTTGAGAAGTATGTTCAGTGTTACTTTGAAAACGCAATAGTCTGATTAGATAACGTTGTGGACTGAAAGAGGATGTAGTGACTAGAATTGAGAAAGGAATGTTGCGTTGGTTTGGACATGTGGAGAGGATGAAGAAAGAAAGATTGACGAAACAAATATATGTTGCGAATGTGAGTAGAAGGGCTGGTAAGGGACGTCCCAGGCGGACATACATCGACCAAATAGGGGATGTATTAGCAAGAGGAAAGATAATAAGTACCGGAAGCGGCGTGCATGTAACGACTTATGAACGTTGATGAAGCGAAGGTTATCTGTCAGGATCGTGGCAAGTGGCGGTCTCTGCCTACCGCTCTGGGATACAGGCGTGAGGTTATGTATGTATGTATCTATCTATCTATAATCAGCCCACATCAACCCACTGCTGGGCATAGGCCTCCTTTTTATTGCGCCATTCCTCACGGTCCTGTGCTAATGTGTGTATGTATGTATATGCACATGTATTGGCCGGTAATAATCCTATCCCGATACATGACTGACACCGATTTTAATATCGCTAGGTTACCTTTTTTTGTTGTGATGTGACGCTTGCAGAAAATATATCAACCGAGCCACATAACTAGCGTTTTACTATCATCCACACTCTGCTAGTAGGCTAATAGTATAGGCCTCCACAATACTTAGCAATATCTTCACGTTCCAGTCCTATCAATCCTAAAGGCCTGCGCAGACGAGAATGTAAAAAATCGTCAAAAATGTCCTCCAAGTACTTGTCGCGGACTCAACTCCTTACCGTGCGCGGTCATTTGTTCCCCGGAAATTAAGTGAAGCGTACGCTATGGAATAAATAGGTATTACATTGTGTTGTAATTTACATAAAGTTGAAAAAGAAAAGGCGTTTTAAAAGAAAACACAGAACTTGTCCAGTCTGAAAACCTATTTAGAGGCTAAAAATTTCACCCATGCCGGGATTCGAACCCGCAACCTCTGGCTATCCGTGCCTGGCACGGATAGCCAGAGGTTGCGGGTTGCGGTTTCACCCGGCATGGGTGAAATTTTTAGCCTCTAAATAGGTTTTTAAATTTGTCCTTAGCACGGGTTAGTGCATTAAAAATAAAAATATTGTAATTGTCCAGTCTGGTCTCTTGATGTCCTCGGTAACTTGAGGGACTTTCTGTACGGGGTACTGTTAGTCCTTCGTGTGCGTTATTCGATACAATTTTTAAGAGATCTATATCGACGGACAAAAAAGTACCCGGGGGATAGTTCATCGTCTGCGCAGGCCTTAAGACCGCTAATACTGTACTCTGTAAGTTAGATATTTAACTCCTAATAGGGGATGGGTAGTAAGACTGGTTGGTCTAGCCGTTAAGACGCTTAGCTACTAAGGCAGAGGTCGTGGGTTCGATTCCCACTGGGTGTCGCTGTTCATTTGTACAAGTGGCCTCAGTCTGGGTGTATTTTAACCTTTTAGCTGCATGGCTGTACATTTTTATCATTAGTTTTGGACTATATTGCAAAATGATAAGGTTCCTTTTACGTTGGAAACCTTTATAACATGAAATGAAATGGTTTTATTCAAAGTAGCGCAGAAACTGCGGCTTAGTGAACGTTACAATTCAAACTAGGTGTCCATTTCAAAAGCTAGATAATTTTGGAGAAAAATGGTCAAAAAAACTCCAGTCTTTTCAAACTCCTTACATAATTATTTTAAAATATAGAACTCATACATTAATGCAACATTGCCTGGTAAAGGGTTAATATCAGGTTTCGCAAGATACCTTAGCAGCAATAATAAAATCAATAACAGAATGAGTCACCTAGCGATGTCATCTCGCGTGCGTGACTCACCATAGGATCTCAAGATTAACTCTGCTACATCCTGAGTCTTAGGTAAATAAAGAACAGTCCTATTGTCTACGAAGACATTTCCCTTCGTCGCGTTTAATTGTAATATTTGCAACGTTCAATTATATCTAGGATTAAAATACTTGACTTGATAGCCTTATTGCGAGTTTCCATAAGTAACGTAATGTAGGAACACCTTGAAATAACCTGCCATATCGGTTAATCGACACAGCACTTATAGTATACATCGTCTATCCAGGCAAAGGTTAATACATCCTTCATGGAGCTTTGTATACGCTTCTATAATAAAATCCCTGAAAACATATTAAGCTTGCCTGAATCGCGGTTAAAAAAATATGTTAAGTACACTTTGTGCCAAAAGGGCTACTACAACATAAAGGATTATCTAGATGACAATGAGGTCTGGAATTAAAGCCAGTACAATGTATGAGTTCTAAGTTTTATAATAATTATGTAAACTATGTTAATTAAGGACTTTGAAAAGACTAACTTTGGAGTTTTTTTGTCCATTTTTTCTCCAAAATGATCTAGATTTTGAAATCGACACCTAGTTTGAATTGTAACGTTCATTAAGCCGCAGCTTCTGCGCTACTTTGCATAAAACCTTTTCATATCATTTCATTTCATTCCACAGAATCAGTTTATACGATTCTTGTTACCATGGCAACGCAATAAATAAATATCTTAGAGTTTGGCTTGACAACAGGTTACGCTAACAATTAAATGTTATCCCACGGGAACGCATTACCGGGATATACAGTATCTATGCCTCAATTCAGATATATGTGTATCTGTATGCCAAGATTCATGTAACTCCGTTCAGCCATTATCGCGAGATTGAGTAACAAACATCTTCACAAACTCCCCATTTATAATTTTAGTAGGACAACACAGTTGAAGTCAAATGTGGTGTGTTGCACGTTCATAACCTCCAGCTTATTTAGCTAAATTATTATAAGGAAACATATTGCCATTTGGTCCCATGAGGCAGTCATGATGATATGGATGTCAAACCTCTAAATAACATAGATAATTATAATAAATAATAAATATTCACAGATATATTACACACATCTCGTTAGCCCTATACAAAGTACAACTAAGTGACTTGTGTTATAGGTGCTATCTCGACTAAAGATTTAATACAATAAATACATAGATAACATCCAAGGCTGTTTCCTTGTTTGACCCGGCTGGGGATCGAACCCGAGACCTTTGGTTGTACAATCAGCGTGCCAAACCGCTGCGCCACCGAGGCCGTCAAAGATTTAAAAAGTATCTCGCATTATTCATCGAATTTTCACAGTAAACCATGAATTGTAGCGCTATGAAACAGACACGCTTAAGCCCTAACATCCCTTCATCATCATCGTCAGCCATTTGACCGCAGGACATAGGCCTCCCTCATGGTTTTCCAAGCTTCATGGTCTCGTGCCGTCCTCACCCAGCGGATCCCCGCCACCGTAAGCGTTAACAGGTCGTTAAGACCATCTGGTGGAGGGCCTGCCCACGCTGCGCCGTCCGGTCCGTGGTCGCCAAGTCAGAACTATTTCGCCCCAACGGCCATCAGTTCTTCGAGCTATGTGCCCCGCCCATCGTCACTTCAACTGAGCAATTCTTCGAACTATATCAAGAACTCGGGTTCTTCTGCGGATTTCCTCATTTCATCATTGATCAAGCAGTAAAACTCCTAGCATAGGTCTCTCCATTGCGCGTTTGGCAACCCTACGTAATGAATGAATGAAAAATTCTTTATTGCACTAAAACAAAGTACAAAGGCGAGCTTAATACTAGATAGTATTTTCTTCCAGCTAACACACGATAATGCGGACAGTGGAAGGGGTAGTGCCAGTAAACAATATAAAATAGGATTGATTTATTACATAACATCATCAACCCATTGCGACCCCACCGAGGGGCACGGGTCTCTTCCTTAAGGCAGGTATAGGCCATACTCCACCACGGGGGCCAAGTCCGGATTGGTGGAGGCCTGCATGACTAGTGGCTGGCCTTATTGTCAGACGTTTTCAAGCTGCCCTAAGGCCTCTGACTTGGCTTAACGACTGCCATCTATCGACGGCAGCCGCCACCAACTGCTTAACGTGCCTAGCGAGGCATGGAACCGCTCGGAAGAATGCCACTACCGTTAGTCATAGACGGTCACCCATACATGCACCAAACGCGCCCTATGTTGCTTAACCTTCGCGATCGTTTTAAGATCACTCAGGCAGCCGGGGCTACGAGCGATTCGCACATTTCCCCTGCAAATTTCCATGTAAATACATAGCGGTTCGGCAATAATACATCGAAACGGGGCGCTATCAGCTAGCGGAGTGTGTCGCGATAAACTGAAGATAAACCAGCAGTGTTCGGTGTTAGCGAACAACCTGCCGATTGTCGCAATCAATAGACAGCAGATAGCGTCGATAAAACCCCAGCGACAGTGAGGTATGAGGTGAGGTTCGCTTTAACTTACTTAAAAATAAATAAATAATGTAGCCTACAATATAGGTCCCACTGTTGGTCAAAAGCCATTGCTAAGAATGAATGTGCAATAAATAAACGATTATTTTTTACTATTTTTATTTTCAATGCACTAACCCGTGCTAGGCACAATTTTAAAAACCTATTTAGGGGCTAAAAATTTCACCCATGCCGGGATTCGAACCCGCGACCTCTAGCTATCCGTGCCAGCGCTCTTTCCAACTGAGCTAATGGGCGACTCATCGGC
This sequence comes from Yponomeuta sedellus, assembly GCA_934045075.1. Lineage (NCBI taxonomy): Eukaryota > Metazoa > Arthropoda > Insecta > Lepidoptera > Yponomeutidae > Yponomeuta > Yponomeuta sedellus. The sequence continues at coordinate 2,185,262 of OW203733.1, forward strand.
ATCAGTTAAATTTCGAACCTCTTTACACTATTCTCTGTATTACGTACATTTATTATTATTGGTGAAATTTTTACCCTCTAAATAGGTTTTTAATATTTTATTTTACTTTATTGTGACAGCAAACAGTCATTAATTACAGAAAATGTTTCTAAACACAATATTTTATGCTTAACTAACAGACCTTATAGTGCCGAAATATGTTAATATAATAATTACAATTTTGAATTTGAGCTTATGATATGTTATGATTATAATGAATGAAAAAATTATTTTGCCACAAACAAATATGCTTACATAACATAATTATAAAATCAAATAGAAACAGCAAACGCTGGAAGTATCATTGTCATACTTTGACAATGATACTATTCCAGCGTTTGCTGTTTCTATTCGAAAAAGCGCTGATTTTCAAATAGCACCTCCACACCAATTGAAAATTAACGTGTCATGCAGGTAGGACATGGAAAGAATGTTACACAACTGATTAAAAATAAATACATTTGTTCCAATTTGGGAATATTACAGCGATTCGAATTAAATTAAATTAAAAGAGAGAATTCGATTCAATCCTTGTAAGTCCCCACTCCTGGGGACGGGTCTCTTCCTGCGTCGCAGGAAGGTTAGGCCATAGTCCACCACGGGGACCAAGTCCGGGTTGGTGGAGGATTGTAAGACAGTGGCGGGCCTTACTGTCGGAAGTAATCAAGCCGCCCGTAAGGCATCTGACATGGCTTAACGACTGCCATTACATAACAGCCGGCACCAACGGCTTAACGTGCCTTGCGAAGCACGGAAGAGCTCGGAAAAATGCCACTAGCGGCAGTTACAGGACGGTCACGCATCCTGCGCCTGACCGCGCCTGTTGTTGCTTAACACAAGTGATTGATTCCAATCACTCGGTCCAACTAGGCCACGAGCGCTTCGAAAATAGAGAATGTATGGGCTTAAATTAAATGAGGTATGTTTAAGCAACACCTCATCTCCAGACAATCAGGTTTCCTAGTTACGTATCAGTCTTATTCTACAAACATAGAGAAAAATGTGAAAACTGTGTGGCGAGCACATGTCAACTCTGCGCGCGCACTACAAACTCCAACATTCCTGCATCGCGCAATCAAAGTGTTTCAATGACATACCATAAATACAACAGAGAAGCTGTTACCGAAAAGATTTGTTCTCAATCCCTCAATGTAGAACTCGTTACACAAGGAATAGTTTTCTGAGGCGTTGTGATATTGATATATTTAATCCATGTTTAAGTAAACTTAAGAAAAATGTCCAGTCTAAGATTTATATATAATGAATGAGTTTTAATAAGTGGGTATTTTAATTTATATGAAGTAGGTATCTATCTACTACTTATTATGAATTTTACCTATCTAATGGATCAACTTCATTATTATTTCTGTTAAAAAATGGGCAGTGGTGTTGTGTGTTATATATAATAAATAATTCATGTTGTTAATTGGAATGATATGAGCGTTTCAGTGGAGTGTTTTTGTGTATGTTTGTTTTTTTTTAATACTATTTTTATTTTTAATGCACTAACCCGTGCTAAGGACAAATTTAAAAAAAATTCTATTTTTGTTTTTATAGTTGGAATTTCTGATTATGTTTCGGAGCGCTTCTCCGACCGATGTTTAACTTACCTTAAAAATGTTTGCATTTGAAATTATGAGAAACTAGAGGTATATGTATTTAACATAAGATATAATTTGTATTGCATTTAAATGACTGGTTCTAAAAAAAAAAAAGTCCGACTAACAATAGTTGGACCGGCCGTCCCCAGGCAAACGATCAGCCTGGCGGGAAATTTCCCTTTAAAGCGGAAGAGCACGATCACCCGCTCTTTATAAAATTTATGAAAAAGTAATGAAATCATTATAAAATGTTCTTTGTAGTTTGGGAAAATGCTACACCTGCAAATTTGTACGGAACCCTCGGTGGGCGAGTGCGATTCGCATTTGTCGGGTTTTAGTACTTTAAACTCCACGAAAAGCAAGTAGCATGCAAAACTAAATAAATTCACTGAGTCACTTAGGGCGAGATAAATAGTCGTTGCTTAGCCCAAGTCCGTACTCAAGCTTCCCTAAGCATTACTTCAGGCTAACTTAGCTAAGTATCAAAGTAGACGTTTGCTTAGCTAAGCATGTTCTTAGGCCAATGCTAAGAATTACTCCGGGTTTCGCGACTTAGAGAGTGCCAAGTACTGTCTATGATAGACAAATCGATTCTCAAGCAAGTGCTTTGGCTAAGACTCGTTCTTAGAAGCGACTATTTATCTCGCCCTTAATCTTTTATTATTGTAACCAAAAGCTAAGGCACCTATGTAAACCTATATTTAGAGCGTTAGTACCCACGACACAGGACATGCCTAGTGTGGGTGCTACTGTATATAGTAATTTAAATTGCCTTCTGTTGTATAAAGTTTATTTTAATTTGTTTTTAATTCTTTAATCTACCGAGAATGTTTTTTTCACAGTGATGCAGGACAGTCGACAGCACAGTATCTTATACATTTTTGTTCTATTTTTTTATATGGGCTTACTCTTGTCTAGCCCGAGGGTTAAGATGGAGGTTTGGGATCGATCGGGGACCGAGTTTACCCAGAAGAAGCCTGGAGGGTGAGTCTTTAAAATGCATAGTTGTTTAATAGAGTCTTATAACATAACATAAACATAACATTTAAATATGTACTGGCAAATACAATGTTTCTGGCCCCACACTAGGATACCCTGTGTCGTAGATACCAGAAACAGCGACATCATAAAATAAATAAATATTCATGGACATATTACACAGATCTCGTTAGACTTATACTAAGTACAACTAAATGACTTGTGTTATAGGTGCTAACTAGACGATAGATTTAATATATTAAATACATAGATAACATCCAAGACCCGAGGCAAACTAGAAAAGTTCGTTTCCTAGCTTGACCCGGCCGGGGATCGAACCCGAGACCTTCGATTTTACAGTCAGCGTGCCAAACCGCTGCGCCACAGAGGTAGTCTAAACATGTAAACATTCAAGACCTGGGTGTTTTTTTGGGCCTCAGCCGGAGATCGAACCCGGGACCTCTCGAATGGTAGACAAATGCGCTACCGCTACGCCACGGAGGTCGTCAATGGTCCGGTAATGGATGTTTCTTTCACACTATCGGCAGTCTAGTAACCAATCGCATTGCAATGGCTACCCAGATACTAGTACTTAACATTGTACTGCTATTGCTTTGTAGACTATCAAATTGAGGCAAATATAAGTCGTGCTTATTTCATTCTATTTAGACTTGGGCAAAGTGTGCCCTTAGAGGGAGTTGTTATATCTCATATCTTTGCTCACCGAGACACACTATATCTCAATCATATCTCGCTCACCACTTGTGTCCTAGTTCATACGACGTCTGGAAACAAGAGACACAACTGGTGAGTCAGTCTAGTCTATTCCCTACTTAATCCAGGTCACACGTTTTTTTTGGTGAACTTTCTCTCATCGCTCTTTGGTTACAAAGAGAAATGCGGCCGAATGTAACCGATGTCAGACGATGTTGATCTCGCTCTCGCGCATTGTGTGTGAGCTGGATAAAGTAGCGGGAGATGACTACCGTACTGAGTTGAGAGTATCTGTGAGGGAGCCAGATATAGTTTACATCTCTGGGATATGAATGGGACACACTTGACGGCGAGGGAGTTGTGTGTCCACTCATATCTGGCTCTTGAGTTACCCAAGGCTAATTCTATTTTATTTCTATTCTAAAAAAAAGCCCAGGTCTTGGATGTTTACATGTTTGTGATGTCGTTGTTTCTGGTTCCTACGACAGGGTATCCTAGTGTAGGGCCAGAAGCAATGTATGTGCTTGTATGTAAATGTTATGTTATGTTATTGAAAAACCATGTAAGTATTCACTCTAGGGCCTGTTCACACGCATCTTATAGAGTTTCGGATAAGCCTTCGGAAAAACGGACGACGGTAAGGTGTTCCACACTGTATTTGTACAAATGGTCTTAGACTGGGTGTATTTTCATTATTGTTGTGTCCTTACCGTGGCGCTCGTGCGCTCGTCGAACCAAGTGATTGGGATCAATCACTCGAGTTAAGCAACAACACGCGCGGTCAGCTGCTGGATGGGTGACCGTCCCGTTACTACTGCTAGTGGCATTTTGCCAAGCGCTTCCGTGCTTCGCAAGGCACTTTAAGCCGTGGGTGCCGGCTGTCATGTAATGGCAGTCGATAAGCCATGTCCGAAGCCTTATTGGCGGCTTGATAACTTCTGACAGTAAGGCCCGCCACTGCCTTACAATCCTCCACCAACCCTGACTAGGCCTCCGTGCTGGAGTATGGCCTAACCTTCCTACAATGCAGGAAGAGACCCGTGTCCCAGCAGTGGGGGCATATAAGGGTTGATAACGACGACGATATCCTAGTTTGGGACCAGAACAAGAGATTGTGTTATGTGCATTTTAAAAAAAAATGTTGCAAAGTTACTCGTAACGTGAATGAGTAAAGTGCACCGACGTCGACTGTACCTCTCGGGACACCTTAGCCGGGTCAACGACCTCTGATCCTCAGGTTAATCAATTCAGTCAGACAGATACATGACGTATGGTATGGCATAGTGAGGATCGTGTCATCTCTTTTAATTAGAATGCAGAACAGTGCAGCGGAGAGAGACAGCTGAATAACTTTGGCTACCAGCTGACTCACAATCAAGTCATTCAGAATCTTCGAATTCATTACAAATATATGTATCTTGTATGGAAAACGTATAAGAATCTAAACGTTCGCCATTGCATCTACGTAATGAGATGACTTATACAGGATCCAGTGCCTTTACTCATATTAGATGGGTGAAAGGACCACCTGGACGCTGTATAAATCATCTCATTGGATCCATCATCATATATCCAAAGTTTATTAATAGGGTTCTAGGAAAAGCATCGGCAGGACCATAATTGAACCGAGTGATTCGAATTTGAGTTAAGCAACAACAGGCGCGGTCAGATGCAGCATGGGTGCTTCCAGATCTTATATTCCTATGCTAGTAGATAGCTTAGAGATGGGATGGGGTGCATGAAGGGAGCCTCCCCGAACGACGTACTCACTGAACCCACACGTCCTTCGCACCCTGGACAACAATCAGCGAGCAATCACAATGGCTTGCCATCGACATGAATGAAATGAACAGGTTTTTTTCAAAGAAGCGCAGAAACTGCGGCTTAATGAACGTTACAATTCAAAGTAGGTGTCCATTTCAAAATCTAGATCATTTTGGAGGAAAAATGTCACGCTAAGAAGAAGCCGATGGCCAAAGTTACATTTAGAATGAAGACACAAAGGCTAACAATTCAGACTTTCCGTACAGATATCGGTAGAGTGCGTACAGTCAGTCGCTTCACTAGCTTTAAGTACAAGAACACCTGTTCTAATTCCATTGCGATACGTGCTATTAGCCAAATCTTGGCTTGATGACACGGACAAAGCAAATTCTCACGTTCACAAAACACTAATAATCCTACCATACCCGACGGGTACAAGGTCGAGCATTGTCTCAGGACAGACAGACAGACAAGGCGACTGACTTGTTGTTCTTTATTATTATGTATTATGAGTATTATGACGTAAGGGTAACGTAATGGTCGGAATTAGCTGCTGAGAGCGAAAGGTGTTTAGTTTTATGGTAAGTGGATTATGTCCGAGTGGCTAATTAAGACTAGTTGGTAGAGATTTAAAGTGGCATTGAAACAACGCGAATTCCAACTGGTTTACGATGCATTTATTTTATTATAACCCTTCTGTCAGTGTTTTTAATATCAATTGTTGTACTATCAACTTATTACCGCATTCGCTTACTTCATTAAGTAATAATTAAGTTGATTATGTGTAATGGTTACAAAAGTTATCCTACTCATATTATAAAAAATTTTGAAGATGTTTAAAATGAAAAGAAAAGGTTTTATTCAAAGTAGCGCGGAAGTTGCGGCTTAATGAACGTTACAATTCAAACTAGGGGTCCATCTCAAAATCTAGATAATTTTGGAGAAAAAATTCACAAAACAACCCCAAACTCAGTCTCAAACCTTAATTAAAACAGAGTTTACATAATTATTATAAATCATAGAACTCATGCATTGTACTGGCTTTAATTCCAGACATCATTGTTATCTAAATTTTGAATCTTGGCATACAGATAGACAAAGACCTGAATTGAGACATAGGATACCCGATATCCCGGCAAGACGTTCCCGCGGGATATCATTTTACTGTTGCTGTAACCTTTTTTTAGGCCAAAATCTAAACTAGTTATCGCGTTAGAGAGAAATGATCAGCATATATCGTAATGTCGTCCCGCTATCTCAGCCTTGGTCTGGCCGACCACGTTTGTAGTATGGCAGAGGAGTATACATCGGTCAAAGGTCAAAGGAAAGCCATCAGCGTTGCACCTGCTGGCGTGTGCATTTACATTCACAGCTCTTAAATTACAACAAAATGTATCATCACAAAGCGTCATAAAACCTACCTACCAAATTTACTTATTGCAGCTTCACTGATATTTTTAAAACAAAAACGCTGCGCGTGTAGTGCGATGACAGCATTGTTTTTCTCGAAAACGTAAAAAACTGCTTCTCGAGCAAATGCAGCGTAGGACACCCACCCGCTCGCTGGATCGACGATGTGACGCAGATCGGCGGTGGCTGGTTGAGGATGGCCGAGGAAAGAGAGAACTGGCATGTCTTGGGGGAGACCTATGTCAAGCAGTGAACAAGTACAGGCGGATTGTCTGACCCTATATACAAAACAGTCTGTTAGCTTTTCGAATATACCTCGGCTACTATCGAATAGAACCTATTATATTGCAATAAGGTAAGGCTTATTTTGTATTGTTATTTATAACTTTACATAACATTTCAATATAGTGAAGGAATATAGTTAAGGATTTTTATTTAAAAATGTTACCTATTACAGTTCCGATGTGTTACTGTTTTCATCATACATGTAAAAAATATGTAAAGGCTGGATGAATGTGAGTACACCTGTTAAGGTAAGATTCGGTGAATCTATTTTAAATAGCAATGTTACTGCTAAATGTGTAACCCATGTCTCATCATCATCATCATCAAGGGCCTTTGCATCTATTACAGATGATTTATGCAGCAATCCTGGATTGTAGACATTTTTTCTGGTGGCTGTAAAGCCCTATGCGAGAGTGAATGCCACGTCCGCACATCTGGCATGTGTAGGGGGGGGAAGATCCAGGTTGGTCAGGATTTAGGAACCCATGTCTATGCTCACAATAAATATTCATATTCTTATTCTACGAAAATCTTTATACAGAGCAGGAAGTAGTATTACACTCGTGTGCTTTCGGCGAAAATCGAAGCCTACTCTAGAGGTATATTCTAATCTAATCTAATAAAGAGTATTCTATATACGCCCCACTACAGTGCACAGGCCTCTCAGAGAGAGAGAATATGGGCTTAAATACTACGCATGCCACCGCGGATTGGCAGTTTCAAGCGCCGAGGTATTTGAACACCTCAGACACCTAGGCACTAGGCTGTATAATAAAACATAATGACTGAACAATTTTCCGTACGTAGGTATGTAATTTACAAGTTGTAGCGAAGATATACGACGAACCGCACGTAAAAGGCGTCAAAACTAATTAAGAAACCGCTAAGCAAATGCCACTTCCGAGATACTCATATAGTATCTTCAACTTTCAATAAGACACACACTGGTGCTATACAGGAAGAACTGTTACAGAGCAGCTGATGTTTACGCAAGTTAATTAATTACCACTAATCGAAGCGCTCGTGGCTTGGTCGAACAGGCGGGGCAGGATGGGTGACCGTGCCATGACTGCCGCTAGTGGCATCTTGTCCGAGCGCTTCCGTGCTTCGCAAGGCACGATAAGCCGTTGGTGCCGGCTGTCATGTAATGGCAATCGTTAATCCATGTCAGAGGCCTTATGGGCCGCTTGATAACTTCTGACAGTAGGCTCGCCACTGTCTTGCAATCCTCCACCAACCCGGACTTCACCCCCGTGGTAGAGTATGGCCTAACCTTCCTGCGACGCAGGAAGAGAGGTTGATAACGATCGATCGAAAAATCTAAATAATAGCCCTAAAAATTTTTTTATAAACACAACATAACATAATACAATACATTGCTTCTGGCCCCACAATAGGATACCCTGTGTCGAGGGAACCAGAAACAACGACAACAAACATATAAACATCCAAGACCTGGGATTTTTTTGCCCCAGCCGGGGTTCGAACTCGGGACCTCTCGCATGGTAGGCAGATGCGCTACTGCTGCGTCACAGAGGTCGCCAAATCAACAATAACAACATCTTCAACAATAACAACGAACACTGGTTTAATAGTCTTTGTGTACGTAGACAATTTCACACCGCCTCTAGATAGACACATCAGAATGTATGCCACATAGCGTCTCGGCGTGTGGTATAACACAACGCTACGTTATGTGTGCCGGCGCCCAGTTAGAGGCCGGCCGGTCCGCTGCACCATAACTGGACGGGACATAGTGTACCCTCACGCCGAGATTTGACCGAACGAGTGACTAGAGACACCTAGATTTTAGGCCCTTCTTCTTCAGGCTATAAATATTATGTAGTCCACTGCTGGACATAGCCCTCCCCTAATGAGCGATATAGCGCCGTC